>OY723400.1:89354350-90554350 GCA_963210345.1 Inga oerstediana | reverse complement strand
AACTCAGTTTTACAAACATCACTTGAGTGACATTGTTGCACTTGGGTGATTCCTTAATATTCAAAAGCGAATTTAAGCCATCATTTTCCACTTACTGGATGGTGATTTAGAAGTTTTAAGTATCACTCGGGTGATATATTCCTTACTCAAGTGATCTGCTGAATTTTCGCAAAATCATTGAATCACTGTCAGGCTGATAGTCTAGCAAAGATGTCAAATTCCCATAGACATAACTCTTTCAGTTTAACTCCAAATTTGAAAACTGACCTATCCACAGAAATACCTTTAAATCTACTTTTCAATGCTTCAGAAATTGTTCCTAACGCCATTGTATTATGAAAGTTTTATATGATCAAATCAATTGCTACTAGTCTGGAATAAAATGTTGATTTCAAGGACCAAATTTCAAAGTTCTTATCTCTTTCATCTAAACCTCTTTAAGCACGAAATTAATGTTCATAAATCCCATTTATAGTCTAGTTTTATATGAAACAAGTTTCATCTTAATCAGATTTGTGGTTTGAGTGATATGACCAAATTACTAAACCTTTGTTGTGATGAATGAAAACAGAGTTGAGTAGAGTATGCTGAAATGTGGTCATCACTCGAGTGGACTTTTCTTAACTTGTGAAACATGTAAAAATCTCATATGGAGATGCAACTTGAGTGATAATGAAGTATAACTCGAGTGAAATTGATAGACCTTCCATCTAGGGTATTTTAACTTCGAATTGAGTCATTACAACTTTCAATTTAACATAACCTCTAATACCAAATTTAATAACTTGAAACTTGATATTCTATTATATTTTGCAAGTTTTTCTTTTTTTAATCTCTTCTCTTCTTCTTATTAATTATTCTCCACAATCTTTTTGATAACTCCTTGCTTTCTTGACTAATGTCTTCTATCTCTTTCTTCCTCCTCCTCCTCTTGATCATTCTTATCACTCCAACTCAATAACTTCTTTCTTTCTTTGACTAATTTACAATATATTTCACATTAAGTAGTTAAAGTATAAGATAAATATATTATGCAAACTTTTTGCTCTTAACATTTGACATCATCAAAACTAATAATGTATAACAACTATTACATTGGTTGTCCATGATTTCATATAGTTAGCTATGTGCAAATGCTTATCTAGGCATAAATGATTCAACATTAGACATTCATTGCCCACATCTGTCTACCCATGTTTTGCCCAACAGGTATAACTCTGATCAATTCCATATATTACTAAGTGTGATTCACAATTGTCTGGATCAACACGCTTCACAATGCCACATTTTATGTAAAGACAAATAATTATACCGTGATTTCAGCATTATTACGAACCACAAACTTTATGAAATTTCCCACCCTATCCTAGTACTCTTTCAATAGACGGTTGGTAAACATCCATTCTTTATTTGCACTCCCCATCTAGAGCATATCATGTATGTAGAGGGAAATGTGTTAACAACTTAACAAAATCACTTAAAAACAATATTTTCAGAAATTTTACTCAAATCCATAAACAATATTTACATACTCTTTACTCAAATAAATACTAATATATAACAACTTTGATAACAACAAACACTTAAAGTTAGTGGCAAAACCCTATACACATACAAAGTCACTGAAAAAACAATATTTACATACTCTTTACCCAAAAGAATATCTGAGAAAAGCAGCAACAAACAAAAATTAAAGAAGGATGAAATCAGAGACAAGCAGCTGGTATCAGAGCTAGATTCTAAAATTTCTAATCATCATGCTCTGCTAATTCTTGCCCTTATATACCTCAATTCTTGTGTTTATATACAATTCTTCATCGTTATGCTCTGACTGATTCCTCCAAAAACACTCTATAGTTAATCCTCACTAAGAAAGTCTCAAGAATCTAGCAATGACTCTATTAAAGTCTTCAATTTAAACCACTTTGATTGAAGACATGAATCTCAACCAAACACCTACTAAAACCCATATCAACCTAAGCTTTGTTTTGTTTTATTCCCGTTATTGCTTATGCTCAAGATTCTTGTTTTCCCACTATTGGAAGAATGGTGAGAATTGTGGGGAAATAGAAGCTGTTGAGGAATGATTTAAAGAGGGAGGGAGTCTTGATTTGACTTTTGAGACATTGGGTCATGGCCGAGGGGAGAGAATAATTAAATTCAAGACTTGCAGATTAATTATCCTTAAATTATGTTTAATTTAATTAAATAAATAATTAGGTTAAACTTTAATATTTCTGAATGACCTTAAATTATCTTGAACTTGGAAAAGTTTTTTTTTTTAATTCATGAAAAGTTGTTTTTTTTATTCCCTCACCCTCTCAATATGGGAGATTAAATCTCATCTATATTACAAATTACTCCAACAAATAAACAATTATCTTAAATTATAAAAGGGATATATTGGTTAATTTTGACTTGTAAATATGTAAATTTGATTTGTATATATAGATTTACTAAGAATTTTTTTTTTGCATGTAATTTTCTTACCTCTTATACATAAACATAAAGCATAGACGTACCCAAGTCATGAATTTTTCAAGATGTATTACTGCAAATAATTTATTTTGAATCTTTTGAAGAAGCATATCATTTTGAATAATTTTTCATCAGGACAAGAATAATTCATGATTTTAAGATAATTCATTGACTTTGTTCAAGTTAGTTAAATCAATATTCAATAATTATCTTAAAATTTGAAAATCCGAATCACTTTAATCAATTTAAACAAAAAAATTCACTTTAAGCATATTGATCTTGAGAAAGATTTTTCCCCATTATTTTAGGGAGAATGACAGAAAAATACCATTTGAACTTCAAAATACCACTGACAAGAATGGTAATGGGATTGACAACGCAAATCTTTGTCAAAGGACTAATTGGGGATTTTGAAATTCAAGTGGTATTTTTTTATCATTTTCCCATTATTTTATTTGTACCTCATCCAGTTGATTCCTTCCTCAATAGGACAATACCATTCAACCCTCATCAGTGCAAATAACCCCAAAATATTTCTCTTATTATCCTTTGCGTACCTACCTCCTACCGATGTTCCCGATGCTTAGTTTAATTTTAGTGGAAACATAGAAAAAGAATTTTAAAATTATATAATTCTAAATCAGAGAATTCTTAAAAAATGAGTTATAAATTGTTTATCAAGTTTCGTTATTTCTTTATCAACTCTTAATAATAAACCTGATTTAAGATTTTATAATTTTAAAGTTTGTTTTTTTCTGTTTTTTCCCTTTAATTTTATAAGATAATAGAATTTAACAATAACCTTTAAAAAGGAATAAGCGGATATCTATTAGTATTAAATGACACAAATATATCTCCCTAATCTGGATAAATTGCATTACTAACTACTTTAATGGGCAAAATTCTTTATTAAACATGAATCTCTCCACCATCAGTGTTTTACTATTTTTTATTTGTTTGTTTGGAACAACAATTGAAATGCTTAAAATCAATTTTTTAATCATGATTTACGATATACGAGGTAAGTATGTGAGATGAGTTTTATCTTGAGTGAAAAGCAGTTTATAAGTAATCTCAATACCATAACAAACATGCCCAATTGCATTCTTGGCATTCTGCCTCTCCAACTTTGATCTTGCCCACTTTAGTGTTTGAGGAGTCACTTAGCTTGCAAACTTCAGGCCAAGTACACAAAAAATGGGCAAATTAAACTCCCTCGCAATATCCAGGTGGCCATATTTTGCTACTATGTGAAACGCGTTCATGTCAGGCTTGGACCTGATCTTTACCACTTCCGTTTATGCTCTGCAACGAGCGATGTACTGAGGCGTCTCACCAGCATCGTTCTGTAGGGACATGAGATCAGAAACCGAGAACCCATACAAAGATTCTTCCCTTTTGAGCAGGTCAAGGATGTGCTTGAGCCTATCAAGGTCCCTAGATTAAACGATACAGAAAACATATTGATCTGTTATGAGGTGCGGATCCTTGAAGTCCCTCGAGTAATTTCAAGTCGTCTCCTTCTAAAGAAAACGTCTGTTGCTGCACTGTTAGTCTAAGGGCAAAATTGAACCAGTCAAAATATGTTTGGGTAAAGTTGTACCCTGAATATTTTAGGATGCTGATTGCACCTTTAAAATTAGTTCGGAGTGTTGAATATATCTTTACCCATAAATATTTAAACTCTACCGATATTTTTTACATGCATATGTATTGAATATTTTCCTACAATTGTGTCTTTCGGAAATAGGATAATTAGAGGTTTTTGAGTATAATTAATTTGGGGAGGTTATGTAAGTTAAATAAATTATTTTAAAATATTTATAATTATTATTTTTTTTTAAACTAATTTATTTAATTTATAAATTGATATATTTTTTTTCAGAATTTATAATTTGATATATAATTTAACAATAAATATAAGAGCTTGTTTAGTACACGAAAAGGTGGGAAGGGAAAGGAAGATGAGCAAGTTTCCTTCGTGAAAACATGTTTGGCTACCAAATGTTTTCGAAACTCAAGTTTAACCTGCTTCAAAATTTCCTTAAATATGGGAAGATCAGTTCCCACCAAAATTGGCGGTAACCCATCTTCCCTCATAGGTGGGCAAATGCAAAATACAATTTGCCTTTGAAAAATGTAAATTAAAGGACTAAAACTGAACCACAATTCTAATAAAAGCTTGGAGTTGATTAATAGAAGCATATGAAGGAGAGAATTCACTTAAAGAATAGTGGCATTGACAGTGTAATCACGAAGAAGAAGAAGCTTGACGAGCCATGAAGCATTGTAAACAGAAGCACCAGTGAAGCACACCACTGTTCTATTATTGCATTGCTACTCATTCTCTTTACTTATTCTTCTTCTTCTTCTTCATTTTGATCCCTGCTTTGTCTTTGCTCTATATCAGTGCTCGTTTGATGCTTTTAAATTATGCGAGTGATTCTTGGCTTCATAATTTGTCATTACACACTTGTTAGCAGTTACATTCATCTTTATTATTAAAAAAAACCTTTGACAAGTCTTTTCAACAAACATTTGAAAACAACGATTTTGTTACTTAAAAAAAAAAAAAAGAAATCTTCTCCAATAAATAAATGGATTCTTTTACTAAAAAACTAACAAATGAGTACAAAGAAGATAAAATGAGTTACATTCATCTTTATTACTAAAGAAACCTTTGACAAGTCTTTTCAACAAACATTTGAAAACAACGATTTTGTTACTTAAAAAAAAAGAAAGAATTCTTCTCCAATAAATGGATTCTTTTACTAAAAAACCAACAAATGAGTACAAAGAAGATAAAATCTTAGGCTAAGTGTTGCCTTGGATTACTCTATTTCAGCAATCATAAAATAAGGGTGAAACAAATTTTGCTCTGATTTAGCAAGTGGGCAAAAAGAATTTGATTCTCAAATTCGAATTTATTTAAAAAAATAATAATTTCATTAATAAATTTATTAATGAAATTCAAATTTCATTCCATAAAAAAAAATCCAATTTATAGGATATTTTAGAAATTTTACATTTTCTTCCCACAGTCACCACTTCATTTTCTTCCGATTAAATATCTTATTTTCCCTCAACACATGTTCAGTTTCCATCCCTACAAAACAACACATCCCCCTTAAGTTCCCTCCCAGTTTTTCATTTCTTTCCATTCACTCTCTTTCATTTCCTTTCCCTCAAACTTTCAGCGCACCAAACGGGCCCTTAAGAAGTCACCTAAGAAGTCGCCGCCAGTTTCCTATAAAGCTGTGGGAATGTTCGGCCTCAATTCCTCCGTCGCTTCCTCACGCTTTCTTACCCAATCCTATATTCTCTCTCGAATTTCCCGGAACCTTCTGGAATCTCTCTCACTTTCCTTTACGAACAAGTAGACCCGACTCTTTTGCGCAAGGAAGGCCATCCTGGTCATTTCATCACTCCCAGCTCGTATTATAACTCTTTCCTTGCCCCTGCAATTGGCATTGCTCACACTCATAGTCATTCGTTCTATTTTCTGTATTTCTTTTTAGTTTCCTTCGGATTCCTACTTTTTTTCTCCCGGTTGATCCAATGGAAAGAGGTGGATATAGTTACGGTCGCTCCGGCGGCTACCGAGGAGGGCCAAGAGGCCGGAATGGCGGTAGATCAGGTGGCGGACCACCGCGAGGCGGTGGTGGAAGAAGCTTCCATCACCAATCGCAGCCTCACAGTGATCGTTCTTGGGGCGAGGACACAAGGAGAGGGGGTTATGGCAGGGGAGGATCTGAGAGAGGAGGAAGAGGCAGAGGTAGTGGCAGAAATGGTGCTGGATCTCCAGTTTGGGTAGCCAGTGAATCGCTTCAATCTCATAGTTCTGCTTCCGATCCAGGTATTTCAATCACAGTCATGATCTCTTTTATGTTTTGCTTCTGTTTTATGAGATGTGTTTAGTCATGTCTCTAATCTCTATCAGTTATTGCTATAATTATTTATCTGAATTTCCGTCAGTTTATTGTTTAGTAATGTTTTAGATTAGATATTTCTTAGCATTATGTTTATTAAGCTAAGTTTGTGGTATCTTTGTTTCCCTCGGAACCTGTCTGCTCCTAATATGAGTATGATTTGTAGTATATCCAGGCTTAATGATTTTTATTCATTCATATCTTTATTTTTAACTGTGCAGTTCCTGAATTGGAGCAACTGCAAATTTCACAACCACAACCGGTTCTAAACTCAAGTCATACCCAGGATACAGAAGATAAGATTTTGCCCATTCCCAGGCCCGACAAGGGTGGTGTATTAAAAATTCAAACTAGCCAGCTTCGTGTCAATCACTTTCCTATCAGGTTTAGGCCTGATACTATCATGATGCATTACAATGTTGATGTGAAGCTGATTTCACCGGTTAGAGCTGGTCCACCTAAAAGAATATCAAAGTCTGACCTCTCTATGATTAGGGAGGCATTGTTTTCTAATGACACTAGGTTGTCATTGGAGAAGACAGTGTATGATGGAGAAAAGAATATCCTCAGTGCGGTTCCTCTTCCAGAAGAAACCTTCGCGGTTACTATCTCAGCAGGAGAGGATGAGAGGAGCTATTCATATCAAGTCACCTTATCACTTGTTAACAAGCTTGAATATCGCAAGTTGAGCCAATATCTCAATAAGGAGTTTATGTCAGTTCCCAGAGACATTTTGCAAGGGATGGATATAGTGTTCAAAGAAAATCCAGCCAAGCGTACAATTGGTGTGGGACGCAGCTTCTATCCTTCAAATCCTCCCTTGTTACATCAGGATCTTCATAATGGCATAATTGCTCTAGGGGGATTTCAACACAGTTTGAAGCCCACATCTCAGGGTTTGTCCTTATGTCTAGACTACTCTGTGTTATCTTTTCGAAAGCGAATGTCAGTCTTGAATTTCCTACGTGATCGTATTTATGGTTTTAGATTGGAACAATTTGGACGTTTCTGGAAACAAGTTAAGACGGAACTGATTGGTTTGAAGGTAAACGTGACACACCGTAGAACCAAACAAAAATACACCATTTTAGGTTTATCAAATCGTAACACAAGGGATATCACCTTTCCTCTTAGGGACCCTGAGGGCCGGAATGAACCACAACTAGTCTCAATCGTTGATTATTTCTGGGATAAATACAATAAGGATATTGAATACAAAGATATTCCTTGTTTAGATTTTGGTAAAGGCGTCTTAGTGCCGATGGAGTTTTGCATCTTAGTAGAAGGTCAGAGATATCCCAAAGAGAATTTGGATAATAATGCTTCCAGGACCTTGAAAGATATGTCGTTGGCCCCTCCAAAGGACAGACAACGTGCCATACAAACAATGGTGGAGTCAAGTGACGGACCTTGCGGGTAAGTTGCATTGTATTCAATTGATTGATTTATTTTGACATTATACATTCGTTTAGGGCAATTTATTGCCTTTTCATGATTCTTAGTCACTACTTTTTGTAAATTATAATTATAATGACACATTGCATGATTTTTTTTCCCCTTGAACTTGCCTAGGCTTCTTTTCAACTACTCGTTCGCCCTTGCCATCTTGGTACTTAAAAAGCATTATTCTTTTAAAGATGAAAATCCATCCATGTTATTTTAATATAATGTAATATGAATAAATGACTAAATATGATAAACTGGGGCTTAAAGTTTACTTTAGCTTAGCACGTGAGTGTACGTCCATAATTTTTTTTGTCAAAATAGCTATTTTTTGCTCTTGGTGCTAAAATTTATGTTGATTTATGATAATCTTGGTAGGTGTGTGCATGAGTACTAAAGCAGAATTGGTTCCCTATAGATATGCTACTTTTTATAGTGTCATTCCACAATATTGTTTTCTTATTTTGTTCCCAACGTCTCACATAAATGTTTTTCATTTGCAGTGGTGGTATTATTCAAAACTTTGGAATGGAAGTTAACACAACCATGACTTCCGTTTTGGGACGCATTATTGAACCACCAAAATTAAAAGTAGGTGGTCGAAATGGCCAGATTATGACCGTTACGTTGGATCCAGACAGATGTCAGTGGAATCTAGTTGGAAAATTTGTGATGAAAGGCAAGCCAGTCGATCATTGGGGCATTATTGATTTCACAAGCTCAGAGAAAAATTTCCGGTTCAAATTAAGATGCCAGGAATTCATTCCTAAGCTCAAGGAGAAATTTAGAGGTTTGGGCATTGACATGAAAGATCCTCTCTGGGTTGAGGGATCTTCAATGTATCAACTTGAAAGTCATGATTCGCTATCTGCATTACTTAAGAAAGTGAACAATTGGGGTCCAGTGCAATTTATTCTGTGTGTGATGTCTCAGAAGCACTTTGGATATAAGACACTCAAGTGGATTTCAGAGACTAAGGTTGGTGTAGTGACGCAATGTTGTTTAACTAATACTGTGAATGCAGGGAAAGATCAGAATCTTACAAATCTTGCTCTCAAGATCAATGCCAAACTTGGAGGTAGTAATGTTGAGCTTGAGAAGAGGTTCCCTTGCTTTGCAGGTGATGATGGGCATGTTATGTTTATAGGGGCAGATGTCAATCATCCTGCTGCCAGAGACGTTAATAGTCCATCGATTACTGCGGTTGTTGGAACTGTCAATTGGCCTGCCGCAAATCGTTATGCGGCACGGGTCAGCCCTCAATCCCATCGAAAAGAACAAATATTGAATTTTGGGACAATTTGCCTTGAGCTTGTTGACTGTTACGCCAGGTTTAACAAAGTGAGACCCAAAAAAATTGTTATTTTCCGAGATGGGGTAAGCGAGGGTCAATTTGACATGGTTCTCAATGAAGAACTCCGAGATCTGAAAAGTGTTTTCCAAAATGCAAAGTATTTTCCAACTATAACTTTGGTTGTAGCACAGAAGCGACATCAAACTCGCTTGTTTCGAGAGGAGCCTTCTTTGGGAAATGTGTGTCCTGGAACAGTGGTGGACACGAAAGTGGTGCACCCTTTTGAGTTTGATTTCTACCTTTGCAGTCACTATGGAAGCTTAGGGACCAGCAAGCCCACCCACTATCATGTACTGTGGGATGAGCACAGGTTTACCTCTGATGATTTACAGAAACTCATATATGATATGTGTTTTACCTTTGCAAGGTGCACTAAACCTGTATCTTTGGTCCCTCCTGTGTACTATGCTGATCTTGTTGCTTATCGAGGACGACTGTACTACGAGGCAAAGACTGAGTTAGAGCACTTTAAGAAGCCAGCATCGTTTCCTTCTTCATCTGCAAATGAAGACAAAAATTTCAAGCTGCACGAGAACCTGGAGGACATAATGTTCTTTGTCTAAGGTACCTCTGGTAAGTTCTTTCACGGGATTTGAACTCATGGTTGAGCCTCATGTAGTCTTGATTTGAGTTTGTGCGTGAATCTAAGGGTCAGGAGACATGAACTTTTGTTTCTTCTGCTCTTTCTTTATCAACTGTACTTCATTACCTTTTCCATTTCATTAGACTGGTTGTTCGAGTTGTATGTTTGAATCATTGTATCTTTTGATCATTTGCCAAAGAAAATAATACGTTTGAATGATTGTATATCAAACATTAACTTGGTGCTCTATAAAGTATAAACTAGTTATTTAATTGGTGCTCTATAAAGTATAAGCTAGTTATTTAATTGTATTTCTGAAAAAAAAAAAACTAGTTATTTAATGGTATGTTTTCAAGTTTATTATATACTTTATTTCCTATTTTATGCCGTAAGCTTATTTTGTAATTTAAAGGAACTAAATGGACGGCTGAATTAACCATAGATGTTATTGTAAAATTTTAGTCAATTTATTATTAACAAAAAGTACAACGAAAATCTACTTGCCCCCAACATTGAATTTATATATATCCACTTGCCCCATTATTACCATATGCCAACGTTACACGAGTTATTATGTGAAGTTTTGCACATTAAATGAATAACTTAAAAGGAGAAGTTAAAGCATGTTTGTTTGGGTTTAAATTTGCTTATAAGTTGCTTTTTACGTAAATCGAGACACAACTCCTCTCACATACTTACTTCGTATACCGTAAATCACTATTAAAAAGCAACTTATAAGCAATCGAATCGCTAAAACAAACATACCCGATCTCTAGTCCATGTATAATTTTAATTTTAAACATAATCACAAACAATTAATCATGTGAGAACATGATATTGAGAAGGAACAAACCGACATCATCATTAACAAACCAACATCATCTTTGAAGTCATGCAAGATGCTTAAAAAAATGGTGGCAAATTACAGCGTAACATTTTATTCGACACCTTAAAAATTTCTTTTTTAATTCATAATATGGCCAAGCTAGCTTGGAGAGTACAAATACCAAAACAATCTAAACATCAAAAGCATGTAATGTGTCCTCCCTCATGATGGGAATACATCCAGGGTAAGGAATAGGTAGAACAACTAAATGCTGTACTAAATGGTGGGCATCCCTCGCCAAAAAATCAGCACACCGGATTGTATCTCTCGGTGCATATCGGATCTCAATGTCCCAATCGGAATAAATTAAATCCCTAACGGCATTAATTTCCAACCTAAGTGGACCCTAAAAATTTCTTTGGTCCTATATTGATTTTTTTTTTGAAATATTAAATATATGTATATTTAAAATCATATTCCTTAGAATTAAGGGAGAATTATACTAAGATTCCATGGAAGAAGAGAAATGAAAAAATAGTCCCAATAGATTGCAAAATGAAAAAATGGTCTCATGGAGTTGTTAATACAGACTCATGGAGTTGTTAATAAGTTGTCAATACAGACTCCTGGAGTTGTTAATGGGACCATTTTTTCATTTTGCAATCTACAGGGACCATTTTTTCATTTTTTTCCTTCCTTGGGACCTCATTGTAATTCTCCCTAGAATTAACTATTAAAAATTCCTCAACCCCTTGAGACCATAATATTAAATTTAAATTTGGGATTTGTTGTTTAAAAATCAAACAGTTCTTTTATAGGTTAAATGTTGCTAGATGCAGATGCATTAATATAGCAACAAGCTATTCCGTTTGGTGGTATATACAAGCTTTAATTTTTCGAATGACTTCCTATATATAACCCATAATTAATTACATGTCTTTATTATTTTTTCTTTTAAAGAGTTTCTCACATCTTTTTTCACTTATTCTTGCTCGCTCACTCACTTTCCATAAATAAGAATGATACGAGAAAATAAGATGTATTTTTTTTTTTTTTTACATATTTATAGTCTTTAACCAATTTATAATTAACACAAGAGAGAGTATATATTAAAATTTAGGATCAACTATTTGTTGAATACATTTAGTTCTTGAAATAGAGGATGAATTTGTGTTAAAAATGGTGATAGTACTTGCCTCTAGGAAATACACCCATGTTTGGTAACCATCAAAGGGTAATTCATTAGTAGCAAGCATGTGATTTATATCAATCAGTCATATCTAGGCATCAAGCCATTCTTTGACTGCAAACCCAACTCACCCCAGTCCCCAAACATGTAGGTCCTATTTCTTCTCTATTTTTCCAGCTTCTATGGATTCGACAGGCACCCAAACGTGTTCAAAAGATGGCAAAATGTGGGTTAGAAGGCATATTCTGTATCCAGCACATAGTCTCAGAAAACCTTCCTGCTCGGCCAAGAAGAACAACCATCTAATTGTGACAATAGCTTGGCTTCAAAGTAATAGACCCCAAGATCTACCATACCTGCAAGGGGTTGGTCCAAGATATCCAAGGTTTTGAGGATGGCCAAGATTTGGCCTTTTCTTACCAATGAACTAAGGTGGGATGCTACGTAGTTTTGGTTCCTTAAACCAAGTAGAAATGAATAAAACATACTCCATAGTCCATGGAGATACAAGAGAGTGAGGCAAACTCTTCTAATAGAAGAGTATCAGCAGTTCCATGTTGTAGTTTCTCACCAGCTTTCTCATCAGAAAGCATTTTCTTTGTCAACTCATACAAAACATCACCATCACTGAAAAATGCATTAACCAAGAAGAAGAAGCACGATATACCAGCAAGCACAAAAAACCAAACCAACGCACCAACCAGCTAAAGAACAACAAAGGGGAAAATGAACCACACGTAAGCCACATGACCCGTCTAACCCTTAACTACACCACCAATAATTATTAAGCTTTGCAGGTTCTATTCCACTGATTAAAAACAAATCAGAAATCCGGGATCTTCAATCCCATAGATAACACTTCCCATCCTGTTCTGTTAAAAAGAGAATAAAATTATAGGGTTAATATAATTTTTGGTCCCTGAAGTTTGATTCAATTTTGGTTTTGGTCCCTCAAGTTTGAAATATGTGGTTTTGGTCCCTGAAGTTTCATGCGATTTTGGTTTTGGTCCCTGAAGTTTGAAATCGATGGTTTTGGTCCCTGAAGTTTCACCCGATTTTGGTTTTGGTCCCTCAAGTTTGAAAAGGACTTGGTTTTTTTTCTGGGTCGGGTCGGGTTTTTTAATTGGGTCGCCAAGTCCTTTTCAAACTTGAGGGACCAAAACCAAAATCGCATGAAACTTCAGGGACCAAAACCACATATTTCAAACTTGAGGGACCAAAACCAAAATCGCATGAAATTTCAGGGACCAAAACCACATATTTCAAACTTGAGGGACCAAAACCAAAATTAAATCAAACTTCAGGGACCAAAAGTTATATTAACCCAAAATTATATAAACAAATATATGATGAGCAAACAACAGCTGGAAAAAAACTATCACCCACCACGTACATTACAAGAGCAAAAAATATATATTCAAATTCATCAGAGGCATAATTTTATTGCAACATATATATGGGGAGCAAACAACAGCTGGATAATTTACACAACTAAACCTAGTTAATAGGAGAATCATGTTATTAGTTAAACCAATACTAATCAACATTTTATATTATAAACTTCTTCCACATAATTTATTTATTAATTCAGCAGTGCATTTCATGGTTCCATTCCATATCATCCGCAGTGAATATGTCACGCAGAACATCTAGGAAGTACAAATCTGGTAGGGTATTAATATGTCATTCACAATTTTGTCAATCAATCCAGAAATATGGAAAATCATGAAAAATTGAATTTTTTGGATAAGAGTTGTATGATTTACCCTGTGATGTCTCACAAGCTCGATCAGTTATATCAGCCAAAATAGTTGCATTAAGAACTGCAGCAGTAATGCAACAGCTCGCAACTGAGAACACATATTTCCATATGTTTCAACAGTTAACCAAATAATTTTCATACCCTTTTCGACTCAAAAAAAAGCATAGGTTCAGTAGATGCTACTCAAGGGAAAAAGAAACCGAAGGAGAGGAAATCATTCTGTTCACTCCAAAGAGAAAAGGGGGTTTTATTTATAACAAGTAAGCTCATAAAGATTGCATAGAATATATATCATTGGAAAGTTCAGAAGAGAGTCCAGAATCTCAGACTTTATAAACAATTGTGATGTCTTTGAGTAAATTATGGCAGCTGCGAATCATACCTCAACTTCATCTGGGTAACTAAGACAAGAGACTAATTCAAATAGCTTTTCACTTGAATGTATTTTCTGAGAATGATCATCTATAACAGAAAGGGCTTCAATTACTCAAAGAAGTAAATCAAGAATCGAGCACCTGAACATGTAAGATATTAGTTTAACTTTGTAAGGTAGAGGAAAGGAAACATGAAAAACAATATGCTAAAGGAAATCATTACTATATTGTCAGAATCACGTATCAGATGATGTTGGAAGCATAAAAGATCATTACAAAAAAGTGTAGATATGATAACTTTACCATACCATGTCACTTCAGCGTAAGACAGCCCTTGCTATTTGACCATATATTGTATAATAACATTGCTGGAATTATCTTTGCTAATTCTATCTAATATAAACAGCAAGTACATCACTTCATCAGGGAAGTCACTAGAGTTCTAGCAAAAATGCAAAATTAAAGATTCAGGCCAAAGACTAATGATTTCTGCTCCAAAACTCACGGGAAAACTTGCTTTACTCAGAACTGAACTAGTCAGCACAGACTGCAGCAAATAAAAACGCAACTCAAAATGGGTGAATCCACCAGTTTGCAAGAAAACGTATCAGATTACAGAGGATGGACTGAGTGAAAACACACAGCAACTTAATAGTTGTTGCTCTTGATCCAAGTCAATGAAAACTTTCCAGAAGAGGATTAACTAGCTTTGCAGGTTCCAGATGCACCATCGCACGGAAGATGACATTAAGCCACAAAAAATTGCTCTCAGGAGTCCTAGACTTTCTGACAAATTACAGTGCCCAAGTGTGTGCGAGTTAATGCATAGTACAGTAAATTTCACACTGCAAGGTAGAGCAACAGCCATGCACTAAGTAGTGCCCTGAGCTAGTTATAGAAACCCCTAAGCCCAATATACCACCAGAACTCAGTTTGGAATGAAATTGGCGTCCATCCTGACTCAAAATTCACTTAATGCAGCAAAATCAAATTAGACGCATCAATTCATGAATCATAATTTTTAGAGACCTTGCATGGTGGAAAATAGCAAGCTCAATCAAGCACATTTGCAATATACTTTTTGGCAACTACAGATAGTTCAGAAGAATGAATTTAAATCAGATCACACTGGTAAAAGTACACGCACAAAACATGATCTATGGAAGACAATGTTTAATACATTGAGTTGGAAAAATGCCACAACGTAGAGGAAAAGTATAATCCAGGGGTTTCTATGTCCTCCTAAAACTACAAAGCAAGAAAGAAAGATACAAGAAATTGCACAGCAAATAGACTCGTAAGATATCATAATCCATTACATGGAAGGTTATATACACAGTTCTTATGCCTGAAGAAATTCATAAATGAACTTGTTATATAACTACTTGAAATTCTAAGGACCTAAAGAAGCTTCATTGGATTCATCTTCAGTTTCAGAACATTCTTCTTTGTTCAACATAAGCCTCATCTCTTGGCTACCCAGCTCAGCAAGGTCCCGTCTGTTGGCCGTATTATAGGCATTTATGATAGCCTTGAAAAGCGATTCACTTGGCTCGATTTCTCCATATTTTAATTGGCTGTATATCCGCTTCACACCTTCGACCATGCCAGCTTTTCCATAACAATTTACCAGATTAATATGTGATACAACGTCTGGTTCCACTTCCTCATCAAGCATTTTCATGTATACATTGAGTGCCTTGTCAACATCTCCAGCCGAACCATAACAATATATGGCCACATTATAGGCAAAAGAATCAAGAGCGGCCCCAGATTCTGTGAACGCTTGAGCAGATTGTTGTGCCAAAGCATGCATACCCACCATAGAGTATAAAGCGGTGATGGCTGCTTGTTGAGCATAAGGTTTTCCATCCCTATAGGATGACTCTAACTGTGCTACTGCTTCAATTGGAAACCCTCCCTTCTTCAAAACAGTGAATAACACTTTAAAAGTTCCTTCATTCGGTGAAATATTCTGAGATATCATCTGATGCACTAGCTCACCGCACTCACGAAGTTTCCCATTACTAGCATAGCACACCAGTACCTTATTATATGAAACACAGTCCTTGAGTAAACCCAACAGTTTCATCTCTTCGGCAATTTCAATGGCATCATTGAGCAAGCCCATGTTTCTATAAAGATGCATCATCCTAGCATATGACACACCATCCGCCCAACCCTTGTCCCTCAAGTGCTCAAAAACCAGCTTGGCTTTAAATACCATGCCAAGATCTGCAAAGAGACCAAACAAACTATTGCATGCAACAATGTCAAGACCACCTTCCAAGTCCTTCATTCTGTCATAGATGGCTTTTGCGCCCTCCAAGCTACCAATCTTACAGTAAGCCTTCAGCAAGGACGTCAACACTATAAAGTTTGCTGCTATTCCAGACTCTTCCATCTTTTGAAAGTATTCAAGTGCCTCTTCAAGACTACCACATTCAGCAAACCCATTTATTAAAGATCCATACACAAATTCATTAGGTTTTATTCCAACTTGCAGCATTTCCTGGTATACATTGACAGCATCTGAGAGCTGACCGAGGTGGGCATGGCATCCAATAACGGCTGAGAAGGTTTGACAAGATGGCTTTATTTTCATTCCCAGCATTTCAATCAAGAGCTCTCTTGCTTGGTCCACTAAATCAGCACCAGATAACATTTGAATGACAGAATTATAAGTGCATTCATCAGGCCAAGTCCCCTGATTTCTCATTCCCTTGAAAAGAGCAATAGCTTTGTCATAAAGTTTTGATGTGCCATATGCTTTAATCATGACATTGTATTCCGCAACGTCCCTTCCCTGTCCTGCAATGTCTCGTTTCCTGAAAAAAATATTCTCTGCTTCGGACCAAAGTCCTTGTTCGGCAAAAACATCCATAATTGCAACACATATCATGGATGATAGCCCTCCATTTATCTGATAATTATGAAGCAGGTCTTTTGCCTTATCAAGTGCTCCTTCATTTACATACATCTTGATAATACGAGGAAGGGAATGCTCATCCAAGGAAACACGAGAATTTTTCATTTCATCCATTAAAGCTTCCACAGCTTGAACCATATTTTGCTCACATAATGCACTCAGAAGAGCTCTGTAAGTCACATCATCTGGGAAGAGTCCAGCATCTCTGATCCTCCTATGACAACTGAGAGCTGCATCAATATTCCCCACATTAACATACAAAGACAAAAAGATGTTGTAAGTTTTTGTATCAGGCAATATACCCCTTTCTTCCATTTTACCAAGCAAAGATTCAGCTTCCAACAAATCACCATGACTTCCACAAATATAGATCATGGTATTAAAAGTGACTGTATCCATCGCCACCCCAGACTTTAACATATCAGAAAACACGTCAGCAGCATCCTTTAGCCGCCCTGCCTTGCCATACAAATCAATCATGGTGTTATAAGTGGAAGTGAGCCGAGGTTTTCCTGGAGACTTCTCGGTATTTGGTGATGCCACAATATTGGAAGCAGGAATTCTCCCACCTGTCTTGAAGAGTTCAGTAGAAAGGAAATGCTTATTAAAACTAAGGGGCATTGATCCAGATCCATTTAAAGTACCAGTTAAAGAATCCTCTAAATCAGCAATATCTATTTCAACTCTCCCATCACACCAGCTCTTGTAGAATTTTTCTGCTATATCGAATTCTCCTGCATCCTTCAAGACCTTAACAACCGTACTCATGGTAACCTCATCTGGGAAATATCCCCTCACTCTCATATGTTTAACCCACAAAAGGGCTTCTTTTACTAGACCTGCTCTACCATACACATCAACAAGCGTGCTATAGGTGTTGTTTGTGGGCAAAACGCCACTTTTTGCCATTTCTATCCAACAAAGCCTCAATTCATCCCATCTCTGAGCTTTTCCAAGAGCTCTAATCACAACGTTATAGTGAATCACATTAGGGACATACTCTTTCTGAGACTTGAACCAGTCAAAAACACGAATGAGTCGTTCCCAGCTTCTCTGTTCTTTAAGAATAACTGTCTGCTCTTTTGGACTCAGGTTCTCACCAAATTTATCAAGGGTACTTTCAACATCATCCCCCAGCTCCAGTGACCGCAGAATTGAAGGCAATACACCTCCATATTTCTTCTTTTTCTTCCTCCTACTGGCAATTGAAGAAGACGAGGCTGCTAAAGCTTGAATATCTGAACGGAGATGAAGACAAGACAGCGACCACGTAGCCTTAGGCGGGGGCAATTGAGATAATTGCCTCTGAGGTTTTGAGGAGATATCACTAATGAAGGTGGAATATAAAGAAGAAGAATTTACACACAGCATATCTACAGATAACATTGGTTCCGGGATAGATCAGAAACACAAATGAAACTGAAAGAAGAGAAACAGAAAAGGAGGTAACGGAGTTGCAAACCCAAAAGATATTAAGTGAGCTTATTTGGTATGACGTTTTCGAAGCCTCAAAAGTGAGTTAGGAGGGAAAAGCGTGTTGAATCCCCTTTTTTTCTTGTCTAGCATAACGGCAGCTAAAAAGCTATGAGACAGGCTAAAAGTTGAGGACAGCGGACTAGCGGAGGGCAGACTGCAGGACGATGGCACGGGGAGTGGAATCGAAGATGGAGACGGTGAAGAACTGAGCACGACCGAACACAAGGAAGATAGGGTGAAGGAGGAGAGGCACCGGCTTACGGCGGTGAAGAAGAGGATGAAGAAGGACCTCCTTCTGTGGATTTGTCTCCTTCAAGCACCAGGCGCGACTCTGCGACTTGCGGCTTCCCCTACTCGCCTCTCTTCTTCGTTCTTTGGTATTTTTTCCCGCTCAGGGACCCAGCTTTAGGGCACTGTCATTGATATTTGCATTATCCAAGTACAATTTCATCGTCTACAACCTACATCCTCCAAATACCATCTAAAACTCTAAATTTTGTTATAAAAGTATATTCGATAAGAGAAAATATTGATAGGATTCAGAGAGAAAATTGATAGAATTTTAAAAAAAAAGTTAGAGAGAAGCTCTCATTCAGTTCAACTGGCCTTTATATAGAGTCAGAAATCTAACCTGGTTGCATGACCATAGTTATATTTAACCCTGATTACATGATCATGGTTACTTTATATCTTCTTTATGTCCTTGTTTTCTTTTGCTTTTGCTTTGTATCAAGTCTTCTTTTCTTCTTTATGTCAAGTTGACTGGAAGAATAATATGAGTCAAAGGACATCCACATATTTAATATTTATTACACTTCCCCTTAGATGTCCATTATGAATGTGCCTCATTAAAAACTTTAACTAGGAAAAAAAGGCTGACCATAGAATAAATATGCATATAAACGATTGGGGTCTTTAATGTCTAGGTCAAGCTTGAATTTGCATATGGATTGGAGGGTCTTAGAGACTTCTTTATATATCTGTACATCTCTACTACAGTTGAATATACAATTCATTTCTTCTCTCTCATACTTTGCCTTTAACTCTTTTCTCTCATCTTATCACATGGTATTGTGACCTTCCGATTCTTCCATGGCTTCCCATTCTTTCCGCCTCTGATTCCAAAAATGATGTTGTTTCCTTTCATCATTCTATTTCTGTCATATTAGATGATACTAATTTCCTTATCTGGCGTCAACAAGTCTTAAGTGCTGTTAAAGGCTTCGCTCTTGAATCATTTCTTGATTCATCGGTTGCTCCTCCTGAGCATTGTGAATCTACTGATGGTCATCCTGTTGCTCTTACTCCAGATTTCATTTGGTGGATGCGTCAAGACCAGCTACTTATGTCTTGGCTCCTGTCCTCGATGTCCGATTCTGTTTCACACGCACTGTTGGCTGTGAAACAACGGCACAAATTTGGGATCGTATTACGGTCTACTTAGTTTCTCAGACTCAAGCAAAGGTGAAGAAGCTAAAGACTGCTCTAAAGACGACTAAAAAGGAAAATTCACTGATGAGTGAGTTCCTTCTCAAAATTAAGGCGAATGTTGATGCCCCAGCAGCTATTGGCTCACTGATCTCCATCTCTAATCACATTGTGTTCATTTTTTATGGTTTGTCTGAGGATTATGATTCATTTATCACTTCCATTTCTACTCGGTTGGAGCCCTACACTATTGCTGAAATAGAGGCACAACTTATGGCGCAAGAAGCACGTATCGAGAAGAATCGTCGGATTGTTCCGATGTCCTCTGTGGCTTCATTGATTATCGCTAATGTTGCTCAGACTCATCAAGTCTCTTTTGCTCATCGTGGTGGCCGCTCTCGTGGTCGGCGTGGCCGGTCCTTCGGTCGAGAAAGTACGCCTCCTTCTTCCTCTGCTCGTTCAAAGGTTACGTGTCAGCTTTGTGGCAAGACAGGGCATGTTGTTTCGTCTTGTTGGTACAGGTTTGATGATTCCTTTCAAGGTCTTTCTCTTTTCTCTCGTCTTATCACAGAGGGAGAACTTTGGAGGGCATGTATGGAAGGTGACATTTCCAGGGCTCGTTAGTAATGATGTGTTGGCGGAGAGGGGGGAGCTTCATTCCTACAGTTATAGGGAAAGGAACCAGGTCTAAATGTGGGTAGCTTGCAAATGACAATTTTTAACTCTGTTGGCCATTATTTAACAGATTTGGAAGCGTGGGACTAATGAATATAACAGTGTAAAATTAAACAACTCTATAAAAGGAAAAAAGTCTAAGGACCTAATTCAAAATCCATGAAAACTATAGGGACCTCCAAATTGGTTCCCCCCCCCCTTTTTTCCTGCTTCAATGCCTCGTGTCGTCTTTTCTTCATTTCCTTGTTGCCGAGATGTGAGAGGGAGTGCTTGGAAGAGAGAGTAAGTGAAAGGTAGAAGATAATTGCTTGATCTTTTCAAGATGCTTGGTAAGTATTCTATCCCTTTTGTTTTAGTTTCTTCTCTCATATTTTTTTTCAGTCTTTGATCGAGGAGAAAAATTTTGGGTTCATTAGATTTTGAATTTTTGGATGTTTTAATTGGTGATTTAGTCTTTAATGGAGTTAGTAAGGTTTAAATAAGAGTTGCATGATCTAAATTTTTGCTTAATTTGTTGATCTGAGGAAACTTAAGTTAGAGTCTAGTTATGAAATTTGTGATTTATAAGATGGGGTATTTTAATTTTGAATTTAATAATTTATTTTAACTTATTTGAGGCTATGTTGATGATTGAATATTTTGGATTTGAGGTTTATGATGGAATGTGAATACTGAAGATTTTGGGTGAAACTTTAAGTGTTGGAAATTATGAGTTTTTTAAGAAATTGAAGAGATGGTTATAGTTTAATGACTCCAATAGGTAAAAATGAATTAATTAAAGGAAGAAAGGAAATTAGAATGATGATTTTGAGAAATAGTTATTTATGTGACTTTTTTTAAAGACTAAAGTAAGCTAAATTTGGGGACTTTAGAACGATTGGAGGAAAATATTATTGTTAATAATTTAAATGAGATAAATAGAGTTAATGGATGATAGAAATGTGATGGGATAGAAAAAATTGAGTTATGGTGGTAAGTTGAAAATTTTGGGGATTTGTATTAAATTAAACAATTTGGAGGTCATATGAAGATTTGGAATAGTTTGATTTGTGAGTTAGATTTTGAGTTAGTATTGATAATGTGATTAATGTAAATAAGATTTGGTAATTAGGTTAATTGAGAATGGCCAAAGATGATAGTTTAGACTTCTAAAGAGACTTTAAGTCTCTAAATTGTTTTTTTAACCACTCAGTTATTTTGAATACTAAATTGTGATTCCAATTTATTATTATATATTGATTTGTGAGTTCTTATTGTTAAACTTGAAGCTTGGATTCTTGTGGTAAATATAGTTTTAGTAAGAGGTAACTACTTTTCACTTGTTATGTGTGTTGGTGTGTCATTTGTGAGTATTTTGTGAAATAATTATGAGAATGAAAATAGTATATTGATATCGATTAGATATTTCAATGAGTACTTTGTAATGTTTATTGAGATTGAGAAATTTATCATGATGTTGATGAGTATTTTTATAGAAATTGCCTTATGGAACCTTATGATTTGAATTATGATACACACACACATATACATATGAATGTCCAAGAGTTGAGGATTGAGATTGTTGGGATTCACAGGCACAGCGAAAATTTAAAAGTTCATCAATCCCAATTGCAAATCTATCAATGGTGTATAAATCAAGTAGTAAGAATCATATCTTTTTCGATTTAGCCTTTTCGATTTCTGGGAACCAATACCTCCGATCGGCTGCCTTTATCGGTATCTACAAGAACATGGCCCCAACACAGACTGGGTGCTAGCGCCTCCAATATCTCCGGTCTCCCTAGGGTTTCCTTGCAGGTCAGTTTCTCATCCGTGCTCTAATTAACCTATCCTCTTCGATTTTTATAATTAATAAGGGCTATCTTGGATCTTCAAAATTAATCTTAAGATTAATTTTGAAATCAATTAACACTTAATTGTTTTGATGAGCTAATTAAATAAATTTAGTTTAATTAAATCTGTCCAACAGTTTTTATTTAACCTATTTATTTAGTCTGAATAAAGAGCCTATGGAATTATATTTAATTTATCTTTATAAATTAAATTTGAGATATTATATCTCTATCAATATTAGTCATTTAATTTATCAAATAAAATTAAATATGAAACTAACACTACATAATAATAATATTATTATGCTTTTCACGAATTTTATATCATATATATATATATATATATAATTCACCCACCCTAGATTAAACATTATAATCATTGAATCTTAAACACATATTAGATACAATGAACTTGGACATTATAGCTCGTGTTGGGATATTCTTGTGTGCGACTTTGTAGGCCTATACGAAGTTAGCAGTAGACTAATAACTGTTCTAACCCATAAGTCGCAAGCAGCCTCTAGCAAGACATTACGACTACCCAATTCATATGAGAATTGTTAGTATGATGCAACCTATTATAGAACCATGTCATGTTCCTTTTGTCACACGATATTTTGACCAAGGATGAAGCATGAATAATGCCATCCTCCTATTCCTGACCATTACTTTCCCGATTCTTGATAACCTGATTATAGAAATGGAAACTCCTTTTCATTGTAGTATGGCCATATATTTCTCAGACTCACTCATCGAGGGGCCCAGTAATATCTTTCTATTAATGTGAGGGACAAATTCCATCTTAACCATTCACATTACTCTGCATGAAAACCATCAAGCTCAATTGTAGCATTTATCATCACCAGGTTAAAGGTAACTTTTGACTAAGTCAAAGTTTAGCCACTCTCATGTAGGAATTCATGATGATCTCAGGTCGAAGAGCATAGTAACACGACTATATATAAGATAAGTTTATGACTTGATCAATGCAGCTTTCTCATAGCGGGTCAGTCCAGCACCTTATATTCTTACAAGTGCCTAAGACTTTAATTCGTATCTCCATACCTCATCAAAGTCATATTGGTCTCACTTCATCTTTGCTTCCGCATAGATGACTGATCAGGGACATTTAGGACAATCTTTATAATTTATCTAATGATACAGTTATCATAGTGAACATGCAAATAATATAATAAAAAAATGGAGAAATTCATTAAATAATAATATTCAAAACACAATGATTGACCCCTAAGGCAAAATTTCCAACAGAGATATTATGACATAATATAAAAATGTTTTGAATAGCATAATTTGAATGTGAAAATCTTGAGAAATTCTCATTAAGCTATTTATGGATAATTATTGTGATGGTTGGATTGGAATGAGATGGAGTAGTTTGTTCCACCACATGGTATAGCTTCCATTATGTACAATAGATGTCTTTCTATTGTCCTACTAGTTTAATGAGGGATTGCCCTACTGGTTTAATGAGGAGCTGCGACACTCCACTAATTCAATGAAGGGAAAAGACCCATGGTATGAGCATGTGCTCAGTGGATTTTGACCGGTCTTTATCATATGACCAGTGTGCTTTTGATAGCTAGTGACATTGATAGTAAATTAGTCTATGGGTCTAGTTGGTGGAAATAAAGTGGTTCAATTGGATTGATGGGAAACAACTTGGGAATTGTGCTACGAAATTGTGATACAGAATTACTGATATGGAAATTGTGATATAAAAATTATGATATAGAATTCCTGATATGAAATTTGTGATGTAAAATTGTGATATGAAAATTGTTATATTAAATTTGTGATACAAAATTCCTAATTTGGAATTTGTGATTTGGAAGCTTGTGAATTATATATCTAATACTTTTTTATATAAATTGTTCCATTAGGCACTTCACGAGCACATACTAGCATGTGCAATAAGTTGGATAGCTAGTTACTGAGATTTTTATCTCACCCTGTTGATTTAACATTTTTGGGTAATAATTCTTCTGCTAGTTAGTTGGGGAAGGCTTTGGAGGTCTGATTATATTGATAATATTTGTAAAGCATTCTCCTTTTTATTTATGTGGTGAATTGTTATGTATTACTACTGTAGGGCTCATGATGCATACTCTGATGTGATATTATGGTTTGGAATATATTGTTTTCTATCATGGATAAGCAACTCAAGCGGATATTTAAGGAAATTTTTGTTTAAGTATTTTGAAAATTGATGAGTTTTTTTTATAGATAAATTTTAGAAAAAGGGTTAGGCTCGACAATTGATGAGTTGATATTAAATTGTGGTCGCATGATTATGTTTTAGACTTCAAGAAGTCCAAGGCCCAAAGGTTTTGATTAATTATGGTTTGATTTGCGAAGCAGTGAGAAGAGTTTTCTTATCCATGATAAATTTTAAACGGCTAATCTATTTTTTTCCATCATGAAAAAATATTTACAGTGATTTCAATTCTTTATTATTATGGTAGTATTTCAAATGGTTAGTTGTATTCTTTTTCTACCATGGTTAACTTTTAAAAGATGAGTTGTAATCTTTTTTATTATGGTAGACCTTTAAGTTTAAGTTTTTCTTTTTTGTGCTATAGTATTGTTCATTATCAAAAGATTTAATTAAATGTATGGAGAATTGAGTTTTAAGGAAAGGATTTTTACCCTCTCAAGATGACTCATGACACTTGAAGCTTAACTGTTTACGCTTAGAAAATCATGCCATTATTGATTCATAAATTATGAATAGTATGATTTTCTAAAAAAATATTTTAATTAAAATAAAAGGTTAAATCTATTTTAAATTTTGCTACATGGACATTGAAGTTGACCAAGGGTAATTTATCCATAAAAAAATAAGTCAAAATAAAGAATTAAAAATATAAAAATATATATTAATGAATTAGGAGAGGTGCTCAATATTGTAGAAATAATAATTTTTTAATAAAAAAGACTTGGGATAAAAAAGAATTGGTTATTAAACGAACAAAAGAAAATAATTAATTAAATTATATGAGCAACAAGTTAAATAGTATATATTCTAGGGTTAAGGTGCAAATTTATCAATGAAGTTTTGTCCAAGGAACGTCTGGTACAAATATCTTTTAGAAGGGGCAAAAATACCAATGAACAATTAATAAGGGGAAAAAATACCAATGAACAATTAAAAAGAGGCATCCACCACAAAAACCGTTAAATTCTTACTAACGCCGTTAGGGGTTTTCTTCTCTTATAATTTAACGCCGTTAATACGGATTAACGGTTTTTGTGGTGGATACCCCTTTTTAATTGTTCATTGGTATTTTTACCCCTTCTAAAAGATATTTGTGTCAGACGCTCCTCGGATAAAACTTCATTGATAAATTTACACCTTAACCCTATATATTCTATTAAGATATAGACTATGTCCGTCTCTGAATATAAGAAAATTTTTTTAGAGTTAAGGCATGTTTGGGATCACGATTGGGAATCCCAAAAGTGCTTTTGCACATATATTTTGTATACCGTAAATCATAATTGAAAGGCTATTTTTAGATATTTCAATTATTATTCCAAACAAGCGTCCCTACTTATGAATCACATTTTAAAATTTTAGAAGGCTTTTTATTAGCTGCATATGAAGGCGGAAAAAGTCATCATGCTTGCCTCGGTGAATTAGAAGACTTGGATTATATATATATATATATATGCTTAACCTCTCAAATCTTAGTATTAGTTTTAATTTAATTCATAAATTAATCGCACTTTTAACTATGAATTGCTTTGCTATATATGAAAAATTATGAGGTTGCTGGAGATTTTAAGTGAATTTTGTGGCCCAATCAAACGCTGCATTTTCACAGATCAGGCCATCAACGTTCACCGATCAAAGAGTATTGTGAGTTAACTGTAAATTTCCCCAGCAATCTCTTGGTTACTTGCCATGTGTGTATTTCCTTGTTGAACATATCATAACACACGCACGCATTAAATATACCTCTGATTGATTAGATGGTCACATGCCGACAATTACTTACGTACCCATTAGTAGAAAATCATTTTTTAAGATCGGTTAAAAATAATATTTTAGATTGATTTTGGATCCGGTCTTGATACAGTCGATTTTAAAAGTCTGCTATTCTTTATATCAGTTAACGAAACCAGTTTTAAAAATCACTTTTTTAGACTGATTGCTTGAAGACCAGGTCTAAAAAGTCTAAACTTTTTAGACCGGTTGTTTAAAAATCGGTTTAAAAACACTTTTTTAAGACTTTTAAGACCAGTTATTAAAATAACGGGTCTTAAAAATCATACTTTTAAGACCGATTTTTATAATTACCGATTTTAAAAGAGATATTTAAAAAAAAAAAAATTAAATAGGGCCTTTTTTTTGTAGTCAAATGTACATATGAGTAGAAGGGATTACAATGAAAAATCGATTACGGATACTTCTAAGCAAATTACTACTGTCAGATTTCACAAAAACACCTTCCCTGTGAATCCCACTACTAAAATTTCTGAAAACCTGAATTCCTGTATCGTTCACTAAGAACATCAAACAACGTAGAAAAATAATGAGCAGTTTTTGTAACAAAATTTAGGCACACCCACAAGTTTAACTTTGTATTCATATTCAGTTTCTTAGTTGAAACTATGAAACTATTTTAGCACAACCATAAGGAAGAAGAAAACTAGAGACGAAATTAAAAAAAGCAAACAGAGAAATTTCACAGATAGGATCCCCTAGAGACCGACCACACACTCAACTCGATATATATCAGTATGTATACAATTTACATCTATAATAAAACCCTAAAAAAACAAAAATCCAAATAGAATCTCTTTTCTCTTCAAGACCCTTGTTCCTCTGATAAAGAAAGCTGACGAGGAACTGTTTTAAGCGAGGCGCTTTGCTCTGCACCTTCTTCTTCCTCTTTCATCTATCGCTACCTTGCAGTAAATACTCAAAAATTAGTTTACAAATTAATTAAGTGTTTAAAAGGAAAATTTATTCAAACATCATAATATCAGTTGCATCTTCTTCACGCATCTCTGGGTCAAAGCAAAGGAGCAAGCAGCTCATGGCAGCAAAGAAGTGAGGCTGCCAAGGTAGGTTGCGATGAAGGATGGATGTCACGGAGAAAGAGAAAAGTCGCGACGAAGGAAATCAGAGCAAGCAAGGTTGTGGCAGCGACAAACTCATTCAGTGCAAGGGTGAGAGCACCGCAGCAACAAACATGAGAATGAGATCGAGCAAAGATGACCGAGCTCACAGAGTAATCGCACCAAGAATAGAGGTTTCAGATTTAGAGAGCGAAATTTAGGTGCGACAAAGCGGAGATTCAAAAATTTAGGGTCGATTTTTTAGACCGGGTATATATAAAACCGGTCTTAAAAGGGTAGAAAATTTTTTTTTTTTAAATTTTTCATATTTAAAACCGGTTTTAATAAAAATGGGTTTGAAATGTTTGATATTTAAGACCGGTTATTATTAATAACCGGTCTTAAAAGTTTAAAATTTTTAATTTTTTAAATATTTTGATATTTTTAGACCGGTTTTATTTATAACCGGTTTAAATAATTTTTTTAAAACCTGTTTTTTTGAGAACCAATCTTAGAAGTTTTATATAATTACAAAACTGTCACCGATCAAATTTTTTAACTTTATCCGCTATAACCGGTTTAAATATGGCGGTTTAAAAAAGAAATTTTGTACTAGTGACTTCAGGAGCGTCACCTCATTTATACTTTGACTAATTAAAATACAACAACTCATCTTATTTTAATCCTATATGACAGACGAGTCATCAAAGAAATTCTAATTTTATGAGTTTAGGGATAATGGGAGGGAATTGTGTTTTTTGTTTTCTAAATTTAAAAGTTTATATTTTTTAAAATAATAAAATTTGAATTTCTTTGATGACTTATCTGTCATATAGGATTAAAATAAGATGAATTATTTCATTTTAACTAGTTAGAGTACAGATGGGATGATACTCCTGAAGTATGTAAGTATTTCTCTCACATACAAAGGTATTTACTTAGACAAGGTCTCTGGACAATTGGTATAATATCAGTTTGAAGTTAACTAGTATAAGTGGTGTGGGGGAAGCTCTCTGAAACTGGTGCAAATAAAGGACCCCTTCTTCCATCATAAACTCGTCATAACAAGATGGGTAATACAACATCATCTCTTCCTTTCAAATCCGTGCATGACATCATCAACCACCCTATTGCAACAAGGATTTTATAGCAGAACACTGTTATTATCAACTTCACTTTCTTCAATCACTTTCACCCAAGTTTTAGCACAAGCGTATCTATTTGTAGTTTTTTGGCCGAGCGTATAGCTTTGAATTATTGTATGAGCACATTCCAATTTGCTTCCTTCCTGATGATCAACGATCTATAGTTAGTGGTGGCCTGTAAATTTCGAAACTTGTTTTCATCATAAGAATGACTGTATTCAACATCACCAACCCAAGTGAGGCTCTGTAGAGGCACACAAGTCTCAAGCACAAACTTTTCACCATATTTGGGAAAATGTGCAGGAAGGAAATAAGCAAGGGTGTGTAGATTCTCAGTGATAATCCTCATGGGTTTGAAGCAACAGAGATCATGAATGTATAAATCTTCCAAACATAAGCTTCGTATTGTAAAGTCTTGTGTTTTTGCGAGATCGGTGATTCTTCGGAGAGAGAGATGTTTTAAGGATGGGAAACTCTGAGAAATCCACTCACTAACACTAACTGAATGGTTATTAGTAGCAATGGATTTGATATGAAGACTCCATCTTGGAAGATGCAATTCGGGGCCTCGGTTCATGTTTAGTTTAAGAACTTTAAGGACTGAAACTCGGGGAGGCTGGTAGAGATGGAAGGTAGGTTGTAATTAAGACAAAGTTCATGGACAAAGAAGGATTCAAATAATTGGGTGATCCACTGTTGAGGAAGATGATCGTGTTTGTGTTTTTTGCAGAAAGATGAGAAGGAGATCAGGTTAATGGTCTTCAAATAATGAGGACGATTCTGAGGAAGAGTGTTCATGAAATCAAAGACGTGTGCAAAATGAACCCTCTTTTTCAGGACCAAAAAATTCTTGAGGCTGATGATCATCAGAGAAGCAGAAGGAAGGAATCGCTGTAATAGATAGGGTTTCGTTCAAGCTTCTAGACAAGATTCTGAGTCTAAGTATTTCCTTGACTTGAAGGTCGGATAATATATGATGGAGAATGTCACCTGGTAGATCGCACAGTAAATCTTTGGGTTTTGCCTGCATGACTTCCCTACAACCATTAAAATTACATGGTGATAGATCGACGGTGATAATTTTTTTTATTATATTATTACCGTTATTCAATTTGAGGTTTGTGCTATCTCTCTTTATATGGGATTGGTTATAGTAGAGCTGGAAATTCGGGCCGAACCCGTCGAGCCGGCCCGTTTAGGCCCGAGCCCTTTAAGGGTTGGGTTTATGATTTAGAGGCTAAAAAGAGAAGCGGGCCCTGAGGGCCGGCCCTTTTAGGCCCGTTTAATTTTTTTAAAAATAATTAATAAATATAATATCATTATATCAAATTATCAATATAAGAGACACCTAAATACCTAATAGAGTATTAATAATAGGCAAACACTTATTAATTGGTTTGATTTATTTTATTTTCTACAATGATTTATTAATTTAAATTTTAAAAAATAGGCTAATTTGGACATTAGATGATTATTTTAACTAAAAATTTATGAGTTTTAAAAATAATGTATCTCAATTTAAAGCAAAATAATAAATAAATTGTAAAACTTGAAAAAAAAAAAAATGAATTAAAATGAGTTTAAGCCCGTTTAGACCTGAGCCCGTGAAGGGCCAACCCTGTAAGGCCGAAGGCCTAAAAAATATTATACTTTTTAGTAAATGGGCCTAAACGGGCTAGCCCGTTTAGACCTGAGCCCGTGAAGGGCCGGCCCGTATTCCCGGCTCTAGGTTATAGTCCTCTACTCTTACCGTTCTCTTCCCGCATTACTCATATGAGCCTTTAGATTAAAATTTAAGTAGTTCAGATTTAATGTTTATAAAAATATTTAAAAAAAAAATCAAATTATTAAAAAATAATTAAATAAATTCACAAATGCTAAATTTTAGTCATGTTAATTTAAAAGCGGGAAAAAAAGTTCATGTTAATTTAAACTTGTAATAAAAAATATTTTAAAATAATATTTTTATGAAACATTAAATCTAAACTGATTATATTTTAATCTAAAGGCTGAGATGAGTAGTAGAAGGGGAAGAGGATGGGAAAAGGACAGGGAAAGCAGAGGATTGTAGTCAATCTCCTTGATGATGATGGTGATAATATATACATAGAGAGAAATAAAATTTGAATTCCTTTGAATAAAATGAAATAAATACAAGATGTAAAAAGCTACAACATACCTAGATTGTGCAATGGCGGGGTAGACGGAGTAAGCAGAAAATTTATGGAGAGGATCAGAGGACTAATTTCAGAGCCTCGGACCATGCAAAATAAGATGTTTAAGTGTGTGTTTGGAACAGTGATAAGAAAAATGATTTTTTTATTTGACTTTTTGTAATCTTATTTTTAGTAAAGGTTAAATTTTGTAATGTGATTTATGTTTGGATTAGCGGTTATAAAAATGAATTTTTCAAAAGTGAAACTTGTTTGGATTGGCTTAAGTATAAGTGACTTTTGTGATAATAGTAAGTAAGAGTAGGTAGAAAAATATTTAAAAAATCAAGTAAATATTTAAAAATTACTTAAAAATATTAGGTGCTACTTGAAAAATATTTTAGAGTGGATGGAAATTAATAAATAAGTATTATAAATGTTGGGTGCTCTTTACTACCAACAAAATACAGTAAAAGTAAAATTATAGTCAGTCTCTTAAGATTGGATAAGGGTTAAAAGTATTAAAAAATATTTTAAAGTAATTTTTGGAGCAAAAAAAAGTACATTAAGGGTAAAATTGCAATTAGCCTAATAACACACTAGGTACAGCTGAAAAAATATTTTACAGGGTTAAAAGCACAAAAAAATATTTTAAAGTAATTTTTGGAACTGAAAAAGTATATTAAAGGGAAAATTGAAATCAGTCTAATAGCATACCGGGTACAACTAAAAAAATATTTTAAGGGGTTAAAGCACTAAAAAATATTTTAAAGTAATTTTTGGAACTGAAAAAGTATATTAAGGGTAAAATTACAATCAATTTGATTGCACACTAAACACAACTGAAAAAATATTTTAAAGGGTTAAAAGCACTAAAGAATATTTCAAAGTAATTTTTGGAACTGAAAAAATACATTAATGATAAAATTACAAGTATGATAAAATTATAAATTTGCAATCAGTCCAAAAAAACTATTGAAAAGCTTCAAAATGGAGCTTATAAAATTCGTGCGTTTTATCACGCCCATTGCTAAAAGCCCAAATTTACTATCGTTGAATTAAACACTCATTTTTTTTCAATCAATATATATAAACGCAGAAAAGGCCGAAAAACACACGATTTCACAACTGTATCACACGTCCGAGCGTGTGTTTGGAACAGTGATAGAAATGCTTAAGAGCAGCTTTTTAATCGTGATTTACAATATACGAGATAAATATGTGAGAGGAGTTTTATCTCAATTTACTTAAAAAGCAGCTTAAACGTCATATATTCACCCATCCAAACACTTACTAAATCTTTTTATAGCCTCAAATCTAACCCTAAGAATTAAAGAGATAATATTAAATACAGAAAATATTTTAAAGTTATAAAATCAAATACAGATAAGGATAAGAATTAATGATAAGAGATAGGAAACAAATTAAAATTAAAACTAAATATTTTTCAACAATGTTAAATATTCAAAATATCGATCGATATGCATTGCATATTGCTTGTGGCCCCAGTTCCAGATTTCTCAGCAGACAGATTTCTTATAAATTACATGAGCTTATCGCTATGTTATTAATTAAAAAAAATAGGTAGTGTCAATTTAAAATTCCAAATTAAACATCATATTGATATTGGGTGTTTTTCTGAGCAAAAAAAAAAAAAAAAATATTGGGAGTTTGATACGTGAATAAATAAATATATTAAAATTATTAATGGGAGAATTGCTGAAAAATACTTTGGAAGCAAATTAATTGCTGATTGCTATCAAGCGTGCAAGGGATCTTCCGTGTGTACAAGCGATCTTCCGTTTTGTGCAAATCATCTTCCGTGTGTGCAAAAGTCTTCCATATAAATGTGCAAGCAATCTTCCGTTATGTGCAAAACATCTTCCGTTATGTGCAATGGTAGCATTCAGCAATTAATTTACTAAAAAGGTATTTATCAGCAATTCTCCCATTATCAATTTAATATACAATAAATTGTCCAAGTAAATCACATATTGAGATTTTTCTGCCAAATTCAAAACAATCAAACTTTGATTTCAATTTCCTTAATCAAATCAGAAATAATTTATTAGACAAATAATCTTCAAAACCCACCATCAAACTCTAAATCATAAGTGCACTCATCAGGCCAAGTCCCCTGATTTCTCATTTCCTTGAAAATAGCAATAGCTTTGTCATAAAGTTTTGATGTGCCATATGCTTTAATCATGACATTGGATTCTGCAACGTCCCTTTCCTGAAAAAAATGTTCTCTGCTTCGGACCAAAGTCCTTGTTCGGCAAAAACATCAAGAATTGCAACACATATCTTAAATGATAGCCTTCCATTTATCTGATAATTAATTAATTATGAAGCAGGTCTTTTGCCTTATCGAGTGCTCCTTCATTTACATACATCAAATATAGATTCAGCTCTTGCAGAATTTTTCTGCTATATCAAATTATCCTGCATCCTTCAAGACCTTAACAACCGTATTCATGGTAACCTCATCTGGGAAATATCTCCTCACTCTCATATGTTTAACCCACAAAAGGGCTTCTTTTACTAGACCTGCTATAGGTGTTGTTTGTGGGCAAAACGCCACTCTTTGCCATTTCTATCCAACAAAGCCTCGATTCATCCCATCTCTGAGCTTTTCCAAGAGCTCTAATCACAACGTTATAGTGAATCACATTAGGGACATACTCTTTCTGAGACCTGAACCAGTCAAAAACACGAATGAGTCGTTCCCAGCTTCTCTGTTCTTTAAGAATAACTGTCTGCTCTTTCGGACTCAGCTTCTCACCAAATGTATCAAGGGTACTTTCAACATCATCCCCCAGCTCCAGTGACCGCAGAATTGAAGGCAATACACCTCCATATTTCTTCTTTTTCTTCCTCCTACTGGCAATTGAAGAAGACGAGGCTGCTATAGCTTGAATATCTGAACGGAGATGAAGACAAGACTGCGACCACGTAGCCTTAGGCGGGGGCAATTGAGATAATTGCCTGAGTTTTTGAGGAGATATCACTAATGAAGGTGGAATATAAAGAAGAAGAATTTACACAGAGCATATCTACAGATAACATTGGTTCCGGGATAGAATCAGAAACACAAATGAAACTGAAAGAAGATAGACAGAAAAGGAGGTAACGGAGTTGCAAACCCAAAAGATATTAAGTGAGCTTATTTGGTATGACGTTTTCAGAGCCTCAAAAGTGAGTTAAGGAGGGAAAAGCAAGTTGAATCATTCTTTTTTCTTGTCTAGCATGACGGCAGCTAAAAAGCTATGAGACAGGCTTAAAGTTGAGGACAGCGGACTAGCGGAGGCAAAACTTCTCGAATTTCTCTCACTTTCCCTGACGAACAAGTAGACCCGACTCCTTAGCGGTCAAGCAAGGCCATCCAGGTAATTTCATCACTCCCACCCGCTCGTATTGTAACTCTTTCCTTGCCCCTACAATTGACATTGCTCACACTCACTCATTCTAGTTGCTATATTTCTTAGTTTCCTTTGGATTCCTACTTTTTCTCCCGATTGATCCAATGGAAAGAGGTGGATATGGTTACGGTCACTCCAGTGGCTACATAGGAGGCCCAAGAGGCCGGAATGCCGGTAGATCAGGTGGAGGACCACCGCCAGGAGGTGGTGGAAGAGGCTTCCGTGACCAATCGCAGCCTCACAATGATCGTTCTTGGGGCGAGGACACAAGGAGAGGGAGTTATGGCAGGGGAGGATTTGATAGAGGCGGAAGAGGCAAAGGTAATGGCAGAAATGGTGCCGGATCTCCAGTTTGGGTAGCCAGTGAATCGCGTCAATCGGAGTCATGATCTCTTTTATGAGATGTGCCTAGTCATGTCTGTAATATCTATCAGTTATTGCTATAATTATTCATCTGAATTTTCGTCAGTTTATTGTGAATAATGTTTTAGATTAGATATTTCTTAGCATTAAGTTTGTTAAGCTAAGTGCAACTGGTTTGTGGTGTCTTTGTTTCCCTCAAATCCTGTGCTGCTCCTAATATGAGTATGATTTGTACTATATCCAGGCCTAATGATTCATTCTGTGCAGTTCCTGAATTGGAGCAACTACAAATTTCACAACCGGTTCTAAACTCAAGCCATACCCAGGATACAGAAGATAAGATCTTGCCCATTCGCAGGCCCGACAAGGGTGGTGTATTAAGAATTCGAACTACCCGGCTTCGTGTCAATCACTTTCCTATCAGGTTTAGGCCTGATACTATCCTGATGCATTACAATTTTGATGTGAAGTTGATTTCACCCATTAGAGCTGGTCAACCTAAAAGAATTTCGAAGTCTGACCTCTCAATGATTAGGGAGACATTGTTTTCTAATGACACTAGGTTGTCATTGGAGAAGACAGTGTATGACGGAGAAAAGAATCTTCTCAGTGCGGTTCCTCTTCCAGAAGAAACCTTCACGGTTACTATCTTAGCAGGAGAGGATGAAAGAAGCTGTTCATATCAGGTCACCTTAACACTTGTTAACAAGCTTGAGTGTCGCAAGTTGAGCCAATATCTCAATAAGGAGTTTATGTCAGTTCCCAGAGACATTTTGCAAGGGATGGATATAGTGTTCAAAGAAAATCCAGCCAAGCGAACAATCGGTGTGGGACGTAGCTTCTATCCTTCAAATCCTCCCTTGTTACATCAGGATCTTCACAATGGCACAATTGCTCTAGGGGGATTTCAACACAGTTTGAAGCCCACATCTCAGGGTTTGTCCTTATGTCTGGACTACTCTGTTTCATCTTTTCGAAAGCGAGTGTCAGTCTTGGATTTTCTATATGAGCGTATTTATGGCTTTAGATTAGAAGAATTTGGACGTTTCTGGAAACGTGTTGAGACGGAACTGATTTGGTTGAAGGTAAACGTGACACACCGCAGAACCAAACAAAAATACACCATTTTAGGTTTATCAAATCGTAACACAAGGGATATCACCTTTCCTCTTAAGGACCCTGAGGGCCGGAGTGAACCACAACTAGTCTCAATGCTTGACTATTTCTGGGATAAATACAATACGGATATTGAATACAAAGATATTCCTTGTTTAGATTTTGGGAAAGGCGTCTTAGTGCCGATGGAGTTTTGCATCTTAGTAGAAGGTCAGAGATATCCCAAAGAGAAATTGGATAAAAATGCTTCCACGACCTTGAAAGATATGTCGTTGGCACCTCCAAAGGACAGACAAAGTGCCATACAAACAATGGTGGAGTCAAGTGACGGACCTTGCGGGTAAGTTGCATTGTATTCAATTGATTTTTTTTCACATTATACATTCGTTTAGGGCAATTTATTGCCTTTTCATGATTCTTAGTCACTAAATTGCCTTTTCATTATTCTTAGTCACTACTTTTTGTAAATTATAATTATAATTATTAGACACACTGCATGAATTTTGTTTGTTGAACTTGCTTAGGCTCCTTTTCAACTACTCGTTCCCTCTGCCATCCTGGTACTTAAAAATCATTATTCTTTTAAAGATGAAAATCCATCCATTTTATTTTAATTTTTCATTTTATAAAGTATTTGAATTTAATGTAATATGAATAAATGACTAAACGTGATGGGCTGGGGCTCAAAGTTTGCTTTAGCTTGCTTCCATAATTTTTTTCTGGGGTCAAAATAGCTGTTTTTTTGCTCTTGGTGCCAAAAATTATGTTGATCTATAATAATCTTGCTAGGTGTGTGCATGAGTACTAAAGCAGAATTGGTTCCTATTGAAATGCTACTTTTTATAGTGCCATTCCACAATATTGTTTTCTTATTTTGTTCACAACGTCTCACTTAAATTTTTTCATTTGCAGTGGTGGTATTATTCAAAATTTTGGAATGGAAGTCAACACAACCATGACTGCCGTTTTGGGACGCATTATTGAACCACCAAAATTAAAAGTAGGAGGTGGAAGTGGCCAGATTCTGACCATTACATTGGATCCGGACAGATGTCAGTGGAATCTAGTTCAAAAATCTGTGTTAGAAGGCAAACCTGTTGAGCGTTGGTGCTTTATTGATTTCACAAGCTCAGAGATAGATTCGTGTTTCAAATTAAGCTGGGAATTCATTCATAAGCTGAAGGAGAAATTTAGAAATTTGGGCATTGGCATGGAAGATCCTCTTTGGGTTGAGAAATCTTCAATGCATCAACTTGAAAGTTATGATTCGTTATTTGCATTACTTGAGATGTTGAACAATTGGGGTCAAGTGCAATTCATTCTGTGCGTGATGTCTCGGAGGCACTTTGGATATAAGACACTCAAGTGGATTTCAGAGACCCAGGTTGGTGTAGTGACACAATGTTGTTTATCTACTACTGTGAATGCGGGGAAAGATCATAGTCTTACAAATCTTGCTCTCAAGATCAATGCCAAACTTGGAGGTAGTAATGTTGAGCTTGAGAATAGGCTCGCTTGCTTTGCAGGTGATGATGCGCATGTTATGTTTATAGGGGCTCGAGTCAATAGTCCATCGATTACTGCGGATGGAACCGTTCCGTCCATTACTGCAGTTGTTGGAACTGTCAATTGGCCTGCCGCAAATCATTACGCAGCACGTGTTAGCCCTCAATCCCATCGAAAAGGACAAATATTGAATTTTGGGACAATTTGCCTTGAGCTTGTTGACTGTTACGCCAGGTTTAACAAAGTGAGACCCAAAAAAATTGTTATTTTCCGTGATGGGGTAAGCGAGGGTCAATTTGACATGCTTCTCAATGAAGAACTCCGAGATCTGAAAAGTGTTTTCCAAAATGCAAAGTATTTCCCAACTACAACTTTAGTCGTGGCACAGAAGCGACATCAGACTCGCTTGTTTCGAGAGGAGCCTTCTTTGGGAAATGTGTGTCCTGGAACAGTGGTGGACACAAAAGTGGTACACCCTTTTGAGTTTGATTTCTACCTTTGCAGTCACAATGGAAGCTTAGGGACCAGCAAGCCCACCCACTATCATGTCTTGTGGGATGAGCACAGGTTTACGTCTGATGATTTACAGAAACTCATATATGATATGTGCTTTACCTTTGCAAGGTGCACTAAACCAGTATCTTTGGTCCCTCCTGTGTACTATGCTGACCTTGCTGCTTATCGAGGACGGCTGTACTATGAGGCAAAGACTGAGTTAGAGATCTTTGAGAAGCCAACATCGTCTCCTGCTTCATCTGCAAATGAAAACAAGAATTTCAAGCTGCACGAGAACCTGGAGGACATAATGTTCTTTGTCTAAGGTACCTCTGGTAAGTTCTTTCACGGGATATGAACTCATGGTTGAGTTTGTGCGTGTATCTAATGGGTCACGAGACATGAACTTTAGTTTCTTCTGCTCTTTCTTTATCAACTGTACTTCGTTGCCTTTTCCACTGCAATAGACTGGTTGTTCGAGTTGTATGTTTGAAGGATTGTATCTTTTGATCATTTGCCAAAGAAATGAATAAAACATACCAAGAAGAAGCACTATATACCAGCAAGCAAACAAAACCAAATCAACTCACCAACCAGCTAAAGAACCACACGTAAGCCACATGACCCATCTAACCCTCCTTAACTATACCACCAATAATTATTAAGCTATGTAGGTTCTATTTCACCGATTAAAAACAAGTCAGAAACCCGGATCGAATAACACTTCCCATCCTATTCTGTAAAAAAGAGAATAAAATTATATAAACAAATATATGAAGAGTAAACCTTTATTTTGAAGATTGGATAAGTAGCTTATTTTTATTTAAACTTATGGAATCTTAAGATTGGAAAAAAGTTAGATTGGGTAAAATTATGAGGGTTTGGATTATCGATTGGATAAGTAACTTAAAGTAACTTATGTAAAAGTTAGGATGTTTGGTTTGACTTTTGCATAAGTGACTTTTGTATTAATTAAGAGAAAAAAATTGAAAAAATTATGAAAAAAGAAAAAATGAAGGGATAATTGTGAAAAAAGTTATCATTAGCAACTTAATTGCCAATGGGGCCTGGGAAGATATCTACACACAGAGGGATTTTTTCACAATTTTCTCAAAAATTAACTTTGAAAATTTGGTAATGGTACAATTTTAATAAAATTATATCAAACTCTAATTTAAATTGGTACACTCCAAAAGTCTTTTCTCCTGTGCACCTCAAGCTTAAATCTTATAAATTATATCAAACTCTAATTTAAATATTAAATCATAACTTATATTTTCATATAGCTCAAAATCTAACAAAATAAACCGATTAAAATCTCAATAATATCTCCAATAATCCAAATAAATTATTTAAACTAAATTTAATGGGTAAAAACATTATATAGAAACTAATTTATGACATGTTTATAAAAAAAAATTGATTATAAAATCATAAAACAACTAAATAATAAATCTAAACTGATTAAAATTAATTATTAATTATTCTCTACATTTCTATAGTTATATATTAACAAAACTTAAAATTTGTTTAAACTCTTATTCCAAAGTATTCTCTAATTAGCAGAAGATTACTATCTAAAGAAAGAGAAAATTATTTAGAACATTTTTCATAAAAGAAGTTTTGTGATTAGAAGTGATTTTGAGTACCTCATTGATCCCCAAAAATATGAAAATACTTTTATCAATATCTTTTTATACACATATAAGCACATAAGCTCCAATAAGCTTCATTTTGAGGCTTATGACTTTTTCTAACTTATGACTTTTTTCACCTTAAATCCAATCGCTGAAACAAACACCCATTTTTATTAAAACACTGTTCAAGTCCAATTGAGCACTGTATGAGTCCAATCTTCCCTCCGAAACACCGAAACAAACACGCACACTATCACCCACCATGTACGTTACAAGAGCAAATCTGGTAGGTATTAATATGTCATTTACATTTGTCAATCAATCCAGAAAAATGGAAAATCATGAAAAATTGAATTTTTTGGATAAGAGATGCATGATTTAACCTGTGATGTCTCAAAAAGCTCGATCAGTTATATCAGCCAAAATATTTGCATTAAGAACTGCAGCAGTAATGCAACAGCTCGCAACCGACAGAATACATATTTCCATATGTTTTAACAGTTAACCAAATCATTTTCATGCCCTTTTCGACTCAAAAAAAAAAAAAAAAAGCATAGGTTCAGTAAATGCTACTCAAGGGAAAAAGAAAAGGAAGGAGAGGAAATCATTCTGTTCACTCCAAAGAGAAAAGGGCTTTTATTTAATACTTCCTCCGGTCCTAAATATAGGATAAAATTTGTAGTGCAAAATTTAGGACCGGAGGTAATAATAAGTAAGCTCGTAAAGCATATTGTAGAATATATATCATTGGAAAGTTCAGAAGAGAGTCCAGAATCTCAGACTTTATAAACAATTGTGATATCTTTGGGTAAATTATGGCAGCTGCGAATCATATCTCAACTTCATCTGGGTACTTGAGACAAGAGACTAGTTCAAATAGCTTTTCACTTGAATGTATTTTCTGAGAATGATCATCTATAATAGAAAGGGCTTCAATTACTCAAAGAAGTAAATCAAGAATCGAGCACCTTAACATGTAAGATATTAGTTTAACTTTGTAAGGTAGAGGAGAGGAAACATGAAAAACAACAATATGCTAAAGGAAATCATTACTATATTGTCAGAATCAGGTATCAGATGATGTTGGAAGCATCAAAGATCATTACAAAAACGTGCTCTCAGGATTCCTAGACTGAGAAAATTACAATGCTCAAGTGTGTGCGAGTTAATGCATAGTACAGTAAATTTCACAATGCAAGGTAGAGCGACAGCCATGCACTAAGTAGTGCCCTGAGCTAGTTATAGAAACCCCTAAGCCCAATATATCACCAGAACTCAGTCTGGAATGAAATTAGCGTCCATCCTGACTCAAAATTCACTTAATGCAGCAAAATCAAATTAGATGCATCAATTAATGAATAATATTTTTTAGACAGCTTGTATGGTGGAAAATAGCAAGCTCAATCAAGAACATTTGCAATATACTTTGTGGCAACATCAGATAGTTCAGAAGAATGAATTTAAATCAGATCACACCGGTAAAACTACACACATAAAACATGATCTACGGAAGACAACCTTTGATATATTGAGTTGGAAAAATGTCACAACGTAGAGGAAAAGCATAATCCAGGGGTTTCTATATCCTCCTAAAACTCAAAGCAAGAAAGAAAGATACAAGAAACAGCACAGCAAACAGACTCATAAGATATCATACTCCATTACATGGATGGTTATATACACAGTTCTTATGCCTGCAGAAATTCACCTCTGTGCAGTATGCATAAATGAACTTATTATATAACTACTTGAAATTCTAAGGACCTAAAGAAGCTTCATTGGATTCATCTTCAGTTTCAGTTTCAGAACATTCTTCTTTGTTCAACATAAGCCTCATCTCTTGGCTAGCCAGCTCAGCAAGGTCCCGTCTGTTGGCCGTATTATAGGCATTTATGATAGCCTTGAAAAGCGATTCACTTGGCTCGATTTCTCCATATTTTAATTGGCTGTATATCCGCTTCACACCTTCGACCATGCCAGCTTTTCCATAACAATTTACCAGATTAATATGTGATACAACGTCCGGTTCCACTTCCTCATCAAGCATTTTCATGTATACATTGAGTGCCTTGTCAACATCTCCAGCCGAACCATAACAATATATGGCCACATTATAGGCAAAAGAATCAAGAGCGGCCCCAGATTCTGTGAACGCTTGAGCAGATTGTTGTGCCAAAGCATGCATACCCACCATAGAGTATAAAGCGGTGATGGCTGCTTGTTGAGCATAAGGTTTTCCATCCCTATAGGATGACTCTAACTGTGCTACTGCTTCAATTGGAAACCCTCCCTTCTTCAAAACAGTGAATAACACTTTAAAAGTTCCAGAGAAGCTGGGAACGACTCATTCGTGTTTTTGACTGGTTCAAGTCTCAGAAAGAGTATGTCCCTAATGTGATTCACTATAACGTTGTGATTAGAGCTCTTGGAAAAGCTCAGAGATGGGATGAATTGAGGCTTTGTTGGATAGAAATGGCAAAAAGTGGCGTTTTGCCCACAAACAACACCTATAGCACGCTTGTTGATGTGTATGGTAAAGCAGGTCTAGTAAAAGAAGCCCTTTTGTGGGTTAAACATATGAGAGTGAGGGGATATTTCCCAGATGAGGTTACCATGAGTACGGTTGTTAAGGTCTTGAAGGATGCAGGAGAATTCGATATAGCAGAAAAATTCTACAAGAGCTGGTGTGATGGGAGAGTTGAAATAGATATTGCTGATTTAGAGGATTCTTTAACTGGTACTTTAAATGGATCTGGATCAATGCCCCTTAGTTTTAATAAGCATTTCCTTTCTACTGAACTCTTCAAGACAGGTGGGAGAATTCCTGCTTCCAATGTTGTGGCATCACCAAATACCGAGAAGTCTCCAGGAAAACCTCGGCTCACTTCCACTTATAACACCATGATTGATTTGTATGGCAAGGCAGGGCGGCTAAAGGATGCTGCTGACGTGTTTTCTGATATGTTAAAGTTTGGGGTGGCGATGGATACAATCACTTTTAATACCATGATCTATATTTGTGGAAGTCATGGTGATTTGTTGGAAGCTGAATCTTTGCTTGGTAAAATGGAAGAAAGGGGTATATTGCCTGATACAAAAACTTACAACATCTTTTTGTCTTTGTATGTTAATGTGGGGAATATTGATGCAGCTCTCAGTTGTCATAGGAGGATCAGAGATGACGGACTCTTCCCAGATGATGTGACTTACAGAGCTCTTCTGGGTGCATTATGTGAGCAAAATAAGGTTCAAGCTGTGGAAGCTTTAATGGATGAAATGAAAAATTCTCGTGTTTCCTTGGATGAGCATTCCCTTCCTCGTATTATCAAGATGTATGTAAATGAAGGAGCACTTGATAAGGCAAAAGACCTGCTTCATAATTATCAGATAAATGGAGGGCTATCATCCAAGATATGTGTTGCAATTATGGATGTTTTTGCTGAACAAGGACTTTGGTCCGAAGCAGAGAATATTTTTTTCAGGAAACGAGACATTACAGGACAGGGAAGGGACGTTGCTGAATACAATGTCATGATTAAAGCATATGGCATATCAAAACTTTATGACAAAGCTATTGCTCTTTTCAAGGGAATGAAAAATCAGGGGACTTGGCCTGATGAATGCACTTATAATTCTGTCATTCAAATGTTATCTGGTGGTGATTTAGTGGACCAAGCAAGAGAGCTCTTGATTGAAATGCTGGGAATGAAAATAAAGCCATCTTGTCAAACCTTCTCAGCCGTTATTGGACGCTATGCCCACCTCGGTCAGCTCTCAGATGCTGTCAATGTATACCAGGAAATGCTGCAAGTTGGAATAAAACCTAATGAAGTTGTGTATGGATCTTTAATAAATGGGTTTGCTGAATGTGGTAGTCTTGAAGAGGCACTTGAATACTTTCAAAAGATGGAAGAGTCTGGAATAGCAGCAAACTTTATAGTGTTGACGTCCTTGCTGAAGGCTTATTGTAAGATTGGTAGCTTGGAGGGCGCAAAAGCCATCTATGAAAGAATGAAGGACTTGGAAGGTGGTCTTGACATTGTTGCATGCAATAGTTTGTTTGGTCTCTTGGCATGGTATTTAAAGCGAAGCTGGTTTTTGAGCACTTGAGGGAAAAGGGTTGGGCGGATGGTGTCATATGCTAGGATGATGTATCTTTATAGAAACATGGTCTTGCTCAATGATGCCATTGAAATTGCTGAAGAGATGAAACTGTTGGGTTTACTCAAGGACTGTGTTTCATATAATAAGGTACTGGTGTGCTATGCTAGTAATGGGGAACTTCGTGAGTGCGGTGAGCTAGTGCATCAGATGATATCTCAGAATTGGCGAGTAGATCCTCTCACTTGCGTCATTATGATTAGTTTTGTTTCTTGATTACGTTAAGATTATTGGTTCCTGGGGCTGGGATATGACAGAAGGAAAAATAGTTTTCTATTATTTTCTTTGTGAAGTCTATCATGTTTCTATAATCATTACTTTATTTATTTTTCATACCTTTTTATAAATTTGAAAATAAGAACAATTTTTTATTTTTCAAAATTATTTTTTTAAAACAAAATTTACTGTATTTCGTATGCTAAACAAATCCTGATTTGCCACTTAGTTGCCCATATTAACATCCTCTTTTTGCTGCCTCCTCCCTCTGCTTGCACCCTCCCTCTTCCCCTTAAGTCACGAGTTCCAAGGTTTTCTCTCAACTAGTTCATCAGAATCATTACCTTGTTCCCTCTCTCTGTAACTTACCATTCTTTTATATTCCACTGGCTCTCTTCTTTTATCTGCTTATCTGAGCTTTTGATTTTTATTCAACTGCTCTCAATCGGATCTCTGTACCACACATGTGAAGGGTTTAATAGTTTTTTATTTCAATCAATGCCTGTCAATGAAACTATGACTAGTTTTAATTCAATCATAGCAATGAGACTTAAATGAGCCAACTATGCTTATTTTTAAGCCCTGCACTTGCCCATATCTCAACTATCAAAGCTCATTGCTGACTACACAACAACTTTCTCAGACTTTACTTGTGAATGCAGATGGTTGATTTGTGCAGCATGGTGTGCTTGAAAATTTTCCTTATCCAAAAGAGACGCACGTATATCTTACCCTCATGTATTGACACATAATATATACCATTACCTATAATATGTTTGTAACTGGTGCTTATTCAATTATGTGTCTTCTGAAGTGAAACTATCGGTGACAAAACAGCTGGGGACTGGAAAAATTAAAGGCAAGTTTTCTAATTAGGCTTGAAGCTTATATTATCATCATTATTCCGTTTGGGATTTGTGGCTACTCCTCTCAACACTTGATTGGTTACGGTCCTTTGCTCTTATCATTCTCTTCTCATCATCTTCCCTCCACTACTCATTTCAGCCTTTAGATTAAAGTCTGAGTGGTTCAAATTTAATTTTATAATTTTTTTTTTTAAAATATCAAATTATTAAAAAATAATTAATTAAATTAAAAAATGCTAAATTTTAGTCATGTTAATTTAAAAGTGGGCAAAAAAAAGGTCATGTTAATTTAAATATGTAATAAAAAATATTTTTATGAAATATTAAATCTGATTCGATCAAATTTCAATTTAAAGATTAAGATGAGTAGTAGATGGGAAGAGGATGGAAAGAGCAGAGGATCGTAGCCAATCGCTCGATGATGATGATGATATATACATTTAGAGAGAGAAAAAAATTTGAATTCCTTAGAAAAAATGAAATAAATACAAAGATCTAAAAAATAAATTTGAATTCCTTAGATACATGAATAAATAAATAAATTAAAATTATCAATTTAATATGCCCTGATTTCTTTTTTTTTTAATATAAACTGGATATCATTAAATTAAACCATCAATATAGAAGAGTCTGCTACCAACTGCCCTCTTTCATCATTTTCCACCTCTTGATAAAGAGGTGGAGGATGATCAAAGATACAAAAATTCTCTAAAATACTGTGAGCAAGTTTTGCCAAATGATTCACAAGAAAAAGGTTCTTTCTCGGAACATTAACAAATCTCACCTGCCATTGTCTACAAACTAGTGTCCTAATCTCATCAACTAAATCCTTGAAAGGGTATTCACGATCACAACCACAGACCGCTAAGTTAATCGCTTCTATGCAATCTGACAAAATAACAACCTCCCTTGAAAATTACAACAATCTGATTTCTCATTCCCTTGAAAAGAGCAATAGCTTTGTCATAAAGTTTTGATGTGCCATATGCTTCAATCATGGCATTGTATTCTGCAACGTCCCTTCCCTGTCCTGCAATGTCTCGTTTCTTGAAAAAAATGTTCTCTGCTTCGGACCAACGTCCTTGTTCGACAAAAACATCCATAATTGCAACAGATATCTCAAATGATAGCCCACCATTTATCTGATAATTATGAAGCAGGTCTTTTGCCTAATCAAGTGCTCTTCACTTACATACTCTTGATAATACGAGGAAGGGAATGCTCATCCAAGGAAACACGAGAATTTTTCATTTCATCCATTGCAGCTTCCGCAACTTGAACCATATTTTGCTCACATAATGCAACCAGAAAAGCTCTGTAAGTCACATCATCTGGGAAGAGCTGCATTCAATATTCCCCACATTAACATACAATGGCAAAAAGATGTTGTAAGTTTTTGTATCACGCAATATACCCCTTTCTTCCTTTTTACCAAGCAAAGATTCAGCTTCCAACAAATCACCATGACGTCGCTTCCTCACGCTTTCTTACCCAATCCTATATTCTCTCTCGAAATTCCAGGAACCTTCTAGAATCTTTCTCACTTTCATTATTGAACAAGTAGACCTACCTCCCTAGTACTAGGAAGGCCATCCAAGTAATTTCGTCACTCCCACCCGCTTGTATTATAACTCTTTCCTTGCCCCATGCAATTGGCATTGCTCACACTCACTCATTCTAGTTGCTATATTTCTTCTTAGTTTTCTTTGAATTCCTACATTTTTTCCCGATTGATCCAATAGAAAGAGGTGGATATGGTTACGGTCACACTCACTCATTCTAGTTGCTATATCTCTTCTTAGTTTCCTTTGGATTCCTACTTTTTCTCCCGATTGATCCAATGGAAAGAGGTGGATATGGTTACGGTCGCTCCGGAGGCTACCAAGGATGGCCAAGAGGCCAAAATGATAGTAGATTAGGTAGAGGACCACAGCGAGGCGGCGGTGGAAGAGGCTTCCATCACCAATCACAGCCTCACAGTGATCGTTCTTGGGGCTAGGATACAAGGAGAGGGGGTTATGGCAAGGGAGGATTTGATAGTGTTAGAAGTCAAAAGCATATCTCCATCGTCAAGCATATCTCCCACCGTTAAGAAAGTCAGAATGTTAAGAGACAAATGTTGGTTTCAAATTGAATTTTTCAAATGTGTTTACATGTATATATACCTATACGTAACATTACATGAATAAGAACTTTGATTTACTTCAGTTCATGGTATCAGAGCCACGAACTTTGTTCTGCATCTGGCTTCATTCTTTTTTCGGTTAAAACACCATTTTTTCAGGTAAGCAACCTCCCTTCTCTTTCAGATCTACTGTCGTCGGTGCTCCCTTTGACCAAACGCACCACACCACCTTGTTCTCCACCCCAAGATTGGCTAGAACCCAGTTTCCAGTAGCCTTCCTATCAAGTTTGGGTCTGATACCATGCTGATGCATTACGATGTTGATGTGAAGCTGATTTCAGCTGTTACAGTTGGTGAACCTAAAAGAATATCAAAGTCTGACCTCTCTATGATTAGGGAGACATTGTTTTCTAGTGACACTAAGGACCCATTTGGTACGAGGAAAATTTGAGGAGGGAAAGGAACTTAGAGAAGGGAAAGGAAGGGAAATGAAGATTGTTAAGGGTGATGGAAGATAGGTTGGGGGAAGATGTGTTATTTGGTAGGAAGAAAATTAAGGGTGGAAATTGAGGGAAAAAAAAAGAGAAATACTCAATTTACCCTTAACAATAACATAAATTAATAATTATATATTAATTAAATTATATTTCAATTCATAAATTAAATAATTAGTAGTACAATAATTTAAAAATTGAATAAAATATAAATTATAATTTAAATAAATAAAAAAATTATTTTATTTATTAATAAAATTGAAATTATTTTTTTATATGATAAGGAAATTATGCAGAAATGCGAATTTGCAAGGTGTGAATCCTAAAAAATTCAAATTTATTGATGAAATTTGAATTTGAAAGGCGGGAGTTCTTAAAAATTCAAATATGATAAGCAAATTCTGTAGTAAATCCGAATTTCCCGCCTTTTAATTTAAATATTTCCGGAGGCATATTTGTTTTTCAAATCTTACTCCACTAAAAGAACTTAGGATCCCACCAATTTTGATAGGATATCATCTTCCCATGAATAAGGGAACATTGGTGGGCCCTAGGTGGACCCGAGAACTTGAGTTCTCAAGAAGATTGAGCCAAAATTGCTTACCAAACGAGGAAACTTGTATATGTTCCCTTCCCTTCCCAAATCTTCTTTATACCAAATAGGCCCTAGGTTGACATTGGAGAAGACAGTGTATGACGGAGAAAAGAAAATTCTCAGTGCGGTTCCTCTTCCAAAAGAAACCTTCACGGTCACCATCTCAGCAGGAGAGGGTGAAAAAAGCTATTCATATCAGGTCACCTTAACACTTGTTAACAAGCTTGAATATAGCAAGTTGAGCCAATATCTCAATAAGGATATGTCAGTTCCAAGAGACATTTTGCAAGGGATGGATATAGTGTTCAAAGAAAATCCTCCCTTGTTACATAAGGATTTTCTGAATGGCATAATTGCTCTAGGGGGATTTCGACACAGTTTGAAGCCCACTTCCAGGGTTTGGCCTTATGTCTGGACTCCTCTGTTTTATCTTTTCGAAAGCAAATATCAGTCTTGGCTTTCCTACGTGAGCATATTAATGGCTTTTCATTAGAAGAATTTGGACGTTTCTGGAACCCTGTTAAGACGGAACTGATTGGTTTGAAGGTAAACGTGACACACCGTAGAACCAGACAAAAATACACCATTTTAGGATTATCAAATCGTAACATAAGGGATATCATCTTTCCTCTTAAGGACCCTGAGGGCCGGAGTGAACCACAAGAAGTCTCAATCATTGACTATTTCAGAGGGTCAGAGATATCCCAAAGAGAATTTGGATAATAATGCTTGCAAGACCTTGAAAAATATGTCATTGGCCCCTCCAGAGGACAGACAACGTGCCATACAAACAATGGTGGAGTCAAGTGACGGACCTTGCGGGTAAGTTGCATTGTATTCAATTGATTTATTTTTACATTATATATTCGTTTAGGACAATTTATTGCCTTGTCATGATTCTTAGTCACTACTTTTTGTAAATTATAATTATAATTATTAGACACACTGCATGAATTTTGTTTCTTGAACTTGCTTAGTCTCCTTTTCAACTACTCGTTTCCTCAACCACATTGGTACTTAAAAATCATTATTCTTTTAAAGATGAAAATCCATCCATTTTATTTTAATTTTTCATTTTATAAAGTATTTGAATTTAATGTAATATGAATAAATGACTAAATGTGACGAGCTGGGGCTCAAAAGTTTGCTTTAGCTTACTTCCATAATTTTTTTTTTTGGGGTTAAAGTAGCTGTCCTTTGCTCTTGGTGCCAAAAATGATGTTGATCTATAATAATCTTGCTAGGTGTGTGCATGCGTACTAAAGTAGAATTGGTTCCTATTGAAATGCTACTTTTTATAGTGCCATTCCACAAATATTGTTTTCTTATTTTGTTCCCAGCGTTTCACTTAAATTTTTCATTTGCAGTGATGGTATTATTCAAAATTTTGGAATGGAAGTCAACACAACCATGACTGCCGTTTTGGGACGCATTATTGAACCACCAAAATTAAAAGTAGGAGGTTGAAATGGCCAGATTATGACCATTACATTGGATCCGGACAGATGTCAGTGGAATCTAGTTGAAAAATCTGTGTTAGAAGGCAAACTTGTTGAGCGTTGGTGCATTATTGATTTCACAAGCTCACAGAAAGATTCCAGGTCCAAATTGCTCGAGGAGAAATTTAGAGATTTGGGCATTGGCATGAAATATCCTTTTTGGGGTGAGAGATCTTCAATGCATCAACTTGAAAGTTATAGCTCGTTATTTGCTTTACTTAAGAAGTTGAACAATTGGGGTCAAGTGCAATTCATTCTGTGTGTGATGTCTCGGAGGCACATTGGATATAAGACACTCAAGTGGATTTCAGAGACCTAGGTTGGTGTAGTGACACAATGTTGTTAATATACTATTGTGAATGCAGCGAAAGATCAGAATCTTGCAAATCTTGCTCTCAAGATATGGGCCAGGGCCTAATAGGGCCGGCCCTAAAGGGCTCGGGGTCAGAAAAATTGCAGTTTTTCAAGGGCCGGCCCTAGAGCATTAGGGCCAGGGCCGGCCCCCAGGGCCAAGAAATCCTTTTCATAATATTTAACTATTTTTCTTGCGTATTTTTCCCAAAGAAATATAATTAGTAAATAACAACAATTAAATTTCTAATTTAATACATAAATGTTGTCAACATTAAGGTTTAAATAATACGTCTCTTGCAACAAACAAACACAGTTAATAATGTATAATCAAAGGTAAAATCATGTACATAAATAACTCACAGAAAAGCTAAAGTATAAGAAGGCAAGAAGCTAAATACTCTAACCTCTAAATAACATGAGTATGGCGACTATCATTTTCACCTTCTTCGCTACTATCATTAATTTCAATGACATTTGATTGTGTTTCACTTTGAGCAGTAAGTTCAAGTAATCAAATAATCACAACCTCCATCAGAAATCATACTCTATCAGACAGAATAGTATATAATATGATTTTAGTCTAAATAGGCAGAACAATATACTCAAAAATCATACTAAAAAATCACAATATGATTCAATTAAACAAAACAATATACTCTAAAATCATACCCTATACAATATGAGGACAGAGTGACATATAGATTTAATAAGGCAATTCAAAAATATAACATGGTTCCTTTCCAAGTATAAAAAATAAACGGGTCTAAAGGGCCGGCCCGAGGCCCTCCAGGGCCGGCCCTTTAAAGCCCTAGGCCCTACAGGGCCGGCCCTTTTAGGCCCGACTTCCATTTTAGGCTACAATTTACAAGCCCGGCCCTTGAAGGGCCAGGGCCTAAAAGGGCCAGGGCCTAAAAGGGCCAAGGCCTAAAAGGGCCGACCCGACGGACTCGGCCCGTTTTCCGCTCTACTTGGAGGTAGTAATGTTGAGCTTGAGAATAGGCTCGCTTGCTGAGCATGTTATGTTTATAGGCGCAGATGTTAATCATCCGGCTGCTCGAGACGTCAATATTCCTTCGATTACTGCGGTTGTTGGAACTGTCAATTGGCCTGGCGCAAATCGTTACGCTGCACGTGTCAGCCCTCAATCCCATCGAAAAGAACAAATATTGAATTTTGGGACAATTTGCCTTGAGCTTGTTGACTGTTACGCCAGGTTTAACAAAGTGAGACCCAAAAAAATTGTTATTTTCCGTGATGGGGTATGCGAGGGTCAATTTGACATGGTTCTCAATGAAGAACTGCTAGATCTGAAAAGTGTTTTCCAAAATGCAAAGTGTTTTCCAACTATGACTTTGGTTGTAGCACAGAAGCGACATCAAACTCGCTTGTTTCAAGAGGAGCCTTCTTTGGGAAATGTGTGTCCCGGAACAGTGGTGGACACAAAAGTGGTACACCCTTTTGAGTTTGATTTCTACCTTTGCAGTCACAATGGAAGCTTAGGGACAAGCAAGCCCACCCACTATCATGTCTTGTGGGATGAGCACAGGTTTACGTCTGATGATTTACAGAAACTCATATATGATATGTGTTTTACCTTTGCAAGGTGCACTGAACCTGTATCTTTGGTCCCTCCTGTGTACAATGCTGACCTTGCTGCTTATCGAGGACGACTGTACTATGAGGCAAAGACTGAGTCAGAGCGCTTTAAGAAGCCAACATCGTCTCCTGCTTCATCTGCAAATGAAGACAAGAATTTCAGGCCGCACGAGAACCTGGATGACATAATGTTCTTTATCTATGGTACCACTGGTAAGTTCCTTCAGGGGATATGAACTCATGGTTGAGCCTCATGTAGTATTGATTTGAGTTTGTGCGTGAGTTTAGTGGGTCAGGAGACATGAACTTTAGTTTCTTCTGCTTTTTCTTTATCAACTGTACTTCATTGCCTTTTCCATTGCATTAGACTGGTTGTTCGAGTTGCATGTTGGAATGATTGTATCTTTTGATCATTTGCCAAAGAAATGAATAAAACGTACCAAGAAGAAGCACGATATACCAGCAGGCAAACAAAACCAAACCAACGCACCAACCAGCTAAAGAACAATAAAGGGGAAAACGAACCACACGTAAGCCACATAATAAGGTGGAGTCGACTGAAAGAACCATAACAAAAATTATATCTGTAGCTGATGCTGCAGTCCATACAAATATGTTAAATAAACCTAAAGCAAATGCTTCAACCCAAAGTTTTATATCTGAGCCACGAAACCCAGTCCGGCCTAATAGAGAAATTGCCCCTCTATCAAAAATAATAAAAGCCCAAGTCCAAGAACAAGCCGAAGAAGTCTAAAAAGGAAAAACCTTCAACCTCAAGAACTACAGTCTATAATGCCTCATTCCAAACACCTCAACAAAATAAATTCTTCAAACTCCTTGTCCAGAGACTAAACCATTTATCCTTTAATACAAATACCATTAAATATATTTCTCATTATGCCTTCAACAAAGCCATTATATATCCAGCAACTTCTCCAAATATAGTACAAACCCTGTACAGTTAAGGATTAATTCAGACCATATATTATTCGTCATCTATGGAGGATATATTTGAACTTCCAAATATTTTAACAGATGGTGTAAAACATTATTTTGGTATTGTAACCCAATATAAAGTCTTTATAAGGTGTTACTCAACACTAGCTGAAGTAACTCCAGATAAATTTTGTCCACCTATAAATCTCATAAGGCTTGGAACTACTAAGAAGCCAATCAAATATGAACAATAAGAAAAGGAGGATATTGATGATAATGAAGATTTCCAATGTAAGACCTCTGTCATAAGAGCCCAAGATTATAATATCATATTCCAAGAGATGAACATAACAATATCAATAGATGAAGCCCAACAGGTGTACAATATGGGGCCAACAATAGGCATATATTCTAGGGAGAATCACTCCTAGATCCTAAAGAAGAAAGATATTATCAGAAATGTCCTTGATTACAACCTTAAATCGTGTATTCACAACTTGAGTGTGTTTTACAACCTCGAGGGACCTTTCTAATAATATCTTCCTTTTTTGAGATCTGAGAGTGATTTTCCCTATATTCTATTGGAAAAGTAAGTAGACAAAATAGCCAATTTCTTCAATGGTTTGATAGAATAAAGTTAAATAAAAATGGATAATCCAAAAGAAATCAAGAAGGTCTGCCAAATATTGTGTGTGTTTGGAATGGCTTATTTTTGTCCAAAACGTGCTTATAATTCGTGATTCACGGTATACGAAGTAAGTATGTGAGAGGAGTTTTTTCTCGGCTTGCGTAATAAGTGCGTTTTTACTGTGTAAAACGCTCACACAAACACACACATTATCTGACTATAAATAGCACAAATGTAATTATTATCACGTGAAGAAGATAGGAAAAGACTATAAGGAGTCAAATATAGTGTGCGTTTGGAATAGCTTATTTTTGGGCAATAAGTGCTTATAATTCGTGATTCACAATATACGAGGTAAGTATGTGAGAGGAGTTTTTTCTCGGCTTGCGTAATAAGGACTTATTTACTGTGCAAAAAGCTTAAACAAACATGCACATAGATATGAGCATTCTACAATAGAAGATTGCCGATAGAAGGGAAAGAAGAAGACAAAAAAAGGTGCAACCCGTGAAGAAAGAGAAGAAAGAAGACAAACAAGCAAAAATGGTCAACAAGATAAAAAGAAGAAAACATGGTTGACAAGATAAAAAATGTGTTCATATAGCCAGTTTGTCGAGTTATGGTAATTTTAAGTGCTAATATTTTTTCAATTGCACACCATGTCTTAGGATACTAAGGTCAATTTTATCAACAGTAATAAGCATTCAAAACTTAATTTACCGATATTATTGATTTTCACCCATTCTAAAATATTTTTCTAGTACCATCCAATATTTTAAACTAATTTTTGGAGCTATCAGCATCCTAAAATATTTGGTTTGTGGTATTTGGTATTAGAAAGTAATTTTTGTGCACCCTAAAATATTTTTGGGTAGAAATTAGTAAATCAATATCCTAAGTTTTGAGTGGTCATTACTATTGAGAAAAATACATTAGGGGTTAAAAACACCAAAAATTATTTTAGAATATTGTAATTTACTTAAAAAATATTCTAAGATATTAGATAATTTTGCAAAAATACTTTAAAATAATATATATACCATTTTCTTAAAAAATATTGATCATCCTCATCATCTCATTCTCAAAACTTCACCCTTTCAGCGTAGTTTTGAGAAAAGGAATGTAGTGGGCACAACTAGTAGTGGAGAGAAGCCAGCTCCAGTCAATATGACTGGGCAATATTAGGATGAGGTCTCTTGAAACATCCTCAATTTTTATTGCTAAGATTCAAATATATTAGGTGGTTATTATTTATCAACTAACTTGAGATTCAAAAGAGATCAAAATATATTATTTTAAATCTTAAGATGTAAAATTGAGAAAAGAATGAGATATGATTAAAAATTGAAGTGAAAAGTCTTAGGCTGGATAAATGAGGTATGATTATACTTTTATAAGGTATCTAATTATCTTTCATAAAAGAAAAATATAAGTTTTATACAAAAGATATTTATTGATATTTGATTTGAGTTAATGAGATTTTTTATTGGTAAGTAGAATTTACCATATTATTGTTTGAGGTGGTACTCAAAATATATTAAATCTTCTAGAAAAAAGAAGAAGATAGGTAGTATCAACTGAAAGTATTTAAAGTATTTCTTTCAAAATAAAACATTTTTAATTATTTATATATTATGAATATTTTTGTCAACCCCCGTTTCCATTTCGATAATCAAAGAGTAATAAAGACGGAATTTAATGGGCATACAGAAAAGTACAATTATACTGATAGAAATATTCGTTTACGATCCCAACGTCATTCGTTTACAATTCCGATATTGTTCATCGGCGGAAACAGAAAATACAGCGGAAGTATTAATATTTTCAAATTATCCAAAATACTAAGGCATAGACTAAAGCATAACCACATTCATATCCTCGCCTCGAGACACGTGCCACTCACTTTTCAGCGTCAACGTCTTTGTCCTTTGACCCACTGGTACCCATTGAGGTATTTGTTTAAAAATAGGGTGAGATTCCGAAGAATCTCCGTAGAGACATAATATCGTTCATAGAAAATGCGAAAAGTAAATATGTCATGCGCCAAAGTATGCACAAATTAATGAACAATATAAACACATCATCGTCATGTATACATGAGTAGGGCCCAGCCCCACAATCTACACCGGTTGGACTTCTGCCAACTCCCAGTGTAAGTGCACCTCTGGCACTAACAGCCTCTCTCTAGGCAAATCATGTTATTAATAAAGTGCATTTACAAAACAATGGCATCCACACAATCACATAACTTATGGCATAGTGTATGAAGGATAATGCCCCTACCTCAAAGCTTTAATATCCCCTATTAATAGTGTCTCGAAAAGCGTGCTGTCCCGGCGTCCGACTCGGTCCTAAAATATTAAATGTACCAGAAATAGGTCATAACCTATCCAAGTATCATTTTAGACTATTCCATAGTGTTTATTGTGGTTATATTAGTCTATGGTAAAAATTTTACAAAAATGCCCCTGGGAACCCGGCCCGATGGCACGTTTTCCCAAAATTTTGACTAAGGCTATTCTAACTTATTTTCGCCCAAGGAATCCATTTCCGGGCTCGAAATTGCCAAATTCATGGTCAAATTACGAAAATACCCTTACAGCCCCTATTTAGTGATTTCAGTGGCGTTTTCGTAATTATGCTTTTTCGGCCTCTACCGAAAAAGTGTCCAACTGTAACCCCACCTATTTTTGCCTACTGAGTCCAATGGAACTATTTATTTCATGAAAATCCAACTCCTTATACCAGTTCTGATTCTGGCCGAAATATTAAGGAAAAATGGAAAAAAATGGGTTTTTGTGTTTTAGCTCCCAAAACTTGTACTTTTCCATTTCTAATCCTTGATTAACCCATTTAAACACTTCGTAATCATGATTTAAAGGATTTTGGGCAGCATAACCCCTTAGGGTTATGGATTTTCTAATTTTACAACTCAACTCAAAAATCATAAAAACCAAACAATAATTATCAACAACAACTTAAGAAGGCAAGTTTATGAAATTACCCTCTTTGGCTACTTGGTTTCCTCTTAATCTAGGATCCTCCTCCCTCTCTTCTTGATCTCAAAGTGTCTCTTCACCACCATAGATTCATGAGAAACAAGAGTTTAGAGAAGAATATAAGGAAATGCCATAATAAAAGAAAACTAAAGGAACTACCTTACCTTGACTTTTCTTCCTCTCTCTCTTTAGCTTCAAGAGTCCCACAAACTCACTTTTTTCTCTTTTCTCTATGGCTTGTGCGTGAGGTGCATGAAAGGAGGAAGGAGTTTGTGTTTAATAAATTGGTCTTCACCCTTCCTAACCATAGATTACATCAAGGGTCCAAGTTGTGACACTTGTCACCATTCCCTTCCCTTCACAATTTCTCCATTGTCTTGCCATCAATTTGACTCAATTTCTTCCTTTTCTTCCTCCAAAAATCCGTCCCTCTCCCTTTCTTTTCTCTATTAGTCCATGCTTCTTTTCCTATGTTCATACTCTTCATGCAATCATGTGTCCTCTTCCAACCACCCAAGTACTCCACTCCTACACTCAAGCTTTTCTTCCCATTTTTACACTCAACATTAACCTACCAACTCACTCAACCTTATGCCATCCCTTGTGATCATGTGTGTATTTGGGTCTTATCTCCTTATATGTTCATGACACTTGCCATTTTAATTTCATTAATCAATTTCTAACACATTTCATTTTCAATTTTCGGAATAATGCCAATTCTGGCAGATTTTCTGCCCTAACTTTGAAAAATCATAACTAACTTTGTAGACATCTTTTTGGAGTGATTCCAAAGCCTATGGAACCCTTATTGAGTCTAGTTTCAAGGAAAAATATGGAATTTTACTGTCTGGGATCATCTCATTCCCAGATTTTACATCTTTGACCGCTGCTCCAGAAATTAGTCAATTTCGCTGGGCAAACTTCAAAAATTCATAACTTTCAATAAACAAGTCAAAATGGCTTATAATACCTATCAAATTAAAGCTTAGGATGTCTACTTTCACCCTATAAAATTTCATAATTTTTGGTCATCATTTGATCTTCCAAAACTATATGACAATCTCACTGCCTCGCAGGCGATTTCACTGAAAACACTATTCCACCTTCAATTTTCAATATTTAATTCTTTTGGCCTTAAATATTCACCATTTCATTGAATATATATAATAATTACAATATATTCTTGGTGAATAAAATTTGGGATGTTACAATTTTTATTTGAGTAAAATAAGTTTAGCTTTTTTTCTGAAGTGTTAAAAAAAAAGTGTGTATAAATATAAGGTAACATAAAACTATAAATAAATAAATAAAGGACTTTAAAAAAAACATGCCAAATCAAATAGTGGCTCGGAACCCACTATTTGGAAGTGGCCGAATGGGCAATCAGGTATTTGAATACCCATCAAACCCCTCAACTTATTGAAAACACAAACACAAACACAAACTTGACCACCACACCCTCCATGTCCCTTTTTTTTTTTTTGAAAACTAATTTAGAGGTTCTTATAGTTTTCATGGATGTTAAATTAGGTCCCTAAACTTTTTTGTTTCAATTACATCCTTTAGTTTTATACCGTTAGACCCATTAGTCCCTAATTTCCAAATCTGATAAATAATACCTAACAGAGTTTAAAGTTGACGTTAAAAAGCTCCCCATGTCCTAGCCTATCTCCTTGCACTGCAACAACAAGCTCTTCCCTCTACATCGCTCATTCATCAACATCTTCCCCTTCCCCACCCCCAAACTTGTAAAAGAAATCAATCGCTTTATTGAATCTGGAACATTCAAGCATCACTATTACTTGGGTGACGAGCGCGAGCATGATCAAAATCGCCTGGGTGCGAGCTGTGACTAACGGGTAGGCAATTGTGGATGCTGATTGTGCTGATCAACGAGAAGGGGGTTGAACTTCTTTTTGAATTTAAAAGGAAAAAAAAAACTGCTATATTTCTTTATTGACGCCTCTGGTACAATGTGCTCTATTTCTATCTAGTTTTGGGGATTGTTGAGTGTTTAGTGTTTAGACTCTACTTCAAAGAGTTGAAGTAGATAAAGCACAAGTATTTTTTGAGCTTTAGTAGTTGAAAAAAAAGGCTGACCAAAGAATAAATATGTATATAAATGATTGGGGTCTTTAATGTCTAGGTCGAGCTTGCATTTGCATATGGATTGGAGGGAGAACTTCGGAGGGCATGTGTGGAAGGTGGCACTTCCAAGGCTCGTTGGTGATGACGTGCTGGCGGAGAGGGGAGAGCTTCATTCCTGCAGTTATGGGAAAAGGAGGCAGGTCTAAACGTGGGTAGCTTGCAAACGGCAATTTTTAACTCTTTTGGTCGTTATTTAACAGATTTGGAAGCCTGAGACTAATGAATATAACAGTGTAAAATTAAACGACTCTATAAAAGGAGAAAAAGTCTAAGGACCTAATACAAAATCCATGAAAACTATAAGAACCTCCAAATTGATTTCCCCCTTTTTTCCTGCTTCAACGCCTCTTGCTGTCTTTTCTTCATTTCCTTATGGCGGAGATGGGAGAGGTAGTGCTTGGAAGAGAGAGTGAGTGAAAGGTAGAAGATGATTGCTTGATCTTTTCAAGATGCTTGGTAAGTATCCTATCCCTTTTGTTTTAGTTTCTCCTCTCTTATTTAATTTTTTTTTCTAGTCATTGATTGAGGAGAAAAATTTTGGGTTCATTAGATTTCGAATTTTTGGATGTTTCATTTGGTGATGTAGTCTTTAATGGAGTTAGTGAGGTTCGAATAAGAATTGCATGGTTTAAATTTTTGCTTAAGTGGTTGATTTGAGGAAACTAAAATTAGAGTTTAGTAATAAAATTTGTGATTTATAAGATGGGTTATGCTAATTTCAAATTTAATAATTTATTTTAACTTATTTGAGGCTTATGTTGATGATTGAATATCTTGGATTTAAGGTTTATGATGGAATGTAAATATTGAGGATTTTGGGTGAAACTTTAAGTGTTGGAAATTAGGAGTTTTTTTAAGAAACTGAGGAGATGGTTATAGTTTAATGACTCCAATAGGTAAAAATGAATTAATGGAAGGAAGAAAGGAAATTGGAATGATGATTTTGAGAAATAGTTATTTATATGATTTTTTTTAAAGACTAAAATAAGCTAAATTTGGGGACTCTAGAACGATTGGAGGAAAATATTATTGTTAATAATTTAAATGAGATAAATAGAGTTAATGGATGATAGAAATGTGATGGGATAGAAAAAATTGAGTTATGGTGGTAAGTTGAAAATTTTGAGGATTTGTATTAAATTAAACAATTTGGAGGTCATATGAAGATTTGGAATAGTTTGATTTGTGAGTTAGTATTGAGAATGTGATTAATGGAAATAAGATATGGTAATTAGGTTAATTGGGAATGGCCAAAGATGATAGTTTAGACTTCTAAAAAGACTTTGAGTCTCTAAATTGTTTTTTTAACCACTTAATTATTTTGAATACTAAATTGTGATTCCAATTTATTATTATATATTGATTTGTGAGTTGTTGTTGTTAAACTTGAAGCTTGGATTCTTGTGGTAAACTTAGCCTTGACAAGAGATAACCACTTTTCACTTGTTATGTGTGTTGGTGTGTCATTGGTGAGTATATTGTGAAATAATTATGAGAATGAAAATAGTATATTGATATCGATTAGATATTTCAATGAGTACTTTGTAATTTTTATTGAGATTGAGAAATTTATCATGACGTTGATGAGTATTTTTATAAAAATTGCCTTATGGAACCTTATGATTTGAATTATGACTCACACACACATATACATACGTATGTACAAGAGTTGAGGATTGAGATTCTTGGAATTGGCAGGCACAACAGAAATTTAAAAGTTGGTTAATCCCAATTGCGGATCTATCAATGGCGTATAAATCAAGTAGTAAGAATGGTACCTTTTTTGATTTAGCCATTTTGAATTCTAGAAACCAACACCTCCGATCGGCTCCCTTTACCGATATCCACACGAATACGGTCCCAACACAAACTGTGTGCTAGCGCCTCCAATGTCTCCCGTCTCCCTAAGGTTTCCTTGCGGCTCCTCAGTTTCTCATCCATGCTCTAATTAACCTGCCCTCTTCGTTTTTTATAACTAATAAGGGCTATCTTGGATCTTCAAAATTAATCTTAATTCATTTTGAAATCAATTAACACTTAATTGTTTTGATGAGCTAATTAAATAAATTCGGTTTAATTAAATCTGTCCAATAGTTTTTATTTAACCTATTTATTTAATCCGAATAAAGAGCCTATGAAATTAGATTTAATTTATCTTGATAAATTAAATCTGAGTATCATATCTCTATCCATATTAGTCATTTAATTTATCAAATAAAATTAAATATGAAACTAACACTGCATAATAATATTATTATTATGATTTTCACGAATTTTATATCATATACATATATATATATATATATATATATAATTCACCCACCCTAAATTAAACATTATATTCATTAAATCTTAGACACATCTTAGATACAATGAACCTAGACATTATAGCTCGTATTGGGCTATTCTTGTGTTCGACCCTATAGGCCCATACGAAGTTGGCAGTGGGCTAAGACATTATGACTACCCAATTCATATGAAAATCGTTAGGATGATGCAACCTATCATAGAACCATGTCACGTCCCTTTTGTCACATGATATTTCAGCCCAGGATGAGGCACGGATAATATCATCCTCCTGTTCCTGACCATTACTTTCCTGATTTTTGAGTAGCTTGACAATAGAAATGGAAACTCCTTTCCATCGTAATATGGGTATATATTTCTCAAACTCACTCATTGAAGGGCCCAATAATATCTCTCTACTAATGTGAGGGACAAATTCCATCTTGACCATTTACATTCCTCTGCATGAAAACCACCAAACTCAATTGTAGCCTTTATCATTACCCGATCAAATGTGACTTTTGACTAGGTTAAAGCTTAGTGACTCTCATGTAGGAATCCATGATGACCTCAGGTCGAAGGGCATAGTGATGCGGCTATATATGAGATAAATTTATGACTTGATCCATGCAGCTTTCTCATAGCAGGTCGGTCTAGCACCTTGTATTCTTATAAGTGCCTAAGACTTTGATTCGTATCTTCATACCTCATTAAAGTCATACTAGTCTCACTTCATCTTTGCTCCCCATAAATGACTGACCAGGGATATTTAGGACAATCTTTATGATTTATCTAAGGATACAATTATCACAGTGAACATGCGAATAATATGATAACAAAACAGAGAAATTCATTAAATAATAATATTCAAAGTACAATGATTTGCCCTAGGGGACAATTTCCAATAGAGATATTATGACATTATATAAAAATGTTTTGAATAGCATAATTTGAATTTGAAAATCTTGAGAAATTCTCATTAAGCTATTTATGGATAATTATTGTGATGGTTGGATTAGGATGAAATGGAGTAGTTTGTTCCACCACATGGTATAGCCTCCATTATGCACAATGGATGACTTTCTATTGTCCTACTGGTTTAATGAGGGGCTGCGACACCCTACTAGTTCAATGAAAGGAAAAGACCCATGGTGTGAGCATGTGCTCTGTGGATTTTAACCGGTCTTCATCACATGACTAGTGTGCTTTTGATAGCCAGTGACATAGATAGGAAATTAGTCCATGGGTCTAGTCAGTGGAAATAAAGCATTTCAGTTGGATTAATGGGAGACAACTTGGAAATTATGATACATAATTCTTGAAATGGACATTGTGATATAGAAATTATGATACATAATTCCTTACATGAAATTTGTGATATAAAATTGTGATATTAAATTTGTGATACAGAATTCCTGATATGGAATTTGTGATTTGGAAGTTTGTGAATTATATATCTAATACTTTTTTATATAAATTGTTCCACTAGGCATTTCATGAGTACATACTAGCATGTGCAATAAGTTGGATAGCTAGTTACTGAGACTTTTATCTCACTGCCTGTCCCACTTTCTCTATCCCAAGACCTAATCGTCCCACTGCCTCCGTCACCCTCTAGCTGCCACCGTTACCGTCCTTTTGCCTTCGTCTCCTCTGCATCGCAATGGCAATCTCCTTGTGTAAGCAACCAAGCAAGTAAGCATTCCATGGTTGATTTCTCCCAAAATCTTGCTTTACTCTTGTCTCCATTCGTTGTCATATTATAAAATATAGTAAAATGTTGAGTTCTTCCCTTCTTTGTTTGATTATAATAAATGAAATCTTGTTTTACTCTTGTCTCCGTCTGATCCCACCTAGTGAACTGTGCAAAGAATCTTTTTATAGAGTAACGAATCATCATTCTTTAGAAGAATAGTATAACCTTGTTTTACTCTTCTCCATCCCCACCCAAGCAACTCCTCCTGTTGAAATTAGTTACTCTTATTTATCTTATTGTCCAACATTGTTGAAGTATTTTATAAAATAATGAATGAGGGAGCTTATTCTTCCTCTCGTTACTTCATTCCGTGACTTACACACACGTATATCTTACCCCCATGCATTGACACACACAATATATATATATATATATATAATACGTTTGTAACTAGTATATTCTTATTCAATTATATGTCTTTTCAGGTGAAACTATGGGTGACAAAACAGCTGGGGATGGTGGGGCTGCTGTTGCTCAGTCCAAGAAGCCTTTAATGTCGTTACCAGGTGGGACTAGAAAAATTACAGGCATGAAGAAAACCTAGTTTACTAATTACGCTTGAGGCTTATTAATTAATGATGTATGTGTCCACTTGAGAGCTTTATATTGAATTTTGCCCATTCCCATATATCATCGAACTTATTAATGATTTGTTAGCCTGAAGAGATATATATCATGCATGTACTTCTTCTAAATCAATGACTCTAGCCACATGCTTGATGCTAAGAGAACTTGGGAAGTGTGAAACTACTGTTTTCCTTATTGTTTATCTATTAAGTATTTTAAAAGTCCATTTCAAATGCTTGATTATAGTTATTGGCTTTTCTAGTGATCTTACATAATTACATTGAACTAAAAGAGCAAGGCAAAGAGGGTAAGGTGTGTCATTGAGATTCCATTAGTTGATATTGATCCTTTATTGACCAAAGGCCTAAAAGGACTTTAATGATAAGAGCTAATTTTGCCTCCTAGCTAGGCCAAGAAGGAAAGGTTTAGTTATTTGTGTATTTATGGAAAAGACAAGGTTTCATGCAACACCTAGTTTGCTAACTAGCAACCATGCCATAGTGAACAATAACATTGGCATAAATAATAGATCCTCTCACTTGCGTCATTATGATTAGTTTTCTTTCTTGATTACGTTAAGATTATTGGTTCCTGGGGTTGGGATATGACGGGAGGAAAAATAGTTTTCTATTATTTTCTTTATGAAGTCTATCATATTTCTATAATCATTACTTGAATAGTTAAGTATTTATTTTTCATACCTTTTTATAAATTTGAAAATACAAACAATTTTTTATTTTTCAAAATTATTTTAAAAAAATTATTTTGTATGCTAAACAAATCCTGATTTGCCACTTAGTTGCCCATATTAACATCCTCTTTTCGCTTCCTCCTCCCTCTGCTTCCACCCTTCCTCTTCCCCCTAAGTCATGAGTTCTAAGTTTTTCTCTCAACTAGTTCATCCAAATCATTACCTTGTTCCCTCTCTCTGTAACTTACTATTCTTTTATATTCCACTGGCTCTCTTCTTTTATCTGCTTCTCTGAGCATCTGATTTTTCTTCAACTGCTTTCAATCAGATCTCTGTGCCACACATGTGGAGGGTTTAATTGTTTTTTATTTCAATCAATGCCTGTCAATAAAACTATGAGTAGTTTTAATTCAATCATAGCAATAAAACTTAAATGAGCCAACTATGCTTATTTTTAAGCCTTGCACTTGCCCATATCTCAACTATCAGTGCTCATTGTTGCACCACACAATCGCTTTCTCAGACTTTAATTGTGAATGCGGATGGTTGATTTGTGCAGCATGGTATGCTTGAAAATTTTCCTTATCCACAAGACGCACACGTATATCTTACCCTCATGCATTGACACACAATATATACCTATAATATGTTTGCAACTGGTGTGTATTCAATTATATGTCTTCTCAGTTGAAACTATGGGTGACAAAACAGCTGGGGACTAGAAAAATTAAAGGCATGAAGCCAACCCAGTTTACTAATTAGGCTTGAGGCTTATTAATTAATTAATGATATGCGTGTGTTTATATATATCGCTTTGAGAGCTTTATATAGCTGTTTGCTTATTCCCATGTATCTTCGGACTTATTAATGATATATATTTATCCCTTTGAAGCTTATTAATGATTTACTAGCCTGAATATATATATCATGCATGTAGAACTTATAATTAACCCACATTCATTCATTTTATTAGTTTTAACTGTGCAGTGATTTCACCTATTAAGAGGCCTAATAACTGCGGTACAACATCATCAAATCAAATGGTCAAGCTTCACGTTAATCATGTTGCACTGAAGTTTAGTCCAGATATTCCCAAGGACATATTGCAAACCGTAAAAACTATTTTTAAGGAAAATTCAGCCATCAACGAATTAAAAGAAAATGAGAATCATGTTGAAGGACCCAAAGTTCATCTTGCACTTAGAATTCATCCAATTTTTGTTTCTCTTTTATGGTATCAAAGTTAAGGTCAGGTTGATGTGGTATTAAAGTCACCATTAGGTCGATGTGGTATCAGAGATAGGCTCATGTCACTAGCATCAAGATGGTATCATAATAAGACTCTAATTGATATGGTATCAGACTTAGGGTCAAGCCTCTAGCATATATATGGTATTAAGTAGCTGACATACAGATGGTATCAAAGTCATGCTCAAGTTGATGTGGTATCAGAGTCAAGCTCAAGTCGATAGCATGGTATGAAAAACTAGACGAGACAGCCAGTTTAGACTGGAAATTGGCGAACCGGCCATATGTCTGGTCTAGGTCTTTCCTTGAACCAGAAAAAATGTGACCCATAATGAACCAACCAAACTTTATGTGACTCGGGATTGACTCTGGCAATTGTGTCAGCCGAGTTAGCATTTTTTCACACTAAATGTGGACAAAAACAATTGTCTTCCTTATTATTTGGGGTTTGGCAGGCGCTTGTAACATTTTTGGACTGAATAAGGGGAATGGGAAGGGAAAATGGACATTATAAAAGAAAGAAGATGAAGAAGAGGAGAAGATAAAATAAATAGTGAAAAGAAAATGATAGAAATGAGAATAAACTAAAGAATCAGACAAGAAAATGAGGGGAAAACTAAATGCCTCAGTTCTCATTTCTTATTGTAAGCAGTCATCCACTACTACAAAGTTCTTCTCGCCGACATCGGCACAGTAACATCTCAAAACTGATGCAAAGCACCTTTCTCGCCATTAGTTGTTGCCTATGGAGTGAGAAAGAAGACTTTTCTTTCCAAAGGAAGAGGGCTTTTTGAACCGAAATCGAAAAGTAGATAAAAAGAATTTAATTATAATTGAAACTCTCAATGTGAAAAGCTCAATTAGATGATTACAAGTGGTTCAAGCTTCACAAAACTTAAAAACCTCAACGTTCTTTTTGTAAGGGACTTGAGGTCAATTATCTATGAAAAATGACTTTTCTTTTTAGTCTTACTTTGGCCCTTTTTTTTGTTGCGTGTTTAGATGATTTCTAAAACCATGGTTTTGAGGAAAACAATCCAAGCACTCTCATTTTTTTCTCACAATCAAATTTCCCCCCAAAACTATGATTTTGTTGTAAGCTAGTTAAATACTCTTTTTTCTTTGGAATCTATTTTTGGCAAAAAAAAACTCATTGTTTGGAGTGGAAAACCAATGATTTTCAATAAGTTGTTTTCTTGACATAGAGCTAGGCTTACATCACTAGCATACAGATGGTATCATAGTCAAGCTCTATCAATATGGTATCAAACCTAAGGTCAAGTCGTTGGTATACAAATGGTATCAGAGCATGGGTCAAGTTGATAGGTATCATAACAAGGCTTTTGTTGCTCGCATACAAATAGTATAAGAAGTGGTCCACCTTTCTCAATTTGACTTTTACCTCTACTGTGACTAAGGAAGTTTTAGGACTAGAAAACCTACCATTATGTCATCTCATGAGACAAGAACGGCTTTACTTTTTATAAGTTACAAAAACTCAAATATTACATGTGCTTTAGGTGCCCAAATCCCCATCTTTAGTGACTTTACTATCATATGCCCACCTTGCGACCTGTTAAGGGCAACTATACCATGATGCAAAGAACGAGTTTAAGCAATAGAATACTGGTGTTCAATTAGATGATTGCAAGTGGTTCAAGCTTCACAAAACTTAAAAACCTTAACGTTCTTTTTGTAAGGGACTTGAGGTCAGTTCTCTATGATAATGATTTTTTTTTTAGTTTACTTTGACTCTCTTTTTTTGTGTGCATGTTTGGATGATTTCTAAAACCCTTGGTTTTGGGGAAAACAATTCAAGCACTCTCATTTTTTCTCACAATCAAATTTTTCCCCAAAACTAAGATTTTGTTGTAAGCCAGTTAAACACTCTTTTTTCTTTGGAATCTATTTTTGGCAAAAAAATCATTGTTTAGAGTGGAAAACCAATGATTTTCAATAGGTTGTTTTCAAAAAAATTGACATAGAGCTAGGCTTAGGTCACTAGCATACAGATGGTATCATAGTCAAGCTCTATCGATATGGTATCAGACTTAAGGTCAAGTTGTTGGCATACAAATGGTATCAGAGCCAAACTCAAGTTGATATAGTATTAGAGCCTGGGTCCAGTTGATAGGTATCATAGCTAGGCTTTTGTTGTTGGCATATAGATGGAATCAGAAGTGATCCACCCTTGTCAATTTGACTTTTACATCTACAGTGACCAAGGAAGTTTTAGGACTATAAAGCCTACTTGTTATGTCGTCTAATGGGACAAGCACAGGTGTACTTCTTGCGAGTCATAGAAACTCACATATTACATGTGCTTTAGGTGCACAAAGCCTACATCTTTAATTACTTTGCTATCATATGTCTACCTTGCTGCCTATCAAGGACAACTATATCATGATGCGAAGAATGAGTTTGATAATTATAAGTGGTTCAAGCTTCACAAAACTTAAAAACCTCAACATTCTTTTTGTAAGGGACTTGAGGTTAGTTCTCTATGAAAATGATTTTTCTTTTTAGTTTTACTTCGGCTCTTTTTTTTAGTGTGTTTGGATGATTTCTAAAACCATGGTTTTAAGGAAAACAATCCAAGCAGTCTCATTTTTTCTCACAATCAAAATTTTCCCCAAAACTAAGATTTTGTTGTAAGCCAGTTAAACACTCTTTTTTCCTTGGAATCTATTTTTGGAAAAAAAAAAATCATTGTTTGGAGTGGAAAACCAATAATTTTCAAGAGGTTTTCACAAAAATTAACACAGAGCTAGGCTTAGGTCACTAGTATACAGATGATATCATAGTCAAGCTCTATCGATATGGTATCAAACTTAAGGTCAAGTCGTTGGCATACAAATGGTATCAGAGCCTGGGTCAAGTTGATAGGTATCATAGCTAGGCTTTTGTTGCTGGCATATAAATGGTGTCAGAAGTACTCCACCCTTCTCAAAAAAATACACATAGAATCTATAGATTCAAAGGTCTATCAGGCTGAGAAGCAAAACATAGTGATGGCAAAACAAAGAGCAGAACATAGCTGTGGAATCTCCATAGCATTTTTATTGTACTTATATATTTCATCAATGACATTTTTCCTGGTTTCCCTTGGCGAGTGAATCTTGATTATCTTTTCATTTTGGATTGTCCGTATCTCTCAAGAGTGTTGCTAAAATCATAGAATGATGACTTGGGAGATTTGATATCTGGGTTTTGATCATTGAATTTGACAGTTGAAGACGTAGATGGATGGGTGATCCCTTAACAATGACAAATGTTTGAAACACGCGTGGATTTTTTAAATTAAACATTTTTTCAAGTCTCACTTTTTATGGTTTATTTATATCACTCTAACCCTATTTATAAGTTTAAATTAATAAACTCTCACATATTAAAAATAGTTAGTAAACTCATTAATTATTGACTAAATTTTTAATTTTGTCTTTATCTATGATTGGTTCCAAAAGTCAACATGAATAAATTCTTTTTGTTTATTGTAATTAACAAGGGCAAAAATGTAACAAATGCATTATTTCTTTGAAATTGGACTTGTAATAAGGACTAACATTTTTTATCAAAATGGATTTATAAATAAGTCTAGAGTGACAGTTTGCTACATTCTTCAACCTTTTTAAGTATGGTCATTTTGAAACTGTTGCTAGGGTGCTTGTTATTCTTGAGAAGTTTCCTTTAATAATAAAGGATTTACTTCATATCATTTTGTGAATCTGTTCGGTCCCATAATCTTCTGTATTGCGTCAATTTCCTAGAATTGGAATGGATTCCATGCTTACTGCTTTTAAATTATTTAGCCAAAATTTTCTATTTGCATCAATGTCTTCTGCATGGAAAGAAAGTAAACATGACAAAGAATTAATTGGGAGATGATTTGTTTACAAAGGGCCTTGTAGTTTCTTGTATGCTTTCCTCTTTTTACAAAACATATAAGCTAAATGCTTTGCCGTTTTTACATTACAAACTTGATGCATCAGATAAAGACCCTGTTTGGTTTGATCCCTTTACACCCTGCAATGCAGTGCAATGTGATGCAATAGTAATGCAATGCAATATTAATTACATGACTAGTGTTTGGTTTGGTTTTTAAGTAAGATGCAATGAGCGATTATTTAACAATTATTTAAAATTAATATATCACATAAAGTCTATTTTACCCTTAATATAATCTTTGTAGAAAAAATAGTTAAGAGTCATATAACACCTTAGTTACATTATCGTTCTGATGAGTCTTTCGTAGTGAATCTGAACCACTAAGTGATATTGCTTGGTGAACAATTTCAAATCCCAACTCCAATCCAGGATTCGAACCTGCACTTGAAGGGGGTTTCTGAATAACTTTAAAATTTTTGAAGATTATTCATCGTGGTTCCCTACTCATTGTGACTCATCTTTCCTTAATTCTCTTTATTATCTTAATCAGAGTGATTATTTGCTTATTTTTATGTACGGAAGGTTTTTTAACTAATGGGCTCTTACCGTGCGATTACCCATTCCTAATTCAATTATCGCGCTTAGATAATTAATTAATTCGTCATGCGAGTTATACAGTTAACCATTGCAAATATATTAATTTACATAACAGACTAGTGTGTGAATAATGTCTTCTCTTCTTCATTGCGACTTCTTTCCTAGTGCAGCGTCCTGCACTCCTCTTCTGTGCTCAACTGCCTATATGGTTGGTAGGGGAGGGTGAGATTCAAGGGAATCTCAGTAGCAAACATTACAAACAATACATGTAAGATAAATGCTCGTGCATGATATTCTTGTCTTATATAAGCTCATGTTCACATAATGATATTCTGTATGCTCAATGTTTCGTGCAATAAACTTGTGGCCACAGTAAAAATAGAAAATAAGCTTCATTCATTCATACATGCTTCACATAATCAAGTAAGAAATATAGCAAATCAATATAAAGCATGAACATCACATACATGTGTCAAGCCCTTATTTAATTTCACCTTTACCAGAGTATTAGCAGAAAATGATATGCAGTTCGGTAGGCAACACAGGAATAACATAAATATATTGATAATATGTGCATGATTACAGAAAATCCCCATAAGGGTTCGTACATGATAATTACAATTAAGGTAGCCATACAGGACTATTAGGGTGTCTAAACCCATCCCAGTGAATGGAGACTTCTTCTCATCTTCGCTCCACCACTGCAACCCTCTCTCGTGCAGTTCTCTTCTCTGATTTCCTTGTACTTTCTGTATTCGCCTGTCTAAATTATTGGTAGGGGAGGGGGAGATTCCAAAGAATCTCAGTAGGAAACAGATACCATAAGGCATGCATGATAGATGCTATGTGTATGACATGTTAGCTTTAACTAGATGTTTGCCCCATAATGACATTTCTGCATGCTCAATGTTTCGTGCAACAAGACTATGGCCACAGCGAAAACAGAAATAAAGCTTCACTGATTCAAATATACTCTAAAAAATCAAGTAAAGCAATCACATACATCACTACACAAGCAGAGATATCAAATACATGCAAATAAGGTAAGTCCCTTACCTTAATCCTTTTCCTCCTTGAAACGTGTGCTTCGTAAAGCGTGCCAATAGCTTGGACTCCATATTCGATCCTACAATTCCAAATGTACCATTTAGACATTCCCATGATGTTTTGGGGGTTATATGAGGCTATATTAAAAAATTACTAAAATATCCCCGGGAACCTAGCCGGCCCCGCCGTACCCGGTCGGGCTGTACTTTTCCCGAAATTCTAACGTGGGCTATCCTAAGATATTTTCACCCAAGGAATCCATTTTTAGACTCGGAATTACCAATTCACTGCCAAAAGACGAAATTGCCCTTGGTAGCCCTTATTTCAGTGTTTTAGGGGCGTTTTCGTAATTATGCTTTATCGGCCTTTTCCGAAAAAGTACCCAACTATAACCCCACCTAATTTTTGCTCCTGAACTCAATGAAACCATCAAATCATTGAAAATCCAACTCTAAGGCCCTCTAACATCCCTGTTAAAAATTCACAGATGCACCGGGAAAAATTGGGGTTTTTCGGTTTCGGCTCCGCAAACGCGTTCCTTTATACTCCTAACCACTTTATTAACCATATAATTGAGTTATAACAATCATTTGAACTAAAATTGGGCAGCATAACCCTTAGGCATATACATTTCCAAACATTTAAACCAATGACAATCCGGTGAAATTTCACCAATTAAATTGTCCACAGCGGCCAGAATAGTCAATATACGAAGGTTTGGAAGTTACCTAAAGCTCCCACTAGCTTTTCGCCTTCTTGGCTGAAACCTTAACCTTCCCAAGGGCTGGATTGAGCTTTCAAAACCTTAAAATATATGAAAGAGTAGCTTAGAAGTGGAGTTATACGCATTAGGTAAGGATTTACCGAAGAAATCAACTTACCGTACAAGATCTCTTCACTTTCTCTCTCTAGAAAAATCTTCTCTTTCTCTCTCTATTTCAGGTCTGTTTCACGCTGAAATGAGCTTGGAGAAAGAAGATGATATATTTTATAATATATCTAATGTTATTTTATTTCTTTACTTTATTTTCGGATTTCAGAAATTCTTGCAGATTTTCGGGCCTAACTTTGAAAAATCATAACTAATTCTAGAAAAATAAAATTGGAGTGATTCCAAAGGCAATGGAACCCTTATTGAGTCTAATTTCAAGGAAAAATATAGAATTTAGCCATTTGGAAGCACAAAATTCTGAGAAATTCCATCTTTGGTTGCTGCTCCAAAAAATTTTCAATTTTTTTGGCCTAACTTCAAAAATTCATATCTTTTTGCAAATAGCTCTATTTGAATCATATGACCTATCAAATTAAAGCTTAGGATGTCTACTTTCACCTTATAAAATTTCATAATTTTTTCTCATCATCTGGTCATATAAAATCACATGACAAGCTCACTGCCTCATAGCCGATTTCACCGAAAGCATAATTATATTATCCGAAATTCACCATTTTATTTTCTTTAAATAAGGAACATTAGATAATAGAGAATAGATTTGGGACATCTACTAAATCGGGGGTTAATAGTCCACTTATTTCAGGTTTATTCTCTAGCCTCCAATCCTAAAATTCGGGGTATTACAACATGCAAGTAAGTTCACCACCTTTTGTCTTCAAGTTTCCTTCTTGTACTTTTTCTTCCAACCATTGAAGCTTCTTGGAAATTCTTTCAATTTTCTTTTTTCTTGACTTCTCATGACCCTAGATATATAATCATATCGTTAGGGTTAATACACTAGGTCAAAAGTAAAGTCAAAGTGATCCAACTATCCCAAGTCGGTTAACTTCACTCTTAAAGTTCCACTCAATTATCTTGTGCCATTAAATTTTTTCTATTTTCGCACTTCTACTTAAATCTGCCAGAATTTTCCTTAATCTTTGAATATTTATAACTAATTGTACATATGTAAAAATGTGATGATTCCCAAGGCAATGTGACCCTTAATCAATCTAGTTTCAAGAAAAAATATAGCCATGACACTTCTGGATGCACATCAATACAGTATCTCACTTCATTAATCATTACCCCCAAAATTCACCAGTTTTCCAGAACAAAATTTTGGAAATTCATAATTAATTCTACAAAAATCCAATTGTAGTGGCTCAAAGTCCTATATGGCCCTAATTAAATCTACTTTAATGAAAAAATATTAACCACTGCCTATTACAGGGCTAAATTCCTAGAATCATCAAACAACAACCCTTGTCTATAAAACATTCCAGATTCAATGCCTAACTTCAAAAATTCATATCTCACAATCTACAAACTTAAATGATACATTATATATTAAATTAAAGCTTATGATGTATACTTCAAATATGAAAAGTTTCATGGTCATTGGACAAGACTTGTTCATTCAAAAACTCATCACAAACTGACTGCCTCCAGAAAATGAAAATATGACAGCACTTAAACATAACTTCAAAATCATCATAAATTATCATTTAACCATAAACACATTATTAAACCATGATTAAACCTCAAAAATACCACTTGGCTAAAATATGAACACTGCCTTACCCCAATAAAAACTCATCCAAACAACAAACCAATCGGTTCAAAATGAGGTCAACGCTTACCTCTACGCGTTTCCACAATCGATTCAGAAATCCGGCAGTACTCTAGCCTGAGATATGGCACCAAATCCCTCCAAATGAAAATCCAAAATCATAGAAATGTTGCTCTCACTGAGAGGAACAACATTACAGAAGACTCCAGGAGCTGAAATACCGAATAGAGAGTGCAATTGGCTCCGGAGCTCCAGAACTTTCACTATTCATCTAGTTTCCCTCCTCTTCCATTTTTCTTAGCATTTTTTGGATTTTTTTTTGAATTTTAGGGTTTTTTGTTTGAAAATATATGGCCCTTAATGAGTCTTAAAAGCTGTCCGACACGTGTCAAAATTCTATGGTGCCATTTATCCGGTGATCCAGTGATTCGGTAACACGTGTCATTTACTTTAATAAATTGGGTCTTGCCTCTTTTCTCGGGTTTTTAGCCATCCAATTTGTCAAGAAAATTGAGGGTTTGATGGTTTCTACTGGCTCCCTAGTTCGATGTTTGAAAAAGTTAGTCGGGTGACCGGACCGAAGACCAGTGGATTTCCATGGACTCAAGCACTAGGTAACGCTCTCCGAAGAAGCAAACACAAAAGGCATAAAGTGTCATCATGAGGGACATGTGTCACTTTCCTATCAAGCCAACACAAAAGTGGCTTTGTCCTTTGTCATGATTAAGGGACACATGTCATGCTCTTAACTAGCCACCACAAAAGTTATGCCATCATAGTCATTATTACTTACTTTATTAAAGTTATTTAATAAAGTTACTCTATAGGTGCATACTCGGGACCGTGGCATGTATATCGAGGCCCTCCAAATGATGCAAGGGAAGAGTATATGTGTGTGGGCCCCACATATTGGTGTCTACTTTAAAAACGCAGGGTACATATGTCTGCCCTGAAAATGCCATGTGCACACCTACACCGGCCTATTTCACCTGACTAATTCGTCCCTTACCTCATAACATATCTGGGTGGCGTCTTTATACCAACCTAATGGCACCGTATATGAGTCTCGTGTACATCTGCACTGACACTTTAATCTTACTTCCTACGCATACTGGGCCTTCTACCCGGTAGGGCGGATCACATAGTCCTTGAGAGTCTTTCTTTATCTCATCATTCTTGGAACTCTTCCCAAATTGGGCCTAGTCTTCTGCTTGATATAGGCTTATCCTCAAAGTCCTAGGCCCAAAATCAGGATATTGTAAGTCATCCCACTGCCTCATCATAACTTTCACGCTATCTCACCGATGATTGTTTGATGGCGATGGCTATAGTGGTGAAGGATGGTAACAGTGCTACGGCTGTAGAGAAGGAGGTGGTAGCGGCGGCGACGACAATGGTGGATGAGGTAATGGTGGTAGCAACGGCTGTAGAGGAGGTGGTACTAGTGGCGGGTGGCAGCAATGGTGAAGGTGGTGGTGACAGGGTTTAGCAGAGGAAGAGGAAGTCATGGTGGCGATGGCAACAACGGCAGTAGTGGAAGGAGGAAGAAGTAGTGGCGGCAGTAATAGTGGGGGTGGAGGGGGCCGTGGTGGTGTAAGAGGAGGTAGTGGTGTTGGTAGTGGGTAGTGGGTGGTAGGTAGTGGTGGCGGCGGGGGTGGAGGAGGACATAGTGGCGAAGGCAACAGTAGGGGTAGTGGTGGTAGCAGTGGAGGAGGAGGTGGTGGTAGCGACGACGGGGGGTGGTGGAGGAGCAGGTGGTGGCGGCCGCGGCGGTGGAGGAGGAGGAGGAAGAGGTAGTGTGTAACTCTCCATCCTTAAAACCAATATACTTAACGTTTAATCCATTAGATCATACTTGTGGCGATTTTCGACTCTATTCCAAATATACGAAGTCCAGACAACACTAGCCCAATATTTCCAAATGTTATCTCAAAAGCTTAGTATTGAGGGGGGAAAACATTTATTAACCAAAAGATTTTATAATATAAAAATAATCCTAGTGTCATGGTAATTAAATACAAAGTTGCATAACATGTGCTCAATGAGCACAAAAGAGCTCTCAAGGCCTACTCCATATATGTCTTCCCTTAATCCTTACTAGAACAATCACATGAAAAATGTTAATATATAGGGATGAGATTCCACATCTCAATAACTAATGAAAGTTTCTACTGTACACAAGCAAATCACATATGATAAAAAGAAGGAACTGATTACATATATATTTGTATATACCAACATCCTCATACAAGACAAAAACAAGTTTCATCATTATTATGTCAATTTGTATTTTAATCACAACATGCAATATACAATTATGCAATATGTAAGATGCAACCTCCCTTATATCACTGTCCATCCTTATACTGCTAACTGGAGCCATAGGCTAACACAGTCTAACAGAAACCCATCCATTTGACTGGATTGTCCCAAGCTCACCAATTCTTAAGATACACCCGGCCAAATGTGTAGAGCTTAAGTTCGGATTATGACTCCTCTCCTTAAAAGAATATAAATAAAGAGGTGTCACATGTCCCACAACTCCAATACAATCCCGGCCAAAGGAAAGCATGGAAGAAGGGGCCCTGTCAAGTGTCATCCACTGTACACCGAGTGATGACATACCACGCGGTAAAAGATCTCAATATACAAATTCTTCCTTACTCCAACCCATCACAGATGCAACTGCCATGACAGTAATAAATACAATATCATTAAAAGACAAGGTACAATAAATCGTGCTTCCATTCATATCAAATATCATCACATATTCAAACATGCTAAAAAGGAAATAATAATCCAACAATACATTAATTATCATTAAATTATTAATTATTTGAGTAAAAATGAGTTATAGAGAAATTTACTTGTAATACTATTTAGTTGAGAATTTACAATACATATACATATAATTCAATCTATTTTTTTCCTTAAAAAAAATATAATCATTCACAATCATACACAATTCACAGTATATGGAAGAATATTCAGAGTTACCTGTAACTCCAGCTAAGCTCATAGATAATTATAAATGGCTTACTCCAAATCTCTAAACGAGAGTCTACACAAATTTTTCATATAAACATTTATCAATAATTTACTCAAAAATTATCTTAGAGTTACTCTAAAGATATTCAAAGCCCACTCTATAGCCTTAAAGCTACCCTCTTGCAAATTCTTAGACAAATATAAATTTATGATATAATATGCGTGTCAACACCCGTTTCCATTTCGATAATCGAAGAGTAATAAAGACAGAATTCAATTGGCATACAGAAAATTATAATTATACTGATAAAAATATTTGTTTACAATCCCAACGTCGTTCGTCAACGAAAAACAGAAAATACAGTGGAAACTTAATATTTACAAATTTCACCAAAATATCACAAAATAGACCAATTATGACCACGATCTTGTCCTCACCTCGAGACATGTGCCGCTTACTTTCCGGCGTCTACATTTTTTCCCTTAGACCCACTGGTACCCGCTGAGGTGTTTATTAAAAATAGGGTGAGATTCCGGAGAACCCCAGTAGAAACATGCTATCGTTCATAGAGAATGCGAAAAGTAAATATGATATATGCTATGTATGCACCAATTAATGAACATTATAAACATATCATCTGCATGTATGCATAAGTAGGGCCCAGCCCCACTATTCTGCACCGGTTGGGTTTTCACCAACTCCAGTGTAAGTGCCTCTGACACTTCTGGCCCCTTTTTGGGAAAATCATGTTGATTAATAAAGCGCATTTACAAAAATTGGCATCCACCCAATCATATAACTATGGCATAATGTATGAAGGATAATGTCCCTACCTCAACGCTTTATAATCCTCTGTTTAACGGTGTCTCATAAAATGTGTCGTTCCGACTCTCGACTCGGTCCTAAAATATTAAATGTATAAGAAATAAGTCATAACCTATCCAAGTATCATTTTAGACTCTTCCATAGTGTTTATTGTAGTTATATTAGTCTATGGTGAAAATTTACAAAAATGCCCCCGGGAACCCGGCCCGATGGCACATTTTACCAAATTTTTGACCAAAGTTATTTTGACTTATTTTCACCCAAGGAATCTATTTTCAGGCTCGAAATCACCAAATTCACTGTCAAATTATGAAAATACCCTTGACAGCCCCTATTTAGGGATTTTAGTAGCATTTTCGTAATTATGCTTTTTTAGCCTCTACCGAAAAAGTGCCCAACTGTAACCCCACCTATTTTTACCCACTGATTCCAATAGAACCATTTATTTCATGAAAATCCAACTCCTAGTACCAGTTCTAGTCTGGCCAAAATATTGAAGGGAAAATAGAAAAATGGAGCTTTGTGTTTTAGCTTCCAAAACTTGTACTTTTCCACTTCTAATCTTAGTTAACTCATTTAAACACTTTATAATTATGATTTAAAGGATTTTGGGCAGCATAACCCCTTAGGGTTATGACTTTTCTAATTTTACAACTCAACCCAAAAATCACAAAACCAAACAACAATCACCAACAACAACTTCAATACACAAAGAAGTTGAGATTTTGGAGATTACCTCTTGATCCTTGGTGTTTCTCTCTCTAGGACATCCTCTCTCTCTCTCCTCAATCTTGAAGATTAGCTTGCTAAACCATGATTTCCATGAAGAATGTAACATCCTGAAGATTAGCTTGCTAAACCATGACCCAAAACGGCGCCGTTTTGGGTCCAAAAAACAGGAGGTTGGGTCCCCTTAAAAAAAATGTAACATCCTGAAGTATTTTTTCAGTACCACGCAATATCATGAAATAATTTTTAAATGACACTCAGTATCTTAAAATAATTTTTATTACACTGATCACTCTTAAAAAAATTTTAGTAGTAACTATTGTCTATCAAATTACACTCTAAAGTATTATTTTAGTAATATCCAGCATCATAAATTAATTTTTAGCTCACTTAACACCTTAAATAATTTTTCAGTAGTAACTACTGACTAGCAAACTACATTCTAAAGTATTTTGTTAGTAACATCTAGTATGATAAATTTTTTTAACTCATTCAGCGTCTTAAATAATTTTTTCAATAATACCCAGTATCTTAAAATAATTATTTTTTGCATCTAATCCCCTGAAATATTTTTATCACCACTCTGTATTTTAAGTTTATACTGTTCGTTGCAATTAGAAAAATATTTTACCATACTGAATGTAAAAAACATTATTTCATGATACTGGGAGATACTGAAAAAATGCTTCAGGATGTTACATATTTTTTTTAAAAGGACCCAACTCCCTGTTTTTTGGACCCAAAACGATGCTGTTTTAAGTAAGGGAGGCACAAGGGAGGAGAAAAGTATGGGAGAGAATCCAAATTCAGCTAAAGGAGACTAGAGGAAGAGATCGATGCAGGTGAGAGAGAGAGAGAGTGGGAAGAATAAAAAATATTATGTGGGACAGAATTATTGCATTTTAACGATAACAATAAACTCAACATCTTTCAGAGTGTTTGGCAGTGCGATCTGTAGGCCTAATCATGCGTTTTTCGGCCTTTTCGTGCATTTGTATATCTTGGTTGAAAAATTGAGTGTTTGGTTCAATGATGATAAAATTGGACTTTTAGAAATTGGCATGATAAAACACACGAATTTTATAAGCTCCATTTTGAAGCTTTTCAGTAGCTTTTTGGACTGATTGCAATTTTATAATCTTATTAGACTTATTGTAATTTACCCTTAATGTATTTTTTCAGTTCTAAAAATTACTTTAAAATATTTTTTAGTGCTTTTAACCCCTTAAAATATTTTTTTCAGTTAAACCCAGTGTGCTATCAGACTGACTGTAATTTTACCCTTAATGTACTTTTTCAGTTCCAAAAATTACTTTAAAATATATTTTAGTGCTTTTAACCCCTTAAAATATTTTTTCAGTTGTACCCAGTGTGCTATCAGACTGACTGTAATTTTACCCTTAATATACTTTTTCAGCTCCAAAAACTACTTTAAAATATTTTTTAGTGCTTTTAACCCTTTAAAATATTTTTTCAGTTGTATTCAGTATGCTATCAAAATAATTACAATTTTACCCTTAATGTACTTTTTCAGCTCCAAAAATTACTTTAAAATATTTTTTTATGCTTTCAACCCTTACTCAGTCTTAGAAGACTGACTATAATTTTACCTTTAATGTATTTTTTTTAGCAGTAAAGAGCACCCAAAACTTATAATACTGATTTATTAATTTCCATCCACTTAAAAATATTTTTCAAGTAGCACTTAATATTTTAAAGTAATTTTTAAATATTTACTTGATTTTTTAAATATTTTTCCACATACTCTCTATTATCATTATCACAAAAGTCACTTATACTTAAACCAATTCAAAAGAGTTTTATTTTTACAAAATTCATTTTTACAACCACCAATTCAAATATAAATCATATTACACAATTTAGCTTTTACTAAAAGTAAAATTATAAAAAATCAAATAAAAAAAAATCATTTTTTCTATCGCTGTTCCAAATATACACTTTACTTTAAACAAATGCTACTTAACATTTCAAAACCTCTCAAGGTAAATCATTGAACCAAATACTAAAAATAAAAAATGGCTTCTGCCTGTCCCTCAGGCTTATGGTCAAAAATCACATGATTGATGGGCTCAACGGCAAACCCAAACACTTCTTATAAAAAGTTTATAAATATTTATATATATAAGTTGAGATAATATTTCTTTCACAATATTTATTTTATATATTATAAATTATGATTAAAATATTATTTTTAAAAACTCCACTCGATGTTTGGAAACGAAAACTGTCACATGATGTTTTGAAGATTTTGAAGTTTACTAGCTATTTTTTTGAAATTTTTTTCTTAAAATAATGGACATATTTATTTTTTTATAAAGAAAAGGTTTATTGAAGGTTGAGGTTGCTACTTGCTAGGCTGTCCCCAGCAATCGCTGGCTTCGCCTTTAGTTAGTACCCCGGTGCATGCCTCTTCTGACTCAGATGTACTTTCCTCTTTCTCGTTTCATACGTCTCTCTCTCTCTCTGCACATATCTGTGATTCACAATACCCTTGCTCCCACATTTTTTCTTGGTTCTCAACGATCATCCACACCCGATTGCTGTTCCTTTTTCTCGTTTTCTACCCCATCGTCTTTATCCCTCTCGTCTCTGTTTTCTTCTCCTCTTTCTCTTAGTACCCACTTCCGTTGCTTTTAAACTGTGGTGGATTTGCCTGGCAGGGCTGGTTTTTTGGATTTTGCTTTGGCGGGGGTTCTGGCTTTACTGGATTCCTTTTTTATACACTGTTCATCGCCTTCTCGTTTCTTCTCTTGTGTTCTCTCTGGGTTTTTTCTCAATTCGAATTTTATCGTCAGAATCTCAACTCGGATTTGAATATCTCGGAGACACTGCATGAAGGTGTTTTGATTTTCTCCGTGATTCCAAGTTTTCAAAGGTATATATGGATTTATTAGAAATTCTGGATTACTACTAAGCACTTTTACTTGGTTTGCGTTCTTCTGTGTATATCTGCTGTTTATTTCCCCCGTCTCCTTCTGCTTGTGGGCTCCTATTGAAGATAGACGTGCTATGATTCCCGAGAAGCACGTGGGTGCCAATTTTTGGCTTATTCTGAATTGGATTGAATTTTGAATTTTTGAAAGATCCTTCATTTTTCTTTCCCTATGAGTTTTCTCTTTATCAAATGCTGTGGCACAAACATCATAGCATCGAGACATCAAATTAATTTAGAATGGAATTTTTTTGGTGATGTTAGCTGATCTTGATGGTGCATCTATGCAGATTTTCGGGCAAAATGGGAGACTCTGCTTTCGAAATTGGACACTGGCTTCATAAGCTCATTGGATCTCTCCAGTGATGTTGATCCTTTGTAAGTGACTTCAGGAGCTCAAAACATCTTTTGATGGAGATATTTTCTAATTGTAAGCTGTCAAACTTCTTCGGTACCACTTTTAAGTCAACAACTTGCAAATGTATGTTTCTGGCGGCTACTATTTTGATTCTTAGAGCTCTTTTGCTTCCTCCAGCCCCTGCATTTGGCAGGATTGAATGGACCAATCTTGTATCTATCCCTACCCTTTCTTTGTCATCGAGTTCTGAATCTGGGATTAGGCAAGATAAGTTTCTGGAGGTTCCTCAGATTGTATGGGGATTAAACAACCAGAAGATAGCATTTGCAAGGGCTTGCCTTACTGCAAGAATGCTGAATCGAACTTTATTGATGCCTAGCCTTAGTGCCTCCTTGTTTTACAAAGAAATTGACCTTCTACAACCCATTTCCTTTGATAAGGTTTTCCAATTTGAGAAGTTTAATTCACTCTGTGGTGGGTTTGTAAGGTTGGGTCGCTACTCTGATCTTCTAAACCAAACCCAAGTGCTTGAAATGCAAAAGGGAAGTGGAAGGAAGTGGACATTGGAGAGAGACATGGATCAATTGATTCAATATAGCAGAGACCCTTTTGATCAACATGAGGTAATTCGAATTGTTGGGAAAAACCCTTTCCTGTGGCACGATCATTGGCCTGTGAATGATTATGCAAGTGTTTTTGAGTGCTTGGTTTGGGTAGATGAGATTACAAAAGAGGCAGATAGGGTTGTATCTAAGATCAAAACAATCGGAAAAAAAGCAAGAGGTGAAACTGATAGGTCTTTGTTACAGCCTCTGCCATATGTGGCTGTCCACATGAGGATAGAGATAGACTGGATGATCCACTGTAAAAAAGTAGAACAAAGAAAAAACACAAATAAAATTTGTAGTAGCAAGAAAGAGATTATGGAAAGAGTTGGGAATCTCAGGAACACCGCAGGCCTTGAGACTCCAGTGGTTGTTTATCTTGCGGTGGCTGATAAGCTTCTTAATGATTCATCCTTACTGGAAGGTTGGGAAGAAGGATTTCTTCCTTATGAGAAGAAGAAACTTGGGGTTGATGGAATCTACAGCAAGTATCCGTATCTGATTCAGTCCGCAATTGACTTTGAAGTTTGCTCAAGGGCCGATATCTTTGTGGGTAACAGTTACTCTACATTTTCAAGCCTAATTGTACTGGAAAGAACACACAAGATGATCAGAGTGGGTGCATCTAGCAGTAGCATGTGTAAATCTGATCTAAGATGGCCTTCTTATGCCTACAATATAGCAGGAGAATCAAATGGTCCTATGAAATGGATCACTAATATGTCTGATGCAAGTCTTGAAGCAGTCAGCTATGGCACCCATAACTTATCTTGTTGACATGTACTATCTCTCTGCAACTTCAGAATGTAGAATAGATTAGCAAAGAAAAAGGTATAAAGGATTTTTTTGGTTTCTTTGTTCATATTTATTCTTCCTTTCATCCTTTGTATTCTCATTTAGTATGACTTGGGAGATTGAGAAACATGTGCATCTTTTCTTCTAGCTTAGTCCTTGTTTCTTTGATACAGAAAAAGTAAGTCAAATAATTTGTATTCATGATAAAGAAGAACTTGACTCTGTTTGAGATCAATATTTCATTTTTGTACTCAATTTATTTTCCTTTTTTTTTTTCCTTTCAAAATATATTATCATATTATATATGTAAGAGATTAGCTAGGCACTTGCTGTCTGAATTTGTCTTGGATGGCTTTGGATTGATGTATATTTTTGGAGTGAGTTCTTGGATGTCCTCTTATTGTACAATAGACGGGTGAGATTGGGTCCAGACTCCAGACATGTAGAACCCACAATCTCATCCATTTATTTTATCTGGGGAGATGGTTATCTGGGGGAAGTGGGGTCTGCTTCTGACTGCTGTCTCTGCATTTGTTTGTTTTCTTTAGTACTCACTTGGCAGGCTTCAGTTTCAAAATCTAACAACTTTCTTGTATCTCTTCAATAAGGGTAGTAACTAAATACAATCTTCTTCTTCATCACCTTCTGTTTGCCCACATGCACCCACACACCACAAATCATATTCTTCACTTCACTTTTGGCCAAAAAAATATTGCAGGCATTTGGGCCTTCAAAACTTAATAATATTATATCATGTTATCATTAACTTTTCATTTTGTTGGCATAAACATTACAGATCATACACGCACATGTATTTTATATTATAGGAGGAGGTTTTGAACTTCAGATTTCTTCTGATGACACCAAAGGCCTTGTAGCTTATTGATATGAAAGCTCCCATCTAAGTGGGAGGTCACAAGTTTAATCCTGGTTTTAACCTCAAGCAGATGGTAGTGCCTGCTCCTTTAATACCAAAAAGAAGAAGAAAAAAAAGATTTCTACCGGCTCCACTCACTTGACTCTTGTGACTGGTCACATGAGCTTGTTTTTGGTGGCTCAGGGCTCAGGCATAAATGTATACATGTTGGAGGATTCATTTTCTAACAACTGATCAGCAGAATAATTTGTATGAATTTAAATGTTTTAAAAAATGGGTGTCAAAACCCAGAAGTTTGAGGGTAAAAAGATTTTCCCAAAAGTTTGCGTGTTACGTCAGAGCCTGAGCAATGAATGAAGGACTTGGGAAAAGAATACTCCTCAGGTACTAAATATGAAATAAAGTTGATTTTTTTTAGAGAAATTAAGTAAGTTAATTAAATTATTTTTATTTATTATTTTTTCTTCAAACTATTTTATCTAACTTATAAATTGATATATAATTTAAGAATACGTAACATATGATATGATTAAATAACTTATTTAGTTTTTTTAATCTCTTTAAAAAAATTAATTATGTCTTATATTTAATATAAGAATTAGTACAATTTAAGGTAAAGTTGAGAGAAGGTGAGATTGTGGGAGAATAAATAATTAAATATGCAACTATAAACAGCAGAAGCAAAAGGTACAATTGAGTAGAAATAGTGTGTTCTTTGAATGAAGTGGGGTCTTACTCTTACCTTACAGAGGCATCATCTTCTTCCTCCGTGTTACTTGATATAGTAAGAGTAATAAATCCACTCAGATCTGGAAATCAAAATTACTCCTCCAAAATATATAGTATTTATAAGATAATTAATGTTCATTTTTTAATGTTATTCCTGTAATTAATATTTATTTTTAATTTTGCTCACTTATTAAATTTTTAAACACATTTTTCAATATGGATGAAGATAAAAAAAAAACTTTCAATTTATGACATATTTTACAATAACTCTCACTTCATTGAGTCCTTCAGCTTTTGAGTTTAGAGGGGAAATGTGTGAGAGAGAGAGAGGTGGGTCACAGAAATGGAATGATTGTGAAGATGGGACCAAAGGCAGAAGCCGCAATCGTAGTTATGAAGTCGTGTCCTACAAGGAGGTGAGGGGACCCGGTTTTTTGGATAGGCACCATGACCTTAGTTTATGTCCGGATTTAAAATGGGATTTTTTTATTTCAATTTTTTTCTTATCCCAAATATATATATGTACATTTTTTTAAAAAATATTTAAAAAAATAAAACCAAATATAAAATAAAATGTGAAAATCTCTAACACCCTGAAGGTGATATCTATTTTTTTAGTTTATTTAATTAATTTTATTTATTATTTATTAAATAATTCTAATTTTTTGTTCTTATCTTTATGTTTTTTGCAACTTAATAGACAACTTTAAACATGTATTGGACTAATTATATATTTGTATTGGACTAATTTTCACTCCCGAACCCTTCTCGGGATAGGGATCGGGAATGGGATTTCCCGATCTCGTCTCGAGAACACCCCTAATTATCCATATCAGATCTGAAAAATTCATATTTAATATTTTTTAAATGATGGTTTTTAAATAAAAAAATTATTTTTTTAAAAAAATATAGTTAAGAGATTATCTTTATTTTATATTTTGTACCCAATAAAATAATTTTTTAAGAAAAATAAAAATAAAAAAAATTAAATCTAGACAGTTCAGATCTGATATAAACAGTCCAGATGAGCTTTAAAGGATAAGCACTGAAACCGAAACTGGCTCCCTATATCAGTTGAGCTCATGGTGTCTATCATTTAAATTGAATTTAGAGAGGAGGTTGTTCTCATTCCACACCCTGCCATAAGAGTGAGCATGATGCTCAAAAGCCTGGTATGTCTACCTGAGTCCGATCAAAAATTACTCTATCCAACCCAAAAAAAGTGGCCTGAAAAAATTTGGGCATCTTTAGGCCAGGCTAACTATCAAGTAAGGCTACCCCTGCCCAAAAAATTATATACAATTGATTTAAAATATAAATTATTTTATATAAAATAAATAGCATTATTTGCATATTATATATATATATATATAATTTCATTTTATGAAATATTTTATATTATTATTTAATATTCATCCACTACAATTTACATAAAATTCATTGCTTTTTGGATGGACGTGATTTTTTTATTTGAATGGATGATGCAAAGCATTAAAAAGTTGAGATCGATGATAAAAAATTTTGTTTCTTTGAAGTTTTTATGGCAATCACACATATTCATATCAATCAATATTTATAGACAAACATATATTATTTCATAATTTGTCATGTAATTATTAACATATATGATAGTTTTTTTTTAAATTTCAAGACTGAAGTTATAGATTTATTTTGAAATATCTTAAGGTGTGAAATTATGAAATGTATTTAAAATTTTTAATAATATTTATTAGATATAATTAGATTTTTTGTATATATAATATTAATTAAGAAATTATCACACCCACCCTTACCCTACCCAAAATAATTATAGTTTCTATCAGACAGGTCAGGCGTCATGCCGCATTTTCATCCTTTGGGCTGGCAGGCCAACCCATGCCGACCCCTACAGTGTCTGGCTGTCTGCCATTATTATTGTCATTTTCGTTTGGCATTTCTTATCCTGAGTTTTTCTTTTGAAAAAAAAGATTAATTCCAGACTAATTTTTAAATAGGCTTATGTAGTTTTTTTTTTTCCTTTTTTACTATGTTCTTATGATTTCAACTGTTTTAACTGAGTATTTATAATTATTTACCTTGTATTTCACTTTTTTTTCCATGTTCGTGAACCTTTTATTAGTTAACTACCCTTTTCTAAAAGAGAATAATATAATCTTTTTAATTATATTTATATATATAATATATTATAATAAAATTATATGTATATATAATAAAAATTATGTGTATATATAATCATATATATACATTATTTAATACAATATTTAGTCACTTAAATTTACCATAATTTTAGTTTTGATTCCTCAAATTTCAAACTATAGATTTTTATCCCCTCAAATTTCTTACTACTTAAAATTTAAGGAATCAAAATTAAAATAAGGGAAAATTTGAGGGATAAAAAACTGTATTAACCTCTTACACATATATATGAAAGATTCTGTGTGAGAAGTTGAAAAAGATTTTATTATACTTTCGGAAAAAAATTTAAAGCTCTTATCAAAATTTAGAGCTTTTCATATCCGTTTGGATTGCGATTTTCATATCTGAAATGTACTTTTGGAAAGAAATTCTGTGTGAGAAGCAATTTAACGATTAGATTGTTTATAAGTTGCTTTTTACGTAAATCGAGACACAACTCCTCTCACATACTTACCTCGTATACTGTAAATTACGATTGAAAAGCTGTTTTTAAGCATTCCAATCGCTCATCCAAATGAGCACTGAGCTTTTAGCAAAATCCCATTTGAAACGGAAAAGGAACTCATTGTTGGAAAGATTTCACATTAGTTGTAGAGACTCTCATTCTTTCAAGGGCTTGTTTGGTTCATGTAGAGTAGTTGAAAAAGATTTTAATGTTATTTTGTCTAATATAGGAAGAGAAGAGAGGAAAAATGATCATTTATGATTTAGTTTAAATTTATAATTTGCAAATTATTAAATATTCTGTATTATTATATTTTATTAATGTTTCATTAATTTTTATTAAACTCGCTTAAAATCCTAAACTTAAGTTTGTGTTACATAGAATATATGTAAGTTGACTTCATTTTATGATCAAATTTTTTCTTTTGAACAAAAACAATTTACATCTTGAACAAATGATGCAGTAAAGTGTCAGGGACAACAAAAGAAATTGGGTCTAAACTTTATTGATGAGCATTGGGCTAGAAGATGTTGGCCCAATATCAAAAGGGAGGATGTGAAATAATTAATCAAAATTGGCACTATGGCCTATTGGGTTCGCAAGGCTTGCGTGGAGAAGCATTCTTCCAAAAATAAACAAATCACCGATATGATTGAAGCTATGTTTGGACGGTTTTTTTGGAAAATAAGTGTTTATTACGTAAGTCGAGATAAAACTCCTTTCACATACTTACCTCGTATATTTCGTAAATCACGATTTATAAACACTTATAAGTAAAAAATAAGCTATCCCAAACAAGCACTGACCCTGACAGAAAGGTTAGTCCCACACAATGTGACGAACATATATTAGAATTCCTACTGGTAGAGGTGCCCACATTTAATACCCAATAGTATCTCAAACAAGATTGGCTCCAATAGAGGAATAAAAAAAATCAATACAAAAAGCAAAAGTTTGTCTAATGCTCATCTATGATAGCTTATTTTTTATTTATAAGTGCTTATAAATTGTGATTTACGGTATACGAGGTAAGTATGTAAGAGGAATTTTATCTCGATTTACATAATAAACACTTATTATCAAAAAATAAGCTATCTCAAACTCCCCCTAAGTGATATTCAAATGAGAGAAATGTTTTACAGAGGACCAAAACCAGCAAGACAAACATAATAATTAAAATAACAATTAAAGGTAGTAGCCAAAATGACTTGAATAATTTGAAGAGTGAAATTTTTTAGTAGAGCTAGAGTTTCCTGCTATATAAATGTAACGTTGCTTGCAAGATAAAGTTAAGAAGGAAGGCGAATGAATCTTTTGTTTACACAACTAACAATTAATTTGTTGTACAATTAAATACAAACGTTTGTCTATATGGGACTCCCAAAAGGCTTGTTTTCAAAAATAAAACCAAAATAAATCCTGATCCCACATCAAGCAATTCTTTTTCCTTCCTTCCTTGTGTGTTGTTATAGCCTTTCAAGAATTTTACTATGCAAGTTAGTTAACAATACTTCATTGAATTAACGTATAAATTAGTGTTTCCTGTGATTTGAAAAAAAAAATTAACCATGTCTTCATCCAGTAATAAGAAAAATAATAAATAATAATGTAATAGTTTGTATTATTCCCTCTCGTTTTAAATATAAGGTAGAGTTAATTTTTGGGAAAATTCCAAAAAACTACACTCAAAATATAAAAAGGATAAATCAGTACATCAAAATTCAAAAAAGATGAATCAGGTTGGTGTCAGAAAAAGGAGGAATATGTCCTTTTGAAATTTCGGCTAAATTACGAAAATGCCCTTCAGCCCTCAGTCGCAATAACAATATAGGAGTTGTTAATGGCGAATCATGAGTTGTTAATGGCGAGGTGAGTCTTGTTATTGGCCCTGAAACTTGTTAAATGTTGAAAGAAGAAATTGGAGTTGTTAATATCGAATCCGGAATTGTTAATGGCGAGATATGTATTGTTATTGGTCCTGAAATTTGTTAATTGTAAAAGAAGAATTGCAGTTGTTAATAACGAATCCGAAGGTGTTAATTACGATAATCATGTTGTTATTCTAAAGTGTGCATGAAGTGCTGAAGGACATTTTCGTAATTTGGCCGAAATTTCAAAAGGACAGATTCCTCCTTTTTCTGACACCCGCCTGATTTGTCTTTTCTGAATTTCGATGTACTGATTTGTCCTTTTTATATTTTGAGTGTAGTTTTTTGGAATTTTCCCTTAATTTTTTTAGAGGGATTAATGAAACTAATTAAATTATTTTAAAATATTTATATTTATCATTTTTTCTCCAAACTATTTTATCTAACTTATAAATTGATATATAAAATAAAGATATACAACATATAATATGATTAAGTATCTTATATAGCTTCTTCATTTATTAAAAAAAATTAATTTTATTTTATATTTACGACGGACAGAATATATTTTATTTTATGTGGGTAAGTTGGGGAAATGTGAGTACGAGCACTGAGCGGGGGTCAAAAAGTCTCAACCACCATGAACACCCCCACGTGAATACTTGTACCTACTTGGAATATGGCAACGTAAAATACTATTTGTTAAATTATTAAATAATCTAAATGAATATAAAAATACTTATAATTAAATTAATGCGGGGAACTGTGTTTTTTTCTTTTGGACCACTAATGTGTATGTGAGGAATTGTAATTGACGAACAGCAGGCGAGGAAAATGACAGTAATGCTCTAACGCTTAAATGTGTATTCTTATATCCTTACAATCATAATTTTATAAGTATTTTTCTATAAATTGAGATAAAATTTTTCTTATATACTTACCTTATAAACTATAAAAGCTATTCTCAAAAAACTAATAAAAACATACACTAACTATTGTTACGCCATTACTATCGGAGTCAATGGCGATTCCCTGATCCATTTCTTTCATTATCTTTTTTTTTATTATTTCTTATAATTTTTAAATTATATCCGTTTAATAAATTTAAAAAATAAAAAATGAGATATATCATCACATTATCATTCATTTTATATTTTTTCTCATTCTCCCAATCAACGGTCTTGATAGGCTTCTTTTCCAAAATTGAGATGACGAGAGGATCTGCAGTTTCCTGATTCCCTCGCCTTAATCTTTTTCATTATTTTCTTTTGTCCGTATCTTATTCTTAATTTTCTAAGATCAGGCCAAGAAAGACTTTAATTTTCTAAGAAAGGCAGGTAATAGGCAGATTTGTTGTCTATGGATTAGGGTTTTTATTCTTTTGCAGTGTTCGGAGCTTCGGAGAATATTAAGATTCACTTCCAATTTCCACCAGATACTCAGAAAGTCACGACGATTTCAAACCTTCACCTTGGTTCATTTATTTGGTGCGCTACCTCCTCTCTCTCTTCTATTATTTTAATTCTCTAGTTATATCTCGTATTCTATGAAGTTAATGACGTCTGTGGGGCTGATTTTTATTAGTTTCCTTCCCCAGAAATTTATGCTTATTGGGTTTCAGAGTCTCCTCTCTCTTGCCTTTTTTAGGTAAAAAATTCACTTTTAGGTAGGAGGGTGGGATTCGAATTGCATTGTGTAAAATTTGGTTGTTGATCTTGGATTTTTTCCCCCCGATTCAGTAGTAACAGCTGAAGGGGCATTTCTTCCGCGAAATTTCTTTAATTTTTCATCGCATTGTCACTGCAGGTTCCGTGTCTGAACAAATTCCTTTGTAGGTCTCCAAGGGTTGACTGGGCATTTTCTGATATTGATGAGCTGATCGGTTTTCTTAGATCCATACGTAGATTTTTTTGCTAAGATTTTGTTATAATTACTGCTTAAGTCTGTACATCGAAGACTCTGGCTGTGTTTTCGGCGATAATGGAGGATCACGTGGGTTTAGGTGGTGGAGCATCTGTTAATATCGGAAGGGAAGAAGAAGATGATGAATTTTGCAGTTGTTGTGAAGACGAAGAAGAAGAATCATGGAAAGAGTCTGAGCAGCCGGTGGTGGAAAAGCTGAAGGAGGACTCTGATGAATCTTCAGTAAAAATGTTCTTCAAGGGCTTGTCTATAGCTGGGGTTGAAAATTCCACTTCTGGGTATTCTGGAATTGGAGTGGTCATGGAAAGGCCATCTGGTCTTCCAGCTATCCAGGTGCAGAAAAAACTCGATTTTTATGCAGAAAAGCTATTAGCTGAATACTTGGCTCTCATCGATGGCTTGCTGGAAGCTACGCAGAATGATATCCGCCGGGTTTACGCTTTTACAGATTCTGAATTATTGTACGATCAGGTTAGAAATTCCAAATATAGAATCAACATTTCCTCATTTTACAGCTTCTACATAAATTGATGAAGATCCAGGTGAATATAGTGAATATGGGGTGTTAAAATTCGATTGCATTGGAAATTTTTGTAGTCTTTAGGTTTTGCCTTAAGAAGCACTTGCTTGTTATGGTTTTCCCCCATAAGTTCAGGTGTGTTTTGGTTACTGAGCCATTCTTTAGAGTTCTTTGAATATACTTTTCATCTCTCTTTGTGGATAAAAGTTGTGAGAAGCACGCTATTCATTTGTCTAACCTCTTGCAGTTCTGGGATGTGCAAAAGCACCATTTTTGTATTTTCTTAATTTCTGAAGCATATTGCATAAAATGTTGCCATGCCTGACTTCTGAAACTCCACACTATTTTTGTACCTTGTCCCTTTTTGTTTTTGTTCCAGTTTTTGCTTCATCAGTATGCACCCGTAGAAAGATTTTAGGTTTGTGTATCTGCTGCCCTTATATCATTTGGTGTAAACAAGGTCCCTGGTTTCTATAGTAGGGGTTGACTTTGTTTACTTATCATGCATATATCAACCTCCTTGAACACAATGGGAATACTTGATGAAAAAGAAGACCGAGCTCAACTGACTGTTTAAACATGTATTACAACTACTTTTCATAGATTGGGTCTAAGAATACAGAGATTAAAGCTACTCTGATGTTTGACGCTGGCCTCTAATGCTTCACCTGATGTTTGTATTTTCATCTTTTCCAAATCTTCTGTTTTTTAACTGTGCTTTTTCGTGGGGAAAACAATCTTGACAGATAACGTTTGAGAAGAATCTTGAGATGCCACTTTTGATAGCACTGAGAGAAAGGGTTCTGGAGCATGCCGATAACTTTGAATCATTTGTTCTTAATCTTGTTCCTAGCATTGATCTTGAGAAACCGCTGCAATTAGCTAAAGTAGCTATTGGCCTTGTCTCTCTTTCTATAGATGGTGGGAAAGTGCTTGAAAGCTGTTCTATTTGTTGTGAAGACAAACCATTGCCAATAATGATCACCATGAAATGTTCGCACAAGTTTTGTTCACATTGTTTGAGGGCTTATGTTGATGATAAGGTACAGTCTTGTCAAGTCCCTATAAGATGCCCTCAACCAAGATGCAAATACTACATCTCTACTGCAGAATGCAGGTCTTTTCTTCCATTTACCTCTTTTGAATCTTTGGAGAAAGCCCTTGCAGAAACAAATGTTTCAGATAGAATTTACTGCCCATTTCCAAATTGTTCTGTTCTCCTTGATCCTCGTGAATGTTTATCAGCTACCGCTAGTTCATCTTCTAGCCAATCAGACAATTCATGTGTTGAGTGTCCTGTTTGTCTGAGGTTTATCTGTGTGGACTGTGAGGTTCCTTGGCATTCTTCTATGAGCTGTGAAGAGTACCAGAATTTACCAGAGGAGGAGAGAGATGCTTCTGACATTACCTTGCATCGACTAGCTCAAAATAAACGATGGAAGCGTTGTCAGCAGTGTCGGCGAATGATTGAGCTTACTCAAGGTTGTTATCACATGACATGCTGGTAAGATACTCAACTACTTTTTGGTATTTAAAGGGAAGTAGACATTTCATTTTGTAGCTTATTAATTGCACATGTGAAGCATGTGCCGGAAATCTGTCTGTGGGTTTAGGCAATCAAAGTTTATTTTTAAGGTGTAAGTGGGTAGTCTATACAAGTTTACTTGGAGAAGTGGGAGACCTGCTTAAATTATGCAAGTTTTGGATTTTCACTTTTGTTTGTGGTGTCACTTTGCCCTCTCTGGGTAAATTATGTCTGAAGTCTTTGCCTTGTTATTCATACCTCTGATTGGGTGCTTGATTTTACATTATCAAATTTGAAAATTTCTGATTCTCTGAATTTGTTCTAAATTCTAATGCCAATATGGTCGTAAAGTTTTCTGCATGAATATGAAAAACCCTCGCATATATGGACTAATAATGAAAAAAGGGATCAGATAACTTATATTAGGGTAAAATGTTGATCCTAAAATTTAACCTCTAATTATATCTCTGACAAAGAGGACATCACATTCATAATTGAACATAATTATGCCTTCCGTTTGAAAGTAGTGGCCATATAATGGGGGGCTTTCAGTTTTTTAGCTCCTCTGCAGTCTTTTAATGATGAATCTGTTCCTTGAATCCTCTGCTGCTTGCTTGTGTCAGTTGCACTATCTGTATCTCCCAAGTTTGTTGCAAAGATGGGATGGTAGTAAAGGATATATGTGAATCAAATATCTGTTTGGTTTAATTTTTTTTTCTAACTCAACAAAAAGCTCAGGTTACCACTATATATCAATGGTTTGTTTCTGGATGGTGATACAGTTATGGCCTTCCGTTACAATGTTCTTCTAATTGTACACTAGGACCTAGAAAGCAGGTCTTTAGTAGGATATTTAAGCTGAGCCATAATCTCTGGAGATGCACTTGTTGGTGAAGAGGGTCTCTTTTAATATGTTGAACCTGAGTGTTTTCTCTTGCCATTTTCAATTGTCTTAAAGTTTGACCAAAACATTGTACCCATGACCATCTCTTTGACGAACAATAATTGTGGCAAGTCAGGTGCTTTGAAATTATCTGCTCCCTGTAAATTTATTTAGTTCTTTCAAAGAATATGGAACACACTTGTAAACTTTGAAAATTGGAGCAGACTTGTGTTCCTTTCTGAGATAGATGTTGAAAGTTGGTGGACATTGCCTTTTTTTAATTTAATATCATGGATTAAAAAATCCTGGTCCTTCTGTATTGTATTCCTTTTCTCTTTTAGTTAATTTTTTCTTGGAGGAAAAACATTGGGAATTATGGTCATCAAAAATGGTCTGAGAGGCATAAAAATCTTTCAATGCAAAGGCATAGATAGAAGATGATCTACGATGGCATAGTTGATAAGATGCATATGGGACGAACTTAATCATGAAGAATGAGGCGGCCAAATAAAAGATTCTCCTTCTACTTTGCACTTTAATATATGCTGTTGTGAAATTTAAGATGGCCTGTAACTTAGAACTTTTATGGTATATTTTTCTCACCTGTTTTGCAACTTTTTCTTTTGTGTCTTTAATTATTCTCTGTTGTCTTCATTTCAGGTGTGGTCATGAGTTCTGCTATTCTTGTGGAGCGGAATACAGGGATGGCCAACAGACGTGTCAGTGTGTGTTTTGGGATGAAGACAACTCTGAAGACTCAGTGACTCACTCTCTTCAAGAATCAGAACAATGGGCATGGGAGACTTTCAATTCTCTCCCCATGATCATGGATGCATACTCAGACCAAGAACGTTCGCAGCTTGCACTTATTCAACGATTCCTTGCCGGGGGTTTCAGTCTGAGTGATCATCATCCTTACCAATCCCCTCCCCGCTGTACAGACTCCTATGTTGATGCCATGAAGGATCTACATCAGCTTCCGTGGCTTGAGCGATTCGTCTCTGTCATAAGTGACAACTATGAAGATTACATTCCGTAAAACAACACCAGCATCTTAGACTGCCAAATAGACTTTGTCCAAAAATGGTCTTCCATAGTCTAGAGGTCATCTCAATTTGGTCAAAAAAACCCTAAACTAGTCATCGATAACGTCTCTCAATCCAATGAGTGGCTTGGGTTAGTAATGGTGAAGTGTGATTGTTTACTGCCCATTTGGAATTATTTTCACTTAGAAATACCTTAAACACATGCTTTTAGGCTTAATAGAGGCTACAGTTGGATTTCTTTAGTCAGTGACATAAAGCATATTGTTCTTATGATTCAACACCACCATTGATTGTTCTGAGTCACTTGCACTGCTGGTTTTGGGAGCCAAGACTAGATTGAGAAACATTATTCATGTGGAGTATCAAATTTGAGAAGGACCTTGCTGTGGAGAAAAAAAAAATCTCAGCAATGCCAAGGTAAGATAGAGTTTCTCGCTCTATTGCAGAAATAGGAATTCATATTTCTTTCATGTTACTTGTATGTGTCTCACCCAAATGTTTCTGTCCTTGGATATTACATGGCAAAGACCGTTCATGATAATTCTCTTTATCGATGGAGCGTGAAAGAAAGAAAGAAAGAAAAACTGAATGTGAAATCCAGTGATTTGTCTGTGTTATTTCTGTTGCTTATTTCAAAGAGATGTATGATATTTTATTGAGCCTGTCATTGTTATGTGCCTAAAAAGCACTATGTTCTAAGCTGTTCCTTTTCCTTCTTTTTTTTCAAACGAATAACTATATTCTATATTTGGTTAAATCAATGTTGTATGATTTTGGAAAACATATGGTATTTGAGGAACATCTTTTGAACTTCCTTTGGACAACTCATGATTTTGGGACAGCGGGAAATAGTCGCTTTTGACGTAGAATTTCTGTGATACTTTTCATTACAAATTTCGACAATTTTAATCTTTTAAAAGGCTACAAATGTACAATGTCAGACTTAAAAAATATCTAATGTTTACATGCAAATTCTGGTCTTTGCCATTTTAAACTCCAATGAAAAAGCAAGCCCAAGTCCTGGACAGGAATTATGTCCTCCGGAAAAGGGCCCAAAACAAAAGTAAACTCGGGCCCATTAGACACTTGCCAACCCATAAATTTTTTAAAAACATATTTAACAAAAATTATTTTAAAAAGAAAAAATTGTCTGAATAAAAACAGCATGACGCTTCAATTCAGAGTGATTTTTTTGAGCAAATTAGTATATATTAAGATTTATTCATAATGTGTTTGGTTGAAATAATAGGTAAAAGTATTAAAGCTGAAATTTTGGAAACATAAAATAAATGAGTCAATCAACAACTTTAAAGTCAGGCTAAAAAATCTTGATTCTGAAAAATCATATGAAGATTACGCCCTTAGTCCTTAATATGACAGTTTAATAATTAATTTGTAAATATTAAGAAAATTGGTTTAGTTAGTTATTAATAAATGGGTGTTGGAATCACATGCATTGGCACTACCCTCCTAGAAATTTCCTAGTATGTGCAATTAATAAGGTTGCTTTGAGACAAGAATTAAGAATTTGGTAAAAAAAAAAAAGGATTACGGTCTTAAATTTAGAAATAAAATAACATCTTGTCTATAACTCCTAGAGCCCATTTGGTTCAAAGAAACGGCTTAAAAGGAATGAAATGGAAAGGAAAAGCAAATATTTTGCCACAAAAATGTTTGGTTTGCACTCGCAAAGAAAATATTGGTTAATGGGAAAATTTGTTTGGTTTAAAGAAAATAAGATAGGAATATAAGCCAAAAGACCATTTTACTTCTTAAGAAAAAATATTATTTAAATGTTTATGAGATCCACACCCTTTACTTATCTTTTTATATCACATCTAATGTCACATTAAAAGGCCTTCGTGTCTTTAGGTCATTTCCCTCCCCACTTGAAAATTGGTTCCCACCACCAATTTTGATGAGAACACATTTTCAATTACATAGTTGAAACTTGGTGGGCCTAAGAAAATACTTTCCCACATGAAAATGCAACCAAACGCCCACTTAAAATTCTTAGGGGCTATTTTATTTTGTCTTTAAAAACTGTATTTTTTTATGTTTTTAAAAATAATACAATAATAAAACCTGTTTGGTAAACTATTTTGAAACACAAAAAGTTGTTTTTAGTTATTTTCTTGTTTTTGTTTTTCTATTTTCTATTTTTTGAGGCTACCATTTATCCACTATAAACACTACACTACCAATGACGACTACCGCCACATCTCCACCGGCAACCGCACAACCACATCACTTAAAAAACATATTTTTCAAAACAATCTATCCAAACAGATTTTTTTTGTTTTTTTATTTTTAAAACTTGTTTCCAAAAACTGTTTGTTAGAACCAAAAAACAGAGAACTGAATCAAATAAGCCCTTAATTTTTCATTTCTCTTCCTCAATTTTCCTCCAACCACAACCAAACGGGCTCCTATGTTTACATGCTATGAAGTTAGGGAAATGAGGGGGAGAGGATAAATGAGGTGGGATGCATAGAAGAAAAGTGAGTTATGGCACTTGGAGTGTTGTGAGAGCAGTGACTAGTTTGGTGGGTTTGGAAGGGGAAAAGGGTAATAGTAATGATAATTATAAGAGAGATTGTAGTAGTGGATGGCACCAATTTGGTGGGTGTCTATCTTCAAAGTTATAATCAATTGAATAAAGATAATATTAGAGTGAGTTAAAGTGAAATGTCTATTTATAACCAACCATTCACCACCTCAAAGCTCATCTCTCTTCTTTCTTTGCTATTTTGTCTCATTTCATCTTTAAAATTTAAAAAGTAGGGACATATAGTAAAGGAAGCATGTGATGGAGCAGATGAATTGAATTGGATGGTAAGTAAGTAGTACATTGAGAAAAATAGTGTCTTTTTCCTCTTTTTGCAAAAGAAATTAAAGGCCATTGATGCTCACATGCAAGAAATATTGGTGGTGGTGGTGGTGTTGGTGGTGGACTCAACCAAATTTGAATCAAAAGCTATTTTGAATTCAAAAAGAAAATAATAAAAGCACAATAAAGCATTATTGTGAGCATTTGAATCATTCATTCCACCACACCCCATTTTGAAACACAAGTACGTTCATGCCTTCTCTTTTCTTTTTTCCTATCACACACAACATGTCTCTGCTTCACTATAGCTAACCTAGCTTTTCTTCCTTTATATATTTATAGATATTATCAAAGATTATTTGTAAAGATAATGATGATATATAAAATGTGGGCCACTTAAACCATATTATATATGAAGGAAAGGACTTTAACAATCCACAATTATAACAATCATGAATCTCTTAAACCCTATTGAGAGATATATATATATATATATATATAGTGGCATTCATTGGCATCAGTTTCTGAGGTGACCTTCAATCCATTCCAAAAACGACTCTTTTTTTTTTCTTTTTCTTTTTCCTTTACAAGATAAGTGGGGTTGGCCAATTGCCATTATTCGCAGTCGATTTGATTAATTATTGTGACAGTATAAACATAATTAGGCAGTCAAATTAAGTAGTTCCCACCACTCTTCTTTAAAAGAAAGGCATATATCCATAATGTCTGTGTATGAGAGAGAGACCACTTCCATTCTATCAATTTGTATTAGGTTACACTCTTACACTTCTTAATATAAAATATATTTACCTAACTTTATTAGATTAAGGGAGTTAGTTAGATTAGTTAATATGACATGTTTTTTTTAAAACATTCTAATCATCTTCTTTAATTTCTTCCTTCCATATCTTCCTTGATTATTATCGATGGAGTATTTATTGGGGTAAATTAGGAAAATATTAATAAATATAAAAACTGTTTTATATTTAGGATCAATATTAACTCCCGAAATATATCTTATATTAAGGATATGATGATGGAGTGTGTGTGTGTGTGTGGAAAGCTAAAATAAGAAGAAGCAGATCTCAGGTTTGCGTTTGAAATAGTAAAGCACAAGAGAAAAAAAGGTCAAGGGGATAGGAATAGGGATAATAATTGGATCAGTTGTATTCAAATATTTGAGTAGTAGGTGTGAATGAGTGAATGAATGTTGGAACAAGTTAATTATTTGGAGGGGCAGGCATGAATGTCGGTGGATTCATAAGTTGTGGTAATGTAAATATAGTGATTGGAGAACAGCTATATATATATATGATTCCTTAAACGTGTATGGGTGAATTTAATTTGTGGCATTGAGCTGTCAATGATCGAGTATTAAGGATAACATGGAGTCAACTTGGGAAGAGAAGTGAATAATTTGATGAATTGAAACATCGAGTTATTATGAACTTGTTTTAGAGAGAATAATATGCGAAAGGATGAATGAGTTTCTTAAATTTTATTGTTTTAAAAAAAGTAATTAAATTGATGGGAATGGGGGTGAGGGTGAGGGTCGAAATAATAAACTTGGCTATGTGAAAAGAAAATGTAGTACAATTTATGCATTAAAGAAAAATTGATAGATTATAATTCGGCTAAAGGGTACATTCACACTTGAAGTGGTCAATAGTGTTTTGAATAAAGTTTGTTTTCAATTCATATTCTCAGATCCAGACCAGACCAGCCAATCCGGACCAGAATCCGGCCAACCGGTTGGTAAACCAGTTCAGTTTGGTTTTTTTTTTAAAAAAAAATGATTTTTTCTTAATTTTTCTTTAGAATTTCACATTAATTATCCTAAAATTTTCAATTTCTCACAAGTATTGCTCCAGGTTAGCTCCGGTTTGACCCAGTGATACTTGACGTACTATCCTGACTGGTTCAGTGGCTAATCCGAGTTTAATTACCTTGTTTTCACTAAAAGAATGCATTTGCGGGTAAAAAGGGAGAGAATAGAGGATGATAGGAAATAAAGAAGGATTTGAAAGTATAGTATAGTTTTGTTGGTATCGGCATATTGAGGGTTGAAGAAATGATCAGGAGAGGAGAATATAATATATATATATATATATATATATTTGCACACACACAATCTATATACATATAGAAGAGAGAAAGGGGAAATGGTTGGAAGAGCAATGTCACAGGCAAGAATGATAGTCATCTTCACACTTACCTCCCATTTCCCTTTCATATAGATAAGTGCGCGCGCGCACAATTTGTCGTTTTAAGTCGGCAAAAACCAAAAAAGTGTAGTTTGAAGAAATTAAAATGCATATATATATATATATATATAGGATTAAGGTGCAAATTCGTTTCGGAAGTTTTCGTTAAGGAGCAATATTACCCCGAAAGTTTTTTTATATTCAATGTTGCCCCGGAAGTATTAAAATGGATAGAGCCAGGAATATGGGCCGGCCCTTCACGAACTCGGGCCTAAACGGGCCCGCTTCCTAAAAAGTACTATATTTTTTAAGCCTGCAGCCCTATAGGGTTGGCTCTTTAAGGGCTCGAGCCTAAACGAGCTTAAACTCATTTTAATTAAAAAAAATTATTTTTCAAATTTTACAATTTATTTATTATTTTGCTTTAAATTGAGATACATTATTTTTAAAACTTATAAATTTTTAGTTAAAATAATCATATAATATTCAAATTTGCCTTTTTTTTAAGTTTAAATGAATAAACCATTGTAGAAAATAAAATAAATCAAACCAATTAATAAGTGTTTTCCCATTATTAATACTCTATTAGATACTTAGGTGTCTCTCATATTGATAATTTGATATAATGATATTATATTTATTAATTTAATTTAAAAAAATATTAAACAGGCCTAAAAGGGCAGGCCTGCAGGGCTAGCCCTTCATGGCTTGCGGCCTTACAGGGCCGGCCCTTTTAGGCCCGTTTCCCTTTTTAGCCTCTAAATCATAAGCTCGAGCCCTTCAAGGGCTCGGGTCTAAACGGGCCTGCCCGACGGGTTCAGCCCGATTTCCTAACTCTAAAAATGGAGCAATATTACCCATTTCCGTTAAAAATTTAACGGTCTATATCAATTTTTTTAACAGTTAATATTAGTTTTTTAATGGAATAGGGCAATATTACTACGTTTTGAAATTTTTGGGGTGACGTTGAACCTGAAAACATTTTTAAGACAACATTGCTCCTTAGTAAAAACTTTTTGAATAGATTTGTAGCTTAACCCTATATATATATATATATATCCTTAATTGGATAAAGTGAAGTGTCAACACCCGTTTCCATTTCGATATACACAGAGTAATAGAGACCAAGTTCCACAGGCATACAGAAAAGTACATATATACTGATAAAAGTATTTGTTTACAGTCCAAAGTTAACCCTACAGAATGCGATAATATACACCACTATTACAAAATATCCAAAAGTATTTTAGACATAGACTATCTATAACCACGAACTTTGTATTTTCCTCGAGGCACATGCCAGTCACTTCCCTTGGTCTATATTCTTGCCTTTTGATCCACTAGCGCCCGCTGAGATGTTTGGTTTAGAAAAAGGGGTGAGATTCTGAAGAATCCCAGTAGAAACATGCTATCGTTCATAGAAAATGCGAAAAGTAAATATGATATATGCCATGTATGCACCAATTAATGAACAATATAAACATATCATCTGCATGTATACATGAGTAGGGCCAAGCCCCACTATTCTGCACCGGTTGGTCTTCCGCCAACTCCAGTGTAAGTGCCTCTAGCACTACTGGCCCCTCTCTGGGCAAAACATGTTGATTAATAAAGCGCATTTACAAACATTGGCATTCACACAATCATATAACTATGGCATAATGTATGAAGGATAATGTCCCTACCTCAAAGTTCTATCGACCCCTTTCTGTGCGCCTCGTGAAATGTGTTGACTTTCGGCTCCCGATTCGGTCCTAAAATATTAAATGTACAAGAAATAGGTTATAACCTATCCATGACTTTCGGCTCCCGATTCGGTCCTAAAATATTAAATGTACAAGAAATAGGTTATAACCTATCCAAGTATCATTTTAGACACTTCCATAGTGTTTCTTGTGGTTATATTAGCCTATGGTGAAAATTTACCAAAATGCCCCCGGGACCCCGGCCCCGCCGTACTCGGCCCGATGGCACGTTTTTCCAAATTTTTGACTATGGCTATCCTGACGTATTTTCATCCAAGGAATCCATTTCCGGACTCAAAATTACCAAATTCAATGTCAAATTACGAAATTGCCTTGGCAGCCCTACTTTTAGGGTTTTAGGGGCGTTTCCGTAATTATGCTTTCTCAGCCTTTTCTGAAAAAGTGCCCAACTGTAACCCCACCTATTTTCGCCCACTGAATCCAATGGAACCATAAAATCATTGAAAATCCAACTCTAAGGCCCTCAAACATCCCTGGCCGAAATAATGGTGTTCTCCGGGAAAAATCGGGGTTTTACGATTTCGGCTCCGTAAACGCGTTCCTTTCTACTCCTAACCACTTTATTGACTATTCCATTAGGTTATAACTACCATTTAGTATCAATTTGGGCAGCATAACAGCCCCACATACCCATTAAGCCCAACCAATATTTCCTTCTCCATGCCACATGTAGGAGACTCCTAGGGGTCCCTCCCTATGGTCTCAATTGGCTTCACAACTTGTTCCGGTTACGTATACACGTAAAGTCTCAATTTTGGTCAAAATTGCACTTTTTGCTCAAATTTTCCATAAATTCATATTAAATTGACCAAAATATTCTAAATATATTTTTAACCTTTATTTTTCTTAATTAATTGAAATTAACTTCAATTAATTGAAACATAATTTATTTTGTGCTATTTTGGCAAAATTACGATTTTGCCATTACCTTTCTAATCCAATTTCTTTTCTTATTTTTCTTTGGCCAATTTCCATATATTTTTGGACCAAATATTTTCTCTAATATTCCTTCATTTTTGGACCTTAATATTGGGCTTTTTAAATTACCCAAATTAATTCCATAATTATTTTTGCCCAATTTCCATGAAATTGAACATTTATGAAATTCATAAATTCCAAATTCATGAATATTCACCATTTGATTGAATTTCTCAAATAATTATAATATATTTGATGAATATAAAATTTGGGATGTTACATGAAGCAATTGAAATGGATTGTGTTTGGGGCGGAGTGAATAAATAAGAAACGTATGGCATTGAGGAGAAGAATATAGGGAGAGGATAAAGAGGAGGATTGATGCTTTGGTAATTTGTAAGGAAAAGTGTTTGTGTATGAGAGTCAAAAAGTAGAGTGAACAAGAATATTATCCAGTTACGGACAATGGATGTGATATACGGAGGAAAAGATGTTGCCAACAAAGAGAGATTGGTATAGCACTAACGGCTTGAATTGAAGTTATTGGCAAACATTAAATTCAAAATCTTCCCTAAATATTTCCTCCGGTCCTAAATATAAGACATAATTTTACACTATAAATTATATCTTATTTTTAAAATCGATATTTAGGATCAGACGGAGTAGAATAGTTTTCATGGCATTAGGCTTCAATCACAAGATATTTTTTTTCTTCATCTCTCCTATTATCATCCAACTTTCACCTTCTCTTGTATAATTTATTTATTTATTCAAATACGTGCAACTTTAACAAGTTTTGCTCACTCAATCACAACTATTACAATTTACACACACAAATCAATTTAACATAATCCAATATATTCCAACAAAAACATCACTTTCCCTCTTTGCATGTCACTCTGTCCAATTATTCACCATTTTTCTTTTTAGTATCCAACACACAAATTCCTCCACCTACACCTTCCCACTCTTTCTCTCTCAATCCTCTTCTTTTTCTTTCTTCAACCCACTTCTTGCTATTTCAACTTACCACTCATTCCTCAATTTCTTATTGTTTAAACACACCCCACAAAAAAAATAGATAAATCCTTTGAAAATATTATATCAGGTCGTTTTTGCCTATAAAATCCTACAAGTAAATAATATGAGTAAATATTAATTAACAAAAATATCTACATTAGCCACATGAGTAGTAGAGGAGCGGGTGATCAATAAAAGAATTTTCAAGTTCTATTTTTTTTTTTTAAATTTTTCCAAATCTGTTCTTTGAAGTTTGAACAGATAAAAGGAAAAATTAGAAAACCTAAAAAAAGTATTTTCTGCTAAAAAAAGAAAAGGCGAAAAAAAAAGTTTTATGTCAAGAGAAATTAACATGAACAGTGGCGTTCATGCTGGAATTGCATACTGGACAGTTCCGCACTGTGGACCCACACATTGTACACAGACACAGATGCCTACATGGTAGCAACAGCACCGCCGATTCTCTCGCCCCACACTTTTTACACATCCTTCCGGCCGACGACGCCTCCGCCGCATTTGTGCACCGTCGTTCTTCCTCCTCGTCGTCGTTGCTTCCGCAACTTGACTGTGCGTCGTCCGCCTGAGCGTCGCCGCCGGTGCCGGCGGCGGCGTGGCGGTCCTCGTCGACGTGTGCGAGAAGTTGTTCCAGATTGCTGCGTAGGGAATTTGCAGTTGCTTCGTTGGTCTGAGCCATTTCCCTCCAGATTTGATTCTCCACACACAGGCTTTTCACTCTTTCTTGAAGGACCCAATTCAGTTTCCCCATACTCTGAATTTCCTCGTCCTTCTCCTTCAGCTTCTTCACCATTGCCTCTTGGATTCCCGATATCAACGCCGTCGATTGCCTCACCCTCTGCTTTTGTAACTCCATCCTCACTTTCTCCGTCTGGTATATATATATATAGATCAACATAGACGAATCATCATCAGTCAATCACGAAATCCGAATCCAAATAACGAAAATCAAGAAGATGAAGAAGGTGCGTGGTGGTTACATGTTGTGAGATGAAGTGGTCGATTTCGGATTGCTGGTTCTGGAGCTGGCAGAGGATGTCTTGGTGGATAAACGAAGAAGATTGAGAGGACAATTTATTCATCTTGTGATTGACCGGAAGAGCGTTCGATTCAGCGGCGGCGGAAATAAACTGATCTCTCGAACGCTTCCTGATCGGCGGCGGAGGCGCGGCGGGGATGTGATAGGTGAGGCCACTGTCAGCCTTGTTCATAGACGTTTTGGCGGAGGCCAAATCACACGCAGTTGATTGGTAATACGGCAAGAAAGGATCAACCATGGCAGAGGACAGAGGAATCGGAAGCGGAAGAGCCGAATCCATCTGTGCATTGCATACATCACTGCAACAACAACAAAAAACCACATGTTGAGAAAAATCCAGAAGAAATCACAGCACAGTGTGTGTGTAGACAGACACACGCACAAACCTGTTTGGGAGGAACTGAGGAGGGAAGAGATTGATGTGGCGAGCTTCCACTGCCATGAAAAGGTTTGGTTGGTGTTAGCTTCTGTGTGATGAGTGTGGGTGGAGATTGTTGGTGGCGTGAAGAAGATGATGAATTTGAAGGAGGAGGAGACAGAGCATGCAATAGGGGTGGCGAGGAGCAGGGGGAGGCTAGAATGAATGAGTCGGGGTTTATTTAGGCTTTGGTTTCTTTTAAGAGAGAGAGAGAAAGTCAAAACGCATCTTTCTAGACAGAGAAGGGACAGGTAATAATAATTAATAAATAAAATAAAATTTTAAATTGAACTACTACAGCAAGGAAAAGGTAAAATGATGATGATGGATGGGGGGTGGCAGATTATATGAGATTGGCTTTTGACCTTTTCTCTCGTTTTGGGAATTTGGGATTCCCATGTTTTTTCGGATTCCTTTTCTTTTCTCTCTCTTTTTATTTTTATTATTTTTAATTTTATCTTCGATTAATCACATCACCGTCATCTTTCTCTTTCCAACCAAGAAAATCACCACCCTTGTAATTTACCTCCAGTTTTCGACAATACATTTTTTCCTTTTTCCATGTTCCCTTGGCCTCACGCAATTGTCCCTTTCTTCGTTCCAAGGACAGTTTCGGGATTTCAGGTCCCCCCCCCCCCCCACCATTACTCTCTACCAGAATATGCGTCTTTTAAATTGTATTTTTTTAAAATTTTTAATTGTTAAGTTAATTACGTGATGGGGAGGGCTCGTGTATAATTCTGTTCGTGTACTCCTTGAGCGATCCAATGGTATGTCCTTTCATTGGGTGACACGTGGCATCTTCCACGGAGCTAATGAAATGTGGCAAGGCGAGAGAGTGCAAAGTGGCTGAGGAATGGGGCACTAAAATGGCCCCACCGATGCACGTGGTGGGAGCGTGAGGTTTGGGAAGACACGCAGGAAGGGAGTGGTGGGGCCCACGGGGACAGGAGTGGTGGGACCCATATTTGTTGGGGAGCGGTTTTCCCGTTCCGCTACCTTGGTCTCCTTCCTTAACTGTCGTGTATTACGTACGGACAAATGGGCAAGCGTGAGAGAGAGTTATTGAGTGTGCCACAGAACAGGTCCACCGCATGTGGATGCGGGATTGCGCTCTGCATCAGAGTCAACAATGGAGTTATTATTGAATAGTTTGAATTGAATTGAATCTGGGCAACAGTTTCTGAGCTTTATAATTAAATCCTCAAAATGAGTGAAAAAAATAAACAATTTCTTCCCCATTGTTCATGGTCCAGTCAATGTTTCTTATTCTACGGACAATTGGACAACGCACAATCAATGATTTTGTTTTTTTTATTATTATCAATATAAACATTACTAAAAAAAATTTAATTTAATAGATCAAAATATTCTTTACAATGTCATATTTAAGGGAATGGATACGATAATTATTGAACAATTTTTTAGCTCGTGGGTGTCTCATTTATGTGCAATTGAAAGAATAAATCATATTGACAAAATTAAATTTAATAGGAGATCATTACTTGACATTATATTGATTTTATCATAATCTTTATGTTAGTTCAATTTTGATACTGATTAATACAGTCATATATATTTTTTCACAATATTACAATATAATGCACTTACCTTTTATATATATGTGGTAATCAATAATCTGCTCCCATTAATTTATATTTCAGAGAAAGATTGTAAGTTCTAACTAAATCTTGGTCAAGGAAGAAACCAATTGAACGAAATAATTTCATTTCAATTCATAATTGATCCTAATGTTTTTGACTGATACTAAATATAGTAGTATATCATAATAAATAGAAAATGCCAAGTAGATGCATGAATAATTACTTTTGTGCATAGTTATTAACCCAGATCGGACCAGTCGGTTCGGCTCGAGAATTGGTGACCCAGTGAGAAAATTAGTTTGGTTTAGTATTTTTTTTATTGTTTTTTAAATTTCTTTATAATTTTATATTAATAAATCTAAAATTTTCACTCTCTCACCGGTTTGGTCCTGGGTTAGTTCCGGTTTGACTCTGGTTTGACCCACTAACCCTTAACCCAGTATCCCGATCGGTTCATTGACCACTCCCGATTTAGTAACCTTGCTTTTGTGTATAGATACGGCTGGATATATATGATATAATTGATTTGTCGATCAAAGTTGTCAAGAACTTAAATGGGGAATGTAATAAATATAATTTTCCAAAAGAAGAATAATTGCCATCTCATCACATGCACAAATATTCTATATACCACAATAATATTTCTCTCTATAAATATGTATCTCATATATAAAAATTTAAAATAACTCAAATTAAAAATAGGGGAATGATTGATCTGCTTAACGAGATCTGTGTCAAACCACATGTAATTATATATAAATATGTCTATGCATCTTTGATTGATATTCCTATTCCACACTATCCCTCTAATCATAACACATGCAACCACTAACAGACTAACCAATTATGATTATTAAATTAAAGTAATTATAGATAATATATAAATATATATTTCTGGTATCGTACATGCTCATATTAACTTTAATGATTCTTGGTGCTTAAAAAGTTAGGTCATTATAATAAAAACGAAATGCTTCGTGGATTAGTGCGTCCATTTATATATAAAGATATGCTTAATTATTTAAATTATTTTTTCTGGTTGCAGACAGGCTTGAATTATAATGATAATTTAAATAACATCAAATTGATTATAAGATGCTGATGATGTTTGGCTTTTACCTGAAAATGTGCAAGGCATATAAAACCATATCGTGCAGAATCACTTGGATGTTAAACGAAAGCAAGTATAGAATAATTTCACTTTACAAATCCCTAAAAATTATTTTAAAAAAAAACAAGAAGAGGAAAAATCACATCATCTTCCTCCTATTGCCATGCTGTTTTGCAATATATATATGTATATATGGACACACAAACACTTGCCACTTTACTATACCTACCCTGTCTTCTCCATTATTATTTTTCTCTGTAATGGAGAATTAGGTTAACTTTTGAGAGCTTCAAGCTTCAAGAAATTAAACTTGACTTCAAAACCATTCCCTACCATACTGTTATATGTACATATATTAAATATTGAATACTGCTCCCTACGTCCCTATATATAAGATCTTTTATTTTTCTGAATAGGTTTGTCGCTTTTTATAAAATCTCATTTGACTTTATCTCAATAATAAATATATTTTTTTTTATCTATTTTGCCCTCATTCACTCACATCATTTATTTATCATACGTTTTCTTTCATCAATTTCTCATCATTATTCTCTCTCTTACTTATTCATAAATAGGAGCATCTTTAAAATAATATTATATTTCTTACATATTTATTATTTTTAACTAATTTTACCTGTTTTTTATAATCTTTAAAGTTGATTGAAAGGATCTTATATACTTATAAGGACGAGGGAGTACTCCCTTAAGTTCCTTTTATAAGGAACATGTTCTCTCATTAGAGTGGTTCTAAGTATAAGGAACAAATTTTTTTGTCTGAAATTTTTAAACTCGTCTTTCTAATTTTACTCCTATTAAATATATGTTACTCATTATCTCTTCAATAAATTTACACTCATTATCACTCATGCATTCCTTTATATATAAGGGTATAATGAGGGGGGAAGGTACATTCTATACTTAATTTTTGTTTTTAACTAACGTTCTGCAATTTTGATAATTGTTCCTTATAAAAAAAGAGTGAATGGAGTAATATGTATATATATATGGGGCAACGTGCAAACAAACCATTTTTTAATTTAATAGTATATGAAAAGATTTAGGGGATATCTAATAAAACATATATCTTACATTATACTCATTTCTTAATATTTTTCCATAACTTGATTGAAAAATATTTATATTCCACTTACACACACAATATATTGATATTGTACAAAATGAGAAAACACACACAAATTTTAGGGGCAAAACATATTACTGGCCATAATTTAGTTATTAATAATACATTATAAATTTGCTCGTTAATTATTTTGATTTAGTGAGAATTAACTGTATATATTAGTTTGATTTTGAAATTAACATGGGTAATTTGTAAAAAGCTCAACAAAGATCATAGCCATCAAATAATTTTTTGTATTAAATTAATTCTTATTAATAATTGACAAGTAATTGAAAATTTGATCTCTCTCTCTCTCTCTCTCTCTCTCTCTCTCTCTCATGCATGACTAGTAAAAAAAATAAAACATTCTTCCCTGAAAAGTAATTAGAGCATAAAATCTAGAATTCGGTTCTAGATTGAGTGAAAGATCCAAAATTCTTTCCTCATTGCATGCTGATTTTCAGATGCATGAGTCAGAAAGAAATCTGAGAGAAAAAAATCAAACGAACTAGTCTATAATTCAAACGGGTATAATTTGGAAATTGTGGTGTGTGTGCGGATATATATATATATATATATGAATTGCTTAGAATTCCAAAGACCTAACAGATTCCACTCCCCCACGTACGTACGTGAATTAATTAAGAGTCTTTGAAAAAAAAAAAGTTGACGAGAAAAATGAGAAAGTAAGTTAGGAATGGCCTAAGATAGAGAGTTTGAATGAGTGTAGGAGAAATCAATTATCAATTAATGGCGAAGACTTATCAGATATAGAGATATGAAAATGCCATATACTAACTTCAATTCACGTCATGTGTGTGTATATATATATATATATATTATTGATATTGATTGCATATAATTAAATTGTTAGTTTTGGCAATATATTTGGCTGGTCTTCAAAACAAAATAAACTGTCATATTTGCGGAGTTTCAGGCGAGAAAATCTGAGCCTTCAATTCTGGGCGTATTTTATTTGCTTTTTGATTCAGTTACCACACCATTGAAGCAACCAAACCCTACTTTTCAAACATATACCATCTAAATTAATTAATTATTTCACTAATTTCAACTTCTTAAGGTATGCATTGTCCTTCATGTTTGTCACGTGACCTTAATTATGCAATTCATAACTAACTAGTATGAAAATCCGATGTCCTAAGCTATTTATAAATTAAAGCATATCATAATTTCGTTTGGGATATGTAAATAATAGTACTCATTAAACGAGTGTGGCATTTAATTATATGAATAAAATACTCTAACCTCCCTTGTGTTTTTCCTTAATTACATGGACCTCCCCTCTATTTTAAAAACATACACTTAAGTCCAAACCGTTAACTCCGTTAAGGATTTTTATTTTTTAATTAAAATTTATATTAAAATAAATTGTATTTACTAATTTATCCTTCATCATTACTAATTTCCTAATTTTGACTAAAATTGTTTTAGTAATTTAAGAGTTTCTTTTTTCTTTTTTCTAGCTCATTTTTTACTTTTGTAAATAGTTATATGTTAAATTTTTTTCATATTAAGATAAATACTTAATTAATTTAATTAATGTAGACATAGAAAAATTAATTAAAAATATGATTAATCCTATTAATAGATGCATACTAAAATAAACATGTTTATAAATGTTAGTGTAAAAAAATGTATTTAAAAAATTAAAATTTAAAATTAATATAAGTCATATACTGTGTCAAATTTAAATTATTAATAACATATTGTGAATAAAATATATTTTTTTCTTCCTTTCATTTGAAAGGCATAGTTTTTAGTCATTTAAAAGAATACTAAATAAATAAGTTTCAATAAATATTATAAAAATTTAAAATTTTATAATATAATAAAAATTAAAAAAATTTATAATATATTAGAAATTTTGGACATACATGTATGAAAATTATATTTTTATATAAAAATTATTTTTAGTCAAATATAAATATTTATTCATTTGGTAAAAAATGGATATTTTGGTCAAAATAAATATTTAATAGTCAAACTTGACGGTCAACTAACGATTTGGTGGATAGAAATGAAATATCAAATATGTAAGGGAGGTTTCTGTAACTTGTATTTTAATTTCAAGGGAGGTTCATATACGTTTTTAAAATAGAGGAAAGGTTTGTGTAATTTAGGTAAAACAGAGGGGTAGTTAATGTATTTTACTCTAATTATATTAATACATAATTTTACCTCCAATTTATTATTTGTTGACTTCTCAATTCTTAATCATTTCCTTCATATGGGTAAAATTGAAAAGCTATTAAATTTTAATACAAAGTTAATAAAATTTTCATTTTTTTTAATTCCAGTAAAACATGTTAGAAATATCTTATGTGCTTAAATTTTAGACATAACTAAAGTCTTAATACTACCCCCATTGAAAACTTAGGATTAGGTTTTTAATTAATTTCCAAATAGAATTAATATTTCATGGGTCGGAAGGTAAAAGTCCCACACACACTCACATATGTACACACATAAAAACACCTCCTTAATTAGCTTGAAATGTCACTTCCAAATGTGCATGTGTGAGGGAATAATGCACCTCCCTTAAATATGCATTAACTTGACATAAAAAAACAACAACTAATAATAAAGTAGGTAATCGATTTCCTTTGTAATAAGGTGCTACTTTATCTTTAGCTAGCTTCAATAAAAAGGTCAAGTACTATAACTCCATTATATATATATATGTGTGTGTGTGACTCATCTTTGCTTTATTTTCCCCCTATTTTTCAAGTGTTTAATTAATATTCCCTGAGAAGCACGCCCAAGCACGAAGGCATGGACATATACTCGCATGAAAAAGAAAATGAGTGGCCACCCGAAAAAGGAACATAAATTAATTAATGTACACATCTTGATTCCCATATATATATACACACACACACACACACCTATATATCCGTCATTATCTTTCTTTTCTTTTTCTTTTCCGATTCCATTTTCTAATATATATATGAAAACAACTAAACAAGATATACTTTAACCTTTTTCTCTGCTGCCTCTATTATTGCTTGCTTCCATCATATCATAGATACCTTCAAAACCAGCTAGCTAGCTATATACTTAACCTTTAACCACCTTAGAAGAAAACAAAGGTATCATATTGGCATATTGCATCAACAACAACGAAAGCCCCTCTCTCTCCTTCATGCTTTTTTTTTTTTTAAAAAAAAGCATAGAAAAAAAGTCATTGTACTTAAAGGAAGGTACACATCTATCTAGATAATGACCTTTATCGAAACATTGACTTTTATTTTATTGTGCTATTTATATCGATAGATATAGATGCTGCATCCCTCCTACTAAGGTATTCTATATTCTATTAAATATGTGTGTGTCGGACCAATCTCAAAATTGTACCGTGCTTGGAAATCTGAAGAAGATAAGTCCAATATTAATTAAAAGGGTTAATATAATTTTTGGTCCCTGAAGTTTGATTCAATTTTGATTTTGGTTCTTGAAGTTTGAAATATGTGGTTTTGGTCCCTGAAGTTTGAAATCGGTGGTTTTGGTCTTTGAAGTTTCACCCGGTTTTGGTTTTGGTCCCTCAAATTTGAAAAGGACTTGGCGACCCAATTAAAAAACCCGACCCGACCCTGAAAAAAAACCAAGTCATTTTCAAACTTGAGGGACCAAAACCAAAATCGGATGAAACTTCAGGGACCAAAACGACCGATTTCAAACTTCAGGAATCAAAACCAAAATCGAGTGAAACTTCAGGGATCAAAACCACCGATTTCAAACTTCAGGGACAAAAACTAAAATTGGATCAAACTTCAGGGATCAAAAGTTTTATTAACCCTAATTAAAATAACAAGAAGAAATTTTAAAGCTTGGATGTCTAGCTAGCTAGCTATTTGTATTGTCTCTTCCCTAATTTTAAATATATATATAAAATAAAAACTAAATATTGGTTTGGCAAAAAAAAAAAAACTAAACATTGGACAAAGTGGGGAGTGAAACCCTAGCTCTAACCCTAATGATGATATATATATATATATATATATAAAGGAAGAAACGTGTGTGTGTGGACACGATGAATATGATTAAGGATATGAGGTTGTCGTTTTATGATGAAAGGGTCCAAACGTAACTGCAGAGAGACGGTTTTGGTTGTATGTTGGTTGTTACATGTGGCCTTCGAATTTAAGACTATGCAAATATCGACAATATTGACGCATCGGTATGCCATTTGTTTCCGAAAATCGATGTCTGTGATTTGGATGTCCATTAATTATATTCATTATTATTAACGTGTAAATTTCACTCACGACTTTCCCAATTGGCCTATTAATATTAATTAATTAAATTATTGTTCACAGTCACACACACTTTCCTTGTAGCTTCCAATAACATCTCTTCATGATTGCATAATAGATAATTAGTATTATTAGTGTTTCGCTTTTATCTTTCATATCATCTTTAAAAGGTTGAATTTCATTGCCAACCCAGTTTGAAAGATCCTTTCATGATTCAATAAAGTTGTCAAAGTTTATGAACCGCGTGTAGAAAATTATATATATATATATATATAAATATATATGCAAGACAATTAGGTGGGTGAAATTTCCTTGTGTTGTTTTAACTTGGTCATATTTAATCTAGAAATAGTTTTAATTTATTAGTCCTCCTGTTTTTCCCCTTTTATCACGACTTAATTGTAGTTAATTAACTAATTGGTCCTTGATTATATTTATTTATTTCTCGTTCTACTTTTAAGCAAAGCTAGCATATAAATTATATTTTTTTTCTTAATTCCTAACCCCAATTAAAATTAAAAATATCACTGAGATGACATATTGTGATCAGGCCAAAATATTGGTTTGGAAGTGGATCACTTTGATTAGTTGGTGCAGATTTGGACCCGTACTTATAGCGTTCCAAGTGGGTGTCTCAATTATAGTTTAATTGAAACTAATTATAAAGTGCTTATGCTTTAATAGTAAATTAAAACACAAAAAAAGAAAGCAAAATTAGAGGGTCCCACAATTTTTTTAAGAAAAAACTTAAATGTCTGGGATTCTTAATGTGGGTGATTATTGACCTAATAGAAAAGAAAGAAAGAAAGAAACAGAAGATCTGATTATCTTAATCCCAAAACCTGATCAAGATTAAGTGACTTGACCCCATTGTGTCTTATTCATTTGATACTGCCTTTGGACATTATCGAGATTACTTTGAGCTAAAGTTAATTCTATATTAAGCGCGGTAGTGCACAAATCTTCATTGCTTTCACATGGTATCAAAGCTGTCCAATAAGACTTAAATATTTTATTTAATTTAATATTTATGATAACAAGCAGTGAAGATGTGTGTTCACCAATTAATCAATCACTATAATATTAAAATAATCACACTAATTTAGAAAAGTCTCATGTATGTTTTTTTCTACGTATAATAATATGCATGATGCGAAGAACCCGAGTGTATTAAGAAGGAAAGAAAAATTGCTGTATGGATTCAAGAAACAGAAAAAATATAAAAAAAGTCTTAATATATGATTCATTATCTAAAAACTCCAAAGCAACCTCAATAACATAGATTTAAGTTGTGAAATTACATGTTTGTGCCCATTGACAACTCATAATGTTCCCACTGACTAGTTCATTTGTTGATAAGTACGTGTATGTGCTATATTGACAAAATATAATGTTACTGTTGACAAGTATTCCCTTCGGTCCTAATTATAAGATAAAGTTGACTTTTTTGGAGAAATTAAGGAAGCCAATTTAATCACTTTAGAGTATTTATATTTATATTTTTTTCTTCAAGTCACAGTGTTACCGTTGATAAGTGTATGTGCCATTGACAAATTTATGTGCTACATTGACAATGGAGACAAACAAGTAATTTTAAAATTTGAATTTATATCATTATTGATATTTTTTAGAAATTTTTAGGTAATAAATCATATACTGAGACATTTTTAATATTTTTCTGTTTTTTTGGGGGTAAAACCATTATTTTCCTGAGAAAGAAATTAAACCCTAGCTGTGCACCAAAATAATAATAATAAATTTTTGTTCAAGGAAGATGGTTTGATTTGTTTGGTATCCGTTTTGCGTCAGAGAAGAGATCTAGATCTCAATTATTTAATGATGGGCCTTCATCTTCAATATTCAATTATGGCTTGTTTTGTTTTTGTCCGAAAGCAGAGGGAGAGAAACAAAGCAAGAGGGGTACGAAAAGGCAAATATACATGTGATTCAATTATTGTGCACATAAAAACAAACCAGTGTGCTAGCTAGCTTGTACTATGTGAATCTATATGTGTATACTATATATGGGATTTAAATATGAATAATAATTAATTAATAGTAAACCACAATATTATATCCATTAATGCCTGTAACCAGCCTCCTAGTCAGTAGTCACTTCCTTCCACCAATTTTGTTCGTAGCTAGCTACCTAGAATCTTCCCAAATCTATATATATTCAATGGATTTACATTAATTCATTGTGCCAATAGTTATGGCTAATTAATTACTACAAACATTTACCTACCTAGGGCCTAATTTTTAAGATATGGGACATATAAAAAGCTAGCCTTATAGATAGTACTATATCTATGTGTGCATGCATGCAACAAAAAAAATTAATTAATGAGCACTGGATTGTAATTAGCTACTACATAGTATGGTTCATCACATACGTAAGTATCACTTCGGTTTACTCTCAGTTTTACGATGTTATTGTAACTAAAAAACCTTAAAATTTATTAGCAATATCTAAAAATAATAAATTTTCATCTTCATCCCTATTAAATATATATAATTTAAAAATTAAATAACAGATACCCACGTTTAATGAGGGGGTAAAAGAGAACTAATAATAAAAGAAACGAATGACATGCTTCATAATATTACAGGAATAAAAAACTTCTCTCTACCTCATAACAGGGGACCAGAGTAATACTATAATTTTCATGATGTTCTACAGTTGATATCTTAAATGTATGATCCTATCTTTTTTCATTTAATTGAGGATATAATTTCTTTCAAAATTTAATGCGTAATGAGTTTTTGCATCTTTCAATAAATGTGTTTGCCAATATTTAAAGTTGTGTTCTCCTCTCTTTAAGAGTGAAGCCGCTTACTATCCCAACTAAATTACTTGTTGGTAATAACGTATGATCGTTTCGATAGAGAGGGTGAAGTCACTACTACAAAAAGGGGTTTTAACGTCCTTATTTTGATACTTTTAACATCTAAAAACTGGGGGACGTCTATATAGAGATCGTAGTGTGTTTTAAGAAAAGACGTTCCAAAAAAGTTGGGACGTCTAAAGTCCTCTATGAGGGGACTTTAGACGTCCCAATTCTTAATTTGGGATGTTTAAAGCCCTTTGGGACGTCTAAAGTCCTCAACGGGGGACTTTAGACATCCCAATTCTTAATTTGGAATATTAAAAGGTTTTATTTTTTTAAAAACGATTATTTATATTCTTCATTACCCAACAAATTAAAATTGTAGAAACGGAATTGAAGACGGATTCATAAACCATAAAATGTCCCTTACGAAATGGTAAGGACATCTAGCACTGCAATCTTTTTACTATACATATATATATATATATATAATAACAACAACTCCTACAACCTAATATCATATATGTATAACAACAACTAGAAAGTGTCAAAATATTTGTCACCACACAACTACAAACTAATTGTTGTTCATTTCATCAAAATAAATATACATATGTATTTTCCTCGATTTCCAAGCTCCAAACGTATAAAACAAAAACATTATTAGTATTGCATAACTACTAACAACTAGTTTATGATTCTGGCAAAAAAAAAAAAAACAATCAAGGGAAAAACACTCCAATAACTAGAATCATGTAAATAAATTGAAAGCATTATAATAATTTCATATTGCAAGTTTAATTTAATTCTTCATGTAAATTTATATTTTAAAAAAATAAACCTGATGAAAGCAGGGGAGATGGCAGCCAATGGTGTCTATGTGCTTCCAAGGTAGAGAGAAGACATTGGAGGAGTTGTGTATGCACAGTGCAGAGGAGAGGTACGCCGGAGGCTGAAAGCAACGAAGAGAGTGGGAGGTCTATGCAGGAGGGTGGAGGGGGCAAAAAAGGTGGAGGAGGTGTACGTCGGAGGGTGAGAGCAAAGAAGGTGTTATGAGAATGGAAGGAGGTGGAGGAAAAGGGAATGAAGAAAAGGAAGAGAGGAAGAAGATTGAGGGAGACGAAGTCACGGGAATGAAAGAAAAAAGAAAATGCAGAAAAAAAGGAAGAGAAGTCATGGGGATGGGAAAGATGGAAAAAGAGGGATGAGTTTCTGATATGGGAATGAAGAAAAGGGAAGAAAAGTCTCACGCATGTCAGAATTTCTGACATGACTTTAGGAGTCCCAAATTTTTTTGAGACTCTTAAAGTATGACTTTAGGTGTCCCAAATCCCATTTGGGAGGTCTAAAGTCTCTACTTTAGACTTCTCAAATGGGATTTAGGACGCCTAAAGTCTTACTTTAGATTTGGGACTCCTAAAGTGTGACTTTAGGCCTCCCAAATCTCATTTGGGACGCCTAAAGTCAATACTTTAAGCGTCCCAAATGGGATTTGGGACGCCTAAAGTAAGTTAAATTTTTTTAATTTACTTTTTTGGCGCCAGTGGAAATCTTTAGGAGTCCCGAATAAAATTTGGGATGTCTAAACTCAACTTTAGGCATCCCAAATTTAAATTTGAGACGTCTAAGGGTTTTTCTATGTACACATAATTACGAAAATGCCACCGTCTTCCTTTTTAACCACCCAATTTTAAAATTGGGACGTCTATTGGGGTGGTTATATCATAATTATGTAGTAGTGAGTTTAATTAATTTTTGGTTTAAAAAATATTTGAACAAGTTAAAGTGAACATATTGTAAATGGTGAGATATTTCAAATTGTAAATGAAGAGATCAATAATAATTTGTTGGCCTTTAGGGTTGGGGAAGGTGAATGTAGACGGTTGAAGAAGCATCATGAAGGGGTAGGACTAAGTGGTGGAGGACCAATTAATAAGATAAATCCAAACAAAGAGGCTAAACAAAAAAACAAGCTAAAGGTTAATTGATACACACACACACACATAAAACAAACACATTATTATTCTCTTTCAACTTTGTCATTAAAATGTACTGTCTATTTCCCTTCAAACATTTGTCCACCCAACGTCCCAACCCCATGTGAGCCCCAAAATATTCACAACCACCTCATATATTGCTTCCTCTTTCAATGTTTGTGGGGCCTATCCACTTTCATTTTCATTTCCTAATCAAGCTGCCTCAACATGAACACATTCATTCATCTAATTTGATATCATTATTTTCATCATTTTAATTGCTCCTCCTACTATTTCATTTCTCTGTCATATATATCAAGGAAATACACGATACATTTGGGTCCCATGAATCATGATATCGTTGTCTCCTTAAACTCTCTCTCTCTCTCTCTCTATCTCTCTCTACTTGTTAATATTGACTAAGTTTTGTTGAAACTTGAAAGATTTGGTGTGAAACGATAATGATGGTAGCGATATATATATATATATATATAATGGATATGATAGTAATGAGTAAAGATGACATAATGGAGGGAGTTGCTTTTATTCGGAGAAGTTTCTTGCAGCTAGACAATTGCAATTTGCAACCCTTATCGTATTTGTCAAACAAATCAATTCCAACTAAGTGGCACGACAAAGAAAACTGTGATTAGACCTTTGAAAGTTATTTATTTATTTATTTATTTTGTTCAGATTATCTCTATAAAGTATAATATATATTGTCGTCTTTGTTCACTTTCTTTCTTTTCAAGCACCATTCATGGGTGTTTGGTCCTTCACGCGGATGTCTTAGCTATTGTTTAATTAAGCTACACTTTCAAATCAGCCCCCATGTCTCCATCACTATCTACATTTTGATAGTGACCTTCTTAATTTTTCCCTCTTGTAATTATTTAAACTTCATTATACATATAATACTAATTATAAACATGATCAAGGATTAGTTACGCGATCTTGTATTACTTTGAATCTGATCCATATTATAAGTCTCTTCTAATTATTTTATCAAAGTAGAGGCCTTTAACTTTCTTGTTGTCTAAGAATGAAATATTTTCCCCTTTTCACTCATATATAAAAGTACAGACAAATATATAGTACATTATATTTCAAGTTTTCTCATAATAAATTATACTAAGTAATAATTTTAAAAAAAAAGGATTAATGCGCAAAAATACCCTGAGCTTTTATCAAAAGTGCGTCTAATAACATATACTTTTCGAATACAAAAACACCCATTAACATTCAAAATGGGAGTAAAAATGTTAATATCGTTAAATATAATATAACACCGTTATATATGCACATACAAAAAGAGCATGCTTGTCCCTTAACCAACTAGCGGGGTTCGATCCTTGGGATCAACTCTGTTTCGTCTTTGGGAATGGAAACCTGCTCGTGGCCAGCTGTTTGCCCTTAATTGGCTGACCCGCAGCGAAGGGATTAGTCATCGTCCATTGGGCGGTGAATACCCTGCTCACGCAAAAAAAAAAAAAAGAGAGAGAGAGAGCATGGGCTTCACTATAAAAAGTAATGATATTGTGTCAAATTGAATGATAATGGCATTTGTGCTCTCATTTTAAGTGTTCATGGATATTTTTTTATTTTTAAAAAGTATACTAGAGATGAAAAGCTCGTGGATATTTTTGCACATTTACCCTTAAAAAGAAGGTTATTAAAGACCCACCAAATAATTTATATTATATATGAATGTAATTTGATATCAGGATAAGAAAGTTTAATCTATTTATATGAAAAGGAATAATGGAGGATTATTAATTTTCCATTGACAATGGAGCCAAATTTGAATTAGCTAGAGCAATAAATAAGAAACCAAATTAAGTGGTGGAGATTGGGTTGCGCCAAATTAAAGTTAGATATAATATAAATTGAATGAATTATACAGAGCAAGTGATAATAATAAATAATGAAAATCTCTTTACTGTGGTCATGAGTCACGTACGTACTTTTTATATTAAAACTATTTAATTAATTATGGGGGCCCACATGATAGAGGGGTTGTTTGTGAACCAATATCTTGAACATCAATCTCTTACCGTGACGTAGATGGCTGATTGATTCTTTGTCTTTTTTGATGGCAAAAAAAAAAAAAGATTCTTTGTCTTTTTTATAAAAAATAAATTTTATTATTTCCCTTGGCTTTATCTTCAAGCACTACTTAAGCATGATCAAATATTAATTAATAATACACTATGATTGTTTGACAAGTGGAATAAATAATAATCCCATAATTTAAAACTACACCACCCTTAACCTTAAGGGAAAATCCCATATAGAGTTGCCTGAAATAAGAAAATTCAAAATCAAGTTATTCAACTTAATAAATCCCTAATTAAGTTATTGACCCAATTTAGAATTTTGAAATATGGATGAAATAACTTTATTGCTCTCTCATAATCTCCTATATTCTCTTAAAAGAGTTTTATTGCTCCATAACTTAATTTTTCAATACATATATATATCAATACAAATACATAATAAAAAAAATATAATTCACTTAAATTAAAGGAATTTTTGTGTTTTTGAAGAATCATTAAAAATAATTAAAGCCAAAAAGTGAAAAGAAAATCATAATCCCAAATATTAATTAAATAATTTTTAGTTAAATATTGTGAATGGTAAATTTTATTTTTGGACGAACTTGAACTATTTTTTTTTTGAAAAGAAAAGAAAACTAAATTAATCCCACAATTTTGACTTGTGTGATACATATATTGCTTTTTTTAACAATGATGAAACACTTTTTTTCCGTCGTTAATGAAACTCTTTTTTATTATATGTAGTTAATGAACTCTTTAATATATATTTTGATAAATCACATATATATCAGATTTTTTTTCTTGGGATTAACATAGCTTGATTTTTTTCTCGTAAAAAAATCATTTCAGGAATAAATTTTTTAATTCTTAATATTAAACTTAAAATTATTTAATTGATATTGGGGTTAAAGCTTCCTTTTTTGACTTGAATTGTACTTCATCATCCTTCTGAAGCACAAAAAATTTCTTTGATTCAAGTGAGTCATATTTTATTTTATTATATGTTAATGTTTATATATATGTGTGTGTGTATATATATACTTGTTGAAAAAAAATTTAAAAGCAATGAAACTCTTTTAATATGAGAGAAGAAACTGAGGAGGGCAGTAAAGTCATTTGATATATATTTTGAAATCCTAAATCAAGTCGATAACTTAATTAAGGATTTATTAAATTTAGCAACTTGATTTAGAACATTTCTATTTCAAACAACTTTATATGGGATTTTCCCTAACCTTAATCAGTTTATTTTTTTTAAAAGGTTGATTAGCTCACTCTCCCAACTTGTTGTATACGTCTACTTCTTATTACAGATATATATATATATATATATATTAATAATCTCTTGAGGGCTTTAATTATTTGTTTAATCGCATAATTAGCGTGATAGGACCCATCACCACATGGCATGCATGCGTTATCACACAAGTTTAATACTTTCATTATGTAAGTAATGTAATAATGCAATTAATTAGAGGCTGCTTTATTGTTTAATTTAATCATCATCAGGTGTCAAATTGACAATATCATGTGTGTGTGTGTGTGTGTGTGTGTGTGTGTGTGTGTGTGTGACTCTAGGGGACGAGTACTTGTTAATTTCTCATTAGGTAATATAAGTAAACATTTTTGTCATTTATAATGTTTAATTAATCTTTATATTATAAATTAGAAACATTAGAGTGAAAACATCGAGTTGCGTTTGATAATAAATAACTCCATCTCTTCAAAAGGAAAAAAAAAGGCCCAATATTGTGTGTGTACATGTATAATAATGTGTGTTTATACATATATGCTAATTCAATATTGATTTCACATGTAAAAGTGATTAATCTAATGATTTCAGAGAAGGCAAAATATTAAGCTAGAAACATCTTAATTTATGCCTGATGTTTAATTTTAATAGTGATTTTAGCTTCTTCCAAAAAAAGGAGGGGAGTATGTATTTAGACTAGAATAAATTTAATGGAGGAAGAAACCCTCCAAATAAAACTTTCTTTTCATTGAGGTCAAGGTTATTATTTTTTATTAATATATAGTACTAGCTAATTAATTGCTTCGTTGTTTATATATTGTTGTTGTGAGTAAGGTTGTCAAATTCGTGAGTTTAAGTAAATTCGTGATAGTGATGTAAATTCATATCGTGAACTCAAATCATAAACTCGTAAGAGTTTAGTTTTACCATTAAATAGATATTATTAGTATATAATTAAATAATTAAAATATAAAAAAGTTGACAACAATTTGATTTAAATATATTTTAAATCCAAATATTTGAAATTAAATCTACCAACATTTATAATTTATCATATTTAACAAAGAAATTTCAATAAAATTCATATATAAAGCTATTGAGTATAATTAAATTGAAAAAGTTAACACGAGTTTAAGGGTGCGTTAACACAGTTTTGTAAGCTAGAAACGTAAAAACGATAAACTCGATGTATAAACTCATGAATTTAACCAAGTTTACAATGGTCACAAGTTTACCAATGACTCGACTCGGTTTTATAAGTTAGAAACGTAAAAACAGTAAACTCAGAAAGTCAACTCACGAGTTTGACAACAATGGTTGTGAGGCACAATGACAAAGCATAATTATGCGTGTCATCGGTTTTGTACTCTCACGAATCTTCAAAGCTGAATAAATAACAGGGTTGTGGAACCCGGACCGGACAGGCCCGGAAACCGGCAAACCGGCCGATAGACCACTCCGGTCCTGGTTCCAATTTAAATTTTTTTAAAAAAAATTTTTCCTTTAGAATTTCATACTATAAACCTAAAATCTTTAATTTCTCACCAGTTTGGTCTTGGTTTAGTTTCGGTTTGACCCACTGATCCACTGACCTTTAACCCAGTACCCCGACCGGTTCAATACTCGGTCTGGGTTTTAATACCTTGATAAATAATATTGCTAGAAAATGATTTTTGATTCTTTAATTTGTTTTTAATTAATGCAAAACTTTAAGAAATTATTCACAAATCACAACCCTTTAGAAGATCTTGATGTTGGAAATGAGGGATGTAACACCCCAAATTTTATTCACCAAGAATATATTGTAATTATTTAAGAAATTCAATAAAATGGTGAATATTCATGAATTTGAATCTTGTGAATTTTGAAATATTCATATTCATAAGGGAACAAACAAATTAATTCAAGAATTGAATTAATTTACAAAGGTGATCGAAAAATCACAATTTTGCCAATTTAACCCAAGATTAATTATTTTCTAATTAATTGAAGTTAATTTCAATTAATTAAGAAAAATAAAGGAAAATGTATAATTAGATTATTATTGATGAAATAAATCAAGAATTGGGAAATTAGAAGGAGTTATACATAATTCATTTAATTGAGTTATGGAATTATTAAAACACAATTTTAATTCCCTTTCTCTTCCATAATTTCACCCCACACATGAAAATAAGGGAGAAAAATTAAATTCTAAGAGCCCATGCCAAAATGCTACATGAAAATTTAGTGTTAGTTGATTAGATGGAAAAGGAATTGGTTTGGCTAACTAAAGGGAGGGGGGATGGTTTTTGGAGGAGCAAGACAAGGGAAAATCTAGTTAAAACCCAATTGAAGATAGGTGATGAGAAGGCATGGCATAAAGTTAAGAGAGTATGGTATAAAGTAGAGAGTATGGTTGGAGGTATGGGAGGAGGAATGGTGTGCATGATAGGTGGTGTGATCTCTACCCTTGATGAGATCAAGGGCTAAGAGGCAAGAAGATCAAGTTAATAAAACATTTTCTCCCTCCTCTTCCATACACATTTCGTCCAAGTCAAGAAGCAAAAGAGAGTGAGTGAGTTGGTGAGTCCTTTAGAGTTTTAGAGAGCAAAAGGAAGCAAGATTTAAGGTAAGAACTTATTGTTCAAGGGATTAAGCTTCCTATCTTGTGTAGTTCATTCTCTAATCTCTTATTCTTCATGGAAATCATGGATAAGCAAGCTTATCGTCAAGGTTAAGGAGAGATAAGGAGGACATTCTAGAGAGAGAAACACAAAAAATCAAGAGGTAATCTCCAAAACCTCAACTTCTTAGTGTATTGATATTGTTGTTGTTATTGTTTCTTGACTTTTCAATTTTATTTGTTAAATTGAAAAGTTGGAAAAGCTATAACCCTAAGGGGTTATACTGCCCAAATTCCATTGAATCATGGTTAAGAAGTGTTTAAATAAGTTTATAAAAGATTAGAAGTGAAAAAGTATAAGTTTTGGAAGCTAAAACACAAAACTACATTTTTCTATTTTTCCTTTAAAATTTCGGCTAGAACCAAAACTGATGTTAGGAGTTGGATTTTCATGAAATAAATAGTTCCATTGGATTCAGTGGGCAAAAATATGTGGGTTTACAGTGGGGAACCTTTTCAGTAGAGGCCGAAAAAGCATAATTACGAAAATGCCACTGAAATATCTAAATAGGGGATGTCAAGGGTATTTTCATAATTTTATAGTGAATTTGGTGATTTCGAGCCCTGAAATGGATTCCTTGGGCGAAAATAAGTTAGAGTAGCATTGGTCAAAATTTTGGAAAAACGTGCCATTGGGCTTGGGTCCCGAGGGTATTTTGGTAAAATTTCACCATAGACTAATATAACCACAAGAAACACTATAGAAGATTCTAAAATGATACTTGGATAGGTTATGATCTATTTCTGGCACATTTAATATTTTAGGACCGAGTCGGATGCCGGAACGATGCGTTTTCCGAGGCACATTGAAAAAGGGATTTAACAAACTTCGAGGTAGGGACTACCATATTTCATACACCATGTGAATAATTATATGTATTTGTTACTGTATTTCGTGATATGATTGCGTTTAGAGGCAGAATACCTAGTTGTGGTTCGCTATCCAACAACGGTATATCGGAAAATCCTACCTGTGGTAGATGACTCAGTTGGGGTATATTATAGGAAATCCTAGCTGTAGTTGGTGACTCGGCTGAGGTAAATATATATGAATCGAATTGAACTTTTATTTTTGCCTAATATAGTGCATTGCGTATTTAATTTTCACATTTTATATGTTGATCGTATGTCTCTACGGGGATTCTTCGGAATCTCACCTTTTTTAAAAAACAAATATCTTAGTGCGTACAAGTGGGCCAAAGGGCAAGGACGTAGACATCGGAAAGTGAGCGGCACGTGTCTCGAGGCGAGGGCAAGATAATGATTACATTTAGTATGTTTTGGATATTCTGAAGAAATTTGTAAATATTAAGTTTCCGCTGTATTTTTTGTATTTTGTCGACGAACGATATTGGTATTGTAAATGAATATTTTTATCAGTATAATTGTACTTTTTTGTATGCTCATTGAATACCGTCTTTATTACTCTTGAATTATCGAAAGGGAAATGGGTGTTGACAAGAGATTTTTACCACCACTACCAGTTTACATAAAATTTTATGATTAATGCTCTCTCTTGTCCACAATATAGGTTGCTTCTAAAAAGAAAACATGTTTTAGAATATGAGTCACATTCAGTTTAATTAACTCTTTTTTTCATGTGTTTCCCTTATGATTAATACTCACTTTTCAACTTTGCACACTCATTATATTTATATCTCCTCTCTAAAATAATATTCCCAATACAATTAAACATATTTTTTAAGACAGGAAAAAGTGAAAAAATATATATTTTAGGATATATAAAATAACTTAACTGTTATGTCTTATTTCTTGTGATATAGTTGAAGTATCATATACTGTGAATTATATGAAATAATTAATAATTATTATTAATTGTAGTATAAGAAACAGCTAATGATGACGCAATTCAACGGGAAATGTAAACCGAAAGAGATAACCGTCCAACACCTAAAAGAGACTATGGAGGGTTCATAGTTAATTAAGTGTTTGATATATATATATATATATATGTATTTATATGATTTGGTCCTACATTGATATAATCAAGCTACTTTCAGGTGACATTATTACTTACTGTTGGTGCTTTTAACCCAACATGCACGTTTCATTACTTTAATTTTAGCGTGCTCCATATCTATCTATATGAATAAATATATTCGCCTAATTGATTAAAAATCTTCAAAAGTTTTTAATTGAAAAAAAAAAAAGCAATTGGACCTGTCATGCCAGATTAAATAACAAGAAGATAATTAACACTGTAATATAGGAACAAATTAAATCATAAAACAAGCATTGGGGAGGCAATAGTTAACAAATTAATTATATTATATCATCATTTTCAATAACTGCACCACCACCATGCTTTCTCACAACTTGGGGATCTATTTTATTACTATTTTATTACTATTATTGTAATTATATATCTTGCATACAACGTTGTCAAACTCGCGAGTTTAATCAAACTCGTGATAGTGATGTAAATTTGTATCGTAAACTTGTAAGAGTTTAATTTTACCATACCATTAAATAGATATTAATAGTATATAATTAAATAATTAATAAAATATAAAAAGTTGATAACAATTTGATTTAAATATATTTTAAATCCAAATAATTGAAATTAAATATATCAATATTCATAATTTATCGTATTTAACAAAGAAATTTCTATTAAATTCATATATAAAGCCGTTGAGTATAATCAAATTGACAAAGTTAACACGAGTTTAAGGGTGCGTTAACACAGTTTTGTAAGCTAAAAACGTAAAAACGGTAAACTCGGTGTATAAACTCGTGAATTTAACAGAGTTTACAAAGGTTACGAGTTTGCTAATAACTCGACTCAATTTTATAAGTTAGAAACGTAAAAACGGTAAACTCGGAGAGTCAACTCGTGAGTTTGACAACAATGCTTGCATACGTAAATAATTTACTAACGAGCTTATGACATAATAAATATTTATATAACCTAACTTAGAAGAAAGGAATCAAATCAAATCATCATGCATTAAGATCATCAAAGCCGATTAATTCTGCCATATTCATAATGTTAGGTGAAACGTTGATGATGAGTGAAAAGACAATGACAATTAATTATATAAATATGCTGATCCAATGTTCCTTTGAATAATTAATTAATTTAAAACTGCCGCCTGATTTGATCGATGCTCTTCAATTAATTTCTTTCTGTTTTGTTTTGTTATTATTATTATTGTTGTTCAGTAATATATATAACTATAATATGTGTAAGTAGGATTAGATAAGAGTATTATGTCATGTAATTCGTGCTTAATTATAAACATGTTCAGTTTTTCTTATTTATTTGGCCTTATATGACTCGTGAAGCTGCAGGCTCTAATTAATTAAAGATGAACACAACATCTTGACTTTCTCAATATCATTTTGATTTATTATCCATGATGGTGGACGATTGAATTAATTAATTAAATAATGACGTCGGCATTCTAATTTTTTTACAAGTTTTAATAAAATTCAATCCCGAAGGCCAGAAAGAAAAAAAGAAAATTCAAGTCCATGCTTCTCTTTGACATATGACAATATTACTTATTGGATTAGTTTTATTTTTGACCATGTATTATTATTATTATCTTTTTGATGAAATGATCATGTATGACCAGATTAGTTGAAGAGTGGTGAGTTACAGAACCTTTACGTAGCCACATAAATGGAAATAATAAAGTTATTAATATATGTAAGCTTCCAACAAATTAAAGGATATATGGTAAAAAAAGCAAATTAAAGGATATTCTTACAAGGTGAAAAAAAAAACAAAGGATATTATTACAAGTCCAAAAAAACAAAGGATATCATATAAAACTGAATAAAACATTAATCTTCTTTTTTTTTTTAAACCAGGAAAAACATTAAGCTTCTTGAGGATGTCTAAAACTGAACAAATTAAAACATTCAGAAAATGTAGATGTGAAAGTAAATTAAAAACTCAAGGTAAAAAAAAATGTAAATTGAAAACTGACTTGTCGAACCATTTCAAAATGGGAAAATTGTGAAAAAATCCTTCATTGACAACTTATTTGCTAAATAGGACTTTTGCATGCAGATTATCTTCCACGTGTGCAGAATATCTTCCCTGATGTGCAGATGATCTTCCCTGTGTGCAAAATTCTTCCCCATACGTATGCAAAAATCTTCTCTACATGTACAGAAATTTTCCCTCCATGTGCAAATATCTTCCCTCCATGTTCAAGATATCTTCCCAGGTTCCATTTAACAAATAAGTTATCCATAAGATCTTTTTTAACAATTCTCCCTTTCAAAATTTTGGGACCTTCAGAAACTTGTACGTCTCTTACTCTATATAAGCTTTTGGATTTGCTTCCAAGTTCACCAAGTAATTAATCCATTGGTATCTGATCGTTTGTTTGGAAACTTTTATATTTATATCCAAATAACCATTCTCTCATCACTTTTCAATTTTAAATAGATCAATCAATATCAATGAATACTTATTACATATAATATAAAACTTAATATTATAATAGTATCTGAACTATTCATAGGAAGTTTGAACTTTGAACTATTCATGGTCTATGAAAGACTGTGTGCTTTCCTTAGTCACCATGCAATTCAGGAGAGAGCCGTCTCGTTAATAATTTAGATATTCTAAACATGTAACGTGTGTTTTTTAAATGAAATATATCTAAATTAATTTACTTTTGATATAAGTCAATTCACAACTAGATTTGCCTGCTTATATATATATATATATATATATATATTAGTTGAGTTATTTGCTCTCTTAATTTAATAGTAAATTCACTAGTACAAAATTCCCTTTTTAAACCGTCACATTTAAACCGGTTATGGAGGATAAGGTTTAAAAAATTTGAACAGTGGTAGTTTCGTAATTATATAGAACTTCTAAGATCGGTTCTCTAACAAACCGATCTTAAAAAAATTATTTAAACCGGTTATAAATAAAACCGGTCTAAAAATATCAAAATAATTAAAAAATTAAAAATTTGAACCTTTTAAGACCGGTTTTAATAAAAATCGGTCTTAAATGTGAAAAATTTTAAAAAAATTTTTTAACCCTTTTAAGATTGATTTTTATCAAAAACCGGTCTAAAAGATGAGTGTTTTCACCCATATTTTTACTCCTGCGCCCAGATCATGCACTCTATGAACCATTTCTTCTATTTTCGCCATTTCTCTATGAACTATGTCCCTGCTTGTTCTGAACTCATCCATCTCGCCCCATTCCTTATTTGCTCAACTCTCCTCCGTCATTATCGCTATCATCGATGTTCTTTGATCATCTTTACTCTCCTTCGCCGCCACCTTTATTCTCCGTAGTGACCGTTCTCCTCATTCGTGACTTCCCTTTGTCAGAGCCGTGAATTTGAGGACTTCATTTTAACCTCAGTCGACGCCACAGTGACTTTGGGTGAAACCTTGAGGTACAGATCAAATAACGCCCTTGCAAAAGTATTGTGGTATCTTCCAATCATACCAAGGTTCAAGCGCTTATTTGCTAATGAAAATGATGTAAAAAATTTGAAATGGCATGTGGATGAGAGGATATCCGATGGAAAGCTTCGACACTCGGCTTTCTTCTCAATGAAAGAAAATCGATCAATTATTTCCTGCCTTCGGTGAAGAGCCTAGGAACCTTAGGCTTGGGCTTAGCACGGATGACATGAATCCTTTTTGTAATACCCCGAATTTTGGGATTGGAGGCTTGGGAATAAGCCTAAATTAAGTGGACTGCTAAGCCCCAATTTAGCAGGAGCCCAAATTTATCCCCTAATGATTTTAATATCTTTGGGGTATTAAGAAAGTAAAATGATGAATTTTGGAGAAAGTAATTATGTTTTTGGTGAAATTGCCTATGAGGTAGTAAGCTTGTCATGTGATTTTGAATGATCAAATGACGATAAAAAATTATGGAATTTTACAGGATGAAATTAGACATCCTAAGCTTTAATTTGATAGGTCATATGACTCAATTAGAGCTATACACAAAAATATATGAATTTTTGAAGTCAGCACAGAAAAACTGTGAAATTTCAGGAACAATATGCAAAGATTGAAATTCTGGGAATTTTGTGATTCCATTAAGCAAAATTCTATATTTTTCCTTGAAACTAGACTCAATAAGGGTTTTATAAGCTTTGGAATCACTCTAATTGTATTTTTCTAGAATTAGTTATGATTTTTCAAAGTTTGGGCAGAAATCTGCCAAAACTTTGTAAAAATCCGAAAATTTTGAAAAATTATTAAATAATGGAATATGACATCATCCTAATGTTAAAACACTTTTTATTCATCTTCCTTCCTCCAAACCGACGCCATATTCAGCTGAATGAGAGAGAGAACGTTTGAGATGTCTAGAGTGAGAAAGAGGAAGAAATCTCACAAGGTAAGCCGATTTCTCCGACGATCTAGCTCCTAACGCGTATAACTCCGATCCTAAGCTACTCCTTTATGTTCCTTAAGGCTTGGAACCTCAGTTTTCATGGTTAAGGAGGTTAGGGTTTCATCAAACAAGAGGAAAAGTCAGAGGGAGCTTGAGGTAACTTCCAAACCTTTGTATATTGACTATTCTAGCTGCTGTGGGCAATTTAATCGGTGAAATTTCGCCGGATTGCCATTGGTTGTAAAAATGGAAAATGGGTTTTCCTAGGGGTTATGCTGCCCAAATTGAGTCTAAATGGTATTTATAACCTAATGGAATAGTTAATAAAGTGGTTAGGAATATGAAGGAACGTGTTTACGGAGCCGAAACCGAAAAACCCCGATTTTCCCCTTAAAACCTATATATTTCGGCCAGCATTGTAAATGGGTCTTAGAGTTGGATTTTCAATGGTTTGATGATTCCATTGGATTCAGTGGGCGAAAATAGGTGGGGTTACAGTTTGGCACTTTTTCAGAAAAGGCCGAGAAAACATAATTACGGAAACGCCCCTAAAACCTAAAAGTAGGGCTGCCAAGGGCAATTTTATAATTTGACATTGAATTTGATAATTCCGAGTCCGGAAATGGATTCCTTGGGTGAAAATATGTAAGAATAGCCCATGTCAAAATTTTGGGAAAAGTACAGCCGGACCGAGTACAGCGGGGCCGGGCGGGGTCCCCTGGGGTATTTTAGTAAATTTTCATAATAAGCTCATATAACCGCCAGAAACACTATGGAAGTATCTAAATAGTACATTTGACATTATAGGATTGAATATGGAGCCCCGAGCTGTTTGCACGTAGATCGAGGCACGCGTTTCGAGATGGGAAAAGGTTAAGGTAGGGGACTTACCTTACTTGCATGTATTTGATATCTTTGCTTGTGTAATGATGTATGTGATTGCTTTACTTGATTGTGTAGAGCATATGTGAATAAATGAAGCTCTGTTTCTGTTTTCGCTGTGGCCATAGTCTTGTTGTATGAAACATTGAGCATGCAGAAATGTCATTATGGGGCATACATCTAGATAAAGCTAACATGTCATACACATAGCATCAATCATGCATGCATTATGGTATCTGTTTCCTACTGAGATTCTCTCGAATCTCATCCTCCCCTACCAACAATTTAGACAGGAGACGACAGAAGTTATGCAAACAACAATGCAGAGTACCATATGAGGGGATTGCAATGGTGGAACGAAGATGAGAAGATGTCTCTGTTTCACTGGGACGGGTTTAGATACCCCATTAGCCATGTGTGGCTACATTGATGGTAATGATCATGTACGAACCCCTATGGGGAATTTATGTAATCATGTATATATTATCAGTATAGTTATACTATTCCTGTGTTGCCTACTGAACCGCATGTTGTTTTCCGCGAATACTCTGGTAAAGGTGAAATTAAAATAAAGGCGTGACACTTTTGATAGCCTAAGCAGTATACATAGTTCATGGCCTGTTCTGTTGGTAATTTACAACTTATCTCCTCTATTATGCATGAAACGAAAGTACATCATGTTGTCTATATTGATTTCGGGACTAAAACAACTCGGAAATGATATAGATGTTTACCTAGAACCCTTGATCGAAGACTTGAAAAAGTTGTAGGACGAAGGTGTTGATGTTTTTGACGCGAATAAGAAGGAGGTTTTTAAAATGCGAGCCATGATCTTTTGTACTATAAATGACTTCCCTGCATATGGAAACTTGTCAGAATATAGTGTTAAAGGCCATAAAGCATGTCCGATTTGTGAAGAAGGAATATGCTACCATCAACTGCAACATGGAAGAAAGACAGTTTATCTTGGCTATAGGATATTTCTTAGATGAGGCCATTTGTATCGTAGATTAAAGAAAGCTTTTTTTGGTAGATAAGAGTTTGAAGATGCTCTGAAGGTATATACTGGGGAGCAAGTTTATGAAAAGGTGAAAAATATGAATGTTATCTTTGGTAAGACTACAAAGAATAGTAATGAAAAAAATAAATGGAAAAAGAGATCTGTCTTCTTCAATCTTCCATATTAGCCTAATCTTGATGTGAGACACTGTATTGATTTCATGCATGTAAAGAAAAACATATGTGATAGTATTGTTGGGATACTGCTTAACACATAAGATAGTTCTAAGGATGGTGTGAAGGCAAGATTATATTTACAAGAAATGGGGATACGAGAAGACTTCTATCTAAAGCCATGTGGTAAGAGAACTTTTTGTCCTCAAGCTGCTCAGATTTTGTCTAAGGATGAGAAAAGAAGCTTTTGTGAGTGTTTACATGGCATCAAAGTTCTTTTAGGGTTTTTTTCAAATTTTAGGAAGCTTGTGTTGATAAAAGACTTGAAGTTAGTAAGGCTAAAATTTCATTATTGTTATGTCTTAATGCAACAACTACTCCTAGTAGCTATTCAAGACATTGCCGAATATGATTTTCAACATATTTTAACTAGACTTTATTTCTTCTTCAATGCTATTTGTAGTAAAGTCATTGAGATAGATATATTGGATGAATTGGAAAATGAAGGATATCTAATCTTGTGCCAGCTTGAGAAGCTTTTTCTTCCTTCTTTTTTTGACTTCATGGTACATCTAATTATTCATCTAGTCAGGGAGATCAAGTTGTGTGGCCTTATCTATTTACGATGGATGTACGCAATTAAAAGAACCATGAAAATCCTAAAAGGGTATGTGAAGAACCCTAACCGACCTGAAGCATCTATTATTCAGAAATATACTTCTGAAGAAGCCATGGAGTTTTGTCAAGATTACTTGTCAAATGTAAGACACATTGGACTTCCTGAACGTCATAATGAAGAAGGCGGTAGACGCGGGGCTTCAGTAAAGAGTGTGGACCCTGATGAATTGCAACAAGTCCACTTGTACATCTTGAATAATGTTGATGAAGTTCAAGATTACATTAATGCTCATAACGAAATTGTGTAGAAAGGAAATACTCGAATGACTGAATAAAGGTTAATTAAAGAGCATAACAAAACTTTTGTACATTGGTTCAAACAAAAGGTTGACGGAGAAGAATATGTTTATGATACAATTAAATGGTTAGCATGTGGTCCTGAGGTTGATGTCATAAGTTAGACTTCATTTATAATCAATGGTTATACGTTTTACACGAAGTCCCTTGATGATAGGAGCACCATCCAGAACAGTGGGGTTATGTTAGTGGGTGAATCTGTACACTTCTCTAGTTCGAAAGATAAGAATCCTAGATTGGCATCAATACCTTATTATAAGGTTATTGAAGAGATTTGAGTGGTTAATTATGTTAAAATTAAATTTTCCATTTTTAAATGTAAGTGGGTTGATGTGAACAACGGTATGATAATTGATCAGTTAGGATTTACATTGGTTGATCTGATTAGTAGAAGTTTTAGAGATAAACCTTTTGTTATGACATATCAAGCGAAACAAGTGTTCTATATTACTGATCAGGCAAATAAAATGTGGTATGTAACTCTCTAAGGAAAAATGTTCGTTGATATTAATCAGGAAAGTCATTCAATGAATGATTTTCTTGAGACTCCTTCTTTTTCTAGGGGTATACCAGAATTGAATGGAGAAGAAGAAGCAGACAATAAACACAACACAAAAAATGATTATCAAGAAGGGATATGGGAGGATATTCCTTTATAAAACTATTTTGAAGGTTAGTTAGCTGAAATAATTATCATAAACTATATTTGAATTATGTATATTGTTATTGGTATATGTAAAACTACTTTTTTTGTTGTCGTCACAAAAAAATGAAGGATGTAAGGTTTCTTAGTATAGATTCTCCAAAGCTAACTAGTGATCATCAGCTATGGATGACTGTCTACTGCATGTATTCTGATCATACCTAAAGTTTTGATTTCTTTTGTCAAACTGTAATATTAAAACACGAGAATAAAAATGTTTAGCAGCATACCTTAATTTTCATTTTGTATGTGATCATATGTTGATTTTCAATGATTTATAATTGTTGCTTCTGTGAAATATGGGATGTAGGAAGAATGATAACGTAAGTCACAAGATATGAAATTATGTTTTAAAATGCTTGATGAAATGGGAATGTGTAAGAGAAAATTATTTATGAAGAGCCTAGGAAAATGATTTATTGTTGTTGCTTCTGTTAAATGTGGGGTATAGGAAGAATAATGTAAGTATTACAGCATATCCAATTGAAATGCTTGATGAAAATGCTTTTGTATAAAATAGATGTTTGTTATATAATGTGTAAGAGAAGAATTTATTTTGATGTCATTGAAAAGGTTACTTGCTGAGTGAAATGTCTTAACGGGGGAAATGGTTTGTTGGATAAATGTTTTTAAACGAAACAATTTTTTTAAAAAAATTCAACTTTTTAGACCGGTCGTTAAAATAACCGGTCTAAAAAGTATTCCTTTTAGACCGGCTATTGAGACAACCGGTATAAAAGTTGAACTTAAAAACCGGTCTAAAAAAATTCACTTTTTAAACTGATTCTTTGATAACCGGTCCAAAAAAGCAGTATTTTTAGACCGGTTGTATAAATAATTGGTCTTAAAAGAATTTTTTAAGGAACCGGTCTAAAAAGTAGCATACTTTTTAGACTGGCTATATCTAGACCGCCTCCAAAACTGGTCTAAAATATCGTTTTTAACCGTTCTTAAAAGTGATTTGTTCACTAATGATTGTATATATATTATTTGAGTTATTTGCTCTCTTAATTTAATAGTAAATTGAGTTTATCCAAAAATGTTGTTTAAGGGATGGAGCCATGAATTTAAGCTATTACCTTATTAAAAATGGGGAGACAGTTAACTTTCCATCTCCTACGATAAATAATAAAAAAATGATTCATTTAGTAGTAATTTATGTTACAAATCTCTAAAGCGAATTTGATGTAAAAAGTTGTTGTTACATACACATTGAGGCCTCTTAAATAAGGTGCTTTCAAAAAATAAACAATAAAAGCTTGTCCAAATTATAAGATGCCTGACGATTGGGGCTTTATAATTTATAGTTCAATGATACCAACCCTTTTTTTTATTTTTTTTAAATATGAGATTGTAAGTTTAAACTTTTTGAAAATATAATGAATACGTGTGTTACGGGAAAAAAAATTGCCTAGTCAAAATATCAAATTATGTCTGATTTTTACGGCTGTAATTTTACTAGCTTTGATTTCTTTTAACTTGAGAAGACATTATAAGGTCTCCCTTAAATTAAAGAGGGTATAATTGAAATATTGGGATATTTTTTAGCAAATAAAGCAATCTAGCAACTTTTCTCAATCAACATGAAAAATGTTTGAAACATCTTATATAAAATGATTGGAGTATACTACATATAGTAAGGCACTGTCAAAGTAAATCAATTATGGAGTTTTCAATGAAATAAAGAATAAAATAGAATTAATTGTATGTGTATTATTCACTGTAAGGAACAATATATATGTATACATAAGGAGTGAGGAGCCTAGGTATTAATTGCTCCTAAATGAGAAAATCATAACAATCAATCAATCCCGCTAATTATGCCAATTGATCTAATACTAATGATAGAATATTTCCTTAACACTCTCCCTCAAGTTGGAGCATATATGTTAATCATGCCCAACTTATTACAAAGATACTCAACCCATATCCTAGTCAACACTTTTGTCAGAAGATCTGTTAACTGGTCGTCCAATTGCACATGTTCTGTAGATACAATATTTTCTTTGATTTTGTCCTGAATGAAGTGATAGTCGATCTTAATATGCTTCGTGCGCTCATGGAACACAAAATTAGATGTTATATAAAGTGTTGCTTTATTGTCACACCAAAGCTTTGCAGGTAATGTCGTGGCAATGCCAGTTTCCTTCATGAGTTGAAATACCCATACAACTTCTTGTACTGATTGTGACATAGCTCTGTATTCTGCCTCTGCGCTTGATTTAGATACAACCCCTTTTTCTTACTCCTCCAAGATATCAAATTGCTACCAACAAACGCATAATAACCCATAGTGGATCGTCTCGTCGCCTTAGACCCTGCATGATCCGCATCACAAAAGCACTAAACTTCAGTGTGTCCGTAATCCGAATAAAGGATAACTCGACCTGGTGAGCCTTTCAGATAATGTAAGACGTGTTCTAAGGCTTCCCATTATGCCACTGTCGAAGATATCATGAATTAACTAAGTACATTGATTGAGAATGTTATATCGGGATGAGTCACTGTTCGATAATTTAGCTTTCCAACCAGTCTTCATATCTCTCAGGAAATGCAAGTGGCTTCAATTTCTGTGGATCAATCTTTGCTTTTAAGTCATCAGGAAGTTCATCAAACATATAATCATTCAAGTATAGGAATGGATTTGGAATCATAGGAAGGCCACTTGGTGCAGCTCCAAGCTTCCCAATTTCCTTCAGGAGGTCAAGAACATACTTCCTCTGAGTTAACAGAATACCTTTGTTATTTCTCATAACTTCAATACTTAGAAAGTACTTTAAACTTTGAAATGCCAGAAGTGTTACTCTAAGTAATCACAATGTCATCAACATATACAACCAAAAGAATCATACCTGCATCAGACTGCTGATAAAACACGGAATGATCACTCTTACTTTGGCTTAATTCGAACTTTTAAATCACATTACAAAATCAATCAAACTAGGCACGCGAACTCTGTTTCAAAGTGTATAACGACTTTCTAAGATAGCATACTTTCCCACACTCCCCCTGAGCAATAAAAGCAAGAGGTTGATCCATATAAACTTCCACAAAGAGATCCCCTTTCAAAAAGGCATTCTTAACATCTAACTGATGTAAAGACCAATGATAAGTGGTAGCCAGAGAGACAAGAAGACAAACAGAAGTGAGCTTAGCAACCGGGTAGAAAGTCGATGAGTATCAATATCACAAGTTTGAGCATACCCTTTGGCAAAAAGCCGAGCTTTCAGCTGTTTCAAGGAACCATCAGCCTTAGTTTTAACGAAAAATACTCATTTACACCCAATAGCCTTTTTTCCAAAAGGTAGATAAATAAGAGTCTCAGTATCAGCCTTGTCAAGGGTCATCATTTTTTCTTTCATCTTAACACGCCAACCAGGGTGGGTTAAGGCTTGGTGAAGGATGGTAAGACGGGAGATGGAATCAAGGGTGGCCATAAGATAAGAGGAAACAGGAGACAACTGTTGGTAGGACACAAAGTCGGAGACAGGATATGTGCAGTCAACGTAGCGTTTGGGAGGACAAAGGGAGCGGATACCTTTTTGAGGGCAATAGGGAGGTCATTGGATGAGTCAATGGCAGAATCAGGCACAACTATATCAGGGGTAAGAATGGGAGGGTCTGGGGTTGTAGTAACAGAATTTGACGGTAAAGCATCTACTAACAGAGGCGTAGAATTGGCTGGATCAGTCTCAGTGATGATATCAGGAACCGGAACAGCAGCCTAAACTGGTGGGACACAATAAACCAAGAAATCATTTGTCATATCAATGACTGAGGAAGACTCAAATAAGATTGAAGACTTGAAGAAAGAAGATGACTCATGGAAAGTGACATTAGTGGATAGAAGATAATGACAAAGATCAGAAGAGTAACATCGATAACCTTTATGAACACGAGAATAACCAAGGAAGACATACTTTAAAGACTTGGGATTGAGTTTACTGACATTCGGACAAACATCCCAAACAAAACAAACGTAGCTAAAGATTTTTGGATCAATAAGGAAGAGCTTAGTGGTGGGGTACAAAATAGAATAGGGAATGTCACCACAAAGAATAGCCGAAGTCATGCCATTGATGAGAAAACATGCAGTAGGTACAGCATCAGCCCAAAACGGTGTAGGAACACTGGAATGAAATATAAGAGCGCGAACAGTTTCTAAAAGATGTCAATTCTTTCTTTCGACGACACCATTTTAAGAAAGGGTATCGACACATAAAGATTGGTGAAGAATACCATAGCTATGCATATAATCAGTAAAAGGGGTGAAAAAATATTCTTTCGCATTATCACTTCGAAGGATTTTGACAGGAGTATTAAACTAAGTTTGAATTTCAGCACTGAAGTTTTGAAAATGAGTAAACAATTCATAATGATGTTTCATTAAATAAAGCCTAGTTGTTTGAGAAAAATCATCAATAAAAGTGACAAAATAACGATAACTAGTTTGAGATAAAACTGAATAAGGACCACAAACATAATTGTGTGCTAACTCAACGAGGGACGTAGCCCGTTTGTTGACTCAAGGTGCCAAATGAACACGATGGTGTTTGGTAAACTGACACGACTCACAATCCAAAGTAGACACAGAAGAAAACTGAGGATATAACTTCTTTAGAGACGAAATTAACATTTGACCGAGATGACAATGAACTTCAAAAGGACATGACCCACAAAAAAAAACAACGGAACGCAACACCTGATTATCTAGAATGTAGTGTCCACCAGATTCATAGTGTCTATCAATAATACGCTTCATCGATAGATCCTGTATCAAACAACGGTTAGGAAATAGTGAGATAAAACAGTTCAAATGACGAGTCAATTTACTGAGAGATAAAAGATTAAAGGTGAGATCAGGAATATCAAAAACAAAAGATAACGAAATGAAGGGGGTGGGGTAAATAGTGCCTAATCCAACTTCACGAATAGGGGAACCATTGGCAACATAGATGGAAGATGCGCGAGCATAGGTGGCATACGATGAAAATAAATGATGGTTATGTGTTATGTGGTCGGTAGCACTAGAATTAATGACCTACTTCGAGGAAGTTGTACAAGACCAGAGGGTAGAGTACCTGTAAATAAGGCTGTGGTAGACCGCGAACCAGGGGCAGAAGGATCAGAGGTCTGGGCAATATGAGCAAAGCCATGCTGTTGATTATGCTGCTGTTTATTCTATAATTTTCGACAATTTTCTTGATAGGACCAAATTCCTTGCAATAATTACAGATAATATTGCCAGAAGTCATATGTGGAGTACTGGAACCCTGTTTGGGGCCATAATTCCTGTTGCCAAAGGGACCCTGACCGGCCAAAGCACTCCCATTTGGATCCACAAATGGACAAGTCACACTATCAGCGCGAAGGACTCGTGCGAACACACTTCAAGTGATGGGAGCTCCTGACTAGACATAATCTGAAAGTGAATGGTCTCATAAGAGGGATCAAGGGCTTCGAGAAAACCAATAATGGCCTGTAGTTCCAGATTTTTAATGCAAGTCTCAAGATTTTCTTGTTGAGACATGAGGACTTTCATTTCCTCATACAACTGTTTATAGTCCAAAAAGAAGTCTTTAAACGGATGACCATGTTGCTAAGAGTGAAAAAAAAACCTTTATAAACTTTGTGAATCTGAGTGAGGCTTCCTTTACCAGAGAACATAAATTCCAAATAATTCATTATTTCCTTAACAGTAGTGCAGTGACTCACTGAAGACAATATCCGGGGTTCAATAGAATTTCTAATTTGAAACAAGATTCTAGCATCAGCCCTTTGCCAAGCGACCAGTTTTGCTTTGTCACTAGGATGGTCATCAGTTAAATGTTTTTCCTTCTCAATACCCATAATATATATCTTAACAATGGTGTTCCAATCACTATAATTAGTCCAATTCAATTGTGAGAAAGTAATCTTAGCAAACATAGGCAACATTTCAAGAATCTTAGAATCAGCCATTTAATCCAGAAGCGAATAACAACAACAGATAAGTCCAACTGATGAGAGAATCTCCAAATTGGGTCACAAAATCAAACCAAAAAAAGGGCGATAAATAGTATCGGAACAGTGCGAAATAGTATCCGAAACAATGTGAAACATTACCCTAAACAGTAACAAAACAGTACCCCAAACAATGCTCTGAATAGTACCAAAACAGTGATCAAACAATGTCGAAATAGTACCCAAATAGTATCAAACAGTGATGAACAGTACACGCCGGAAAACAAAATTTTAGAGATCAATCAGGCTCTGATACCATGTAAGATAAAAGTCTGAATGTTAGAATTGTGTGTGTATATTCAAAGTAATGTACAATATATATATATACAAAGAGTGAGGAGCATAGGTATTGATTGCTCCTAAATGAGAGAATCATAACAGTCAATCAATCATGCTAATTATGCTAATTGATCTAATACTAATGATAAAATATTTCTTTAACAAAATAATCTACATGCCGTAATTAATCCCGGCTTGGGAAATTCAAGGGCCATATATATTACTAATTGAATCTCACACCTCAATGAAATAAACGATCAAAATCTCATCACCTTAAACTAGAATCCCGTGTCACTACACTGAAGCATTAATTTTTAATAGCATTTAGCCTTATTAAAAATGGTAAAGTTCATTTTACAAATATATATAATATGATTATTTGAATTCTAAAACGTGGCACGTGTTGCCACAAATGGTTCATTTTATGGGATAAAATTGGTTAGAGCCCTATTTTTGTAATATAATTATAAGCCACCCTTCTTTCTTATTTTTGGTACAAGAAATGGGTCTTCTACATACTGGACCCAAGCTCATCAAACTTGGGCCTAAAAGAGCTTAAAAGAAGACTCTTGATAAAGAATGAAGTATGAATAATTTTGTTTTGCAATTAACTCAACTACTCCATTGTATGTACCCAATGCAGGTTGCAAAAATTCCAAATATTATATGTAATGAAGTTGAAATGCTTCAAAAGAATTTTATATAAGGGAAGAGGATTTCATGGAGTTAGTTAGTTGGGAGAAAATTACAAGAGCCAAAGCTTATGGTGGTGTTGGTTTCAAATTAAAGCACTTTGCTTGAAGCAAAAACAAGTGTTCCTGACTGGGTGCACAATGAAACATGGACATGGGGGAATTCAAAAAAATTTTTTTGCCTATTATTCCTCCAATGATGGAATTTTCTATCAAAAAATAAGTGGATACTATATGATTATAGTATCCACTACAAAAGCCACTTTCAAACTTATTTGGGGGAATGGAATGGAGCTGAGAGAATTAGATTTCCACCAAAGGTTGTCATGGATATGGCATTTTAGGAAAATTAACATATTTTTTACAAATAACTAACATAACTAATTACTTTAATCTACATAAATTAGCTATCTAATTCTTATGTTAAGAATAAGAAGTAGCATATGATATTAATAAACACACCTAGTATTATTTTCCCGTTCCATGGTAATATTTAACACTTGAAGCCGCGTCAAGAACGAAAGACGCTAGAATCATAGTACAAGTTCGTGAATACACATTACACATAAATATGCTCTCTTTGATTGCTGTTAAATATAAGAGACAACACATATAGCCAGTTTCTTTTATTTAATTTAAACCTTGATGTAATATTTGGCGTATAGAGAAGTGTTTTTTCAAAGTAAAAAGAAAAAAGAAAAGGAACATATGAACCGAGCCCATCATCTCCACCCCGTGGGAACTACAAGATCACCTCAAAGATGCCTTTAGCATCCAGAGGTCACGGACCGACCATAGAGAGAATACACCTGTCCTATTTTTTTTTCCCAAAGTGCATCTTCCATTTATAGTTTTAAAAAAAACATTTTTTTTTCATATAGATTAACTAAGGTAATTAAACCTGGACCGGTCAGTGAACCGACCGAGATACTAAGTTAAATGTCAATGGATCAGACCGGAGTCAACCAGAGCTAGATCAAGACCAAACCGATGAGAAATGAAATATTTTAGATTTATAGTATGAAATTCTAAAGGAAATTTTTTTTAAAAAAAAAATAAAAACTTGACCGGAACTGGACCAGTCTACTGGCCGATTTCCGATCCAGTCCGGATTAGATAACACTGAGATTAGCATAAGTTATGTTCAAAATTGCGTGATGACATGTCTAAGCATGAACTTTATCATAGTTGCATCAAGCAAATCCCAGTCTTGACAATATATCATAGTAGGTTGAAGCAATAAACATATCAAACACGCATATTTGTAAAATCCACATGACATGCATTTTATTTTCATTATTTACTTGATTTCTTTATGATTAGCTAGGAATGTCAATCTTCCCATATCTTAATTAAACTAATATTCGGCTAGGGTACTAGATCTATCTTCCAACTAGGTAATGGAGGGAACAGATAATTGAGAGGCATGAATAAAGAGAATGGAAGGTCAATTTTAACAGAATTTCATATCGGTCAGAGTAATGTTCCACCATATCGTAAGATCTAGGGACTAGCTTAACTTCACTACATACAGAGTCATGACAAGCAGTGATATTTTTTCACCATACATGATCACAAAATGATTCAGATGACAATAGAGAATGTTGCAAGGAGAATGGCGTGCTCATTTTCCACACTTGAACCCATGACAGACAGATAGGACGATTATGAGGATGAGTGCTATCAAAATTCCCAATACAATCAGCTTGATCTTCATGTTTTGTAACCACATTTTCCGACGGATTTTGGTCCCTGAATTTCTAAAGTCTTGTGCCTGAAACAAAATTGCTTTGTTTTTTCGCATCAAAAGAAAAGGGGGGAGCAGTTTAAATTGGAATCAGGAAGATGAATCTAATTCTATTTTTCTTTTGGAAGAATTATGCTGAAGGGCCGAATTCACAAATCTTTTATTCCTCATAACCACTAATAGTAAATACATTTTGTTTCACTTGTAAAATTTGGTGGTGAATAGTGCTAAATATCTTCTAAGATGTAAATTTGTGCTCCGTGAATGATAAATATAGTTCAACCGGTAAATTCATGTTATGTGACTAGTAATATATTTAAAGGTCTTCTCATTAATAATTAATTTGTGAATTTGGTACTTCTGCATAATTCTCCCTTTTCTTTTTCCAACCACCAGCCAGAGGTTTTCTAGTCGCAAGAAACGGCCATTAAATAGCAAGACTGTTCAACTTTACAACATTAATCCGTGAGCACCAAGCCAGTACCAGAGATTCTTTAGAAACCAATGTTTAAAATACTGGACTGGACATTAAAATACTATACAGAAAATTCAAAGCTATCAATAAAAAATTGATAACTAAGTACCCAAATGTAAATAAGTTAATTTTCATGCATTATCAGATATAGAACTTAAAATAGAGAGAACTAAATCCATTGTCAGAGTATTTATTAAGTCTATAAATATTAACAATTATATAAAAGAATAATGCTTACATAATAGGTAAATATAGGAAGAAAAAGTTATCTAAAAAGTATTCTATTTTGTACCAAAAGCTAACCAAATAAAAAAAAAACAGAAGGTTTGAACTAAGTCAAACCAACAACTTGGATGATTTTTTTTCTTTTTCCCCATTTTTGACTGTCTTAACTGGTTTTTTCCCCGACCAATTTCGTAAAATTCTGGACTGGTTCCAGCACCAGTTTACCGTTTCATCAGTTCAGTCCAATTTCCATAATACTGGTAGAAACTAATGGAAATATTCATGGAGAGCAAAATACTCACATATCCACCAAAGCATGCACATAAATAAACCTTCAAGCACTAAAAAACTGGCAGACATACATAGACACACTAATACACACTAACCTGGTGATGAAGATTCTCAGTCTTGTCTACCAGAAGCTCTATCTTTTCCCCCCTATCCAGAACCTACATTAGATTATACACACATAGTTTAATATGAATAAATGTCCTTGTATGAATTATACTTCTTCATCCACTTGAATTTAAGAATGTGAAATGTATAGCTACATTTTTGTTTCCTTTCCGCTGACTTTGGGATAGCGAAACAGCACATAGCTCACATTTATGCAACTAAAATAAAAATACATGAACTTGAAGTGCCCATTTATGCAACTAGAATGAATGAAGTTCAAAGACGCGTCACAGTAATTTTTAAACGAACATTTATGGTATTGGCCTCAATGACTGAAGCTCTGATAAGATGACAATTAAACATCTAAATTTTAAATTATTTCTCTTCACTCTCACTCACATTTCTTTCTCAAATTAGGCTGTCAAGCTATTTCAAGCTATGCCACCAAATCCATGTTCTTTCAAGTTGTATCCCAGAAAAATTGAAATCAAAGTAGAACATTTCAATCACTTTTGGGATGTTCAATGGTTCACCAGTTAAGTTCAGTCAACTTTGACACTTCTAACTGCATATGTCAATTGTATATCTTTAAAAATAGAAGAGCAAAGACTTGTCAACCAAGAAAAATGAAGCTGCGATTTAAATGGTGAGTGGCCTTACCTTTTAGATCTATCACATAAAGTGGCTTTGTGTGTGAGTATTTTTGGGTCTTAGGGATGAGGACAGATATAGTGCTCATTCCAGAACTAAATATCGGTGATGGAATGCACACCAAGAGAGATATGGGATTGGATCAAACTTCATGGGAAAAGGCACATTAGAGGTTGCATAATAACAGGCAGTTTTACAAAAACATAAAAGTAATGGATTTGTGTCCAAAATGTTCAAAGTTATTCTAATTGGTGAGTTGAGTTTAAATTTTTTACCGACCAACTACTGAACCAAACCCAAGAATAAAACCAATTAAACTAATTTTAACACATTTTGAGGTTGATTTATAAAATACAACAACAACAAAGTTTTTATCCCACTAGGTGGAGTCGGTTACATAGATCGCACGACGCCATTATGCTCTGGCGAAAACCATATCTTTAGATATATTATTAATCAATAAATCTCTTTTTATGACCTCATTGAGCGCTCGATTCAGCCTTCCTCGACCTCGTTTTACAAGACTTCACACTGTTTGATCAATCCTCCTCACCGGAGCATATTCATCTTATAAAATGCTAGCCAAAATTAACATATTCATCTTAGGTAAGATGTTCATGTGCATGTAGTTCTGATGCTTCACTCTGAGTATTCTATGGCCATTATTGTTTATAACATAATTGAACAAATTCGTATTTTCAAAGATAATTAATGCAGCATCTTTGTATCATACTTTTCAAAAACCAATGCTGCTAACCAGTAAATTTCTACCTTTTCAATATTCTCCATCATGACACCTTTAACTTCTGAAACCTGGGCTTTCACCTTTGCAAGCTTGCTTATCTCTTCAGGGTGCTCGACACAGTACTGCATATGTTCCTTCAATTTTGGCCTGCATTAAATATCATCTTATACCAGCGCACAGGAAAAGTCCTCCAACATTTAACTTATTAATTATAAACAAAAGAAAAATACCCAAACTCCTTGTTAAGGCTGTTGGCAGTAGCAGTAGCAGCTTTTCCACCACCATATTTGGCCATAAAGTCATCCTTGACACGCTCGAGAAAAGCCATGGGTACCTGTCTTCCAATTGACTCATCTGCAACAACACAATAAGCTACAACATCGCAAAAGTCAGTCATCTGTCAGCAGCATTACAACTTTCAAAATTTACAATAGCCTCTAACAAAATTGCACACATGGTTGATTATATGATTGCAAAGATAAGTTTCTTTCAAGGATAATCTCAACCCAGCCCGAGTTCAAGCATAAAATTAAGAAGCATGTACTGGTCTAATGGCTCATCTATTGACCATTCTATAGGAAGGGATTTCTATCATACTTGACCAATCATAAGAGGCTCGCCCAGGCACAGTGGTTTTAAAACTTACAATACTATGGACAAGGGAAAATGAAAATATTATTTAAAACTGAATTAACAATGAAAATTTGATTCAGTTTCAAATCTTACAATCCAGATATAAACCCCAATATTGTTTTTCTTTCTCCTTCTTCCATAATATGGGCATTAGTTCATGAAAAATATGTCTACAATGCTAGAATGCAACTCTTGTCCTCCCAGCAAAACATATATCTTCAAATTATGTAAATTTGTAAAGGTTAAAAGAAGAAGCATATAAATGCACATAAGGATTAAATAGTGTAAGAAAATAATAATAATAAAGCCCTCTAAGAATTGCAAACGTACAAAGGCCAGTTTTTCTATTTTAATTTTGGCTAGCCGATAATCTGAGTAATTTAAAAGCAGCATTTCTTTAAAAATTAGCATACGGTCCAGTGTGATTTTGCCACAAGTACCAAGTGATTAACTTGTTGCTTAGACATGATGTAAAAGCAATTTCAATAACAATGGGATTTCCCTCTTGTCTATGGGCAATAAGTACACAAAAAGAAGATCAATGAAACAGGTTTATGCAATTATGGTCCGCCAAAGTATTGCATGTGAAGACCGTTTGTGTCCCATTTCATGCCCATAAGAGCAAGAGCTCCAACGTTGGCCCCGGGGGGGGACTACACCTCCCTTTTTCTCTGGATCTATTTTATTTTGTTCATAGGGTTACATTATTTTATTTTGTTCATAGGGTTACAAGACAACTTTTGCACAGAGACATTTGATGATCACTAGCATGGAATATAAATTAACTACAGTTTTCAGATTTCATACTTGAAAACCTTGTTTTAGTTTTATTTTGTTTGACTACCATCTGTTTTATACTATTTAGAAAATTAGATCTATGAAAAATATCTTAAAATAAGATTTAGCAGAATTGAAGAATGGAAATATCTAGGGGCAACAACTTAGATGACTGACTGATCTCTCTTTCTCGCCATTTCAACATTGCCAGCGATAAAAGAGGAACTGGTAGATCTAAAATAAACCAAAAGACCACCAAGCTAGCTAGTCCGTTTGAATAACTCGAGGATACTAGAGAGGTACCTTCGAGAGTTAACACTTAACAGCATACTTAAGTTATTAACTCCTTAACTCCTAACCTCGGAAAATGCGGCCTCCAATACACATGGCATGGCGTAATGTAATGTATTTTAAGATTTTTCTCTTTTTAGTTAGTAGATATTAAAAAAAACCATGCCAAGAGTAGGACACTTAGAAAATATCAACATATTACAGCTGAATCTATTGTGATCTGGATCAAAGAAAACAGTAATCATCAGGAGCAAAAAATAAACATAAAACCGTTATTTCACTGTGACGAAGTTATCTATGAAAATATTAGCAAAAGGAGATTTCGCAAGCTACCTAATCGCACTTGATTTAGAAACTATCGTCTCTAGCGATATAATCCTTTCTAAATAGGCATAAAATTACACCCAAATCACACATCAATCCATCTTTACTCAGAAGACTAACAACGAAATTAAGGAAGGAAGACCTACTGAAGCCATTATCAACGAGGTAATTGAAGGTGTGACCATCACAGTTGTAAGTGAACTTGTTGTTGGTAGCTGGAAGCTTCTGGAGGCACTGAAAGGCGATGGAATTGAAGTTGCCACTGAATTCGGTGTAGTCGGCAAGAATCAGAGTTCCTCGAGAAACGAAGGAATAGATCAGAGGCTTCTGGCTCATCTTGTCGTCTCTGAATAGCTTGCTAGAGATTGGAAAGAGAGATCGATCGCAGATCAGATTTGTTGGTGGAACAGTTTTTGTGTTGTAAGGAGACCAGTCTTTATCTTTTCGGCTTTGCTTCTTTTCTTGCCTAGGGAGAAGAAACTGAAAATAAAAGAGGTTTAATTCTTAAGTTTGAAAAGTATTCCATTTTCAAGGTTTTGTGGTTAGAGCTGGGAATCAGGGCCGGCCCGGCCCTACAGGGTCGGCCCTTAACGGGCCAGGGCCTAAAAGGGCCGGCCCTAAAGGGCTCGGGGTCAAGAAAATTGCAGTTTTTCAAAGCCCGGCCCGAGAGCATCAGGGCCAGGGCCGGCCCGCAGGGCCAAGAAGTCCTTTTCACAATATTTAACTATTTTTCCTGCGTATTTTCTTTTAGAGAGATATACAAAGTTCTAATTTAACACATAAATATAGTCAACATTAAAGTTTAAAACATGTCTCACACAAGAAACAAACACAGTTACTAATGCATAATCAAAAGTAAAATCATGCCAATAATAACTTACATAAAGACCAAAGCATAAGAAGGCAAGAAACTAAACACTCTAACCTCTACACAATATCAGTATGACGACTATCATTTTCATCTTCTTTATCACTATCATCGATTTTAAGGTCATTTGATTGTGCTTCACTTTGTGTAGTAGGCTCTACTTAAGGAGTAAAAATATTAAGAATTTCTGGACAAGGGGAGACTGGACAAGGGGTAGGGAGGGGGTAGGGGCGAAAAAAACATTAAAAGGGCCTAACGGGCCGGCCCTAGGCCCTCCAGGGCTGGCCCTGCAGGGCCCTCGGCCCTACAGGGCTAGCCCTTTTAGGCCCGACTTCCTTTAGAGGCTCCAATTTACAAGCCCGGCCCGAGACTTAACAGGGCTTAAACGGGCCGGCCCGACGGGCTCGGCTCGATTTCCCGGCTCTATTTGTGGTTTAAGCGACTGGTGATTTTACTACCAAAGCAATAATAGTGATGGATTATTTTATTCTAATAACAGCTGCATTTCCCCCCTAATTTTATAGCATAAAAAATTTATTTTAATATTTTCAAATTATTTTTTTTAAAAAAATCCCTTTTACTAATTTTATAAATATTTTTTATTTTTTTAATGAAAAACAGTATAAAATATTATTTGAAATTTGAAATTCCAAAAACAGACTCTAGCATGCAAAATCCCAAATCCACTTTTTCCAAATTGACAATTAATTTTCCAAATCTCAAACTTATTAAAATAAATTGATAATAATTTTTTTCAAATCTCTACTAGATCTTAACAAGTTTGAGATTTTGGAAAAAGTGGTTGTCAATCCCACTGCTATTGCGGTAAATAAGTGTCTGTTTGAATTAGTGATAGAAGCTACTTTTTCAACGTGATTTATGGTATACAATGTGAGTTTATGAGAGGAGTTTTGTCTCAACTTTCATAAACGTGTTTTTCCATCGCTTTCTCAATAATCCTATATAGCTAATGAAACATAGTACAAGTAAATTGAAATACAAAAAATAATAGTAACGAGTTAGAAAGATTCATTTATTTTAATAAGTTTGAGAGTTAGAAAAAGCGGTTGTCAATTTCATTACATTGTGGTAAAAGGCTAATGAAGTGCATTAAATTAAAGTAAATTTACTATATAAAAGTAGTAAATCCCATGCTGTCAAAACCGTAAACTTAATTTATACTCCCTCCGGTACTAAATATAGGATAAAGTTTGTAGTGCAAATTGCACTACAAACTTTATCCTATATTTAATACCGGATGTAGTATATTTTTTGCATTATATTATCAAAGAAGTTTGCTGGTTCAATGGCCACCAAATTTTAAGAATCCAAAGGGTAGAGAACCAAATATCACCTTTATCGCCAACAATCTTGTTGGATAGCCAATGTCGAGCCTCTAGAGGCTGGTCAGCGGAGGTGGCGGAGCTCCAACAGTTAGCTAGCAAGGGGAACTTGGCCTTTTTAAAAAAACATATGAGGGGTAATTTTATAAAAGTACCAACATTTTAAAATCTCTACTTAATCATGAGGTATGGGTTTACGATTTTACATATTACTCCTCTTTTTAGCATTTCAAGTTTCAAATGATATTTTATAGGGATTTTCCCTATTTTAATTATAACCTATTAATTATACTAATAAACATATTAAAATTACAATAGGAAATAGTGACAAAATATTCTCAAATAATAATATATTGAGTTTAATTTTAAAGTATAGCGTCGATATTTTTTATTAATAAAATTAATTGTATTAGTGTTAGGAATTATAAATATGACTTTTAAAATTAATTAATCAAATTAAAATAGGAAAAATTTCAGAAAAATACTTCAAAATATCAAAATCCCATATGTGTTTTGTTTCCTTCAATACATTAGGTAATGATTGTACTTATTTAGCAATTCACATCTCATTTAAATAGAAAATCATTGATTTGAGATATTCAAAATTTGAAAGTATTTTTCTAGAATTTTTCCATTAAAGTATAGTATTTATTTTAGTCCTAAATATAAGATAAAATTGACTTTTTTTAGATAGATTAAGAAAGCTAAATAAGTTACTTAGTCATATATTAATTTATAAGTCAGAAAAACTAGTTTGAAGAAAAAATAATAAATATAAATATTTTAAAATAATTTAATTAGCTTCGTTAATCTCCCAAAAAAGTCAACTCTATCTTATACTTAGTACTGGATGGAGTATAAAGTTAAAGGGAGAATTAGGGAAAGGGATCAGGAAAAAGAAATATTTATCAATAAGAATCTCAAAAATTATAATTATTTTTAAGGACTAAAAATTAAAATATAAATTTTTAACTACAAAAGTAATCTTTACCAAATTCCCTACATTTTCTCTAACCTCACCTATTCTTATGCAACTCAATATTTTTATGATAATCTCTCCCAAGCAGATTGAATCATCTTTAAAAGTTAGCAAAGTGCTCGTTTGGAAGAGCTTATTTTTGTCCAAAACGTGCTTATAATTCGTGATTCACGGTATACGAGGTAAGTATGTGAGAGGAGTTTTTTCTCGGCTTGCGTAATAAGTGCGTTTTGACTGTTCAAAACGCTATCACAAACACCCCCTTAAAAATAGTATCTAAAATCTAAAAATAATTAGAAATCTACCTCTTTCTAAGTTTTGATTTTTCTTAAAAACTTTAAAAAAGTACAAAAAAATTCTATTAATGCACATTATCTTGGGATTGTGATTTATAACCTTTTTTAAAAAAATTAAAAATTATTTTTAAAAACCTAATTCCTCATGGATATATTTAAAATACAATAATATTGAATAAGTTCTAAAAACATAGTAATACTAGCAATAAATGAAGAGAGAGAGAGAGAGAGAGAGAGCCGGGGAACATCAATTGATGAGTCATTCTTAGAGAAAAGGTAAGGAGTTTAGTCAAGGTTAATTACCTCATTAAAACTTTATATTTTGAGTTTTGATTTTTTAAAATAATTATAATTTTTAAGATCCTTGTTAATAAATATCTCTTTTCCCTGATTCTTCTCTCTAATTTTCTCAAATTTATAAAAGACAAAAATTATATTAACATGGTTAGTAAATTTTTATAATCTTAAAAATTTTAATTTGACTCTTGCCGATAAAATTTCCTTATAATTATTTTTTTATTACATAAAGAGGAGGGTTTGAACTTTGAACTTCAACACCACGCACCCATCATCCTCTTTTTCATCAATGATGTTTTTTAATTTTATCCCATCCAGCTACCTATGTATTGTTTAAATAGTTTTAAAATTAGATTTTATTGTAAATAAATAAAATATAATGAGTATTATATGGTTTTTCAATTAAATATAACAATTTTATTTTCGCAAAAAAATAGGACAATTGTTCTTTAACCTGAATATGATAATTGTTGATAAATAATAAAATATAATTTATTCGTGACAAATCGCATAAGACAATAGTTAAGGGATCGGAAGGAGTTGGCAAAAACAAAAATACATGATTTTTTAATCCATGCATACATAATGATTTATACATATCCAAAATGTTAAAATAGTTTTTTTTTTAATTAAGGCAAGAGATATCTCTTGAGTTGTGTCATAGTAATACTACAAACAAAAAGGAGTGATATATCTTCAATCAATATTAGCATAAATCAACTAACATTTGATCCGAACAATAAGTTGGTGGAAATTGTAATAGACTCAGTTCAATATTTGCCTTCTATGCCATTTTGGCCAACAAATCTGCACATTTCAACGCTTCTCCATTTGAGTGGATTATTTCTATATCCCAGTCAAAGAAAATCAAAGATATAATTTGGGAGAATTGCCTAAAAATATATTTGGGGTAAATTAATTATTGATTGCTACCAAGCATGCAAGCGATCTTCTGTTTTGTGTAAACTATCTTCTGTGTGTGCAAAAATCTTCCATATAAATATGCAAACAATCTTCCATTGTGTGCAAAATATCTTCCGTTTTGTGTAACAGATCTTCCATGATAGCATTCAACAATTAATTTGCTAAAAAGGTATTTATCAGCAATTCTCCCATATAATTTCAGCAATCTCTTGGACCAATGGGTGATATGGCCTGAAAAATGTTAAAATAGTTAGTGTGGGGGTAAGGGTAGACATTTAAATATTCCCTTGCTGACCGGTGTATATAAATAATTAAATATAGTCACTTTGATACAATATAATATTATCTCTAGTCTTAAATACAGACCCAATTGATTTTTTTTGGGAAGATTAAAAAAACAAATTAAATTACTTTAAAGTATTTATATTTATTATTTTTCTCTAAATTAATTTATTTGACTTATAAGATCATATATAATTTAATCATCATACACAACATATGATATGATTCAATTACTTATTTAGCTTCCTTAATATATCTTAAAAAAACCAATTGAGTCCTATATTAAAAACTGAATGGAGTAGCATATTATCATATCTAAATTACGTGGATGGGTATTCGTAACTGTTGGGACAAAATCAAAGATAACTTAACATGGAGAGTTACCAATGGACAGAACACTTCTTTCTGGAATGACATTTGGGTCCTGCATTTTGATAAGCTTCAGAGTTTGGTAATCAGAGAATTGCCTAGAGATGCTATTGAATGGAGAGTAGCTGATTGTATCACTTCATCCGGACAGTGGGATATGAGAAAGTTTCAGCACCTACTTCCAAGTCATGTTTGCACAGCTATTGCACGTGTTAATATTAATCAGCGTAATGGGGAGGATTTTCCAGTATGGAGATGGTCTTCAGATGGAATGTTCAACATCAGATCTGCCTACAAATATCTAGTAGGCACCCCACAACCTCACAGTAATAACTGGAGGAGATGTGTTTGGAAATTGAAAGTCCCTCAAAGGTACCGTGTTTTCTTGTGGTTGTGCTTTCATGGTCGTCTAATGACAAACTTAATGCGTTATCAGCGAGGTAGTCATCCGACGGGTTTTTGTGATATATGCCATAACTCAAGCGAGTCTGTACTCCACGTTTTGCGGGATTGTCCTTTCACTTCTGAATTATGGAAAGGATTCTTACCTCTGGATTGGCGTGATCATTTCTTTGGCTCTTTTGAGAGAAATGACTGGCTTACATGGTATGCGGGGAGAAAAAAAGTTATACAGGGATTCGAGTTTCGTCTTTGGTTTTCGGTACTATGCCGACATATCTGGTTAGCTCGAAATGACAGATGTTTTAATAACAACACTTGGAGTAGTCATGCCATATTAGCCCGTGCTCGTGCCTGCTTAACGTGGGGAATACAAGTTTGGTTCAAAATAAGAATGCAGAAAGGAATCAACAACAGTGGATGCCACCACCGCTTGGGTGGGTGAAGATTAATACCGATGGATCTAGGAATGACAACTTAGGGACTTGCACGTGTGGAGGTGTATTGAGAGATCACAATGGTGAATTTCTGATGGGGTTTATGTATCAGATTGGGCAAGGAATGGTAGTATCTGCGGAAGCTTGGGGTGTTTTGTGGGGACTAAAAGTTGCATGGGATAGAGGATACAGAAAGATCATGATTGAGTCTGATTGTAGTGAAGTAATGGATATAATTCAGGGTAACGTTTCTCGGGAACACCCTGATTTTCAGCTTATTGTGGAGGTTCAAACGCTGCTGGATAGAGATTGGGACGTGGAAATTTCACATTGTATTCGGGAGTTTAACACAGTTGCAGACGTTATGGCAAAAGAAGCTTGGAAGATGGCGATTGATCTTCATATCACATTTTCGCCCCCTGATGATGTAAACAGGATGAATTTTCATGTTGACCCAGGAGGATAGCTTCTGATGTATTTATAGAATATCTTTTATTATCAAAAAAAAAAAAAGCTATTGAACGTATACAAATTCAATCATAAAGTTAAACAAAATAAAAAGATAGGATAAGACATATGTCCATTTGCTTATATCGGTCGGGTGCAATTTTTCAATTAAAATTTTTCACGAGTGATTTTTATTATAAACGATATTTTAACATAATTTTAAAATTTTCTCCACGTGAATTTTTATTATTATAAAAAATCCATATGATACGAGTTAATTAGAGGATTAAATTTAATGGATATGACTAGATGGACTCAACTTTTGTCGAAAAGTAACGCTGCAATATAAATTATCGAACCTCATAAATCATCATGGGATTTGACTGTAATAATAACGTGTAATACCAAATCAATAATGATAATCGCAGGCCAAAAAACAATTGACAAAAATAATTATACCATCAATCATCTCTCACTTTTAACTATAATCAATCCATCATCAACTTTATACTCTAAATCTCGTGTGACCTGCTCCATAACCCATTTATGTTTGACCTGGGTTAAATAATCACAACTCTAATTACATTAAAACTCATTTATGATAATTGCCAAATAATAATTAGGTGTAGCCTTTCAAAATTCAAATAATCTAATTACATTGAAACACTTTTATAATAATTGGAAAAGAATAATTGGGTGTATCATTTCAAATTTCAAAATCTTCCATAATTATAGGAAATAATAACTTTAACATTCCAATCCTAATTAATTCAATAATTGAATTAATTGCTAAATAATAATTGGGTGTAGCCTTTCAATGTTCGAAAATCATTATCTTATTATTTTAGATTCTATTTGAAAAATCTGCATTTTTTCGAGCAATACGTTATTTTTTTTTAATGTTAGTTTGAAAAAGCTGAACAACTTTTTTTTTTTTTAAAACTACAATTGAAGTTTTATTTTGATATACATATTATTTTGTTTTAAGACACGTTTGTAATTTGTAGTTATAAATAATCACAACCCTAATTACATTAAAACTCCTTTATGATAATTTCCAAATAATAATTGGGTGTAGCCCTTCAAAAATCAAATAATCTGATTACATTAAAACATATTTATAATGATTGGCAAAAAATAATTGGGTGTATCCTTTCAAATTTCAAAATCTTTCATGACTGTAGGAAATAATAACTTTAATATTCCAATCCTAATTAAATTAATAATTGAATTAATAATAGATCAATTAATAACATGAATCAAATGGGAAATTCAAAGCATTTTTGGAGTTGGGATCACGACTTTAACGCTCATTCTCTCCAGGCCATACAATTCCAATTTATCAATTAGCACCTTAATTAATCTTGGCTTTTTCCTATACAATGTGAGCAATTGAAAAGATATACGCAGTATTGATCTTATACTTTTATGATAATTGCCAAATAATAATTGGGTATAGTCTTTCAAAATTCAAATAATCTAATTACATTAAAACGCATTTATAATGATTTGCAAAGAATAATTGGGTGTCATGATTTAATCTTCTCAGGTACTGCCCACTTCCACAACATCCTCTAAAATGAATCCTCTGTCATATGAGAACCTGCAAAAAGAAAACGATATGCAGAGCTTACTAAGAAACAACCATCAGAAAGAAGGCTTCCAGTAGTATTTACCCTCTCCTCTCTCCTCTTTGGGAGGGTGTGCACACAGAGTTCGTTCAATAGTATGAGGTTGGAACCATCTTCCCAGCTTAACTATATCCCATTTATCCTAAGGATTCACATAGTCTTGAACTTTCTCATTACGATCCACAAAAGCCTTAAAGCTTGGAACTAGCTTGATCAACGACTTATTTAACTCAGACTAATTATCATATCAGAAAGAAGCCAATGCCCCATTTTCAATTTTGACTCCCACACTACATTGGACCTTGTCCCACACAGAGCAAGTTCCTTTTCATGTGAAAGATGTATTCCTCTGAGTTAATGGTCTATTTGTTTAATCTCATCGATATTTGGCTTTAAGAGCACGGACCCATAACTTTTGATTGATGTTTATCAAAAGCCAACAGAATTTCATAATAAAGGCCTCATTCTGTTTACCCATATCCTGAACCCCTAGTCCACCATTCCTCGTTTCTTTGGCAATCTGTTCCTAGGAGATGAGATGTAATTTTTTCTAATCCTCGTTCCCCCCCACAGAAACTCCCTGCTCTTCTTCTCAAGTTCCCGCAGATTTCCCTTAAGAAGCAATATCATCCGCATGTAGTAGGATGGTAAAGCAGATAAAATTGCTTTAATAAGTGTAACTCTGCCTGCAAGGTTTAAGCACCTTTTCTTCCACCTAGATAGCCTCTTTTGTGTTTTTTCTAGAATGGGAGCAAAAGCCAACTTAGAAACTCTTTTATGTGATAAAGGGATTCTAAGGTATTTGCCCAAATCGCCTGTTAAACAAACACTCATACTTCGACTAAGGTTATAGGCCCTAGAGAAATGAACATTTCTTGAAAAACACACCCTTGTTTTATCTTTGTTCATTTTATGTCTAGAAGCATGACAAAAAACCTGTAAACAGTGTAACATCTCTTCCACCTGGCTCTACGAAGCTTCACCGAACAATATGAGATCGTCTGCAAAAAATAGGTGAGATATACTAGGTCCTTCTCTGTTAAGCCGAATTGGTTTCCACCTCCCTTTATTAATGGCATCCTGTATGATATGGTTAAGCCTTTCCATACATAGAGTGAAAATATAGGGGGGAGAGGACCCCCTGTCTAATTCCATGAAAAGCATTGAAAGTTTGAGAGGCTTCCTCATTCCAAAGAACTTGGAAAGAGGGATTCGAGATACAAATCATAATAAGCTCACAAATTTTCCCTTTAATACCAATAGTTCTCAGAGTATCATGTATGAAAGACCATTCAATGTCGTTCATAGTATAATTTGTACTACAAATGAGATATTATATTAAAGACCGAGGTAGTAGTAGATGTCATATGAAGGTAAAAAACAATGTCAAACAGGATTTTGACTATTCTAAACAAATATTTTTTTACCAGTGGTAGGAAAGCAGATCAGCTTATAACAGGCTTAAGCTTAAAGATCCAAGTTTGGATAGCCCATTTATCAGAAATACATCTAAAATTGAAGTCCGACCCACACATTTGTAGACTTAGACCTAGCTTACGGGCTTTAGGTCCTTTTAAGTTTTTAAATATTTTTTAAACTTATTTTCAATTAGAAAAAATAAAATTCTGAGAAAAAAAATAGAAAAAATAAAACAAAAGATCTCATAAAATTTCTAAATAAAATATTCCTTTGGTCCTTAATATAATATATATTTACCTAATTTGATTAAATTAAGAAAGTTGGTTAAGTTAATTAAAATGATATATATTTTCTAAGACATCCTAGTCACATTTCTTAATTCCCTAATCCACTCTCCTCCTTAATTTTTGTTGTGGGAGCATTAATAAGGGTAAAAGAAAAAGATTAACAAATGTGAAAACTTTGTTTTATATTTAGGACCAAAATTAACTCTCTAAATATGTCTTATATTAAGAATCAGAGGGAGTAATAAATATTAGCAAACTAAAGTGTCAAACTAGGTCCAAACAATCAAAAACTAAGGCAAGGCAATCCATAATTGTAATGCCCCAAATTTTAATTAAAGGCTAATGATAAGTATTGAGGATAATTATTGAATTAAAGTGGAATAATTATGGGTTTTGACGGTAATATTAATTAATATGCCATGATTAGTGGAAATTGAAAGAATGAAATTGTTGGGCAAATTAGTTAATGATTAATAGAGAAATTAATTACTAATTAAGAGAAAAATGGGAAGGCTGATTAAATGACTAATGGAAGGATTAGAATGGCTAATTGGTGGCTTATTGTATGAAAACCAATAAGGTTTGGACATGTGTCAAGTGTAGATGAAGAGAGAGGCATGGGAAAAGTCAACATGGGGTATTTTAATATTTTCTCTCTCCTCTCTTCCCTCCTCTTTCGTTGGACAAGCATGGGTTGGGGGGATGTCATCATTCTTTCTTCTCCCACACTTATCTCTTCATCTCTCTCTTCTCTACATTTCTGTGCCATTGTTGAAGGAAAATGGAAGAAAAAAAGCTGGTGATTTGGGTAAGCAAATGGCTTCGATTGCTCAAACTCATTTCATTAAAGTTGTTCCTTCAGTAATAAGCTTCATTTTGATGTTTTTAGTGTGCCATTTGGTGTTGAATTGTAGCCACAAGGAATTGTGGAGGTTAGAGAATCAAGAAGTGTCTTGAGTTGACAAAATAAGTAAAATCAATCCTTCTATCTATGTTTTATGCCAAATGATTAAGATTGGAATTTCTGAAATTTATGACTTATTTTCGTTGGAATAGGGTCATTGGTAGTTTGGCACGTTGTTAGTATAGAAATGGGTGTTTTAGTATGAGTTTTGGATAGATAGATTGATTTGGGATTGAAAGGACATTTTTAGTGATTTTGAGAAATTGGTGTTTAATGTTGTCCAAAACCAAAGCATGCTAATGGAATAAGGATTTGATGATTTTGATGTTTCCATTGGGTTCCTTGGGTGATTTTTATGTGGGGATAGCTTTGGTTTGATATTTGGGACCATTAGGTAAAAATCTGGAAAGTGCTGTCAGTTGCGGCGTTTTCTGGTTTCTGTTAAAATCACTCGAGTGATTTGTAGTTCACTCGAGTGGTGATGAGTTCCACTCGAGTGCGGTAGTGCAATTTTCCTTTCTGCTCTCTGTTTCTGTTGCACTTCCGTGGATAAAGGTAAGAGTGCACCTTAATACTTGCGAGTGTTAAGCCGTCACTCGAGTGCTTTGTGTTCCACTCGAGTGCTCCTGATTCTTGAAAACTCTCGTGCTCTCGGGTCCTCACTTTTTTTGCTTTACTTCTTGGTACTCGAGTGAGCATTTGGCTGTCACTTGAGTGTGGCTTCCTGGACTCGAGTGTTGTAGTCTTCTGAAAGTTCTTGTGCTCTCAGGTATATACTCGCTGTCTTTCACTCTCTAGTACGCGAGTATAGACCGTACCATCACTCGAGTGAGGTCTTCTCCACTCGAGTATTCGTACAATATCACTCGAGTGAGGCCATCTTCACTCGAGTGTCTCAGTGAAAAATATCAATTTTTGTGCTTCCAAAAGGTGATCTTTGGGGATAATCTTCCAACCATTTAGAGCTATTAATAAAGTTATTCATGGGTATTAAAAGAGCAATAATGATAACCAAATTAAGCATTAAGAAGTCATTGAGAATTGGAATAGGGAATTGACTCATCATCACTCATTATGAATTATAGGATACGACATTTGCCCTACTTGGGAGGGACCAATGCTAGAGCGTGCACGGAAGAAATGAGCAGGTAGTGACTTTTCTCTCATGTTGTGTATGATGTCTAGTATGCATAATTGATTATTGTGTGATTGTGAAATGTGAATGAAAATGTACCATGGTCCATTGCAGCATGAGCTCTTCAGCGGGAGCTGTCGTAAGGGGTTGATGCTTATCACACCTACCCCGGCCGTTGAACTGCCGTTGTACTAGACATGGATCTTTGAGAAACTGCTTTATGAATCCAGCTAGTGTGGCTATGTATTGTAAAATGCTTTATTTGAATTCTAGCTGTGGTGAAATATATTGTTGTGAACTGGGTTGTGGTGCACTTCAATGTGAGCACTCGTAAGGGATGACATGTGTCATACTTACCACTACCACTGTAACTGCCATTGTAGTGCGATGGGTGTGTTATGATTGCTTTCATGTCTTATTATTATGCATACTATGAGTGATTTGTTACTATGGGGATTCTTTAGAATCTCACTCCCCCAAAGTAACTTTTAGACGGGCCGAAGGATCAAAAGGAAAGCGGGTGACGAAGAGCAGGTAAAGCTCCGGATTGGGAGTTTTTTTGATTATTTGGTTATCATGTATATCATATAGATATTTTGTTAGGAATTGCCTGTATATGAATTGGTGATATTTGGATAGTTTTGTGTAATCCCCAAGATAAGAGAAAATAATTATTGGCTTTGTGCCTTTGTATAATCCCTTTATTAATTAATGGAACCCGAGTATGTTGGGAATTTACGCTGTACTCTGATATTTATGAATGGAATCAACCGTTATAGGTCATTTATATATTCGTGATGTGAATAGGTTTTGAAAAAAATTTTGTAAACCATTATTTTGGGCAAATGATTATTTTATAAATCCCAATTTGTATTATGGTCTCTAATTCATCTTAATCATGTTATATGACTTTAATCTCGACCTTGGTTGGAAGGGGGTTACAATGATCATGAATCTTAATGGAAAAAATGATACATAATTGTATAGATATCCTTTGCATCATGTTTGATGATGTAATTAAATCAAGTATTAAAATAATTCCAAGTAAATGATCGCTAAATAAAAGGTTGAACAAATATAATTTCTAGAATGATCAAAACATAACCTAAATTGGGAAAAAAAAATTATGCAGGCCTTAATGAGCTAGCCATCGGCCTTACAGGGCTAGACAAGTATAGTTGTAGAAGGGTCAGGCCTAAAAGCTTGTACAGTTTGAAATTATGGTTTTTGAAAGCCTGTGTCTTCCATGAGTTTGGGTTTAAATGGCTCTAAACCACAATTTTTTTTTTAATAATAGTCAAATGCATCAATATAGTAAAATGATGTACATTAGAAGTCGACGATGATAAAAGGACATGATTGTATAGAAGGGCAAGATTGTAATGACAATTGGATATGAGAACGAATACCATGGACAAATAAAATATGACTGAAATTAAAGTGCATAAGATAAAAGTATATGTCCTTAATGAAGCCATCTTTAGTTCCTTCTCCAACACTACAACCACCGCCGACATCACCTACAACAAGTTCTCTGACACTACCTTTGACGTCGACAACATCCTCCTCTTCTTTACTTACCTTGTCTTCTCCATGCAGCTTGGGTTCGTTCTTGAAGATTCTAAATCATTACAAGCCTAGAAACTACTACAGGCAGTAGAGCGTTGTGGGCAGAGTCGCCGTGACTACCACTTTAGCAAGGCTGAACACGATTAGCTGGAGGATTCCTGTGGCTGGAAGACTTTGATTTAGAAGAGGAAAAAGCCAGGAGTGGAGGAAGGAGAAAGCTTATTGTACAGTAGGAAGGGTAAAGATGGAGAGAGGGAGGGAGGGAGGTGGGAGAAGCTTGACTTTTTGCTCATGTGGTGTTGATAAGGTTGCTAAAATGCCAAACAAGCAACTTTCACGACCATATGGGATGAGTCAAGATGGACTTGGAGGTTTTTTTTTGGAGATACAATGGCAAGCCTAAACTTGGTAATAAACTATGGCCATGTTAAACTCTTAAAACACTGAGATAGTCCTTGCCTATCCTATAGATACATCGGTAAACAACCATTTGGTACATTATCCAGTAATACAATATCCAGGGAACCCCAGTGTCCTTTTCTTGCTAAAAATTCCGCCCATTTAAGCCTGTTCCTTCATGTATATTGCAGCTCAGCCTCCTAATCGTCAAAGAGGATGTCTCTAACTTCAGTGATAACAGCTCTCAAAGGGTGGAACAATCTCACATAATTAAAAGCTTCCAATGAACCAGTATAAATAATAACTTCTCGAAAGCCCAAACGCTTCGCTACCTCTAATCCGATTCTAATAGCCATCAACTCAGCTTCAGTTATTGAACACAAACCTAACAATTTCTGAAAACCCACGGTCTAAACCCCTGATGCATTCCTGAGCACTCCTCTACAAGATGCATGTTGGTTGAGTAACATCGTACCATCCACATGAATTTGGACTACATGCTAAGGTGGTGGGGTCCAAAACTCTTCTATTCATATCTGTGTATGAAAAACACGGTGCCTCAATTCATTGTTGGTCACAGACTCCAATAGGTGATACGTACACCCATGAAGTGTCTCCTGCAGAGTTTTTTGAACTCCTTCAAAAACAATTTGGCATCTAGATGGCAAAAGATACCAACAAATGGAACTAAAGACTTTGGTCCATAAATAGGTGTTGAAATGACCTCGTCCTGGGCTATACTTAGTATTCCAAAGAAGCCAAACCTGCAAACTACTAAAAAAAAATCTAGATAAAAGGTTAGGTTTTAAAATTGATTGCTACACTGTTTTTGCTCTCTTACAGTCTCTCATAGTATGTGAAGAACACTCTCCTCTCTAAGACATGTGAAGCACAGTCACTCGATGCAAAAAGGTTTCGTTTGGCTCTAAACGAGTTTGTAACCAATCTTTTATGAGACACCGGCCACATAAAGAATTTGACCTTTTTAGGAATCTGCCAATGCCATAGCTAGCTCCAAAAAGTATTAGTGAGACAGGTTGTACAACCTACCACAAGCTCATAGGCTGATTTAACAGAGAAAAGCCCATCCTTAGCTGGTCGTCATGAGAAACGATATGAAGAATCACGTAGAGGAGGACTCATCTTGCATAGTTTGGAGATAACCCAAGGACAAAGAATATCCCGCCATTTATGCTTAGAAAACTTCAAAATTGAGTTGCAATGAATTAAATCTAAAAGGCTGAATTGCAAACTCAATGAAATTAAAAAAGATTAAATAATTAATTTTCTAAAAAAAAAGATCACCCAATAAATCTCCCCGGCAAATGGCGGGAGAGGGAGTATAAGGCCAAACGACAGATCAAGAAGAGAGCGATGCTGCGATTACCAGACGGCGGGAGAGAGAATTGCAACGAGCGAGACAGAGGAGATTAGTGCGATATATATATATATATATATATATATATTTCCCCCCTCTCAATAAGACCGAGGACAATTTTGTTATTACAAGTTTTTTTATTTTTAAAAATTTTCTTTTGTTTTGTTTACCCTACTTGTTGGACATCCGAAATCCGACCCGGCCGTGTTCTACTTCTTTCTAGCGCCTTCTCCCAACGGTTTCATACGCAGCTCGGAACGTAAGGCATCATCTTCAACTCTCTTGAAGCCTACTTTCCATTTTCGTAATTGTGGGTTATTCTCTTAGAGCCTGCAAACACAAGCACTGTGAACGACAAGGTTCGGAAGTGTGTTACATTTAAGAAACAAAAGGAAGCTTTGAAGGGATTCCGAGTCTGCAATTTGAAGTCATGGACAGCAATGATGGAAATAGAGAACAGATTGTTGATGTTCGGTCGGTGGTAGAAGCTGTTTCTGCAGAAGATGGAGATGTTCCAGTGTACCAGGTCGAAAGCTTGTGCATGCGCTGCCGTGAAAACGTATGGTGTCTCACCCTTTAGTTTCCACCAGATGCTGAAAAAGTTTGTTTTGGGACCTGTTTTCATAGGAAACTCAATCTTTTTGAGTTTCATTAGTCTTTCCTCTCTCCCTGTGTATGTATATCACACCCATTTCTAAATTATGTCCTATGATTCAAATCTCTAACTGGCTTTGTCTCTCATTTCATTTTATGTTTGCATAAATCAATGTTCGCTCTTCGACCGTGTTGACTTGATATTGTTGGACTGATCAGGACTACACGTCTTTCGAATATTATGAGTTTTTTTTATCCATCCATCAGTATTGGAATTTGGGTTTTTATATCGATGCTACCTTTTTCGTGCACTTCAGGCTAGTTAAATTTTTCTCTTATAGAATTAGCTAATGTAGGACTTGAAAAAGATGGTCCTTGAACATTTATTAGGCTCAAAGAGGAAATAAATGATGCATTTAAAGACTCTGTTATCTTCTTCGGAAACTCTCTTAAGATTATTTTCTTGGTTCATTCTATGTTTTAACATAAATTGCCATCTGACTTGAAATTTGTATGGTGTCTATCAGGGGACGACAAAATTTTTGCTGACTTTAATTCCGCACTTCAGAAAGGTAAATCCTTTCTTCATGGCCCGTTTAATGGATCATTTTTGTTTCTTACTCTCAGGCTTGAATTTAATAATTATTTATATAATTCCATGAAGTGGATCAATCTTATGAAATATGGTGATTTTCTGTCTCATGCTTATCACTCTGTCCACTAGTTTTCTGAGTATAAAATTTACTGCAAAATTTACATTTTGTGCAGATTTTGTTGTCAGCTTTTGATTGTCCTCACTGTGGCGAGAGGTAAGCTGCACCCTTCCTCTACAAAATGTGAGAATTCTGAATGCAAATATTCTTCCTGATCTTCCTGATTAGCTCTTATTAATTAATGCATATTTATTGAATAGGAACAATGAAGTACAGTTTGCTGGAGAAATCCAGCCACGTGGTTGTTGCTACAGTTTGGAGATCCCATCAGGCAATCAGAAGGTTGGATCAATTGAAATTGTTCATCAAATCATTTGAAATATTTCCATTTTCTTTTGCTTATTGATTGCTTTTAGCAAAGTTATGTAGCTGCAGCTAGATCTTGATACATTATAGTCTAGTAATGGAGTGGGAGAGCATATTTACTTTTCTTTTGCTGGGGAGGGGCGAGAATGTGGAATGTTTTCATTCTTGGTGTATTCGAATATTGATCCTGACTAATCAAGATAAAACTAAAAGATTTGAAATATTTCCATTTTCTTTTGCTTATTGATTGATGTAAGCAATTTTAAGTAGATGCAGCCAGTCTTTGATGCATTGAACTTAGTATTATACTCTAGTAATGGACAGGGAAAGCAGATTATAATGGGGGAAAATGTTCTCATTTTTGGTGTCTATTCAACTATTGATCCTGACTAATCAAGATTACCCCAAATTTTTGTTCCTGATTGATAATAGTATGAGGATTAGCTATGAATCCTATAGACCATCCCCATGCTGATTGGTACATGATGACATGGCCTTCTTTTGTCTGCTATAGTGTCTAAGGCTTTGTGATGACCAAATGTGCTTTGAAAGTTTTTCAATGATTTACACTTTTTTTCTTTTCCAATGTATGCTTGCATGGGATGCTTGTGTTGCTTATTTTGATCATCTATTGTACTCTTTCTTAATTTCTTTTGTCATTTTCTTGCTTTATATTGTCATGTTGATGAGTTCAATGAATGCAGATGCTTGATCGACAAGTGGTAAAATCAGAATCTGCTACTGTCAAGGTACTTAAACTGTTTCTGTTTATGTACATAGGTTCATATTGGCATTTCATTGTAAGTTATTATTGTGCAATATCTTTGGTTCTATATTTGAAATTCAATTTGCATTTTTTATCTAATGGGCTGCTTATACTGTATGCAGATACCAGAGTTGGATTTTGAGATTCCTCCTGAGGCTCAACGTGGAACTCTGTCAACGGTATTTCTTTTAAATAGTTTACTTCTCTTGTTCTGTTCCCAATCTTTGTGTTGAAAGTGGCTTCTTGTTCAATTTTATGAGGATTAAGGAATAAGGATAATCTTCGTGTTAATAACTAACAATCTAATGCTGGGATTTGTTAAACAATTATCTTATAAAATATTATTTGAATGTGTAAGATTAATTTTGATTTATGCTGGTATCAATTGATCCCTCATCATATATCCTAATTTAAGTTACGATTGTTTGAATGTTTGGTGTGATGTAAATTGACTATATCATCTTTGCTGTAACTACAGGTGGAAGGTATACTAGTACGAGCTGCTGATGAACTTCAGGCCCTTCAAGATGAGCGCAAAGTAAATTTTGCTCTTGCATTGGTTTTCTTGTTTGCTGGAGTTTAATTCCCCGTATATTAATTGAATTTTATCTTTTTAAACCTTTTAGAAAGTTGACCCACAGACGGCTGAAGCAATTGACCAGTTCTTGATGAAATTGAGAGCTTGCACGGCTGGAGAGCTTTCATTCACATTTATTCTTGATGACCCTGCTGGAAACAGCTTCATTGAAAACCAGTAAGAGATCATTTCTTGTTGGAGGGCTTTTTTGTTGTGATAAAATAGGATTTTCAGGAAAGAAGTATAAAATAGAGGAGGGGTGTTGTCTTAAAGGGAGGAGACCACATCATAAAGAATGCCAAAGGAGAAGCTTGTTTGTTTCAAACCTATGTTTTCAATTGCTTAACGAACAGTTGGAGTGGATTGTTGTCTAAATTGTCCCAAAGTGCATCTTACATTTTCAAATGCATTATGAACAGTTGTGTATGTGTAGGTTGAATAATTATAGCTGTTTCCTATTGAACTGGATGGGATAACTATATGTGAATAGGTATGCTCCATCGTCTGATCCATCATTGAGTATCAAATTCTATGAGCGTACTCCTGAGCAGCAAGCATCATTAGGATATCTTGTTGACCCGTCACAAATTGAAGGGGGTCAGGATGTAGCATCAGCAGTGGAAGAAGCTGGGGTTTCTGATCAAGGGAGGAGAGAACCTCATGGGTCAATAGGGGCAGCTGCTGGTCATCGAGCCATTGCACAGAGTAATAGTGCTGAAATTGCAGAGGCCTTGTTTAGATATTCTGCACCGGAAGAGGTAGGTGATGCTGAAGCTGAAGTAAATATTACTTGCTGGTCCATTCTGTCTGTTTATTTTCAGTGTCATGATAGTGCTTGCTCATGACAGGTGATGACTTTCCCATCAACTTGTGGTGCTTGTGCTACTAGGTGCGAGACTCGAATGTTCGTCACCAGTATCCTTTCAATGTTTTCCATTTTGCCCTCTGTCCCTGTCTTGTGTTTTTGACATGTACTTTCCAAGGGGGATAATATTATTAGGATAGGCCTTTACTCACCAGGCCATGTATGCAGCACAGTCAGCAGCAAAATTGTGCTGATTCAGCGATAAATGATTAGCTCAAAATTTTTTAGGGTCAGTTTAAGTGTTGCTAGAGTTTAGAAGTGGGAATCTGCTGTGCTTATTGGTTAAACCAATTATCTCATTTTGAGATATTTTCTATTTAAAATAAATAGGTTCAGGTTTGTTATTTCCCATTACCTGATTCAGTTATTTGTGTATCCATTATTTGAGTAGTTTGGTGTATGTTTCTGCTATTTATACAACTTATAGAAATCATCTTGACAATTAATCTGAATTATTTCTTTATTGGAGATTCTCCTATGGCTATTAGTTCTCGTTTGAGTGAGATTCTTGCTCAAAAACAACTAGTAGATTTATTTTCTGCTCTTACCTCTAAACTTCTCCTAGCCATCTATCGAAGTAAATAGAGTTTTTGTTATTTGATGCAATAATTTCAGGTAAATAATTGATGAAAATCATGTCAAATAAGAAAATTCTTAGAATAATATCTGCAGTATATTTTAGCAAACTCATTTATAGAGCCAGACTGTCAATATCATTGTTGGGTTTTGGAGATTATTAAATCGAAGAAAATGTGACCTTCTGTTTAAAAGACTGACTAGTATGATGAGATGGAAATCATTATAAATTATTCAGCTCTGCTGGAGCTTGATATTTATGAAATTTTCAATGGACCAATTATAATTTATTTTCAACATAGTCTGCATCAGTTTTCCGTCTTGTCATATCATCTCAACACTTTGTTGTGCTTTACAACGTTCAGAAATTCCATATTTCCAGGAAGTTATTGTTATGGCATCTACCTGTGATGCTTGTGGTTACCGCAACTCTGAGGTATATGCTGATTGAGTGATTTCTATTGTGTGATTCTCTCTTAAGAGTTGGAGTAATTATTGTTCTTCATCATGCAGTTAAAACCTGGTGGGCGAATTCCTGAAAAGGGAAAGAAGATTTCACTTTCTGTGAAAAATGTTCATGATCTAAGCCGTGATGTAATAAAGGTTTGTCATCTTTCATATTTGAATCTTGGTTGAATCTGAAAATATTAAGCTGGATCAGTTGATCTTTGTTGTTGATTTACCTTTTATCTTTTTACTTAATGTTTGATGGATCAGTCGTTGTAGTATAGTGGTGAGTATTCCCACCTATCATGCGGGCGACCTGGGTTCGATCCCCGGCAACGGCGCCACTTGAAGAGCTGGACTTTGTCTTATGCCTTGGGTCCTCTTAAAAAAATTTAACCAAGGATTGCAATATAGTGTTACCTCCTGTCTTCTTTTGAGGAGTCTTTTATTGGGTCTTAAGCTAACCTAAATACCGTGTAATGCAATTTAAACAAGGGAAAGTAGTTGGTTTTCTTTTAAGCTATCTAAAATGCAAAATTGAATTAAAATTCCTAAAGCTACTTCTTTTTGGTCTTTTTGGTTTAATCAAATATGCCCAAAAGACTCTTTGGACTAGTTTTAGTTGGTTAATTAGACATTTCCACACTAGGCTAGGTCTAATTCCTCTAACCGAAACCTAATCGAAACTCTAGCAATTGGAATCAATTAAGTGTATTAACACAAGTAATCAAGATCCCTTAGATTACAAACACTATATTCATAACAATCTCAAGCATAAGTTATACCAAGTCGAATGTAAGAAATTGCTACTAATGAAGTTCAAAGTGTCAAATGCCAAAATCAAATCCAAATACATCCAATCTCTCAAATTGTATGGAACCTCAATACAAAACATCAAACCGTCATAATAATCAAACCTAAACCTAGAATTCAACTATTACAATAGAAAGAGTAAGAAATTGGATGAACACCACTCCCCTTTGAAGCTCCAACATTATTGCCCTAGAGAAATGGAAGCTCAATCACGAATTTGCTCCATGGAAGGTCCATTGTATGCTCCCATTGTTGCAGCCATGATTGAACTTGAAGAAGGGAGTGAAGGATGGAAGATGGGGATGAAGTGTGGTGAGAAGAGAGGAAACTGGAGTAAATGGAGTGAAGGAATATGTTACAAATGAGGGTTTAGGTCGAAATATATGTGTAGAAGAAGTTGGGTCAAGAGAGAAAGATGGGTTAGGGTTTGAATTGGATGCCAAAATGATGCAAAACGTGTGTTTTAGGTTGCTGCAGAATTTGACGACTCGCCTTGGTGAGTGTGTTGCTCACTGAGGCGAGTGACATAGAGAAGGAACATTAAGAAATTGGCTGACTTGCCTCGGCTAGTGTATTACTCGTTGAGGCGAGTTGAACAATGGCATCACTTGATTTTCTTGTTTCTTTTGCTCCTTGTTCAAGCCTTTATTCTTTACTTCGGACTTCATCTCACCTGCAATGGAAATCAATGTAAAGGAGCATGGAATGTCTTAGAAATCAATTAGCAATAATTAATAACCAATTATGACAATTTTGCCCATTTTTAACACTAATTTCATGTAAGCACACTTAACCCAAAGTATCCACAATTCAATGCAATAATGGCTTGAAAACATATTAATTACCCCTAAAATAGCATAGAAGATGTATATAAATATTGCGATTTGTCAGTAATGATTAGGGGCTTAGAATAACAATGATAAAAGAACAAGAAAGCATGATACTTAGATTTCTTATGCCAGAGCATGCGATGGAACGTTGCTATAAGAATCAATTACTGATATACCTAGGGTTAAAAATGATGAACCTATAATGACGTGTCAAGTTGTTGTCTGTCTGACCATTTGCACGTTTCTTTGGTATGATCAGTCTGATACTGCTAGTGTAAAAGTTCCTGAACTCGACTTGGAGCTAGCAAGTGGCACTCTAGGAGGAATTGTTACGACTGTTGAAGGTCTAATCACAAAAATCAGTGAAAGTAAGTACAGAAGCTCTCTCCCTCTATCTTTCTCTCACATATATATAGGCATTGAGAACGCAAGGCTAATCAGCCTATGGAAACAATCTGGTGGATGAGGCAATCTCTGCTCCTGTGGAGTAACTATTTTGGACACAAACAATCATCAAAACTTACTGCTGTCCATCATGGAAGTCTTTGGCTTTTTAGACGTCTGCCTTGCACTGCAGTTGATTTCTTCTTCATCCTGTCACCTATGAACTTATTGGTTTTTGCTGCTCATTTTATTAGTTTATATGATACTATGATTTATTTTTTTAGGTTTGACTTTAATCCACAGATCATCATATGAATCCAATATGATTTGATGTGACTTTATGAACAGGCCTTGAGAGGGTGCATGGATTTACTTTTGGAGATAGTCTTGATGAAAACAGAAGAAGCAAATGGCTAGAGTTTAGAGAAAGGCTAAAAAAGGTAACACCGATTATATGAGTAGTTCACTTAATTTTCTCTATCCTGTTTTAAGATTGTAATAAAGCTTGAGTTAAAATGGTGATTTAATGAACTAATGATGATGGGCCACTTATGTCACATTCACATGATGGATATAAGATAGACGGCCACTCATGTCCCATTCACATTTTTGCTTACTGTACCTATCCTTCTTCATAATTATTGTGAAATCCTCATGTCTAGGAAGATCACCTAACATTGGATTAAAATGGTTGGTTGCAATGCATGCTACTTAAAGAGTTGTAAGACGTTGCATATAAGATGCCTCCTCTGACATTAATTTTTAAGAAAGAGAGGTCATTGTACAATCTTGTCTTACTGTCTATGGAGACTTTTATTTGACCTGGCCTCTTTAAGCTTCTGTTTGGTGTGCTTTGAACCCATTTGTCTGATCTACTTCTGTTGATTTTATGAAGCTTCTTAGCTTGGAAGAGCCGTGGACCTTAATTCTTGATGATGCATTATCCAATTCGTTCATAGCGCCAGCAACTGATGATCTAAAAGGCGACAACCAATTAACATGTAAGTGTTGTTGAACAATCTCAGCTCTATAAAGTTGTGGTGAATGCAATAGAAATTGAAGTGATATAAACTTTCTTACAAGCAGTTTACTTATTTTTTTGGGTAAGAGAGTGTTGTATATTTGAAAAGGAGTTTCTTTGTATGAAACTTTTTAGAGTACCAGTATGTTTTGTGTATAAAAAGTTAAAAACGTATCATGTTCTTCTGAGTAATAAAATTTTTAAATAGAGACGTTTCACCGATTTTCCCAATTTCTTATGCTTAATATACTTGTGATTTTCCCAATTTTTGTCAACACATGAATTTGCAGTTGAGGAATATGAGAGGTCATGGGAACAAAATGAAGCATTGGGTCTGAATGATATTGACACCTCTTCTGCTGATGTAGCTTATGAAGCAGCAAATGATGCCAAAACTGAGTGAGCATATTTTGTTTTAACACTCCTTTTGGGGTGGAGAAAAAAGGGAAAATATGTATTTTTTTTGGATCATAATCTGTATTTTTATTCATTTATCCTTAACACTTCTTGTAATGGCTCTTTGCCTTTAATTTGCATGAACTCGCATGGCCAATGAACTTTTATAATCCCTCTGGTATAGTTTTGCCATGAAGAGGCAGTCTCTTCATTGTCATACTCTTTTTCTAATTTTATATCTTACTAAGTTAATTCGATATGAGAGTACGACTGTTCTCGTTTGGAATAACTTATTTTTGGGCAATAAGTGTTTATAAATTGTGATTCATGGTTTATAAGATAAGTATGTGAGAGAAATTTTATCTCAGCTTGTGTAATAAGAATTTATTGTCCAAAAATAAGTGATTCCAAACTCATGAAATGTATGTCCTTGTGAATTCATCTTCATATTGGAGTAGTGCCTTGTACATGTCCTTTAATGGTTTTAATATTGATTTTTTATTTTTGAAATTTTTAATTTACATACTCATCCTATTCTTTTTATGTTTTTGGTAAAAAGACAAAATGATATTAATAACGATGAAGATGAATTTTGCAATGACACAAGAGAAATTGAACTAAAATGCAATAAATTAAGCCTATTTAGATCATTAACAAGAACAATAGCTATATGAAAGGAAGGAAATTCATAGAGCAGAGGTAGGACTTAATTTACATCTACTAAATTAAAAAAGATGTTTAGAGTGTTTTAGATATTAATTAACTTAATTAATTTTTTTAATATAATTAAATTAATTAAATATATCTTGCATTTTGAACCATATGAGCATTAAAGAGACTAAATTACGAATAGCTTAATCATTTAATATGATATACTTTTACTCTTTCTTATTTGAATACAAATTCAGAAATTTTGCCTTTATGGAATTATATACACAAATATTTATATAATTTTTATTCATTATATCAAATATTATATATTATCAACCTCATAGTGACTATATATTAAAACGTATTTTTATTTATATCATTTAAATAATTTTTTCAAGTATTCAAACAAATATATTTTTTCACCAAAAGGCCCATCTATCAATTGAGTGGAAGGTAGGTCTTTTGCTGGGAACTTTCAAGAGAAAGCGCGGGAAGCACAGAGATTGGATTGCGGGTTACGGGGTTAGTGACACTGACAGTGGATTATTGCCAACAACGACGATGAACAACGGCGAACCCTTATCGGAGATGGAAAGGGGAACCCTAGTTACCATAGATCTGAAGCGAGACGGTGTTGAGGATCTTACAGACCATCTTCATCACCTTCCCTGCTGCATCAAATCCACTGGTCCTGCCTCCGTTTCGCACTATTTCAAACCCAAGCCTACTGGTATTTTTCCCCTCTTGCTACCACCATTGTCGTCGATTCTGAGGTTTTCTTCTTGCTGATTGGCTTTTCCATGTCTTGGGGGTAGGGATTGAGGTCGAGGGGTTACCGCTACAGGAAGCTTACTTCAGAGGCAGGAAGTTAGATGGAACAACGATCCTTCTCCCCAATGAATATCGCGGTGTGTGATCTCCTTTATTTCAAACTTCAGAAATCTTTTGCTACATTACTTAAGCACACACAATCTAATTTGTTTTAGCACTGTCTTTATGCTGCATTCAGTTGCTGTGGTCTTTGGAGAAATGGGTCAACTTCCTTTTATTGGAATTTCGACTCCATAAAATCTGACTGAAAAATGCGATTGATGCTTAGATTATTTGTAGATTGATGTCTCATTGAATAATCATGAGAAGCAAAATATGCAGTTTTGGGGATTGGCATGAATTTATCTTCATGTCCTTTGTTAGTTGCATGCTCATTATAGGTGGGGTTTCTCTGAAAATTTCATTTCCGAGTACGACTCTGCAGGCTTCGTATTAGGAAAGAAAAGTCAGGACGAGAAAAATTCATCTGCCGCTTCTTATTCTGAAAACTCTAATTCCTGGGAGATGAAGGCAACGTTTCAAAACATTACATACTGGAACCATGATTGCCTTCCTTCACAGAATGATGATTTCATGCGTGCTTTCCATTGGCTTACTGTTGCAAAGGCTGTAAGTTTTTAGCTCAATTATTGGGATTGGGAATATATTTTGATTCTTAGGTAAGAGGCCGTGGTTTTCTCGCAGTTTATTGTATTTTATCTATGATAAATACATTGAGTTGAATACTTGAAAATAGAGACGTACAGATGTCTAATCCATTGATGCATGAAAATCAATGTGGATATCACCATTCAATTGAACAGAATATGTGAATTATCTATTACATATGCTGATAGCAACAAAAATGAAATTGTAACACATGCAGATCTCGTTGTTGGTTTGGGTCTAACTACCAATCGCTATAATTTGAATTGTGACAGGGGGTTAGAACACATTGGTATTTTCTCTTCATTTTTGCCCACCAGATTATCAATCCATATCTAGTGCGTGTTTGGTTTCAAGTTGAAAATCACCAAAACCATGATTTCGCCTTCTAATGTGAAACCAAACACATTCTACTTGATTTAGTAGCGTATATCTTGCAGAGAGACATTGCTCAGTTTAAACTTATGTGTGGATGGGAAAATGAGACTATTTGTACCTTGTTCTCCGACTCCTTCCTTATGTGTCATCTATTCGTTTTCCTTATCCCCTCTTATTGATGATGTGTAACATATGGAAGTTAAAATTGACTCAGCCAATTCTGAAAGACAATGAAAATATAATGTTTTGCTGCCTAAGTATGTAAACTTTACTATATTGTAATTGCAGCTGCACACTCCTGTAACACCTGAGGATTTAGCTTCAACATCTTCCACTCTCTAGAGGCTCGACTGGTCTGGTAGGAAGTGTTGTGAGCATATTAACTTTCTGCCTATCTATTGATGTAATTTATGGATTTATGTTCTCCCCAATGTAATTTTGTTGAGACATTTTACTTTTATGTATCTGCGTACCTATCTCTGTGAATAGTAAATGTGTCATTTCAGTTTCTTACCTTTAGCTTGGAGAAATGATCTATAGGGGTGCTTACTGCTTAGCTAGTAATCATGTCAGGTCACTGCTTAAAATCATTTGCTTGGACTTGGAGGTATCTTAACTTTAGATGGTAATTTCCGTGGAGGTAACTCCTCTTCACTTTGATCTTTGCCATCTACATGTGTGTCTGTGTGTGTGTCCACCCACTTCAGTTGGAAGGAGATCTGGAGTACCATGTGCATATTTTATGTAGACAATTCATATTCCTTCGATTATAAGTTTTATGGGCTCGTGGTTATAGTCTTACAGGGATTTTTGCTTCAGTTTTTCTCTTTTCTATTGATTAGCCATGGTAGAGTTTTATGATCAAAATGACATCTACTGCTACTCCATTAACTCTTCCCCTTCTAGAGAAGAAGAAAAGAGTAAGAAGGCAATGAAAAGCTTAGCATCTGCATTACTCCAAGTGTCTTAAGCAATAGAAAAGAGAATTCCACTCTTCAAGCACATTGTTGGCCAGTTCGACAGGTCTGGTGATCGTCTTTGTTGTTTTCCCCTTTTCTCACATGTCCAGGTCAGCATGGGCGGTAATTTTGCTGCCCCAGTTTGCCCAGTCAGCGCAAACTTAACGACGTTAGGGACACGTAGGCAAACTTGACACCATTAACCCAACTCCAAGTCCATTTCAAATTATAGAGACTAACGGTTTTAGATGGAGTAAAACTAAAACCAAAGCCAAAATGAAGACAAATTATAAGGATTAACAATGATATTATTATTTACCCCCTTTTTTTTTAAAAAAAAATGAGGTGCAAAATAGTAATAAGATTTTAGTTTTTAAATTAAACATAAAAGTAATGATAAGATGTGGTTCATCCAAATAAGATGTGGAATAGTTCAAAAAGATATATATATATATATATATATAATTGATCAATCAAGAACTGTCTCTAATATTTTAAATGGCCATGTGTATGACCATTGACCAAGAATTATACCATGTGTACGGCTACGCGTACACGCACATATGCACGCGTATACATACAAATGCGCACTTAATTAGAGTTTGTGCCACTTGAAAATTAACAGCAAAGAAAATTGAATCATATCTTTAGAAGATGCTTCAGAGAAGAAAACACGTGTACGCACTTTGAACTACTTGTGAATAAAGCAGCAAAGAAAACCCACTAGTTCTTCTCGAATAAATGCTTCTACGATTATTAAACCGTTTATTTGGTGTCTTTATCTTTTGCTGTTTAAAAAGAAGCATAGAGAATCTTATCCAAATTAATATTCCTGTACTACAAACGTTAACCTTTTCGTGTTCCTCTTGGTTTAGCTTTCAACGTTTTCACATTCCTTGTTTAGTAATACTAGTAATTTAGCAAATCAAACTCTGTTATTCACAAACACCAAAGTGAAGGGAATGCTAAAGGTTCTCTCAAGCAGCTTGTACAGTTGGCTCCTTCAAAACTACGTTCGAACGTAAAATAAAGTAAAAGCTAAAGAAAGATAAGATCATTCAGATTCTAAATCATCCTTAGGAAGCTCACAAGAAGGTGAATTCTTACCCACTTTACGCCATCTAGATTGCCAGTTCAAATATATATATATATATTTATACACTTGAAGATTTCTAGGTAACAAACATAGGAGATTGTCTATTTGTGGCGAGTTTTACATTACATTCCATCCTCAGTAAGGAAGAATGTCTTCTGATCACCACACTGCTAGTCATGCACATTGGAAGGGAGTAAGTTCCTTTCTTCTCCGTCCAGCTATTATTATTATTATTATTATCATCTTCCTCGTCGATCTGTAATGATTATCTGTTCAAGTTCTTGCCTTGTATTGTTATTAGATTAAATGTTATATTATAGCTAGTAATTATTAGTCAGACCAGTTTCCTTTCTTTCCCCTTAAATATATCATACACCTAAACCAGATTTAGTTCAGGGTTGTGTCCGATAGTTACTTTTGGTCTGATAAATAACATTTGGCAATGAATAATATATATCCAAGGATGAGATTTTAGAGAATTCATTATTTACAAGATTCATGGCTTCCCATAGAATCATTGCAAATCATAATCTTGCAGAAACTTGCTAACGAGCAGCTAATGATTGATGCCTTGAAGAATACCCATTAAGTATTTAATTATGTATTCATAAATTCATGAATGATCAAGTTCAATTGCTGTTTTGTTTGATGATTTTAAGGATGAAAGCCTTGAAGCTGAGTTTGAGACAACAGGGGCAATTAAGGTTCCTGTGAAGGCTCTAAACATCATTTGGGGCAACGACACTCGATTTTGGCGGTTCAAGAACCTTCCAGACGATGAAACCAGGTAAGATTCACATCATATCAAAAAGGAAAAAAAAAAAACAAAACAAAACATCAAGATGACTTATTTTATGGTTACCGTCAAAGGTTTGTAGGGGCCAAAGGCTTTACTTTTTTTTTTTTTGTATTATATATGTAGCCACACATTTCCAACCTCAAAATTTATGCAAACTTTATACTCCTTCCAGTCATTAATATAAGATATATTTATCTAATTTGATTAGATTAAGCAAGATAGTTAAGTTGGTTAATATAACATGCATTTTCTAAAACATCTCAGTCATTTTCCTTAATCCCCCTTCTCTTCCTTAATTATTGCTGAGGAAGTAACAATATGGGTAAATTAGGAAAATATTGTTAAATATGAAAAATAAATTTTATATTTAGATCAAGGTCAACTCTCCAAATATGTCTTATATTGAGGACCGGAGTAGTATTATACTTCATTTAATCCAAAATATAAGTCACTTTCAGTCACATCACCAAAACCAAGGTAGAGTATTAAATTTGTCTTAAATTGAAAAAAAATCCAACTTTGCCCTTATTCAAATCATTTTTGTAGAAATTTTGACAGTCTCTCTTATAATGGCATGTACTATGTTTAACTAACTTATCTAACTTACTTAATATTTCAAAAAAAAGTGAATTTGGGTATATTAAGGACCAGAGGTAGTAGTGTATACACACACAGGCTCAAATCCTGCTTGTAGCATACATACGTAGAGCATCTAAATTACAAAAAATGCTATCTCATGACTAAATATATATTTTTTGGTTTGGGATTTTGAAGGATGATAGGGTTAAAGGAAGGTGCATGGCTGGTTCAAGTGAATTGGATAGAAGTGACAGGAAGAGTGAGAAAGGATGAACTGTATAATAATGCTAACTCAGTTTCAAAAACATATGGTATCTATTACGTCATTAAGTTTAGGGCTGATGCATTTGGGTGGCACTCTGTTCCAATCAAGTTCAAGCTCAGAGTCACAACCAAATCTGCAAAAACCATTGATCATTATCAAAACACAAGTATTGAGCAAGAAGATGAGAAGAGCATGAATCTGGAACCCTACAGAGAGAAGCAAGAGGTGTGGCATGAAATCCCAGGAGGCCAATTTTCTGTTTCTGACTCTGATGGCTTTCTTGAGTTTGGCATGTTTGAAGTTGACACTGCTTGGTGGAAGGGCAATATGGTCCTTGCTGGTGTCAAGATCAAGCCCTTACAAGACTAATCATCATCATTAATGTTTATTTGTGTAATATAATTACAAGTGATAAGAATGTGATGTGTTGAAGTTATATGTAATAATTCTCCTTTTTGTTTTAATTTTATTTTTGTCTTTTTAATGTTACAGTCTAATGAGAGATGTTATTGGATTTGTGCAAGACTGAATTCTTTATGTAAGAAATCTTAATGGTTTCATTCTTATATTAATTTAATTTGTTGCATGTTCAGGATGTGAGTGAGGGTAGTCCCTCCATTTCCTTTTAATTAACGTTTTAGCAACAAAATTTTCGTTGCATTTTAACTATCGTTTTATAATGTCAAAGATTATTATTATTATTATTATATATATGTGTATTTTAATTATATCTTTAACACCTACCTTGAACGTAAGAGCTAGTTGAGGGTTTTTTTTTTTAATGTAAGACCATAATTCACTTTGCTTCTCTATTTTATAAATTTTTTTCTTAACTTTCTCTATTGATTACACATATTAAGTATAATAATTAATGAAGTATATTAGGAAACCAATATACATTTATTAATATTAACTAATTTAACTAACTTTTTTTATGATTAGAATTCGAAGAAGTATGTTCCCCCAAAAACTTACACACCTGTTATGTCATTGCAGATGGTTTGAACTTACAATCTCACATTTAAGAAAATTTTAAAAGAGACATTTGACGCCAATAGGCTCTAATGGAAGAAGTATGGTTTTATAACATAACGTTTTTGTTTTGTTACCAGCTTCCATAGCCTCTTCCTCCAAACCATTATAAGCATAACAACACTTGAAAGAAAATAGAGGGAGTATTATATTCCTAGAAAAAAAAAAAGAATTGATAATAAATATAATTAAAAATTATGAATTCAGAGAACCATCTATAATATTGGGAGATAAGGAATAAAGATAAGAATGAAAGGGGATCAATCCCAGAAGAACCAGATGCTTTCTTTCTTCAGCTGTAGCACCACTTCCTCTTATCTTTCAAAACTTGAACTTACGGAATATATTCCTTTTATCTCTTTTCCCCATACTTATTCTTTATTTTTAAGAAAGACATCCAGATTTTAAAATAGAAAAAAATCTGTAATTTTTATTTCAAAAAACTCATATAATTTATTTTTTTAATGTAAAAATTTTGAAAATTTGATCCATTTAATTTTCTTGGATTTCAATTAGGACATGTATATATGTTTGTGTGTCTGTGTGTAAGGTGTGCATTGTGATATTGTAAGGACTATAGTGCTTGCATAGATACAATGGGGAACTCCAACCCATCTCCACCGCGACGGCGACCTTCCCCTCCACCTCCACCTCCACCGCCACCTCCACCTCCACCTCCACCTCCACCGCCACCTCCACCTCCACCTCCAGCAAGTCCAATAAGACGAGATCCTCCACCGCCATCACCTCCACCAGTAAGTCCAATAAGACGATCACCTCCACCGCCATCACCTCCACCAGCAAGTCCAATAAGACGAGATTCTCCATCGCCACCACCTCCACCAGCAAGTCCAATACGACGATCACCTCCACCAGCAAGTCCAATTAGACGAGATTTTCCATCGCCACCACCTCCACCAGCGTTGACCAGTCCAAGAAGAGAAGATCCACCACCGCTATTGACAAGTCTCCCAAAAGACCTTCAATACATATTGAAAGAAGCTGACTCTGCCATTGAAAAGTCTTCCACAGACAAGCTCTATGATCAGCTTTACTCTTCTGGCCTCTTTTTATCCCACAAAACCAAGGCAAGTCCCTGCCCACTTACTTCAATTATAACTTATTTGTCTCACTTCTGGCTAGTTTATTTGGCATTTGAATGTTAAAAAACTTCTTGTTAAACTGATGCGCGCGCACAAAAAAACATAATGTGCAGAAATTGTGGTTGAACAAGAAGGTGAATTGCAAGTGCTTCATGTTGTATGCAAGGGCACTTTCAATCACTGGGGGAGAAGACCCTCACTCTTGGAAATGGATACAACTCCAAGAATCAAGGTACACACTATTCACAATTCAAAATATATGCACCGATTATATAATACAAAGGGAAAACTAATCTTTTTTATTCTTATAGTTTTGACTCGGTTGTAACTTAGTTCTTAAATTTTGACTCAGTGCAATTCAGTCATCATAGTTTTGACTCAGCTAAAACTCAGCCCTTGAACTTTAACTCAAGGCAGCTCAATTCCTATAGTTTTAACTATTTTAAAAAGGGGAAAATGACATCAAGGCCCCAATTAAAGAAAATAATATAAGAAAAGTCCCATAACTTGTCAATGACAAGTGGAAGAGCAACCATTGGCAAGTAATGGGGCTTTTCTGATACTATTTTTCTTAATTAGGATATTAGTGTCATTTTCCCTCTAAAATTTTAGTCCCTGAACTTCATGAAATATATGATTTTTTCCCCTAAAATATACGGAGTAATATTTTAAATGGAAAAACTCTAGAGATTGAGTCGCATCGAGCCAAATTTCAGGGACTGAGTCAAAACTATAGAGATTAAGATACACCGAGTCAGAGTTACAACCAAGACAAAACTACAAAAACCAAATGATTAATTTTCCATGATAATATAAATAAAACCTGGTTTAAAGCATGAGAACAATGAGGTGTGATGTTGCAGTGGGACAATGATAGAGGCAGCTGAACTGAAAAGAGTGAGTTGGCTAGAAGTGCGTGGAAGGTTAGACACAAGGAAGCTGACAGCAGAAGTTTTGTATGAAGTGTGCTTTCTTGTGATGCTGGAAGATACAGCTCAAGGCTGGGAGGTACCTGTGAATGTAAAGCTTGTGCTACCAGGAGGGAAGAAGCAAGAACACAGGGAGAATTTGGTCAGCAAGAAGAGAGTGCAATGGATAGAGATTCCAGTAGGGCAATTTGTAGCTCTTGATCATGAAGGTGGAGAAATGGAATTCTCTTTGTATGAGATTGAAAGTGGGGCTTCGAAACAAGGCCTTGTCATCAAAGGAGTCTCCATCAAACCTAATCCTCATGACTACAGAATTCCTCTGGAATGATGCAAATCATGCCCAACCATAGTTCATATCTGGTCTGGTACTGTCATAGAGTATAATAAAATTGTTCATCGAGTTTTATGCAATAGTTCAAGTTTACATATATATAAAGAGATACTCGAACCAGCCTCTCGGCTCTTGGGGTAAGACTGTGTACATCTATCTCTCCCCAAACCTTACCATCCTTGTGGGAGCTTTATTCAGTGAACCGCCTTATATGTATAAAGAGATACTTTTGATATAATATGAAAGTTTCTAAGACAAATTAGATTGCAGCCTTCCACTCATTTTTTGCGGTTCAAGAACCTTCCAGACAATAAAACCAGGTAAGATTCACATGATATCAAAAAGAAAAAAAAAAACGAAATGAAACATCATGATGACTTATTTTATGGTTACTGTCAAAGGTTTTATTTTATTTTTCTCTGTATTATACATGTAGTCATACATTTCCAACCTCCTCAAAATTTATGCAAACTTTTATGTTATGCTCTCGCTAGTCCAAAATATAAGTCACTTTCAACCGTATCACATGAAAGGAAGAGCGATTAACTTATTAAATCTGTTTTAAATTGAATTTTTTTCCAATGTTGCCCTTATTTAAATCATTTTGTAGAAATCTTGGCAAAGTCTCTCTTGTGAATGAGACCTTTTGAAAGTTCTACAACAACATCACAAAACTTTTCAATAAAAAGGAGCTCCATTCAATAGCAAAAGATAACTACTACTTCATGTCTTTAATATAAGACCAGTTGATTTTTTTGAAGAGATTAATAAAGCTAAATATATTACTTTAAATTATTTATATTTATCTTTTTTATATCAAACTAATTTATCTTACTTATAAATTAATATATAATCAAATGATATTCGACATGTGCTATGTTTAACTAATTTATCTAACTTGCTTAATATCTCCAAGAAAAGTCAACTGGTATGTTAAGGACCGGAAGGAGTAGTATACACACACACAGACTCAAATCCTGCTTGCAGCATATAGCGTACGTAGAGCTTCTAAATTAAAAAAAAGAAATGCTATCTCATGACTAAATGTATATGTTTTTTGGTTTGGGATTTTGAAGGATGATAGGGTTAAAGGAAGGAGCATGGCTGGTTCAAGTGAATTGGATAGAAGTGACAGGAAGAGTGAGAAAGGCTGAACTGTATAATAATGCTAACTCAGTTACAAAAACATATGGTATCTATTACGTCATCAAGTTTAGGGCTGACGCATTTGGGTGGTACTCTGTTCCAATCAAGTTCAAGCTCAGAGTCACAACCAAATCTGCAAAAACCATTGATCATTATCACAACACAAGTATTGAGCAAGAAGATGAGAAGAGCATGAATCTGGAACCCTACAGAGAGAAGCAAGAGGTGTGGCATGAAATCCCAGGAGGTCAATTTTCTGTTTCTGACTCTGATGGCTTTCTTGAGTTTGGCATGTTTGAAGTTGACACTGCTTGGTGGAAGGGCAATATGGTCCTTGCAGGTGTCAAGATCAAGCCCTTACAAGACTAATCATCATCATTAATGTTTATTTGTGTAATATAATTACAAGTGATAAGAATGTGATGTGTTGAAGTTATATGTAATAATTCTCCTTTTTGTTTTAATTTTATTTTTGTCTTTTTAATGTTACAGTCTAATGAGAGATGTTATTGGATTTGTCCAAGAGTGAATTCTTTATGGAAGAAATCTTAATGGTTTCATTCTTATATTAATTTTATTTGTTGCATATTCTGGATGTGAGTGAGGATAGTCCCTCCATTTCCTTTTAATTAACGATTTAGCAACAAAATTTTCGTTGCATTTTAACTATCGTTTTATAATGTCAAAGACAATTATTACATATATGTGTGTGTTTTTTAATTCTATCATTGACACCTACCTTGAACCTAAGAGTTAGGTGTGGGGTTTTTTTTTTTTTTTTTTTTGAAATGTAAGACCTTAATTAATCCATTTTGCTTTTCTATTTTATAAATTTTTTTTTAACTTTCTCTATTGATTACACATATTAAGGTAATAATTAAATGGAGTATATTAGGGAAACCAATATATATTTGTTAATATTAACTAATTTTTTCTATGATCAGGACTCGAAGAAGTATGCCCCCCCAATAACTTACACACTTGTTATGCCATTACAGAAGGTTTGAACTCAGAATTTCACGTTCAAAAAAGTTTTAAAAGAGACATTTGATGTCAATAGGCCCTAAGGGATGAAGTATGATTTTAAAACATTAGGCTTGTTTGGGACCCCCAAAAGTGTTTATTCACGTAAATGGAGATAAAACTACTCTCACATATTTACCTTGTATATCGCAAATCACGATTGAAAAGTTGTTTTTGAAGACTCCAATCGTTATATATTTTTGTTTTGTTACTAGCTTCCATAGCCTTTGCATGACATTAACCAGTCTCAAAGAATTCTCACTTTTGCGATATGGACAATTTAATGTCTGTTTGAGTTAGCATTCAATAAGCACGTTCATGTAAGATGAGACAAAATTTCTCTCACATACTCATATTATACACCATAAATCATGTTGGAATAACAGCTTTTACCGTTAATCCAAACAGGCACTTGGTAAAATTGCATCACTTGTTAACTTTATATTGTCTTCCTTAATCCTTATTGTGAAGACCTTAAGCATAACAACACTTAAAAGAAAATAGAGGGAGTATTATATTCCTAGAAAAAAAACAATGAATTAATAATAAATATAATTAAAAATTACGAATCCAGAGCACCATCTATTATATTGGGAGATAAGGAATAAAGATAAGAATGAAAGATGATCAATCCCAGAAGAACCAGATGCTTTTCTTTCTTTAGCAGTAGCACCAGTTGCTCCTATCTTTCACAACTTTGGCTTACGGAATATATTCCTTTTATCTCTTTTCCCCATAATTATTCTTTATTTTTAAGAAAGACAATCCAGATTTTAAAATAGAAAAATATCTGTAATTTTTATTTCAAAAAGCTTATATAATTTATTTTTTTAATGAAAAAATTTTAAAAATTAGATCCATTTAATTTTCTTGGATTTCAAGGACATGTGTATATAAATGTGTGTGTGTGTCTAACGTGTGCTTTGTGATATTGTAAGGACTACAGTGCATGCATAGATACAATGGGGAATCAAAGCTCCGCCATAGTTCCACCGCTCCTCCCGTTCGTAGATCCACTGCGCGTGTTGCTACCGCCACCGTCACCGCCACCGCCACCGCCTCCGCCTCCACCAGCAAGTCCAATAAGACGATCACCTCCACCGCCACCACCTCCACCAGCAAGTCCAATAAGACGATCACCTCCACCGCCACCACCTCCACCAGCAAGTCCAATAAGACGATCACCTCCACCGCCACCACCTCCACCAGCAAGTCCAATAAGACGATCACCTCCACCGCCATCACCTCCACCAGCAAGTCCAATAAGACGATCACCTCCACCGCCACCACCTCCACCAGCAAGTCCAATAAGACGATCACCTCCACCAGCAAGTCCAATTAGACGAGATTTTCCATCGCCACCACCTCCACCAGCGTTGACCAGTCCAAGAAGAGAAGATCCACCACCGCTATTGACAAGTCTCCCAAAAGACCTTCAATACATATTGAAAGAAGCTGACTCTGCCATTGAAAAGTCTTCCACAGACAAGCTCTATGATCAGCTTTACTCTTCTGGCCTCTTTTTATCCCACAAAACCAAGGCAAGTCCCTGCCCACTTACTTCAATTATAACTTATTTGTCTCACTTCTGGCTAGTTTATTTGGCATTTGAATGTTAAAAAACTTCTTGTTAAACTGATGCGCGCGCACAAAAAAACATAATGTGCAGAAATTGTGGTTGAACAAGAAGGTGAATTGCAAGTGCTTCATGTTGTATGCAAGGGCACTTTCAATCACTGGGGGAGAAGACCCTCACTCTTGGAAATGGATACAACTCCAAGAATCAAGGTACACACTATTCACAATTCAAAATATATGCACCGATTATATAATACAAAGGGAAAACTAATCTTTTTGATTCTTATAGTTTTGACTCGGTTGTAACTTAGTTCTTAAATTTTGACTCAGTGCAATTCAGTCATTATAGTTTTGACTCAGCTAAAACTCAGCCCTTGAACTTTAACTCAAGACAGCTCAATTCCTATAGTTTTAACTATTTTAAAATGGGGAAAATGACACCAAGGCCCCAATTAAAGAAAATAATATCAGAAAAGTCCCATAATTTGTCAATAACAAGTGGAAGAGCAACCATTGACAAGTTATGGGGCTTTTCTGATATTATTTTTCTTAATTAGAACCTTAGTGTCATTTTCCCTCTAAAATTTTAGTCCCTGAACTTCATGAAATATATGATTTTTTCCCCTAAAATATAGGGAGTAATATTTTAAATGGAAAAACTCTAGAGATTGAGTCGCATCGAGCAAATTTCAGGGACTGAGTCAAAACTATAGAGATTAAGATACATCGAGTTAGAGTTACAATCAAGACAAAACTACAAAAACCAAATGATTAATTTTCCATGATAATATAAACAAAACCTGGTTTAATGAATGAGAGCAATGAGGTGTGATGTTTCAGTGGGACAATGATAGAGGCAGCTGAACTGAAAAGAGTGAGTTGGCTAGAAGTGCGTGGAAGGTTAGACACAAGGAAGCTGACAGCAGAAGTTTTGTATGAAGTGTGCTTTCTTGTGATGCTGGAAGATACAGCTCAAGGCTGGGAGGTACCTGTGAAAGTAAGGCTTGTGCTACCAGGTGGGAAGAAGCAAGAACACAAGGAGAATTTGGTCAGCAAGAAGAGAGTGCAATGGATAGAGATTCCAGTAGGGCAATTTGTAGCTCTTGATCATGAAGGTGGAGAAATGGAATTCTCTTTGTATGAGATTGAAAGTGGGACTTCGAAACAAGGCCTTGTCATCAAAGGAGTCTCCATCAAACCTAATCCTCATGACTACAGAATTCCGTTGGAATGATGCGAATCATGTCCTACCATAGTTCTTATCTGGTCTGGTATATAGAGTATAATAAACTTTTTCATTGAGTTTTATACAATAGTTCAAGTTTATATACAGAGATACTCGAACCAGCCTCTCCGCTTGTAGGGTAAGACTATGTACATTTATCCCTTCCCAGATCTTACTGGTGCGAGCTTTATTTCTTCAGTGAACCGCCCTATATGTATAACGAGATACTTATGATATAATATGAAAGTTTCTAAGACAAATTAGGTTGCAGCCTTCCAGACGATGAAACCAGGTAAGATTCACATCATATCAAAAAAGGAAAAAAATACAAAACGAAACATCATGATGACTTATTTTGTGGTTACTGTCAAAGGTTTTATTTCTCTCTCTCTCTCTATATTATACATGTAGTCATACATTTCCAACCTCCTCAAAATTTATGCAAACTTTTATGTTATCCTCTCGCTAGTCTAAAATACAAGTCACTTTCAACGGCATCACCGGAAAGGAAGAGCGATTAACTTATCAAATCTGTTTTAAATTGAATTTTTTTTTTCAATTTTACTCTTATTTAAATCCTTTTATAGAAATCTTGGCAAAGTTTCTCTTGTGAGTGAATGGGACCTTTCAAAAATTCTACAACAACATCACAATACTTTTCAATAACAAGGAGCTCCATTCAATATCAAAAGATAACTACTATTTCATATTTTTAATATAAGACCTAGTTGACTTTTTTGGAGAGATTAATGAAGTTAAATATATTACTTTAAAGTATTTATATTTATCTTTTATATACCAAACTAATTTATCTGACTTATAAATTGATATATAATCAAATGATATCTGACATGTATTATATTTAACTAACTTATCTAACTTGTTTAATATCTCTAAAAAAAGTCAACTGGGTATATTAAGAGCTGGAGGTAGTAGTATATATACACACAAGCTCAAATCTTGCTTGTAGCATACGCAGAGCATCTAAATTACAAAAAATGCTATCTCATGACTAAATGTATATATTTTTTGGTTTGGGATTTTGAAGGATGATAGGGTTAAAGGAAGGAGCATGGCTGGTTCCAGTGAGTTGGATAGAAGTGACAGGAAGAGTGAGAAAGGCTGAACTGTATAATAATGCTAACTCAGTTACAAAAACATATGGTATCTATTACGTCATCAAGTTTAGGGCTGATGCATTTGGGTGGCACTCTGTTCCCATCAAGTTCAAGCTCAGAGTCACAACCAAATCTGCAAAAACTAGTGATCATAACCACAACACAAGTATTGAGCAAGAAGATGAGAAGAGCATGAATCTGGAACCCTACACAGAGAAGCAAGAGGTGTGGCATGAAATCCCAGGAGGCCAATTCCCTGTGTCTGACTCTGATGGCTTTCTTGAGTTTGGTATGTTTGAAGTTGACACTGCTTGGTGGAAGGGCAATATGGTCCTTGCAGGTGTCAAGATCAAGCCCCTACAAGCCTAATCATCATCATCTAATCATTAATTAATGTTTATTTGTGTAATTACAAGATATAAGAACGTGTTGTAGTTCTATTTGCTGGCTGCTTTCAGTCACCATCCTCTAGCTGTGTTGAAGTTATGTAATTCTCCTTGTTTTTGTCTTTTTAATGTTACAGTCAAATGAAAGATGTTATTGCTTATTGGATTTTGTCCAAGACTGAATACCTTTTGTGAGAGATCTCAATGGTTTCATTCTTACATTAATTTGTTGCCCATTCAGGGTGTGAGTGAGGATACTACCTCCATTTCCTTTTTTTTTTTTTCACGTTTAATATCAATAGGCAATTATTATTATTATTATTTCAATTCTATCCCTAATACGTATTTAATATACTCCCCCCTATAGCTGGGAATACGGGCCAGCTCGCCGGTTGCGGGCTGGCCCGCACCAACCCGCGGCCCGCCCGGTGCGGGTCTGTGCAGCCCGCACTTCTGCGGGCTGGCAAAATGCCAACTCTAACCCGCAGTGTGCGGGTTGCGGGTCAGCCTGCGGGCCCGCATTTTTTTTTTTGAAAAAAAATTCATATTTTTTAAAGAAGATTAAAAATATGAGACACATATATATATGAGTAATTAAATTTACCTTCCTAGTATCAATCATTTCTTTTATAAAAATTTAAAAACATAATCTAAAATTTAAGAGATAAAGTTATCAAATTTGTTAAAGTTTATAAACAAAATATAAACTCATCCTCAAGCAACCAAGATATAATAATTTTGTTTAAAGAAGAAGGAAAGAAGCTAAGATTTTTTTACTTTGTATTGGGAGGTACTAAAATAAGAGTAGAAAACTTATAAGTTTTGTAAAATTATTATATGTAAATAAAAAATAAAAAATTTTACAAACCCACCAACCCGCGGGCTGGTCCGCATTAACCCGCGGGTTATGCGGTGCGGGCCTGTGCGGCCCCCATTTTTGCGGGTTGGGATTTTCCCAACCCTAACCCGTCAAAACCCACGGGCTCAACCCCTTGAGCCCGCGGGTTGAGCCCATATTACCGGCTCTACTCCCCCCCTCAAATCCTAAGGGTTTGTTTGGTCTGAGGGGAGGGGAGGGAAAGTGGGCAGAGGGAAAATATTTTTAAGTTGCATTTAAAAAAATTAGAGAAATGGGGTTAAAAATTTTTAATTAATTTTTCTTAATTTTTTATCTTATATATTCTCTTTATTAAAATTTTATTACCCCACTTCTTCAATCTTTTAAAATTTAACTCATAAAAATTTTCCCTCCCCTCTCTTCCCCTCCAAATCCCTCACACCAAACAGACCCTAAAAGTAAGAGTTAGTTGATGGGTTTTGCTTTGATCTTAAGAATGAGGCTTTAATCCACTCTGCTTCTCAAATTTATAAATTTTTTTTCTTAATTTTCTCTATTAACTGTACATATTAAAGAGTATTTTTCTTCCCTAAAGAAACCAAGACACATTTGTTACAAATAACAAATTTAACTCATTTTTTTAATATTTGTAAATTCATTATCTAGCTTTCACATTTAGGATCGGAAGAAGCATGCTTTTTTTTTTTTTCCAATAACTTATATACCCATTATACCATTAAGGATGATTTGAACTCACAACTTTACGTTTAAGAAAATTTTAAGAAAGAGTTTGGATTACAAAACCCTGACAAAAGAACTATGGTTTTTGAACATAATATTTGTTTTTACCAGCTTCCATAGCCTCTTGTCCTCTTTCCCCAACCTTTATCAAGTTATTAGACATTTATGATATTGAACAGTCTCAAAGAATCCACACTTTCGCCGTTTTGCGATATAGACAATTCAGTAAAACTGCATCACCTGTTAACTTTTTATTATCTTCCTTAATCCTTGTGTGAAGACCTTAAGCATAACAACACCTAAAAGAAAGTAGAGGGGGTATCGTATTTCTAGGAAAAATCTTGTTCTTGGTTGAGGCAATAATAATATTATATTAAAAAATTACTTAAAAATGCGCTAATTTAATGACACTAATTCTTGTTTAAAAAATTACTTCATGTTTGTGTAAATAATAATTTGCACTATAAACTTTGTCCTATATTTAGGACCGGAGGTAGTGATATTACCATGATAATGAATCTATTCGAATAAATATATTATTGTTTCAAGGAGCATAATACATTATATATAAGAAGCTTAATAGTATTCTACCTATTATTAATGTATTAATGCATTGATGATGTTATAACATGAGTTTTCTTTTCATAATTTTTAGATCGAATTTAAGTAAAGACATGGCAATCATATGAAATTACTTTTTTTCTTTTCTTAATCATACATTACACAAACTGATAGATACAAAACTATTTCTTAATTCTAGTTTTTTTTTCCTGCAAAAGCAACAAAATATTTTAAATTTAAATATTAAAAAATTTAAAATTTGTGAAACACTTCTATTTTCCCCCGCTACAGTCATGAATATAATTTACTTACCCTTTATCTTCCGATTTTCTGTTTTATTTATAAAAAAAATAATAACTTGAAATTACAATAGTCTTTTTTGAACATGAAATTAGAATATCATTTGAATTTTGAACTTGTATATAAGATGACTTTCGATATCTTTTATATTAATTGATAATAAATATATATTTAAAAATCATGAATTCAGAGAACCATCTATTATATTGGGAGATAAGGAATAAAGATAAGAATGATCGGTGATGAGTCCAAGAAGAACCAGATGCTTTCTTTCTTCATCAGTAGCACCACTTGCTCTTATCTTTCAAAACTTTGGCTCTCCGAATATATTCCTTTCATCTCTTTCCCCATATTCTTCTAAATAAATTAAGAGGGGTTATGTAATTTATTCTTTATTTTCAAGAAAAACATCTAGACTTTAAAACAGAAAAAATCTGTACTTTTTTTTTAACAATCTACATAATTTATTTTTGTTTTTTTTAAATGTAAAGATTTTAAAAATCAAGAGGGGTTATGTAATTTATTCTTTATATATATAACGTGTGCATTGTGAAATTGAAAGGACTATGGTGCATGCATAGAAATCATGGGGAATGAAAACTCCATCCCAGCACCGCCTTTACCACCACCCCTACCACCATCATGTCGGCTGCCACCTCCACCAGTGGTGGCCAGTCAAAGAAGAGAAACTCCTCCGCTGCCGCCGCCACCACCACAAGTGGCCACTCAACTAAGAGAGGCAAAACCCTTAGAAATAGAGAACAAGAGGGAAAAAGAAGCTGAAAAGAACACGAGAGATTGGAAACAAGATCATAATCATCATCATCATCAAAGCTTGAAGCCACCTGAAACTGTGAGTCTCCCAAAAAACCTTCAAGACATATTGAAGGAAGCTGATTCTCCCATTGACCAGTCTTCCATAGACAAGCTCTACGATCAGCTTTATTCCTCTGGCCTATTTTTATCCCACAAAACAAGGGCAAGTCCCTACCCACTTACTTCATGTTTCTTTAACACTTAAATGTTTGGTTAATTTCACCTAAGAAGCAACTTATCAAACTGATGATACACACACACAAACATGAGAATCTACTTTCATGAAAGCTTCAAAGAATTTAAAGGAAACATGATGATATGCAGAAATTGTGGGTGAACAAGAAGTTGAATTGCAACTGCTTCATGTTGTATGCAAGGGCACTTTCAATCACCTGGGGAGAAGACCCTCGCTATTGGAAATGGACAAAACTCCAAGAATCAAGGTACACACAATTCACAATTCAAAATATATGCAACAATTACATAATATAAAGGAAAAGTTAATCTTTTGGTCCTTTATAGTTTTGACTCAGTTTGAACTCAGTACTTAAACTTTGACCTGGTATATCTTAGTCTTTATAGTTTTGTCTTAGTTGAAACTCAATCTTTGAACTTTAACTCACTGTAATTCAGTCTCTATAGTTTAACCATTTAAAATTGTAGTCCCTAAGCTTCATAAAAATACACAATTTTATTTTCTAAAATATAGGGACTAATATTTAAATAGTTAAACTATAGGGACTGAGTTGCATCAAGTCAAATTCAGAGACTGGGTTACAATTGAGTCAAGACTATAGAGATTGGGTTGCACCGAGTAAAAGTTTAATAACTGAATTACAACCGAGTCAAAGCTATAGGTACCAAAAGATTAAAGTTCCTTGATAATATGAATAAACCCTAGTCAAATGAATGAGAGCAATGAGGTGTGATGTTGCAGTGGGACAATGATAGAGGCAGCAGAACTGAAAAAAGTGTGTTGGCTAGAAGTGCATGGAAGGTTAGACACAAGGAAGCTGACAGCAGGAGTTAAGTATGAAGTGTGCTTTCATGTGATGCTGAAAGATCCAGCTCAAGGCTGGGAGGCACCTGTGAATGTAAGGCTTGTGCTACCAGGAGGGAAGAAGCAAGAACACAAGGAGAATTTGATCAGCAAGATGAGAGTGCAATGGATAGAGATTCCAGTAGGGCAAGTTGTAGCACCAGCTCATGATGATGAAGGAGGAGAAATGGAATTCTCTTTGTATGAGATTGAGAGTGGGGCTTGGAAACAAGGCCTTGTCATCAAAGGAGTCTCTATCAAACCTAATTCTCATGACTAAAGAATTCCTCTGGAATGATGCAAATCATGCACTATCACAGTTCATATCTAGTCTGGTACTGTTATAGAGTATAATAAAACTGTTCATGGAGTTTTATGTATTAGTTTAAGTTTATATATAATAGAGAGATACTGGAGCTAGCCTCTCTCATGTGGGGGTAAGGCTGTGTGCATCTTTTTCTTCTCAGAGCGTACTTGGTGGGAGTCTTGTGCACTGAGCTGCTCTATATATATGGAGAGATACTTATGATATAATATAAAAGTTTCCAAGACAAAGTAGATTGCAGCCTGGCTCACAAAATTAGTGTTGTGATCCTAATTTGACTAGATAAACCCTGGTTCAGTACAGTGCATCTGTGCAGAGATATTATGAAACTCAAACTTTCAGTAGATCTCCCTAATATTTGACTTTGGAGCACAAGCATGTTTATTCAGGCATGCTGTTAATTATTAATTTTACAAAAATGCTGGAAGGTTTGTAAATAAGGAAGAAACAAGAAAAATAAAAGAAAAAAGATCTATGACGTTTATTTGATTGATGTTCGAAGTTTGGCAGCATCTCTATAGAAAAAAGCAATACGTCGGTGCTTTAAACATCTGCTCTGTATCCATCAGGTTTATACCACAATGAAAAATCAATCCCTTTGCTTATTAATTTCTCTGTTGCAGGTCCAATTCTCTCCAGCAGCTGAACTCATCAAGGCGAAAAAAAAATTAATAAAAGAAAATGACGCCAACATGCAAGAATTCCCCTGAATTAATGGTCAATCTAAACGAATCCTAAGTTCCATATCAATGAAGGATGAAAAAGAAAATATGCCCAGGTATATCCAACTTGTAATCCAGTAATTTCAGATATTTATATTGTACTAGGAGCATGAACAGAGAGACCCATATCAGCAAATAAATTTAAGAATAAGTTATCAAACAAGTTAGGAGGGAAACAATCAGGTCACTAACCTTTGTATGAATCACACCATTGGAAACCAAAACAGATCTATCAAACACGCAAAATTGTCCACCGTCCATCCGAGTAACTCTCCCACCGGCTTCCTCAACCATCTACGAGAAGGAAAATGGAATGAAACTTAGTAAACAAGTTTCATTAGGGGCCAGGGGAGACTGAGCTCGCCAACCATTGGATCTGTTAGGGAACTATGTAATAAGTTCCATAAGTTAGTCAAAGACAAATTTGGATGTAACAAATGAATAAGAAGTATTTGTTGTTTTCTCGCTGAGAAGTCACTCAAGTGGATTGTAGACCACAAATTTCACCTTTGCTGTGCAGTGTTGGCTAATTTATGATAGAAAACAAGGGTCAGTAAGTAAAATTCATTAAGCTTACCAAAACTCCGGCAGCCATGTCCCATGGCTTTAGACGATATTCCCAGTATGCTTCTACAATCCCTAAAGCTACATGACACATATCCACTGCAGCGGCACCAAGTCGTCTAACTCCCTAAACATCAAATATTCAAAAATTGAGAGAACTGAAAGGCAAAGAAGTGAGGAACAAACTCTTGAGAAGGGGCACATTTGAATAGATTTAGGTGATTACCCTGCTGACATCAGTAAATTCTTTGAATAATTCTATGTTTGTAGACCATGCATCATCGTGATCATACCCAAATCCTGTAACCAGAAGAGATCGCTCCACCTGAAAACAAGAAAATGAGGATTAGTTTACACATAACAGTGAGGATAAATTAAAAATTTCCCTGAATAAATTAAAAATTATGACAAGGAAGCATTAAATAATAGTTGGTAAATCCAAATCGTCCAACCACAACTTGGCAGAAATAAAAATTATGTGCAGAGTGTACTTACATATAAAGAATCAACATTTTATCAAATAAGAAGATGAATGAATGAATACAAACATGTAACGTGGAAAATTCTCCAATACTAAGATAAAACTAACAGGACAAACTTAACCAAAAGAGGAAGAAGAAAAGCAACTATGTCAAGGATAATTACAATATCCTTGCAACAAACTCACAAGACCATACCAAACATCAAATGCCATGTTGGATTGGCTTGGCACTATTCATTATGAAAGTGTAAATAGTCCATTCCTCTTAAGTTGCAACCCTTATTCCTATAATATCTGATAACTCTTCAATAATAGCAACCACTAAACCTTGTGAGCCTAAGAAAATGATATATAAAACCCCTGTCCTTAGAAGAGAAAAGATGACTAATCACCAAATGAGAAAAGTAGACAACAAAGATGGAATCCAAATAATATTAATAAAATATCATAGCACGTGAGCCAAAATACTTGATTTGTGCAATATTAGTATTACATGAAACTAAAGAGATTATATTGATCATCTATTGCTGCCGCTTATTATTATTAAACTACATTATGCACAACATCAAAGGTAGCTTCTAATATTACTCACCTGATCAGTTGTACTAACTTGGATCCTTTGTCCATTGCAGAAAGCTCCCCCACCTAGAAGGTAAAGATAACTGATTGCAGAGTAATGATATGAAGTTTATAAACAAATAAAGTAGATAAATCATTTTCAATTTCCTTTTGGTGTGAATAGCAGCTAAAACAAAATAATATTCACCAGCAGTTGCGGAGAAAATGCGGGTATTCCAACACATAGGACCTCCTACAAACTCAACCTAAAATAGATAAAAATTTATATTAATAAATCAACAACATTTCTTCCAGCTTCATCCACTATGATATAAGGTATAATAGAAAACTGATTGATGTCCCATATCTGAAGAGCAGTTATGAGCCTACAATCATATGCATCTCTAAAAGAACATAAAAGTTTCACTAAGAAAAGAGAAACTCTAAAAATAAAATATATGATTGAAGTACCACAGCAGCAGCTGCAGGATTCCCTCGATATAAAACTCCAATAGAAACTGCAAAGCTAGGATAGCCATGTGCAAAGTTTGTTGTCCCATCTACATACATATCAAAGATCAGTAGGTAAATTATCTAAGTATCAAATCTATATAAATTTCAATACAAAAGTAAAAAAGCTTGACAATCATGCTTTCTGATGTGCATAAATGCGGGCCTACATAAAGCCAATTTTTTGGGAGAAGAAACTTCATTAAAAACAGAGAACCATACGAGGGAAATTAATATCATTCCCTTAAAAATAGGTGTTAAGAGGTATTGCAAATTTAGGAAATACTCCCATGCTAAGGAAATAGTTGCTAGTAATGACCCCAAAGTAAAAGGCGTTGTGCCTTTGTTTAGTTATATTATCAGCAAAGAAGAGGCTGACAGTCCTTGTGTTATGCATCCAGTCGTTGAGTCTTTCATTAATATATTTTGTTCATTCCCCCACCCCCTTCCGAACTCACTTTTGCTCTTCTTGTTGTCTCAACAATGATAATAAAAATAAGTATGGAATGAAATTTCAACCTAAAGGATCAATGCACCAGAGATAATCAGACGCTGAATCTCCTATAATTCCACCCTCTTCCCCAAGAATAAGATGATCTTTAAAATTCTTTTTCACCACTTGTAATATGGCAGCTTCACTCATTTTATCTGTCCTGTAAATATTTGTAAACTTATCAGTATAAGATTGAAATAAAAAATCTTCATCTGTTAAAAAATAAACAATGCAATAACTCATAAAAAAATAGCTGAAGATCAACCATTCCAAAGAAAAAAAAACTTGGAGTTAAAGCTTTAAAGATTATATACATTCAAAGAAAATCAATGTCTGAAGTTAATAACACCGGACAGAAAAGGTATTTTTCTCTAGAAAAAGAGATATCACAGACAAACACCCAAGCCCACATTGATTAGAGGTTCAATGAGACCTTACTCCGTCACCAAGTCAGTTAATCCTTTATATGTAATATTCCGTGGCTTATTGAGAGCATCCATGACAACCTGGAAATAACAAAAAGATATAAAAAACAAGGTAACGTGGTTCATAAATATAGTATGCCAAAATTTTTCTGCGCATGGTTAACCATGTCAGTTAATCCTTTATTATTGGTGCTAGGCATGTTTAAGCTTATAAGATGCTGGTTCTTCAAATGCTGTCACAGACACAGAGCCTCTTTGACCAAGCATTTAAACTTCCAATCCTTGCCGCTCCAATTCATAATAATTGAATCCACCATTTTCGATATCTATCACCACTCTATTTCCACTTCTATGCCCCCAACGAAACTCTCTTTAATTTTCCAACTACGACGTTATCCCTATTTCCAGTGTTCTCACTTCGAATTAATCAAATTTTTCACAAGGAATACCTATATTCCATCTTATTTCACTACATACGTTAGGAGATATCCCTTATCGAGTTGTCGAAGATAAGCATATAGGCTCACAAAGATTAGAGTAAGACTTCTAATTACAAAATAGGAAGCTCTTGCATTTTGAAATCTAAAAAATAAAAAATAAAAAATCCTTTATCCTTTGTTGGCTAAAGCCAATTTCAAAAACAAGCCATCGAAGTGGCGATCATACAGAGCCTCAAAATGCAGTGAAGGAAATGACAAACCTCAGCACCAGTCTGAGCAGCTGTTTTGACCACTTCAATGAGCTCAGCAGGATCAATGGGTCCGTTTGATAGGGCACCGACTTTTGGAAACCTTTCAGATAGCAAAGATTTTGTTACGAAGTGAGGTCTCCTTGATATTGAGCTCCAATTTCGATGGAATTTGCTGAATCTTTGAGGGAAAGTCCCAGAAAATTGGTTTCGGATGCATAGCGACGACCTGGGCACCACAGAAAACTCAGGGTGAAGGTTTAAGCAAGCCGAGAAGACCATTGATGTAAGCAACAAAATGCGTCCTTGCTTCTGCTGCGAGCCTCTGATTTGAGATTGTGAAGTGGGAAATGAGAACGAAGACGACTTTCAAGAAAAATGATGCGTTACCAATATTTAATTTAAAATGTTATTAGTTAAAAATTAGCTTTTTTGACCGAAATAATAAAAATGAATTAGGAATTCTGCCACAGCCCACATGCCACGCAAGGCTCGTATTTAATTATTATTTTATATTTTTCTGCCAGAAAAAATAATTACTTTATGTTAGTATTTTTTTTGGGCGGGCGCGCGCAAACGATAATATGCACCAAACTTTATTTGAACGGGTAAAATATAAAGTTGTGTGTAATGCTTAAATCTAAAATTAGTTGATGGTATCATAAAAAATAAATAAAATTATATTTTTTGAATTTGGTTAAAGTTCCTATTCGAGGCTTAAAACACGAGTGATTTTTGGCTCTTCCACCAAATGCACTTAAAGGAATTTAAAATTATGTTTTCCTCCTTATTAGTAAAATTATATTTATTTTATCTTTCAATAATCAAGCAATTAAATGATAATTATGTTGGTAAGGATTTTTTTTTGGCGAGGTATAATAAAACCACATTTTATTTTATATAAATTTTTGATAAAAATTTATATAAACACTATCTCGAGAAAAAATTGCTGGAAAAGAAGTAGTTTTTTTAATCTACTGTTTTTTTGGCCAACTGTTTTGTCCCCTATACTCGATAAATTCTTGTTTTGTTTTTACACGTTAAAATTTGGTTTACTCGTTGGAGCTTGCACTCGAATTTCGAAGTTCGGACCTTCCGATTGAGTGGGGATAATTCAGTTCACATTTCCAGAAATATGATGCAGCTCGCTTCGCTAATTTCTAGTTACAGTAACTATACTCATCCCCTCTCGATTAAGGTACGCCTCTTGTATCTCACTCACTGTTCTTGTTTGTTCACTCTGCAATTTTCTGAGACTGAGTGAAAAATTGGTTCAATTGTGAAAGGGAGAACAAAATCTCATTCCTGTAAAGGTAGAAAACGTGAAGTTTTCTTTCAAGAGCTTGGCTCCGCCATTAATGGCTGCGCTTGTAGCCTTATCTCCGTTATGCTACACTCCAGGTTAACCACTCAAGCCTCATCTGAATATTGAAGAATCTCCCCTTGTTTTTTCTTAAATACTAAAGTGCCCCTGCTTTTGGTTCAAATTTCCATAAATACCATTGCTTGTTTTCTAACCTCATTTTGTTCTCGTCTCTGTGTGTTAACCCAGAAACGTATAACTTCCTTTCAGTCTTCTCTCACGTTGGCATATTCCTTATGCATGATGTCTATGTATGAAAATGACAATTCATGCGATATTACAAAGAGTAGGACATGAAACTCAACTATACAAGTTAACATCTAGTTTTGTGTGAGTCGCTAAATGATGAATGTTTTGTTAGATGGCCTAAATCTCTTTACACAAAATGACCATAGAAAAGCTTCAAGTCTTGGGCTAAGTGTGGATTGAATCTTGAAAATTTTGTTATAAACGTCTAATTTCTAATTGAATATGCATAAATTAATGCTACGTATCCTAGTATGGTCAATGGTGAACAGGAGATAAACAATTCAACACTTGAGTTTTAGTCTTGTAGGTATGAAAATGCCTTGGTACAAAGAGATGAAATTCTTCTAGAAGAGGTTAAAGAGAAAATTAGCAGAATTTACATGTCCGGGAAAAAGTGATAAGGAAAAGGAAATGTAAGATTAAATAGTTAGTGAAAATGTGATAAAACTGATTTTGAGGATTCTATTTAATCGTTTCTTTTCTTTTCCTTTTATTTTGGTGAATCTACTCAAGCTTTGTATTCCAGAAAAAATGTGGCCCAAACCAAAATATTTGATGTTCAATTCATGTTGATGTGATTTTAAATGTACTCATAAAACCTGTTGAATAACAGATTAAACTTTTTCAATGAACTGATCATTGACTTGGTATGTGACCTTAAGCCTCACAAACCAACTGCTCAAGACTTTGATATCATGTTTTTTCTATTCTCATTTTAAGGAGTGAGTGCAGTTATTGTTCATCCTATTCTTTTCATCAAAAATAAGTTTAGGTACAAGGTGTGGCAGGTCAATTCATTGTCCACCTTTCAAATCTGAAGGACTTTCTTTCAAAAGGATGTACGAGTATTAGAGATTTGATGAAACCAACATGGACCTTCACCTAACATCTTAAAGTGTGTGAGGAAATAGTATTTTACTGAGCCGATTGGCACACGGATGCCTACAAGATATTGTGATGCAAATTTTTTCCCTTTTTCTTGGTCTTGTTTCACACTTATTTTCATTACTAAGGGGAGAAAAGTATTTTGTGTTTCGACAAAAAAACGAGAACTTCTAAACATGTCGAATGTTCTGAATGCAGTAGAACAATGCAGTGTGTAATCTTGTTGACTTCTTCAATGCTACAGTTTCTAATGGCCAAACCATAGATATCCATAGAGGAGGCTCATTGTTTAGTCAAGCTTGTATTGGTTGTCATGATGCTGGTGGGAACATAATACAGCCAGTGAGCTTCCATTTGCACAAGATATCTGATTATATATGTATGTTCTTTTACGTCATTTCTCTGATTCATATTCTTTTCTTTCTTTTTTCTTCCAGGGAGCAACACTATTTATAAAGGATTTACAGAGGTAATGAACAACTACTTGAGCATCCTTATGATGTAGACACACATAGAAAACATCCAAAGTTTCAAAAGGTTTCACAAAATCTAAGTCAACGTTGCATTTTCAGAACATATTTTTGACAAACTATGGGGTAAATTAATATTTTGGTACTCTTGAAATATAGTATTTCACTTGTTAATTCTTCGTCAATGTTGTCTTTTAATTTACATTTTCATAGCTAAATTACTGACACAAATGAAACAAACCGTGAATGTTCCTAATTAATATGCTGAAGAAGTGAGACTTCTTGAGCAATTTTGCAAAGAAAACATTAATTTGAGCAGACAGAAGAACTAAATTGGATGGGTGTTTGAAAACAAAGGACCGCCGTAAAAATGTCTGAATAGTTCGAGAACCAAAACATTAGTTCACTCCAAATTGTATGGGAATGTCTAAACCAAATTTTGAAGGAAAAGTAAAGATGTCAACTTTGGGACTCGAGTTTTAGATCTTTCTGGTAAATTTTTGTCTTATACATGTAGTTGTTTTGTTCTTTTGTTCATGCAAAATTGAAGAAGACTTCTTAGTTCTTTGAACCCTTCTTTTGTTAAATGTGCCTGGAAATAACTGAAAGGTTGGCCCTGCAGAAATGGAGTCGACACAGAAGAAGAGATCTACCGAATCACATACTATGGCAAAAGAAAAATGCCCGTGGGTTCTCTTGTGGAGTCCAAGGTCTTGCTAAATTTGAGAAAAGGAAAAAATGAAGGGAAAATTACAGTCAGGTCCCAGATAAGAGAAAAAATGAAAAAATTGTCCCTTAAAATCTCAAAATGAAAAAATGGTTCCAAGAACTTGTCAATAGCGTCCCTGGTGTTGTCAATGACCCGCATCCGGAGTTGTCAATAGAACCATTTTTTTCTTTTGAGATTTTAAAGGATCATTTTTTCTCTTGTTTGAGATCTGACTGTAATTTTTCCAAAAATGAAAATCTGTGTGTCTGTCAGTAATAGAATTGAAAGGGAACTGACAAATATTCAACACAAGGATTGTCTCTGTAAATTGATCATTCACTTTACAGAATTGTCGTTCATCATTCTAGGTTTTGATCAAATTAAAATTCTATTTTGGTTCACATAATGGAATGGAATTGATTGAAAAAACTGGAACAAAAATGACTCTAGTATCCCTACTTTATAAAGAAGCATAAAATGGGAGGTTGTGGCATCTAACCCTGTATATTTGTAAACAGGGATTTGGAAAGGAATGTATGCCGCGAGGCCAATGCACATTTGGAGCTCGTTTGGAGGATGATGACATAAAGGTCTTGGCTGAGTTTGTGAAGATGCAGGCTGATCAAGGTTGGCCTACTATACAAGATTGATGACATAAAGGTCTTGGCTTACTTATTAGCATGGTTTTTTCTGGCCCAAGTGTATCTTATTTTTACCATGATTTTTTTTTTTCTTAATTAACCACAGTTGTAGTTTTCCCAATATCCATGGATTCCTTAATCTTCTTATTTCCCCACAGAGGAAATAAGGTAATTAGGTGGTATACTATTCTGATATGCTTAATGAATCTCTTTATAATAACCTATGCATTCTATTATCATTTCCAATTGGACAATCCCTTAATCCAGTTGACGGAGAATTATAAATTGATCCAATATCATAACAAAGAGGTACATAGTGATTCTTCTATCATGTTCATTCATTATTTGAGGCTCTACCTAATGCTACTGTCTGATTCTATATACTTGCTTCTTCGCATATTAATTGCTGTTTTGACATCTTATGTGTAAGAAGAATTATCTCACCTTTCTTCTTAATCGAAAGTCTTGTTAAGTTGGATTCTAGATCCTAATAGTCAAAATCCTCATATCCATAACAAGACTCAAGCTCAAGCCTTTGTCAGCATGCGACTTGTGGGAAAATAATGATGTAGTTAGGTCTCAAAAAGTCAAATTGATGATAGTTGGATTCAACAAATTTATCTGAAAAAAATGAGTCGTGATTATCGATTCAACTTACTATAAATAAGGCATTTAAATTTTAAGTATAACTCTATTTACAATTGAGAAATACTTATATACGCTAGGAACCATCACCTCTGTACTCTGACTAATTAAAATCTAATAACTCATCTTATTTTAATTATACATTGCAGATGAGCCATCTAGAAAAATTTATATTTTATGATTTTAAAAAACATAAATTCCCTCCCATCCTCCCCAAAATTATAAAATTTAAATTTTTCTAGATGGCTCATCTGCCATATAGGATTAAAATAAGATGTTTTGTTACATTTTAATTAGTTAAAACATAGATGAGATGGCGCCCCTGAAGTATGTAACTATTTCTCTTTACAATTTTGATTCTTATATGTAATTGTCTGAATGATATTTGCAACTTTTTTTAAAAAAAAAAAATCATAAACCTAATTATCATTAATTTGTTATGAATATACTCCTCCAGGCCTTTTTATAAGTAACTTTTTTTTTTGGGACTGGTCCTTAATATAAACAACTTTTTTCTTGTGTCTCAAAATTTAAAATATTTGTTTCCTTTTTTGTCCCTATTAAAGACATATCTTTTATATTGATTATTTTCACTTACCAGTAATTCTTTTTCATTTAATTATTTATTATCCATTCTTTTTCATAATTTATACTCATTATCTCTTATATTATTTGCTCATTCTCTTCATGCTGTTTTCATAAATAGGAGTATATTTGGAAGAATATGACATTTTTTACACATTTATTATTTTTAATTAATTTTAACCGCCAGTTTGTTTTGATAATCAAGAAAAAAATTGTTTACAAAAAGGATTGGAGGTAATAATATTTGTAGATATCCATATCCTCGTTATTTCCTATTTCCCTCTATTATTTCCTATGATTAAGGAATCACATTAATTATAGATTATAAAGATGTGTTTATAAATAGAAGGCATATGTTATGCATTTCATAAATTTCTAAACAGTGAATAGGATTATTCTCCCTTGCTCTATCTTTCTCTTTTAATATTTGTCTTTATTTTATAACATAATTCAATTTTTGCGACTTAAACGTCAGTCCATTTTACATTTCTCACTCCTTATACTTGGACACATTTTTTGGTGACAATTATCTGATTTTAAATAATAATAATAATCTAAATTCATGTTGCAATAGAATCCAAGAACAAACTCTTCCATAAACATATTTAATATTAAGGATAGATCAAAGCTTTGACTAAATAAATGACTTGAAAAATCAGCAGTCAAATCCCTTTCGTGAAAAGAAAATTAATGTAAGACATTTTCCAATTGCAAAATAAAAAACAAATTTCATGAAAGATTACTTCCCAATGAATTTGTCCTGTAAAAATAAAACCTCCTAATTTAATCTTGGAATTATTCTCCTCCAAATATGTTTTTTGGCCAAAACACTGTACATTTCCTCTAAATTTAGTTCGCTTGAACATTTCATCGATCGGGCAAAAAAAAAAAAAAAAACATTTCATCGATAAAACCTCCTAATGTGTATGTTTGGAAACACTTATTTTTTGAATATAAGTGCTTATTACGCAAGCCAAGATAAAATTCCTCTCACATACTTACCTCGTATATCGTGAATCACGATTTATAAGTATTTATTACCTAAAAATAAGCTATTCCAAACACATAAATTCTCTTTTGACATAAAATGTCATTTTTCAAGGTTAAAGACATTTTATTAAAAGTCCAAATCATTAAGCCTCTTTTTTGCCAGAAAAATGCCTGCTTCATTCATTAATAAATAACTATATATGATTAAATAGTTCCATATACAATATCTCTATCTTGGGTCTATAGGAATCTGTTTAGAAAGGTGGTCCCTTCTGTCTTCCATATGTATCTGTCTCCTACATTATTATTATTATTAGTATATTTCAGTTTTTTTAAAATAATTCATAAATAAAGAAGATAAAGAATCCAACCAAATCTAAAGACGATAGGGAAAATCATTCTTATATCATAAAGAAGGAAGATATTATTAGAAAGATCCTTTGAGATTGTAAAACACACTCAACAGATTATTAATACACGTTTTGAGGTTGTAACTAGGGACTTTTCTAATAATATCTTTCTTCTTTAGGATCTAGGAGGATTCTCCCAAGACAAAAATAGCCTACTCATTATAGAATGCCTATTCATTGTCCTTTATACAACACATCAACCGAGATATGTGATGATCATCTCATCGTGATGTCATTGGAATAGAAGAATCAACATGAACTACATATACGCACACATTGATCAACTTATAAGTTGACTATATGTATTTAATGTTTTTATGTTTTTAACTTATAAAAATTGAATCAAGTTATTAGTAAATTTGTGCTAGTTATAAACTCGAATAAACTCACGAGTTCATACACTGAGTTTACCGTTTTTAGATTTCCAATTCATAAAATCGTGTTAACTCACTCTTAAACTCGAATTAATTCTTTCAATTTGATCATACTCAGCATGAATTTTACATAAATTTCTTTGCTAAGTATGATAAATTATGAATGTTGATATATTTAATTTCAATTATTTGAATTTAAAATATATTTAAATTAAATCATTGTTATTTTTATATTTTAATTATTTAATTATACACTGTTAATACATATTTAATAATAAAAATAAATTCTTACAAGCTTATCATTTAAGTTCATAATATGAGTTTATATCACAAGCTCGTGAATTTGACCGCCTTATTTATACACACACCACATATCTATATGTATATTATCTTTGTATAGAAAAGAAACATATATATTTCACTTATAAATAGTAGCATGATTTGTTATATTTTATTTGACTTATGTTTGGCTATATATATTTTGCAATATTTTAAACACAGAATAATCTTTTTTATAAAAATACTTTTAAATTAGGAAAAAAAACAGAAAAATACCATCAAAATTAGTAAAAGATAAATAAGTATACTGAATTTCAATAATTCTATAGGGACTGATTTGGAATCTTGAAATGTTACAAAATTTGAGAAATTACCTCACTACTCTTAGATTTTTTTTTAAATAAAAAATCCTCAACCCCTTGGCTCCGACAGCCTAATATATTTTTTTTGAATTTCTCTAGTAAAAGTTGTTAATATAGATACTTGAGTTGTTAATAGTGATACTAAAATTGTAAACAGTGGTCTAATATATATTTTTAAATTTCTCATACAAAAGTCATCAATGTTAATATTTGAGTTGTTCATAGCAATACTAAAATTATAAACGGGCATTTGTTTAATATTTTCTAATAATTTTCACCGGAGCTCCGCAAATTTTTTTTTTTTTTTTAGTTTCTCAAGCAAAAGTTGTCAATATGAATACCTAAGTTGTTAATAGCAATATTAGTATCCCTATTAACAACTCATGTATCTATATTAACAACTTTAGCTTGAGAAATTAAAAGAAAAAATTAGGCCGTCATTTACAACTTTAGTATCACTAATAACAACTCAAATATTTATATTAACAACTTTTTCTTAAGAAATTCAAAAAAAAATATATTAGGCTGCCGGAACTTCGGTCGCCGAATTTGGAGCTCCAGCGGCCGGTTGCTGCAAGGTCACCGAAGATCCGGTGACCGCCGACGTCTGCCATAGGGGTTGAGGATTTTTTATTTAAAAAAACTAAAGGTAGTTAGATAATTTCTCAAATTTGTAACTTTTCAAAATTTTAAATCAGTCCATTTGGAATTAATAAAGGGTTAATGTGCAAATTTACCAATGAAGTTTTGTCCGATGAGCGTCTGGCACAAATATCTTTTAGAAGGGGCAAAAATACCAATGAAAAATTAAAAAGGGGCATCCACCACAAAAAACGTTAAATTCTTACTAACGCCGTTAGGGGTTTTCTTCTCTTATAATTTAACACCATTAGTACCGATTAACGGTTTTTGTGGTGGATGCCCTTTTTTAATTGTTCATTGGTATTTTTTCTCTTTCTAAAAGATATTTGTGCCAGACGCTCCTCGAACAAAACTTCGTTAGTAAATTTGCACCTTAACCCATTAATAAAATTCAACATACTTATCTATCTTTTACCAATTTTGATGGTATTTTTCTATTTTTTTTTTCCCTTTAAATTATTCAGATGAATTAGATGGTTAATTTTGATGTTTTGTGCCTTGGATTGTCAAGTAATACTAATTTAAAATTTTTTTCAAATGATGTGAAATAACAAGAAGAATTATTAATATTATAGTTGAGTGATTATTTATAGGGATTAGGGAGGGACCAAGTGGTTCTCTATCAAAAGCGCATGGAGGGAACAGTATCTTCATTAGCTAGCTGTTTTGAGTAAAAAATGAGTACACGAGCGGGAGCATTATTTTCAACATATTTCATATTCCTCAAGTATATTCGCTTTACCACAAGTTTAGAATTATAACATACTTCCTAAAAAATTGACTTGATATCTATTAATCATATTCCAAATCCATCAACGTTTACAAACATGTTTAACAAACATTCGAAATAACTACAATTATGAATCAACAAATTAAGGTCCTAAAAATCTCCTTACATGCAATATTTATTGTTGTCCTTCGAGCATCATATCCATTATTAGACACATATATCTTTAATCCATCAATGCTTCTAATTCTAGTGAATGCAACATATAATTAACCATGTTTGATAAATAATAATCTTGTCATTGTCATTATTACAACACATCTGTAATAAAACATCATGACTACAGAACAATGGTGGATCCTCATTATCTTCCGGGTTTTTATGCACCCCTCTCATGGAATATAGTGAAACTAAAACATGAAAAGTCTTCAAGACAAGAACCAAGCAACTTAATAGCCAAAAACATATAGTGCGTGTTTGGAATAGCGATTGAAGCCTGCAAAAGTAGCTTTTTACCTCAATTTACATGAATAAATACTTTTAAGGGTCCCAAACAAACACATAGTTCCTTTATCTTTGGTAAAACACCAAAAAGTGGAACTAAAATAGATCCAATTAATCAATATAAAGAAGACTAAAGTATATTAATTTGATAACACAATTTAAATTACTATACAATCATCCTCTATGTAAGACCCAACAGGGCATGCATAATCCAATAAAAGTTGCTGTAACAAATGAGTAACATTAGAGTAAGGGAACTGCTTTAATTGATGCAAACAAATGAGTGAAGTATTGTAGCCAAGGTAATTAAACCCAAACCAGCCACTTAACTGGCCAGGGTATTGAGTTAAAGGTTAGTAAGTCAGACCGAAGTCAAATTGGAGTTAACCCGGGGCCAAACCGATGAGAAATTAAAGATTTTAGGGTTATTAATATAAAACTCTAAAGAAAAAATAACAAAAAAATCAATTTTTTAAAAAAATAAAAAAATACTGAATCAGACCAGTTTACGAGCAGGTTCGCCGGTTTTCGGTCCAGACCGCCTGGTTCAATCTGGGTTCTATAACACTGGTTGTACCATGATTAAAAAATTAGCCCGAAAGTGTGTGAAATGTGTTTTTTGAGAAATGCAATAAGACAAAAGAATAAGGAAGTATTGACATGTTTCTTTTTCGCAAAAGAATAAGGTAGAAAATATTAGAGAAGCATGTGGTTGTATGTGTGTGAAGTTTGATACTTATGAAACTTTATAACTGAACCCTCCAATCTATTCACAAACATGTAATAAGAATTAATTATACAGAGACAAAAATAATAGACACAAGGAGTGGCAGGTTCTACTTTTTCTTCGTACAGAAAACCAGCAACCACATAAGTGAAACACTATATTAAGGTTACAGAACCTGTTAACCATTTAAAATAGACGTATGTTTAGCCTCAATACCTTTTTATAGGTGATGAGAAAAGTAAGTCTATTTTGTCAATATCCTTCTGCAGATCTTGTGCCTCCCATGAGTTCAAATCAGAAATTAATATTAATCTCATCAAAAGGTGTTGAGGCCAAACCAAGGTTCTTAAGATCTAACCGGCTGGTCTGACCTTGAAACGGTCCGATCGGCGGTCCGATTGGTCCGGTCTGGTAGTTTGATTGGTTTTTTTATTTTTATTTTTTTAATATTTTATTCATAATTTCATATAAATAATCCTAAAATTTTCCCTTCCTCATTGGTCTACCCCAATTTGACTCTTATCTGACTCACTGACCCTTGACCTAATACCCCAACCGATTCAGTGACCGATCCGGGTTTCAGGATCTTGGGCCAAATAAATGAGCCCTTTGGAAAGCACTATCGCTATGTTACCTAATGCTTGTGGATTATAGAGACTTAGCTTACCTTTCATTAAAGCGTTTCAAGGGTTGAAAATTAAACAAGGTAATTAAACTCGGCTGGCCACTAAACCAATTGGGGTACTGGATCAAGGGTTAGTAGGTCAAACCGGAGCTAACCCAGGTCTAAACCGGTGAGAAATTAAAGATTTTATGATTATTAATATGAAATTCTAAAGAAAAATTACAAAAAATCGATTTTTAAAAAAATAAAAATAGAAGAACCGAACCGAACCAGTTTACCGGCTGGTTTCCGGTTTGGACTGGTCGGTTCAGTCCAGGTCTAAAAACATGGATTAAAACAGATTTTTTGGATTTGAAATTAAATTTTCTGTATTATTAAAGAAACCCAGCAAATGAATGACATTGGGATATCCTGAAACAGATGGATCCATTTTTGTGGGGTCATATATATATAATAGCCAAGCAACCACAACCTTTAATAGATCTGGATAATATTCTCTGCTATCACTCTCCCTCGACATTCTCCCTCCTCTCTTTATTTTTGAGCCCATTAATTGATCACTCTGATACACCACAGATTATTTCTTACTCAACTGTTTTCGCCAATTTGAATTTGAACAAAAATCGCCACATTTCAGGATGTTGCGCCACGTGGCTCGTTATTACTCAGCTCTGCTTGGTGAGCAGCCCGAGATTGTTTTGAACAGTAACTTTGTGAGAGGAGCAGTGAGCCAGCCATATGTGGAAGTGCTTGTTTGGATTAGCGGTAAAAGCTACTTTTCCAACGTAATTTATAGTTTAAGAGGTAAGTATATGAAAAGAGTTTCCGTAAACGAGTTTTTTGAACGTAATCCCAGCCCTAAGTCTAGTAGAACAGTATTCTATTATATATTGATGATATCATCTCCAGTCTCAACAACACTCCACTTAATTAGTCCCAAAATAATGAAATATTGTGAAATAAGTTTTTTTTTAATCCGTTAATTAATTTTTAAGTCTTTCCAAGGAGGAGGACCATACATGCATGTGCCAGTTGTTGCCCATGATGCTGCCAAACAATTTTACCTTGTTCATTAAGTAAATACTTAAATATTATCGTTTTCAAACAACATATTTCGTTTCCACATTAAAAAGTATATGCATTCTTTATAGTAGTTTATATTAACTAAATATTAAAATTATATGCCAATCGCCAACAAGCTATCAGTTGAAGTGATAAGCAGCTTCACTCCCAAAAGGAGGAGATTCAAGTGTAAATAAATTCAGTCTTTAGTGTAGTAAATTACCTAAAATAATACATTTTGTTTTGATAGTTTTTTTTTTTTGTTAAGCATAGATATCCTCCTAGTGAAGGCAATCATATTCGATATATTGTTGGACACAAAATATGAACACCTCTTCTAATGGGAATTCAAATCTTGATTCATCATGTTATGAGATACTAACTCCTTCTGCTAGATCCGACCTCGTTGGTGTTTTGATAGTTATTTTATATAATATTTGATTGCTCAATAGTCACCAAAGCTTTTATGATATAATTAAGGAGTGGTTGAATCAAATGTCACATTAACCACCTTAACTCATAAAACTCATCGTAGCTGGTGCAAGAGCTCTAGTGGCCGGCTTGGCACTGGAGTTTTAGTGGTGAGAAAGTGTAGCTAGGTTTTGCTGAAGGGGCAATATTATAAAAATACAGACATTCCAAAATTTCATTTTGATCATAGTATTGATTTGAAATTTTGTGTATTAGCATTACTTTTTAGTTTTTGAATTTGAAATGGTTCTTTTATGAGATTTTTCCATTGATCAATAGTAAAACGGGACCGATTAATAATTAACTGGTAACACAAACCCGACATGTGAAATTTTTCACATATTGCTGCTTATCTTTTTATTTCTTCAAGGATCCGTGCATGGTCCCTATCATATTATGTGTAATGCACATGACTGAAAACCCTAGATAGAGATATATATGTACACACACACACACATCACAGAGAGAGGCAATTAACAAGTCATTGTCAATAGCTGTAAGGGAGGGACCAAAAGCCATAATTAAATTATTATTTATTTAATTATCTGTCAACCCCTCTTCCTCTCTAAACCTATCTCACACACAAAGCATTCATATATATATATATATATATATATGGATGCATGAGTAGTTCTATTACATATAAATTCAATCAATGTGGGCTTGTGGTTGTAGATCCATGGGGAATCCCCAACAAGCTAGGGTTTCTAAATTCTGAGTTCAAGATCTCTCCCTCCCTCTCTCTCTGTTCATCACCTCAATTAGTCAGGCAAGTATATGTGTTGGTTTGAGAGGTTGAAGCTGCCAGCATGATCTGATAATTATTATAAACCAGCTCCTATATATATATATATATGCTATTATACGCGGGTGAGAATTAGAATCAAAATACTGGTTTAATTTGGTTCTTTAATATGTGTGTGTGTGCGTGTGCGCCTTGTTAATTACGCTCTTTACTGCTTATTGAATGAGGAAAACTATATATGAGGTTAGATCTTATCATCAGATACACACAAACACACATAAATAAATATCAGATCATCCTGCAGCTTCAATCACTCAATCACCAACAGGGCTATTTCAATTGTCTCCAAAGTTATACGTTCAGGCTAAACCTCCAATAATGTTCATCACTTATATTTATACAGATTCAAGGTACTATATACGCCTTCATACTGTTAATTTTCCTATATGCAAGTTTTAGTTTCTGCAATATATGATTGAAGACATATATATATATACAATCACAGATCCACGAACAGTGCATATATATATATATATATATTTTCTGTGTATGTACATGTATTTGAAGTACTATTAGTATATATCATAGGATATTCTTTGGGGGAAAGTGATGAATGTTAGTTAACGAAGTGGGGTGTTTTGTGGGGACTTAAAGTCGCATGGGATAGAGGTTACAGACAAATCATGATTAAGTCTGACTGTAGTGAAGTGATGGATTTAATTCAGGGAAAGGTAGCTCAGGAATACCCTGATTGTCGGCTTATTGAGGAGGTTCAAACGTTGCTGGATAGAGATTGGGAAGTGGAAATTTCACATTGTACTCGGGATGTTAACACAGTTGCAGACTCTATGGCTAAAGAAGCTTGGAAGATGGCGATTGATCTTCATATCACATATTCGCCCCCTGATACTATTACAACCTTTTTATTTAATGATGTAATTAGGATGAGATTTCATGTTGATTCAGGAGGATAGTTTCTGATGTGTTTGTAGAATATCTTTTACTATTAAAAAAAAAAGAAGAAGAAGATAATATATCTAATTATATGTGTGTGTGCATGAAAAAAAAAAAGATATACTAATTGACATATAAAGATCCCTTTATTTAACTATTTTAAGAACTGTTTCATCAGAGACGACACCTTGAATTTGTTAGCTGCTTAATTAATTAGTAGGTGCAACTACCGAACTACAGTTTATTTGTGGTCCACCTCTATCACTTAAAAAGTAAAAAATAAAAAATTCTACTTGTTAATCTTTTGCAATTAGAGATGATCATAAATAATTAATAGCGATCTTTTTATTGGGTTAATTTTTGAAGTACACAGATATTCAGCGTGTTTGTTTCAGCGTTTAAGGAGGAAAACGGGCTTCAACAGTGCAACAAATGGACTTGAACAGTAAAACTGCTAAATTGGATGTTTGTTTTAGCGATTGGATTTAAGGTGAAAAAATTCATAAGTTGGAAAAAGTTATAAGCCTCAAAATGAAGCTTATTGGAGCTTATGTGCCTGTATGTGTATAAAAAAATATTGATAGGAGTATTTTTATATTTTTGGGGATCAATGAGATACTCAAAATCACTTCTAATCACAAAACTTCTTTTATGAAAAATGTTCTAAATAATTTTTTTTTCTTTAGATAGTAATCTTCTGCTAATTAGAGAATATTTTAGGATAAGAATTTAAGCAAGTTTTGAGTTTTGTTAATATATAACTGTAGAAATGTAGAGAATAATTAATAATTAATTTTAATCAGTTTAAATTTATTATTTAGTTGTTTTATGATTTTATAATCATTTTTTTTATATAAACATGTCAAAAATTAATTTCTATATAGTATTTTTACCCATTAAATTTAGTTTAAATAATTTATTTGTGGTAACACTATCGCCATTGGATGGTTTGGATCAATTTATCACCAAAAATGCTACTTTAACAAATGCAGATATCTTCCCAGATCCCATTTGGCAATTAAGTTGCCAATGAGTTATTTTTCCACAATTAGTCCTTCATTTTTTTTCTTTTTTCATAATTTTTTCAATTTTTTTCTCTTAATTAATACAAAAGTCACTTATGCAAAAGTCAAATCAAACATCATTCACTTTTACATAAGTTACTTTAAGTTACTTATCCAATCGCTAATTCAAACACTCATCATTTTACCCAATCTAACTTTTTTTCAATCTTAAGATTCCATAAGTTTAAGTAAAAATAAGTTACTTATCCAATGGCCAAAACAAACACACCCATTATTTGGCTAGCATATTTTGTATGGGAGAGGATTAAAGATAAAGATTTAACAATGCCGGAGACAATGGTAGGGAATTGCCAATATAGAATAGTTATCTCATTTTCATGTCCCAATTCACCTCAGAATTATTTTGTCTTGCAAGCAAGTTTTTAAAACTAATTTTATATATATTTACAAGATATTTCATTTTCATAATATCAGTATATATCAGTCTCGTGTATAAAACCCTCTCTTAGACCTTATACAACAGCCTATAAATACATATAAAGTTCAAATAGATTGGCAATTCTTATACGAGTATCATATGTGTGTGTGTGTGTTATATGTACACACACCCACACATCATTTGAGCCTAGGGATTCTTGTACTTTCATTTTAGTGTGTGTTCGGCTCCTCTCCCAAAACCTAGGTTTTGAATCAAAACCATGATTTGATTGCCGAACACCTAAAATTTTTCCAAATCATAGTTTTGATCTCAAACCTAAGTTTTGAGGAAATCCTTTTTTTTTTTTTGCTTTTTTTTTTATGTGGGCCCCACCCTCTCTCTCATCGATCCTTTCTCATTATGTGGGCCCCTCACCATGAAAAAAAGTTATTCTGACCACAATACTCAAACACTCTCATTTTATCAAAATTATTTTTTCTCATAATCTATTATGCTCAAAATCTATTTTCCAGAAGCTATTTTTCATTTTTTCTCCAGAAGCTATTCTTCAAAAGCTAATCCGAACACACCATGTGTTATAGAGGCATTTTTAATAAGATAGTACTAAATACTGTGTTTGATTAGGGTTATTAAAAATAAGTTTACACGTATATACCAATTAACCAGTATATGTGTTAATGAAAAACGATATATATATATATATATAGTATATATTTGATGATCTCATGATTATATGTGTATTTTATTTCATCTTGTCATTTCTCCGATTCATATTCTCTTCTTTATTTTTTCTTCGAGGGAGCAACACTATGTACCTGTTTGGGATGACATCCAAACGGTTTTCTAAACACAAATCATATTTACAATTTGACTTTTATCTTATCTAACTTTTGTAAAAGTCATATTAAAAAAAGTTACTTCTTCTACCGCTAACCCAAACAGCCCTATGTATGAAGGATTTACAGAGGTAATGAACAACTAGAGCATCCTTATGATGTACATAAACAGAGAAAACATCAAGATTTCATAAGGATTCACAAAATCTAAGTCAACATCGAATTTCAGGTTCACATTTTTGACAAATTATGGGGCAAATTAATATTTTAGTACTCTTGAAATATAGTATTTCACTTATTAATTCTTCATCAATGTTGTCTTTTTATGGACATTTTCATAGCTAAATTACTGGCACAAATGAAACAAAATGAGCATGTTCCTACTTTCCATCAATTAATATGCTGAAAAAGAGAGACTTCTTGGGTAATTTGGCAAAGAAAACATAAATTTGAGCAGACAGAAGAACTAAATTGGAGGGGTGTTAGAAAACAAAGGGCCACAGTAAAATATTTTGAATAGTTCAAGAACCAAAACATTACTACACTCCAAATTGTATGGGAACGTCTAAACCAAAATTTGAAGGAGACTTCTCAGTTATTTGGGACTCGTGATCTTTCTGGTAAATTTTTGTCTTATACATGTTGTTGTTTTGTTCCCAAAGTTAATAGTTTCTTGGTTCATGCAAAATTGAAGAAGAATTCTTAGTTCTAAGATCCCTTCTTTTGTTAAATATATGTGCCTGGAAATAACTGAAAGGTTGGCCCTGCAGAAATGGAGTGGACACAGAAGAGATCTACCATATCACATACAAAGGGCCTATTTGGAAAAGCGGTGGAAAAGCATATTTACGTAAGTCGAGACAAAATTACTCTCACAAACTTAGCTCATACACAGTAAATGACGTTAGAAAAGTAATTTCTACCGCTAATCCGAACAGACACTAAGACAAAGGAAGAATGCTAGTGCGTTCTCTTGTGGACTCCAAGGACTCGCTACACTTGAGACAAGGAAACAAAAAACATTGAAAATCTGTGTCTCTGTCAATAATATAATTGAAAGGGAACTGACAAAGATTCTACTCAAATATGGTCTCAGCAAATTGATCACTTCCCCCTCACATATTTGTCCTTCACCATTCTAAGTTTTGTGTATATTGAATTTCTATTTTGGTTCACATATATAATAGATGTTAAATTTCTATTTTGGTTCACATATATATAATATTCTACTCAAATCATGAACTTGCAAAAGTTTATATTTATTAATAAATAGATGTTAAAAGTATATAATACAATAAGAAAAATATAAAATGACAATAATTAAATTTAATTATATTTTAAATATGAATAATTGAAATTAAATCCACCAACATTTAAAACTTATCATATCCAAAAAATAAATTTATATGAAGTTCATATATAAAGCCATGAACATGATCAAAATGACCAAACTAACACGATTTTAAGAGCAAGCTGACACACTTTTATGAGATAAAACGTAAAAAAAGTAAATTTAGTGTGTAAACTCACGAGTTTAACTAAGTTTATGGCTAGCATGAGTTTAAGTACAAATTTACACAATTTTTTAAATTAAAAATGTAAAAACGGTCAATTCGAAGAGTCAACTTATGAGTTTAACAACAATGAGTGAGAGTCTAAGAGATATATGAAGAAATTGGTGAAAGTGGAAATGAGAGAAAAATAAATTTTAAAAGTCACGTATTTCTCTCTATCTCCCTCCCTTTCTTTTATCTCCATCCCTCCCTTTTCCTCCGACACTCCCTCTCATAGCTCCCACTCTCTCTCTCAATCCAATCAGCAAAAGTGAATTCGTTCTTGCACTAAACGAGTTTGCTTTTTAATTAAAAAATAATCATCACATCAAATAGTGAAACTCGTTCTTGGCATGATGAATTTCTATACAAATGTAAGTACTCATTCTTTGAGCAATGAACTTTAGGTGCAGTATATTGATAAATATTTCCCGCCTTGTAGCATTCAGTAAATTTTTTTACTGTACGTTGTCAACACCCGTTTCCATTTCGATATTCAAAGAGTAATAAAGACAGATCCCATTGGCATACAGAAAAATACAATTATATTGATAAAAATATCTATTTACAATCCCCACGTCATTCGTTGGCGAAATACAAAAAATACAGCGGAAACTTAATATTTACATAATTCTCCAAAATATCTAAGCATAAACGAATTATAATCACGATCTTGTCCTCGCCTCGAGACTCGAGCCAATTACTTTTCAGCGTCTACGTCTTTGCCTTTTTAATCCACTGGCACTCGCTGAGAAGTTTATTTAAAAATAGGGTGAGATTCCGAAGAATCTTAGTAGAACATGATATCGTTCATAGAAAATGCGAAAAGTAAATATGATATATGCCATGAATGCACCAATTAATGAACAATATAAACATATCATCGCATGTATACATGAGTAGGGCCCAGCCCCACTATTCTGCACTGGTTGAGTTTTCACCAACTCCAGTATAAGTGCCTCTGGCACTACTGCCCTTTCTCTGGACAAAACATGTTGATTAATAAAGTACATTTACAACAATGGCAACCACACAATCATATAACTGTGGCATGATGTATGATGGATAATGTTCCTACCTCAACGCTTTATAATCTTCTGTTTAACGGTGTCTCGTAAAGTGTGTCATTCTGGCTCTCTACTCAGTCCTAAAATATTAAATGTACAAAAAATAGGTCATAACATATCCAAGTATCATTTTAGACTCTTCCATAGTGTTTCTTGTGGTTATATTAGCCTATGGTGAAAAATTACTAAAATACCCCCATGACCCCTGCCCAGCCCCGCCGTACCCGGCCCAATAGCACGTTTTTTCAAAATTTTGACTAAGGCTATTCTGACTTATTTTCGCCCAAAGAATCCATTTTCGGGCTTGAAATCATCAAATTCACTATCAAATTACAAAAATACCCTTGACAGCCCCTATTTAGGGATTTCAGTGGCGTTTTCATAATTATGTTTTTTCAGCCTCTACGTATCGAAAAAGTGCCCAACTGTAACCACACCTATCTTTGCCCACTGAGTCCAATGGAACCATTTATTTCATGAAAATCCAACTCCTAGTACCAGTTCTGATTCTTGCCGAAAATATTCAGGAAAAAAATGCAAAAAATGGGGTTTTGTGTTTTAGCTTCCAAAACTTGTACTCTTCCACTTCTAATCCTTGATTAACTCACTTAAACACTTCTTAATCATGATTTAAAGGATTTTGGGCAGCATAACCCCTTAGGGTTATTCCTTTTCCAATTTTACAACTCAACCCAAAAATCATAAAAACCAAACAATAATTACCAATAACAACTTCATACTAACATAAAGTTGAGATTGGTATAATTACCTTTTAACTTCTTGGATTCTCTTACTCTAGGCACCTCCTCCCTCTCTTCTTAATCTCAAAGTGTGACTTCACCACCATGAATTCATGAGAAACAAGAGTTTAGAGAAGGATTCTAAGGAAATGCTATAAAAAAAACCAAAGAAACCTTACTTACCTTAACCTCTTCTTCCTCCTTCTCTCTAATCTTCAAGAACTTCACAAGCTCACTGTCTCTCTCTTTTCCTTGTGTTATGGCCGAATGTGTCAAAAAAAGAGGAGGGAGCAAGTGTTTTATTAATTAAGTCTTCCTTCTTCCTAGCCCTTGATTTAATTAAGAGTTCCCAATGTGACACTTGCCACAAACCCTTCTCTTCCTTCATGATTTCTTCATTGACTTGCCATTAAATTGAATCAATTCTCTTCCTTTCTTGCTCCTCAATCCGTGTTGTCCCCCCTTTTTGCTTGAAGTAACCCATTCTTCTTTTTCTATGTTCACACTTACACTCTTTCATGCAATCATATTTCTCATTCCTTCACTCAAGCTTCTCCTATCATGCATTACACCATCCTTTATGTTGTGTGCACTTCATCTTTGCCATGATTGATATGTGCATGTAGTATAGTCATCATCACCTTCTTCTTATAGCATGTGATCAAGGATTTAATATTTTGCCCTTTACTTTCATGCTTGGATGAAAATTAAAGAGAGGAAGAGAAGGAAAAATTGTTTTTCATAATTCCATAATTCACATAATTGGTTTATGTATAATCCCCTCTTAATTTCACAATTCTTGATTTATTCCACCAAAAATAATCTCATTATGCATTTGCCTTTATTTTCCTTAATTAATTGAAATTAACTTCAATTAATTGGAAAATAATTAATCTTGGCTAAATTGACAAAATTATGATTTTGCTATCACCTTTGTAATTTAATTCATTTCTTGAATTTATTTACCCATTTCCTTGTAAATATGAATATTTCAAAATTCATAAGATCTAAATTCATGAATATTCACTATTTTAATAAATTTTTTAATTAATTATAATATATTTTTTATGAATATAAAATTTGAATTGTTATCTAGGATGCCGGTAAAAAAGCTTTTTTATCTCTTCAAGGATCCGTGGTCCTAATCATATTGCGTGTAAAATGCAAATGCCTGAAAACCCTAGCTAGAGAGAGAATGGGGGCAAGTAACAAGTCATTGTCAACAGCTGTAAGGAAGGGATCAAAAGGACATAATTAAATTATTAATTAATCATTTGTCAACTCTCTTCCCGTCTTCCTCTCTCTAACCCTATGTCAAACACAAAGCACTCATATATATATATATATGTGAATCCATGAGTCCTATTACATATAATTAATTCAATTTGTGTTTAGGGATATCTGCCTCCATGGGAATCCCCAAACAAACTAGCGAGGGTTTCTGAATTCTCTCTCTCTCTCTCTCTCTCTCTCTCTCTCTCTCTCTCTCTCTCTCTCTCTCTCTCTCTCTCTCCTCTCTCTCTCTCTCTCTCTCTCTCTCTCTCTCTCTCTCTCTCTCTCTCTCTCTCTCTCTCTCTCTCTCTCTCTCTCTGTTCATCACATCAATTAGTCTGGCAAGTATATATATGTTGGTTTGAGAGGTTGAAGCTGCCAGCATGATCTGGTAATTATTATAAACCAGCTCCTATTTATATATATAGAAATGCTATTACACTCGGGTGAGAATTAGAATCAATATATATACAGGTTTAATTTGGCTCTTGAATATATTTCTGAAAAAAAGAATATGTACATGTTCATGTTTGATTCTAGAAGTTTGATAATGTACAATCATTTGAATCTTAATGCATTTTGATTTTGGAGGCGGAAAAAACAAAAGAATATGTTTCTGAAATGAAGAACCTGGTTAGTTACGCTTTTTATTGGTTATGCAATTGATCTGGAAAACTATTGGGTTAGATCTTGTTAGATACGGACATTCATATATATATATATATATATATGAATCAGATCATCCTGCAGCTTCAATCACTCAATCACCAACAAGGCTATTTCTCAGTTCTCGCCAAAGTTATATGTTCAAGCCTGCAATTATGTTCATCACTCTTATATTTGCAGATTCAAGGTACTATATACCTTCATTCTATTAATTTTCTATATGCAAATTTTAGTTTCTAAAAAAATGATTGAAGACACACACACACACACAGAACCACGAACTCTGCATATGAATATATATATATATATATATATTCTGTGTGTGTACATGTATTTGCAGTTTCTATTAGTATATATCAGACGAAGTGATGGATGTTAGTTGACGAAGAAGATATTGAAGAATTAATTATATGTGTGTGCGCATGGAAAAAATATATATATATTTATTGATATATAAAGTACCCTTTATTAACTGTTAGGAACTGTTTCATCGAGATGACACCTTGAATTTGTTAGCTGCTTAATTAGTTAGTAGGTACAACTACCGAACTACATTATATTTGCGGTCCACCTGTATCACTTAAAAAGTAAACAATAAAAAATTCTACTTGTTAATCTTTTGCAATTAGAGAAGATCAATAATTAATAGCGATCTTTTTATTGGGTTAATTTTTGACACACATATTATTTGGATAGCATATTTTGTAGGGAGAATTGCTGATAAATACATTTTTGGCAAATTAATTGCTGAATGCTACCATTGCACATAACGGAAGATGTTTTACACATAACGGAAGATTGCTTGCACATTTATACGGAAAACTTTTGCACACACGGAAGATGATTTGCACAAAACGGAAGATCGCTTACACACAGAGAAGATCCCTTGCACGCTTGGTAGCAATCAACAATTAATTTGCTTCCAAAATATTTTTCAGCAATTCTCATTTTGTATGGGAGAGGACTAAAGATAAAGATTTAACAATGGCGGAGACAATGGTAGGGAATTGCCAATATATAATAGTTATCTAATTTTCATATCCCAATTCACCTCAGAATTATTTTGTACGTCTTGCAAGCAAGTTTTTAAAACTAATTATTTATATATATATATATATATATTTTTACAAGGTATTGCATTTTCATAATACAGGTATATATCAGCCTCGTGTATAAAACCCTCTCTAAGACCTTGTACAACAGCCTACAGATACATATAAAGTTCGAATAGATTGGCAATTCTTATACGAGTATCATATATATGTCTACGTGTGTGTGTGTGTGTGTTATATATACACACACACCCACACATCATTTAGGCCTAGGGATTCTTGTACTTTCATTTTAATTAGCTTAAAGTTTCTAGATAGTAGCATTTTTAATAAGATAGTATAAATACTGTGTTTGATTAGGGTTATTAAAAATAAGTTTACACATATATCTAGTATATGTGTTTAATGAAAAATGAAATATAATATATATATATATATATATAGAGTATATATATTTGATGATCTCATGATGATATATGTACGTTATTTCATTATGTCATTTCTCTGATTCATATTCTCTTCTTTCTTTTTTCTTCCAGGGAGCAACACTATATATGAAGGATTTACAGAGGTAGGATGAACAACCTAGAGCATCCTTATGATGTACATAAACAGAGAAAACATCAAGATTTCAGAAGGATTCACAAAATCTAAGTCAACATCGAATTTCAGGGTCATATTTTTGACAAATTATGGTGCAAATTAATATTTTAGTACTCTTGAATATAGTATTCACTTATTAATTCTTCATCATGTTGTCTTTTCATGGACATTTTCATAGCTCAATTACTGAGACAAATGAAACAAAATGTGCATGTTCTCATACTTTCCTTCAATTAATATGCTGAAAATGAGAGACTTCTTGAGTAATTTGGCAAAGAAAACATTAATTTGAGCAGACAGAAGAACTAAATTGGAGGGGTGTTAGAAAGCAAAGGACCACAGTTAAAAATTTTGGAATAGTTCAAGAACCAAAACATTACTACACTCCAAATTGTATGCGAACGTCTAAGCCAAAATTTGAAGGAAAAGTGATGATGTCAAGTTTGGGACTCGTGATCTTTCTGGTAAATTTGTTGTCTTATACATGTAGTTGTTTTGTTCCCAAAAGTTAATAGTTTTTTTTGTTCATGCAAAATTGAAGAAGACTTCTTAGTTCTTAGATCCCTTCTTTTGTTAAATGTGCCTGGAAATAACTGAAAGGTTGGCCCTGCAGAAATGGAGTTGACACAGAAGAAGAGATCTACCGAATCACATACTATGGCAAAGGAAGAATGCCGGTGTGTTCGTCTTGTGGAGTCCAAGGACTTGCTACATTTGAGACAAGGAAACAAAAAAAGATGACAATCTGTGTCTCTGTCAATAATATAATTGAAAGGGAACTGACAAATATTCAACTCAAATATGGTCTCAGCCAATTGATGACTTCCCCCTCACAGATTTGTCCTTCACCATTCTAAGTTTTGTGTATATCAAATTTCTATTTTGCTTCACATAATGGAATGGAATTAATTGAAAAAAATATATTGAAAGAAAAATCACGTTAGTATCACCCGCTTTATAAAGAAGCATAAAAAAGAGAACCTCTTTCCTTCCTTATTACGGAGTACCAACCTAGACAAGCACTACATATGTTACTGTTTGTGTGCCTAATTAACATGATTATAAACACACACATCATGATTGACTTGGTTCATTCGGAATGTTTTATGTGATTGTCTTCTATAAATTGATCATTCCACAAATGTGGTGGGTTGTAATTATATTCCTAGTGCTGTATTGATCTTTACCATTTGAATGAAGTTAAGTATTATTCATGTCTGTAGTACCTGGTATATAAGAAGTGATCTCACAGACATATTTTTCAAAAGTGTTTATGATATTATAATGGAATAGACTGATTCTAACTGAGGCAAGAATGTGTGATATGTACATAGTTACGTACTTATATTTATATATAAACAGGGATTTGGTAAGGAATGTATGCCTCGAGGTCAATGCACATTTGGAGCTCGTTTGGAGGATGATGGCATAAAGGTCTTAGCTGAGTTTTTGAAGATGCAGGCTGATCAAGGTTGGCCTACTGAACAAGATTGATTCACTAACTTACTAGCCTATATCTATATGTATGTCTTCTTTAACTGTATCATAACAAACAGGTACATAGTGATTCTATCATGTTCATTCATTTGAGGCTCTACTTAATGCTACTGTCTGATTTTATATACTTGCTTCTTCGCATGTGATGTTACTTTGGCATCTTATGTCTTAGAAGAATTGCTATCTTCCTTTTTTTTCCCCTTTTAATCAAAAGTTTTTGTTAAGTAATTGGATTCTAGATTCTTATCTTTGAAACATTGTCAAAATCCTCATATGGATAACAGGACTCAAACTCAAGCATCTTTGTTAAGATCGGGACTTGTCGGATAATAATGATAGTTGGGTCTCAAAAAGTCAAATTAATGATTGTTGGATTCGACAAATTTATCTGAAAAATGAGTTGTATTCAACTAACTGTAAATAAGGCAATCAGACCAATAAGTTGTTGGCTGAGGTGGTAAGGGGCATAACCCCCATAAAGAAGAGAACACAAGTTCGAATCCCGGGAAGTACACTTATTGGGAGAGGTGAGAATCCTTTGTATTCTAAGCTTCGAGGGGGAAGCCCTTGATCTAATTAATAATAATAATAATAATAATAATAATAAGAAGCAATCAGGATATTAAGGAGCTCCTCTATAATTTTATTTTTAAGCGAGTTAGCTCGTCTTATACTCTATGTAGCATGAATTTTAATTTCTTTAGGAACTGCCACACTTTTGAAGCTAACATGTAACTGTCTGACATGTTTTTGTCCTATGCAATCTTTTTATTAATATGCATTTGACTTTACCTCAAAAATCTGTAAATAAGGCATTTATTTAAACTTTATGTATAACTCTCAGTTTACATTTTGATTCTTACTTGTAACTATGTCTGAATGATATTTGTAACTTATTTTAAAAAAAAAATCAGAAACCTAACTACTCCCTCCGGTCCTAATTATAAGTTGACTTTTTTGGAGAAATTAAGGAAACCAATTAAATCACTTTAGAATATTTATATTTATATTTATATTTTTTTCTTCAAACTAATTAATTTGACTAATAAACTGATATATAATCTAAAGATACTAAAAATATAAATACTCTAAAGTGATTTAATTGGCTTCCTTAATTTCTCCAAAAAAGTCAACTTTGTCTTATAATTAGGACCAGAGGGAGTATCATTGATTCAATTTTTTGGGACTTAAACGTCCCTCCATTTTACATTTCTTACTCCTTATCCTTGGACACATTTTTTATTAACAATCATCTGATTTTAAATACTAATAACCCAGTTATCAAAAAAAAATACTAATCATCTAAATTCAAGTTGAAACAGAATCCAAATAAGAATAAACTCTTCCATACACATATTTAATAGGAGTATTAAGGATAGATCAAAGCTTTGACTAAATGGCTTGAAACATCAACAGTCAAATTCCTTTCGTGAAAAAAAAAAAAATTAATGTAAGACATTTTCCAATTGCAAACTAAAAAACTAGTTTCATGAAAGATAACTTCCCAATGAATTTGTCCTGCAAAAATAAAACCTCCTAATTTAATCTTGGAATTAATCTGGGAATTAATCTCCTCTAAATATGTTTTTTTGCCAAAATACTGTATCAATTTCGTCTGAATTTAGTTCCCTAAAAGTTTCATCCATCAAAGCGTTCTCTTTTGACATAAAATGTCATTTTTCAAGGTTAAAGACATTTAATCAAAAGTTTAAATCATTAAGCCCTTTTTTTCCCTGAAAAGTGCTTATTTCATTCATTAATAAGCGATTAATTTTTAGGAGGAAGTGTTTGTGTTGCCGTTTCCCCTCTGCCAGGGTTTCTTCCCTTTTCTAGGGTTTTGGCCACAGAGACGGCTTTGCCAGGTCGGCTCTTCCTTCATCTATGGAGGGTTCCTTCTCCTCTTCTCGTGGGAGTCATTGCTTGCATCCTTGTGGCACGGTCTTCAAACCCTTTTCCTCTTTGTTCGCTTGATGGGTGTGCTACCTCCGTTCGGTTGTGTGGCTGGCTTCAACTGGAGGAATCGAGGTTTTCAAATAGTGGCGATGGAGTGATGCTTTCTCAACATTGGAAGCAGGGGTTATCGCCTTCCTGAGCTGGAGTTATGGAGCATAAAGTATGGGTAGGAATAGCGACAATCTTGCTATGACAAAAGGGAGATCTGAAGATTTAGGCAAAGCAATGGATCTTAGATGGGTTCCTCCAGGTTCAATAACGCCGGTGGTCATGGTTTAGAGGCGTTGGTCAAATTTGCTGCTTTTATCGACACCAAATCGTATTGCAATGCCTAAGGATTCCTGGTGGTTGTCCCTTATACTCTAACAGAACTATTCTGCTCAGAATCTATTCTCCATAAGCTATTCTCTAAAAATTAATCCGAACACACCTTGTTGTAGTCTGCTGTTGTTTTACTTTGTATGTGTTTGGGTGGCGTTTGACCCCCCAATTGAGCATTTGAGCTAATAAGCTCAATAGCCTATTTGAAAAAAAAAATGCAGTGTTTAGTTTCATCGGTGAGCAATCGAGTTTAATTCTATCTTAATAGCTTTTGCCATAAGCTCCATTTCTTAGCTTTCACTGATTTAGCTTTTGGGGAGAGTGAGAATGGTTAAAATATTTTTTCAGTTGTGTCCAATGCACTATCAGACTTATTGCAATTTTACCCTTAATGTACTTTTTTTGCTAAAAAAATTAATTTCAACTATTATTTGGTGCTTTTAACCCTTAAAATATTTTTTCAACTGTACCCAATGTGTTATCAGACTGATTGCAATTTTATCTTTAATATACTTTTTCAGTTCCAAAAATTATTTTAAACTATTTTTTGGTGTTTTTAACCCTTTAAAATATTTTCCCACCCACTCTCTCTTACTATTATCACAAAAGTCACTTGTGCTTAAGTCAATCCAAACAAGTTTTATTTCTACAAAAGTCATTTATATAATCGCTGTTCCAAACATAAATCACATTACACAATCGAGCTTTTACTAAAAACAAAATTACCAAACGCTAAATTGAGAAACTCTATTTTTCCCATCGCTCTTCCAAACACACTCTTTGTGTGTGTTCGAATTAACTTTTGGAGAATAACTTTTACAATTTACGAGATAAATATGTGAGAAAAGTTTTATCTCGATTTACGAAAAAATGCTTCTAAAACCATTTTAGAACTTGTGCTCCTGATTTTCCTTTTTTCTTGTTGGCCAAAAAAAAAAAATCATTAATAAGTATACATATATGGTTAATTAGTTCCATCTACAATAAATCTATCGTGGGTCTATAGGAATCTGTTTAGAAGGCGGTCCCCTCTGCCTTCCATATGCATCTGTCTCCTATATTAATTAGTATCCAACCAAATCTAAAGACAAAAAAGCCTACTTCTTACAGAATGCCTATTCATTGTCCTTGATAAGACACGTCTACCAATATATGTGATGATCATCTCATCATGATATGAAGGTAATAGAAGAATCAACATGATGTGTGTTGTGTGTGTGTGAGTGTGTGTGTAAATATTGGTATCAAAACAGATATATTACACTCATAAATAGTAGCATAATTTACTACTATCTCCGGTCTTAAATCTAAGATAAAATTAACTATTTTTTTTTGAGAGATTAAAGAAAGTAAATAAGTTATTTAATCATATCATATGTTATGTATTCTTAGATTATATATTAATTTATCAGTTAAACTAATTAGGTTGAAGAAAAAAAATAAAGATAAAAATACTCTAAAGTAATTTAATTAACGTCCTTAATTTCTCCAAAAAAAAAGTCAACTTTAACTTATAATTAAAACCAGAGTGAGTATATTTTATTTGGTTTATGTTTGGCTATATATAGTTTGCAATATTTTAAGCACAGAATAATCTTTTTATAAAAAATGCTTTTAATATTATAGTTGAGTGATTGTAGGGAGGGACCAAGTGATCTCTATCTAAAGCACATGGTGGGAACAGTATCTTCATTAGCTAGCTGTTTTTAGTAAAACTGACCATCTCAACGACACTCTACTTAATTAGTCCAAAAGTAATGAAATATTGTGAAATAAGTTTTTTTAATTCTTAATTAATTTTTAACTCTTTCTAAGGAGGACCATATATGCATGTGACAGTTGTTGCACATGATGCTGCTAATCAATTTTTACCTTCTTCATTAAGTTAATATTTAAATATTATCGTTTTCAAACAACAGATTTCTCGTTTCCACATTAAAAAATATGCATTCTTTATAGTTTATATTAGCTCAATATTATAATTATATCATTGATTAGGTTTTTTTTCTGAAAATTGAGATGCAAATAACTATAAATTCAAGATTCTCAACTGTAAATAAGGCTTTTATGTCTCGAATGTAACTCTCAATTTTCTATTAATATTTTTATTTTCAATTTTCTGGATCAATATTTACAATTAATTTTCTTAAAAATATTTTCAAAAATCTAAGTGTTATTATTATTATTATTTTGGTGGGGTTTGTAAAAAAAGTGTGGTAGATTATTAATGTGAAATGGTGAAACTTGCTTCAAGTGTAATAAATTTACTTAATTTAGTCTCTTAGTGTAATAAATTACTTGAAACAAGACATTTTACTTTGATAGTTAATTATTTTATATACTCCCTCCGGTCCTAATTATAGGACATATTTACCTAACTTTGGAGAAATTAAGGATAGTGGTTAAATTAGTTAATCATATTTATTTTCTTAAAATGCCCTTATTTAAAATTTAAAATGGCATCAAATTACGTTGATTCTTTGTTTTTTTTTATACCTCTCCTGCCTCACACATGACTTCTCCTAGCTCTCACACAATCCGGCGTCGTCAATCTCCCTCAACAACTTCCGATCTACTCTTATTAAGTTATTATTGCGTTTAATTATTATTGAAAAAGTATCAATAAGGGTATTCTGGAAAGAAATTGATAAAAATTAGAATTTTGTTATATAATTAAAACCAAAATCAACTTTCAAATATTGTCTTATAATTAGGACCGGAGGGAGTATTATTTGATTGCTCAATAATCAGCAAAGTTTTTAAGATATAAGGAGTCATTGAATCAAATGCCACATTAACGACCTTAACCCATAAAACTCATAGTAGCCGATGCGGGAGCTCTGGTGGCCTATCGGCGGCAAAGGTATTGATTAGAAAAAAACAAACATTACAAAATTTCATTTTGATGATAGTATTGATTTGAAATATAATTTTGTATATTAGCATTCCAAAATTTCACATATTGCTGCTTATATCTTTTTTATTTCTTCAAGGATCCGTGGTTCCCATCATATTATGTGTAATATGCAAATGCCTGAAAACCCTAGAGAGAGAGAGAGAGAGAGAGAGAGAGGCAATTAACAAGTCATTGTCAACAGCTGTAAGGGAGGGATCAAAAGGACATAATTAAATTATTAATTAATTATTTGTCAACACTCTTCCAGTTTCCCTCTCTCTAACCCTATGACAAACACAAAGCATTCATATATATATATATATGGATGCATGAGTCCTATTACACATAAATTCAATTTGTGCTTGGGGATACCTGCCTCCATGGGGAATCCCCAAACAAACTAGCTAGGGTTTCTGAATTCTCCCCTCTCTCTCTCTCTCTCTCTCTCTCTCTCTCTCTCTCTCTCTCTCTCTCTCTCTCTCTCTCTCTCTCTCTCTCTCTCTCTCTGTGTTCATCACATCAATTAGTCTGGCAAGTATATAATATGTTGGTTTGAGAGGTTGAAGCTGCCAGCATGATCTGGTAATTATTATAAATTAACGAGCTCCTATATATATAGAAATGCTATTATACTTGGGTGAGAATTAGAATCAATATATATATATATATATATACAGGTTTAATTTGGTTCTTGAATATGTTTCTGAAAAAAAGAATATGTACATGTTCATGTTTGATTGTAGAAGTTTGATGTACATTCATTTGAATCTTAATGCATTTTGATTTTGGAGGGGGAGAAAACAAAAGAATATGTTTCTGAAATGAAGAACCTTGTTATTAGTTAAGCTTTTTACTGGTTATGGGATTAATCTGAAAAACTATTGGGTTAGATCTTGTTAGATACGCACATTCATATATATATATATATAAATCAGATCATTCTGCAGCTTCAATCACTCAATCACCAACAGGGCTATTTCTCAGTTCTCTCCAAAGTTAAACGTTCAAGCCTGCAATGATGTTCATCACTCTTATATTTGCAGATTCAAGGTAATATATATACCTTCATGCTATTAATTTTCTATATGCAAATTTTAGTTGCTACAATATATGATTGAACACACACACACACACACACAGATCCACGAACTGTGCATATATATATATATATATATATATTCTGTGTGTGTACATGTATTTGCAGTTACTATTAGTATATATCAGACGGAGTGATGGATGTTAGTTGACGAAGAAGATATTGAAGAATTAATTATGTGTGTGTGTGTGTGCATGGAAAAAAAAAATATTTATTGATATATAAAGTACCCTTTATTTAACTATTAGGAACAGTTTCATCGAGATGACACCTTGAATTTATTAGCTGCTTAATTAATTAGTAGGTACAACTACTGAACTACATTATGTTTGTATCTGGTCCACCTCTATCACTTAAAAAGTGAAAAATAAAAAATTCTACTTGTTCATCTTTTGCAATTAGAGATGATCATATATAATTAATAGCGATCTCTTTATTGGGTTAATTTTTGAAGCACACATATATTACTTGGATAGCATATTTTGTATATGGGAGAGGATTAAAGATAAAGATTTAACAATGGCAGAGACAATGGTAGGGAATTGCCAATATATGATAATTATCTAAAATTATTTTGTCTTGCAAGCAAGTTTTTAAAACTAATTATATGTGTGTGTGTGTGTGTGTGTATTTCCAAGCTAGTTTTTAAAACTAATTATATATATATATATATATATTTACAAGGTATTGCATTTTCATAATACGAGTATATATCAGTCTCGTGTATAAAACCCTCTCTAAGACCTTATACAACAGCCTATAAATACATATAAAGTTCGAATAGATTGGCAATTCTTATACGAGTATCATATATATATATATATCTCTGTGTGTGTGTGTGTGTTATATATGTACACACACCCTCACATCGTTTAGGCCTAGGGATTCTTTTACTTTCATTTTAATTAGCTTAAAGTTTCTAGATAGTAGCATTTTTAATAAGATAGAACTAAATACTGTGTTTGATTAGGGTTATTAAAAATAAGTTTACTCATACCAATTAACCAGTATATGTGTTAATGAAAAATGATATATATATATATATATAGAGAGAGAGAGAGAGAGAGAGTATATAGATAGAAAAAAACTTTATGATCTTTCTGAAGTACTCTATATAGTTTGATTTCTACTGCAGCAGAAGCAAGTTTCGCTGATATATATAGACTATAGAATGAAGAAAAATCCGAAGGAAAAATCAGTAAAAAAGTTATAATTCAAACTGTTTTGGTTACACGCACAAGTGTGTGTGTGTGTGTGTGTGTGTGTGTGTGTGTGTGATGAAAGTTTATTTTAAGACTACACACGCTCACTCATATATAGAAGATTAATAATTTAGTTCAAGAATTTGGTTAATGAAGAAAAAGGATTTCTACAAGCGATTTGTTTGAGTGTCAAACTAGATAGTTAAGGTACAAGATGCACAGTTAATTATTATTTAGTAGATAAATTTAAAGATATGAGACATGCATATTAAAATATAGCTGAAAGAGATAAGCATGACAGATTCCATTTTATCGTTTTGTTCCCTGAATTTGTCTGCATTTCCACGTTAAAATTGTTTGCTGGTGTGTGTGTGTGTGTGTGTGTGTGTGTGTGTGTGTGTGTGTGTGTGTGTGTGAGAACAAGTGTGTGACTAGCTTGTTCATATATATTCAACTCTCTGTGGTTTAAAAATCTGAGAGAATATTGAATTGAAGTACTAGCTGATATTAAATCCATATGTCAATACCATATTCATGCAATTTATTCCCTTAATGATAAAATTTGGTTATTTATTTAATTAGTTCCTTAATTATGCTTGTTCATGTGTGCACAATTTAATTTTCCCTTCTTCCTATAAATTTTTTTTTATGAATTCTATTTAGATGTCGACGTCTTTTAATGCACAATTTTAAAAAAAAAAAAAGGAAAGAAAATGTGGGTATTAGAGAAAATTAATTATATAAAGTATATGTATTTAAATTCGCATATTCATGCATTTACAAAGAAAAAAAGATTAGAAAATGATGATAATGTTTTAATTTCATATCATATCCTTGTACCTGTCATCTCTCTTTTTCAACTATTTTTAGTACACGTTTATTATTATAAAAATGAAGAATATAAATATTTGAAAAGCGTATAAAAAATTATATGATTTAAAATTTCAGAAATAATAAAAAATAAAAGTTATATAATTTACTCTTGACATTTTACCATTCTCTTTCTCCCTTAGGCCACAGAGCAATGAGCAAGTGAATATTCAGTTTATTGACCCCAAAATACCAGCATAAAATTTGCAGTTCCATTACTAAAATACACAATTTCTAATATTTGACTTATTAATAATACGTTGGCAAGAAAAAAAAAAGACTTATTAATAATACACTTGCTATAAATTTTACATTTTATATTGATACATCACCTCCAAAATTGGGGCTTCTTCAAATTGCAAACAGCAGTAAATCTTGCAGCATAAACATATAGAATTGCACACCACAATGGCTATATGTTTCTACATCTTTTTGCAAGTAGTGTAGCTAAAACTACAACCGCACTTACAGACAACAAGTCTTATTCCACCAGAATGGAATTAAGGTCCTTAGATTACAAGCAAAATCAAACCTGCAATCCCTCACTTATAGAAGAGCTTTCACGCCACTAAACTGCAAGGCCATATACAGAGTGAATCTTGTAAAGAACATATTGTTACCAAAGGATTGACCCTGAAGAAAATGATGATGATTGGCAAGGATATATTTCACAGTCCTTTAACTTACAACTACAATAGGGGGTTATAGTTCTTCCCCTTCAGCAGTTCTTATGATACAAATTCTACAGCAATAGTAGTGTAGATAGATATCACAGATAGCTAAATCTCCCCTATAAGATATTATATAGTAATATGCTCATGTTACCTATTATCATTCACTAGGCAAGAACATGAAAAAAGAATAAGAATTTATCCAGAAGGACATTAACTGATAATTTAAACTTTCCTTTCAAAACCACCTCCTCCATCCTACCTGAAGGCGATTTCTAAAGCATGATGGACTAACGGCCGTACGGTTGCTTCAATGACTCAATATACTGTAAATATTTCTTATTACTTGATTATAATTCTTCAGTGGTAAAAGAAGAGCTTGATTGCTTTCTTCTCTTTGCTTCAGGCTCTCCCAAACGCAAGGAAACAAAACTATCTTCATTAGCGCCATTACGTAGTGCTGAAAGAGTGCTATTCAAGTCTAGGTGGTCTCCTTCTTGGTAGCTTTTATGTACTGGACACTTGCCTCCATAACTAGGAATGAACTGGTGTTCTACGTTTCTGACATGAAACTCATTTGGCCTTAAAGACGGGTTGAGTCCACAGGGAAGTTCGTCCTCCTCAACAGGAACTTCCTGGATGTTCAGGCGAAAAGCCTCAAAGCTCTCTTCAAGCTTATCTTTTGAAGGCACAGTGGAAGAGGATTCTCCAACTGTAGAATCATTGCCTGCCGTACAGCCACTCCTTTGCTCATGTGCCGCGGCTATAAAAGCAAAATAACAACACAAGACTTGTCAGCTGTAACTTAGTTTTCCATGTTTCTATATATATATATATATATATTTGCGAATATAGTTGTGCAAGATATGGATCTCTAAGCATGTACTTAAGTGTTCCTGACGGAAAACAGTCTCAGATTAATGTTAATCGGTCACAAATTCTCCAGTGTACATCTAATGGTCATGCAGAAAATACCTCAACTACCCTTTACTAACATGGTTCCAAATTCACAGAGAGAACATATTGGTGTAGCTCATTGAAGAAGGCGCGACTCATGCCAGACAAACAGACCTGTGGATTTTATCTACTACAAATGTAGCAGGATTTTAAAAACCTTTAATAGCAGCCCAGCTGCTTTTTCCATTACTCAGGTTTAGATATATCTGTTAAGGCCCTATATTTTTGGGTTGAAACAGGATGCGCTTGTTACTCTAAACTGCTAGCCAAACCAAGTTTCTTCTTGTTGCTGTGACCAAACCATTTCTCCAAAGATGATGACCACAACCTTTCCACTGGATAGAAGACACAGAACCCCATTGGTGCTAAAATTGTAATTTCAAGTTGTCACATTTTATCAAAAAGAATAAAAATAAATATGAATATTAAGAAATCATATGTTTAGGCGCTAAGCAGAGTGCCTCTTTAACTACACTGGGCTGAACTTGCTATTATACCAAACTAAACATATTCCATCAAGGTCCATCATTTAGTAAGTCACCATCCCTCACTAAATCCCTATATTAAGTATTTGGGACAAGTTACTCATACATTTAATAGATCATAAGTAGTCTAAGACACAGGAATTTGCCATGTTTGGCATGCAAGCAAAGTTCAATCATCCCTCAGCATTGTTTGTAAAACAGTATGGTACCGCATTGTGGGATACTGATGTTGACAATTCTGGAAAGAAAGCAACTAGAGTAATTGAAAGATTAACAACTGAATCTTTCAAAAAAACAAACCTTGAAGTGCTTCATTTGTTGTTATGAGATCCAGTTCCAGGAGATCAAGAAGTCGGCCAAGATCAACTCCACTGGTCCAATTCTCTGGTGATTGGCCACCTTTTAATTTCAAACGTCCCCTGTTAGCTGTCCCACCCCAGATAATGCCCACAGGACGTGGCTTCTCCCCATTTTGACCAGTCAAGAGAATGAGGCTTCCACTGTCACCTTCAAGGTCAAATGTCTGCTGGTTCTCACCAACAACAAGAAAATCGGTGAGAAAACAAATCCCCTTCTCATCATTGTACTCCAGGGCATAGGCCATTATAGTCCCTGTAGTCAAACCAGAACTTCTTCCTACTTTAATCACCTGCCTTCCGATAAGACTGTTTATTGGTGACTGCAAGTCTATTTTATTGACATCGCCAATCTCACCCACACCTTTTACAGATGTTGTAACATTATTCATATCGAAATCCTCGGCAAATGGGATGAAGGCCCCATCAGCTCGCACAAATGTCTCTGCAGGATTACAAGACGTTATGTTGCATGTGGGAGTCGGGATAAAATGAGGTGCACCAAAACATAAAACTGTGATCAACAAATTTGAAATGGTAGATATCTTGAGTTTTACAAGCATTCTTGGAAGACAGTCATCCATATCAAGCATAATCTTTCAAAATTCTGTCGCCTAAAAATAAACATCAATTTCTTGAAGACTCGCTACTGTGAAAAAGCAGTTTATTGTTTGTTCAAATCAATAAGGAAGCAAGTTTTGTGTTCTTGCATTTTCAAAATTACTAGGCTATTGACTATTGATAGAAGTGTTCGTTTATAACATATTTTCTCTTCTTTTTAAGAGGGCCCTGGGATGCTGGAAGTTGCATAGGCAGGGCAATGGAACTGGGGATATGGGGGTTGACATTATGGCCAAAGCTTATAGCTGATTTTTTTTATTCTTTTCTCTAAAAAAAACAGAAGCAAAGACTTTACCCAACTTCAAAATCACTAGAGATATAAATGGTTCTCCCTCAACAATTTTCAAATTCTAGTAGTTGCATCTATAGTAATGTTCATCTCTTGGGAATTCAAATCCACCAACAGATCAGAACATTAAAAAAAAAAGGTGAAATAGCATCAGAAAGAACTCTATGAATTTTGTCCCAAGAGGAAAGTTTGGCAACTTGCCTGTTTCTGTAGAGAAAGCGCAAGTTATATAATTTTGATTATTATTCACAGTTAAGATAATCCTCCAAACAAAAAATCTCTTCCTGAACTGAGGAACCCTACTGATTTAAACCCGTCATAGGACTTAGTGTTCAAAATCTCAATACTGTGCATTCCTTCAAGTAACCAACTAAAAGGAGCATAGCACCTATTTCATGACATTAAAAACACAAAATCCAGAGAAAAGTTTAAATCGACAGAAAGAAAGAAAAAAAAAACTTATGACTGAAAACTTTCAATTGTTGATTCATGATAAAATGCAATTGGGACTACGCTACCTGGGTTTGTTCCAGCAAAAATGCCATACCAAAGATCATCAGTGATAAATGATGTAGCTCTCTCCACCGCACCAAGATAAACACCTGGCCCAAGGCTGGGTGGCAACGGATGAAACATTTTCTGGCTTGGGTAGTCCAAATCAACAGCTACATGTCGATTTGTAAGGAAGCCAACCTGTCGATTTCCTGTTCGGCTTTTCACAATAGCTCCCAAGGTTCCATAGGTCTCTTGGCTTGCAACCTTTAGAGAAGAAAGAATTAAAATATATATATATATGCACGACAGTATCGGTTGAAATAAAACAAAACAAAATTAACAAGAATTCAAGATTCAAAGATCAATAATCTGAAGAGTACTGACTATAACTCACAAGACCCACATTTGGGGAAAATGGGCGGATATAATCCAAAGCCCAAAAAGATTTAAATGCCTAATTAAATCTTAGATTACCCTAATTGCCCAATTACAAACCCTGATTCCAAAATCAAATTACCTTATTACATTATTAAACAAAATTAGTCACTCTATCATCTCACACTGTAAGAAAAATATGTTGAACATAGAGAGGCAAATTATCAAGCATTCGGAGAGATGGCAGCACTAGATCAAGCTTCAGAGGTGACAGAAAATATAGGGAAGATTAAGAACCAGTTGCATCAAAATCAGCATCTGAACAAATTTTAACAATGGACCATAAATGCTACTACCTGATCCATCATTTTTTTTTTCCTTTAAAAAAAGGGATCTTTCCTTTGTTTGTTGCCTGTATAAACTTTTTAGTACCAGAGATCCGGTCACAGAAGAAAATATCAGGGGTAATGCATTACTTCAAAGGAAATGCTTATATTGAACTAACTAAATACGATTGATGTAATAGATCATTCAAAATTGTTTAGGTGGAATAATCAGCTTCTAGTTGATTGATCAGTCAGAACTGTTTTACCAAGTGAACCAACAATTTAACAATATTATCACCAGATCAAGCAGTTTAAATGTCATTAAAATAATATGTAATATGGAACAAACTTCATAACGAAAACAGAACAGAACTAGAGCAAGAAGTAACAAATTGCATCACCATCTTAAGCAATAAAACACAAATAACTTGGCATACCTGAAATTCTTATCAGTTTTGAAGAATTTCGTCTGGTAAAGTGTATTTGAAGATACTTACGGTGGTAAAATACAATTTTTGTATATTAAGCTGGGATAAAGACTACATGAAATAAATTGGTGCAGTCAAACGATAGAAGGAAAACTCTCGTTCATAAGCCAACAAGTAATGGGTAATTTGTCAATTAATGTTAGTGAACAGCTTCTCTATAACCTCATGTCCTCATAACTGCGAGTCTGCAGCTTCTATTCCTAATCTTCAAAGCCGATTATTTAAATATCATTTATCATATATTATTAACTCTTCCATTATCCACCTAAAACAATTGGTCCCTTAATGAAAAGAGCATAAGTCAGATCGCTCAGCAACTAATATCTAATGAATGTAATTTACAAGTACAAATTTTGTAACCCATTCGTTCCATTTGTGCCCAATGGAACTTACAGTTAAGTATTAACAAAAGAACAATACTTCTTAGAATTAACAATGTCTGAATACTATAAATTACAATGCCAGATGAGTTAATGGAACCAAACTAAACCATCTAATATCCAACTAAACCATTAAACACCCAAATTGAACCACCCCAGGTAATTAATTTAATATATCTCAGACATTAAAACAATGATAAGAATGCAGACATTAAAACATATATGATATGTCTTTACATTCTAGTATTAAAAAAATTACCTGTTTAGAAATCTATCCTCCATTCTCTTGCATATAGTAAACATAAACAATATTGATTCTGCAAAGGAAAATTACCTGAGACCCAGAGCCAATGGTTGGATCACTTCCCCTTAAGCCATCAACAAGCTCTGTGTATAACTGTTCTTTAGGAGTTGCGGCAGGAGCACCATAATAGGAGAACTCAACAACATCCACATCACACCAAACACCTCCAGGCCCCTGTTTCACAAATTAAATATTCAACTTTATTATTGCAGGCAAAGACTACAACAACCTTTATAGCTTAAGATAATATTTTTTCAATAAAATATATTTTTGCAATTATTTTAATATCATCACAGCAACCGTTTTTTCTTTCTCCCACATAATCATAAAAGAACAACCTGTCCAATCAGAACTTTTTTTATTTATGAAAACTGTTATTCAAAAAAAAAGAAGACAAATTGCATGTCATGCAGTTCAGCTCTGATAGACTACATGAGCTTGCCACCAACTAAAAAAGAAATATGATTGAATTCAGACAGGAAACCATCAGAAACAGGCCAACAAGCCTAACCACTGTTGCCATTTGGCAACAATAAAATATAGAATCTCTCTTATTTGGTTTATGCAACTAATTATCATTAAGTTAGAAAAAGAACGACCAAAGGAAAGGCAGGTGGAAATTTGAGAGATTCACACTTTTCCATATTAGAAATTTCTTTTTCATTTGGATTTATTGTCCACTGCCATAAGTCCCACCAAAATACCAAGCATGATTCTTCTTTTTTTTTTAGTGGAATAACAAGCATAGTTTAGTTTAAGAAAACTTGCACTAGGCTCATATGCCAATCACAACTAACCACAAATGAAGAATTAAATAAGCAATTCAGAATTTTAAGGAATTCCCTTATCATCTATTCTAATGTATAAAGCCAAAACACAGCAGCAACATGCCTAGACATAAATGCAAAAACAATCAGCTCCAGATCAAACAGATGAATTGTAAAAAGATCCACTAAAGCCATGTAAAAACCTGCAAGGTAGCCAGAAGAACCAAAAGTCCCCACCTCAAGTGCAGCAGGTAGGCATTGGACAGGGTTCAGCCATTGCCTGTGAACTTTACGGGCAACGAAAACAAGGATAGCTGGAATATTAGTCAAGACACCCCCTCTCATCCGAAATCCAATCGCAGTCCCAAGACTAAATCGACGCAGGATCTTGCTATGAAAAGCCCTAATAGTCATCAGTTCAAGCAAGGTAGTAGCTTGCTGTCCTGTTGGCAAACCACCCAAGGTTTCAGGCAACACTCCCTTTTGAAGGTTTCCAAAATAATTGGCCCTGTCTTCTGCTGTGTCATTTAACCTACTCAACGTAGGCCAAGAAAAGTAGGCAGCATTGCTCTCAGAATGCTGAGCACCTGATGCAAACAGTTGCAAGGGCAATGGACTTGATGAGGGATTACGATGAACAAAGCAGTTCCTTTCTAGGTCCAGTGATGACTCCTCCGACTGTGTTGACCCGGAGTGATGAATTGTTAGGTCCAAGTGAGTCCGGTCCATCTCTCAGCTCTCCTACATCAAAATTACTGCAGCTAAGTAAGATATAAGAAACCTCTTTTTGTTTTCATGCTCCTCAATCTTTAAACATCTTTCAACTAACAAAAGCTTCAACGAGCAAATTTTCAAGAAAGGCAAAAATATGTACAAAACTGAGTATAGACTTATACATCAAAAGAATAAGATTTGCACATAATAAATCAATTCGCACGAATTAAAACTGATAAGTACAAGAGAATCATTAATTACAAGTGCTTATAATCACCAAGACTGGTAAGTCCCATAACATCTGAAATGGACCCAATTTGCTTGTGTATACTAAGTATCAAAATCACTAGAAAACCCCAAACAAAAAAAAACAATTCTCCAACAAAACGTTGTTACAAGCATGCTAATGTTAACAATTGTATGAAGAGATTATGTAACAATTTATCCCATTACAAAGAGCAGCGCCACTCTAAAATTTTTGTTTAACTACGGATGTGAGATATAAGCTTTCAAATATGACATAGAATCAAACATTTATAGAAAAGATCAACAAGAACTTTAAACATAGAATGAAAACAAGCGTTCAGAAGTTTTGACAATAACTTGCATAAGTCCAAAAATAATAACAAACTCAAATATGATACATACACAAAAATAAACAAAGAAGAAGGAAGCCAAAAAAGGATTAGAAGATACTGAGATTTATAAAAAATCAGACACTCCCTACAGAAAAAGTAGGTCTTCAACAGCACGAACACTGAAGTATATCAGAAGCTGGGAGCTTTAATACCAGGACAAGAGAGCAAGGTTGGAACAGAACAAAGCCATAAAATCATTCTAAAGAATGGGTAAGCATATAATGGACCAATGGACATATGCTCCTAACAAAACGACAACACAAATAAAGCTCTCAGCCAGAGCAGAATCTGAGGAAAAACGAAACGCAACCATGTGAAAAGGGGTGTGACGAGGTACAATTTCGCAAGCTTATCCAAACAAAACTCACCGATCAGCAATGTTGGAGCTATGGAAATAGACTCAAAACAGAGGTGCTTAGAGGTAATCATATGCCCTAGTACATGTAGAAGAATCTCTTAAACCACCATCAACACCACCAATCGTCCCTCAGATTAAGATTGCAAAAGATTTTTCACTTTCTGAGAAGAACAAGTTCGATAGGCCGCGTCATGTGAACAGAAAGGCAAGAGTTTTAGCTAAGCTTCCCCTTCTGCTCTAAGAGAAGAGAAAGCCTCAAACTGTGTACGTACGAGAAAATAATAGAAATAGAGCTCCAGAAAGAGCAAATATACTCAGTATTTTTTATAGCAGCCTTCTACAATCTCTCCCATTTCAATACCGAACAGGATTTCAATTCAATTTCGTGGGAAAGCAATGACTTTTGGGAAATAAATAAATATTTGAGCTCCCCCACTTTAATTGTAAATAGCAAATCCAGCTGCAAATCCAGGAATGTGGGGGGCACCAGGTGTTTACTCGGAGAAATTTTGATATATTATTTGTATTTTCTTTTGACAAAATGGGTACCCACAAAATCGGATTTTTTTTTGCTTTGGTCATTTGCAATAAAAAATTTTTTCTTTTGGAATTTATGCAAAGCATAGTTAAAAGGTGACTTAAAAGTACCCAAATCAATTTCATCTCTGTCCATTAACCAATAATTCCTACATTTAAGCAATCATTTATACAAGATACAAACTATATAATAACTTTATTACACTAACACAATTCCTAGGAGACAAGTTCATAATATTTTTAGTGATTAGAATCAAAGTCAGAATCTTCAAATATGGTCAATCTCAATTGAAGACTAGGCCAATGACTTAATGTCATATTGACAAGTTAATCCTCCTCAAAACAAAGAAATATGTAAATTAGTGTATTCTTTTTTTTACCCTATCCTAATCTTTTCTCATAGAGAGAGATATGAGAACCACACTTAGTTCTCTTGTACCACTCATGGGTTTGATTCCAATTTCCATCATATCTCTCCTTTAATGGGTGTAGATTGCCACTTAAAGTTGATGCTCTTGATATTTAGGGATTTGTGTTTATGACGACAACAACAATAATGTAGCCCTGTCTCGTTAAGTGAAATCTGCTATATGAATTAAATGATGTCATTGAGGTTAGTCAAAAACCAAAGCTTGTAATAAATTGTTAACTTAAAGATTTCGCTCATTAACCTCATTAAGTGTTCTCTTCAGCCTTCCTCTACTCTTTTTTAACTAAGCTCCAAACAACTTAATCCACTCTTCGCACTAGCACATCCATTAGTCTTCTCAATACATGTCTAAACCACCTCAAACAATTTTCTATATATTTCGTTGTCATAAATTAAAAAAAAAACTAGGGATTAGAAAACAAAAAAAAAAAAGGAAGAGGATAGCATAAGATATAAAGGGAAAAGGAGATAGAAGTAGAAATAATACTTTGTTTTGGGGCTATGGATTGACTAATGGATGGGGACAAGTATGAGTGGGGGGAGAAATTTGGAGGAAAAGGAACAGTGAGTGTTTGGATGAGAAGATTAGATGGGGATGGGATGGGATGTCATAATAATAAATAATTTAAATTTTTTGTGAATGAATTTATGAATTATTATTATTATGAGGGTGGCCTTGGAGGGGGAGGTCCATCCTTGTTTGCTCCCCAAAAGGAGCACAGTCTTTGCATTTAAATAATTGCAATAACAAATAATAATTCACTTATTTTGCCCATTTTCTGTCATTTTCACGTTGCCCAAACACACCCTTATATTTCTCATTTACTCTCATCCTCCCGCCTTCTTCGGCTATGTTATAGAATGCAGAGAAAAGGTTACATCACATCCCTTTCTCCATTCTCCAAATAATCCATTTATATCTATATATATATATATATATATATCTTTCAAATCTTTTCATTATTGTGTTTTTATGGGGATTGATGTGCTAATGAATACTAAACGTGTTATTTTTTTCTCAATAATGGAAGTTTATGCTGGTTTGGAATAATTTATTTTTAAGCAATAAGTGTTTATAAATCGTGATTCACGGTATATGAGGTAAGTATGTGAGAGGAGTTTTATCTCGGCTTGCATAATAAGGACTTATTTTTTAAAATTAAGTGATCCCAAACACAGCTTTTATATTTTATATCTATTTGTAACTTATATAGACTCAATTAACTATTAAAATATCATTTTGTCTTTTTTAAAAAAATAATGTGTTATGCTTTTATGCAAGACAAGATGATATTAAAATATGAGGTTAAGTTTACATGTTACGAGTACTAATATTTACATTAGAAAGCCTAATGAAAGAAGGAAAAGAAATAGTGCTAATACTAAATTAGGAAAACAAAGGAATTAAATCTAAAATTTCCTACTAGGTGTTGTCAAGCCTAGAGGGAATATTAACAGAAAGGTGTATCAAAGAATACTAAATGTATTAAAAGGCTCTGACTGAGAATATGCATCCGAAAAATTATAAGATTGAGAATGTGTCCCTAATTGAAATAAAATATAGCTAAGAAAGGTTGGTCCTGTTGGTAAAAGGATCGGCTCATAATTATAATGTTGTGAGTTCAAATTTAACTTATGTGAAAACTTTGTTGATGAGCAATATGTAAATACTGTTATAAATATATGCATATATATGTGGGTGTGTCAAAGAAATTAGTCCTATATTACTTGGGAATAAGAGAGTATAAGCCTATGTATATCATTATATTAACTTGGGTTTGTAAAGAGGGCAAGAAGAGTGGTGGGCTCACTTGCACAACAAAAGGCCACCAAAAGGCAAACGCAATGAAAATTCCGTGATCAGCGATTCCCCCTATGCGCCAGTAAATACTTGGTACCAGCATTTTTTGTGAAAATATTTTGCTCTCTGGAAATATTATTTTTAAATAATAATTTATTTGGGCTTATCAAAAAATCTCCATATTTTGCCTTCATGACCAAAAGTCGTCAACGATCGGGCATTCCCCGAATGTTGTCAGCGTACAGGCGTACTTGCTTCTAGTCTCTCCTCCTCTACATAGTCTTTTCTTGCTGTTGTTGCTATTAACTTGCTTAAGAATGGTCTGTTTAATCTTGAGGAGTACCCATTCCTCTTTGTCGGTGATTCCGGAATAACTCTTAAAGACAGTATTTTAGGATGAGACTCAAACTATTCGTTTCTTCATTCTTACATATTGCTCATGATATTTAACAAATACCCCTGAAAGCACTCTTTAAGCCAAAGACTTACCCACTTTTTTATATGAAAAATAAATAAATAAATAAAATGTAACGCAAGAAGAGTTATCTCAAAAGTGAAAGATATGACAAAATACGAGGGAAACAATGGAAAAAGAAAGGAAGATTTTAATAAGTTTGATTTTAAAAAAATAGAAAAAAGAGTATAAAAATTTTTAATTAATTTTTATACTCTTTTTAAATAATTTATTTTCCTCAGTAATCTTACACATCTCCTCTCAATCAAAAGTTTATAACTATTTCTCGATTTTTTAAATTAAATGCATTAGACTTTCCCTTCCCCTTCCCTTGTAGGAAACAGATACTTAAAAGTTTAGTAGTTTACAATATTTGATTTATCAACAGAATTATTACTTCATCAATCAACAATAAAATGTAACCTCGTACTATTATTATATTCATATTTCTGAGCTTTGCCTTTACCGATCGGATTAATATTTAATGACTTGATGGAAAATTACTTTTGGGAGTTAACTTTTTTGCCACATGTACAATTTAAATATTTCATCAACAGCCAAACAAAAAGTAAAATACAATATCAATCTTGTCGTTAGTCAATTAATTAATTTGTTCCATAAAATAAACGCTATTGCAAATAGTAAAATAAATGAAAATGAAAAGAGGATCTTTTGTACACAAATGAAGATAATCCTTTATTTATTTCTAGAAACTCAACAACAACAACCCTCTCCCCCCCTCTCTCTCTCTCTCTATGAGTCTAATCCAACATTATCTTCTTCTTCTTCTTTTTTATTAATTAATTTAATAAAATAGTCACATTATCTTTGTCAAATTTTCAATCATCAAATCATGGTACCATTCAACTTATGAAATATTAAATCATAAATGCAAAGACTGAAAGCACTTGAATTATTATATATATTGGTGCGTTTGCTTACATATTCAAGAATCAATCTCCCTTTGCAATTTCAGCCATTAGGATATTAAATTAAGAAAAGATTAATGAAAAGAGAAAAGAGAGATATCATCTTTAATTATCAAAATAAAAGTATTTCATCTTTTTGGCTTAGCAAGATTTCCTCAATTTTTAAAGTATGCCAAACGAATAAAAGAGAGCTAGGGAAAAAGTTAACAGTTTTTTTTTTAGTAACATTACTATATGTGAATTTAAACAGATTATGAGTCTGATGTCATATTTGTTAAATCTAAATAATATTTTATTCACTTTTATTACCCCAGAAAAAATATATGAAATATAAAAACATTCTATTAGGGTTAAGCAAGCAGCCCATAACCCATCAGCCTAGCCTGCAACCCGATGTAATTGGGCAACTGTGAGCTCACCTAAAATGAGCCCATAATGGGGTGGGTTTCAACCCGCCCATTTAAGTCGGGCTATGGGCACACCTTCAGACTACTCGTACCCACCCATTTAGTTTTTTTTTTTTTTAAACTAACCTATAGTCCAGTGTTGTCCAATGTCCAGTCCAGTATATTTAGCTTATGGAGCTACAACCCCTTCCTCAAGTGATTCTAAAGATGATGGTGAAAACTAAAGATTTAGCTTATGTTTTCTCTTAATATTTGAACTTGTAGTTGTAATGTGTTAATTTAAAAGTTAAAGTTTGTTTAAATTTAGGTTCTTTTGTGTGAATTGTGATTATTAAACTTTGAAGATTCAGATTTTAGAATTCAGATTGATGAATTTAAATTGAAAAATTGATGTTGATGTGAATATGTATGTTTTTTTTTTCAAAAAAAAAAAACAAATCCAATATAAATGGGTTCGGGTAACCCAGCTAGCCTGCCCATTTATTAGCTAGCCCATTCTATGTTAAATGGGTTGAGATACGGGTATGGGCTAGCCCGTACCCATATAAAGTTAATTGGGCGGGTTATGGGTTTAAGTATGGGCTGCCCAACCTACCCAATGCTCTCCCCTACATTCTATTCTAAGAATATTAGGTAAAAATCACAAAGTATAATTATTTTGAATGAACCAAATTTATTACTCTCTCCGATCCTAATTATAAGACAAAGTTGATTTTTTGGAGAAATTAAGGAAGCCAATTAAATTATTTTAGAGTGTTTATATTTTTAGTATCATTAAATTATATATTAGTTTATTAGTCAAATTAATTAGTTTGGAGAAAAAAATAAAAATAAAAATAAAAATACTGTAAAGTAATTTAATTGACTTCCTTAATTTCTCCAAAAAAAGTCAATTTTATCTTATAATTAGGACCGAATGAAGTATATAATGATTTTTTCATAATCAAGTCAAAAAGTTGATTTAATTGGTAAATTTGTTAGTCTCATGCCTTATAAGGATGTGGCTTCAAGTCTTCCTATAAAGATGTCGAAAATATAGGTAAACAATTTATGTGGTGTATTTTTTTTTATACAAGATTAAACAAAACGTGGATAGCTATTGTCCAATAAATCTCTTATGCAGCAAATTATTACACAAAGTTATGGTGAGTTCCTTTAACAAAAATGATTTTCATGAGCTATATTCTACTACTTTCAGTCTTTAATATAAAATAAATTTATTCAATTAAAGAAGTTAGTTAAATTAATTAATATAATGTATATTTTTTAAAATATCATAGTTATCTTCCTTAATTTTATCTTTCCCTCTTTTCTTTTCTTTTCTTTTTTCTTTTTGGCCATAATCTTTCCCTCTTTTCATTGATTATTATTAAGGGAGTATCAATAGGGGTAAATTAAGAAAATATTAATAAATATGAAAACTATGTTTTATATTTAAAATTAAGATTAACTCCTCAAATATTTTTTATATTAAAGATCGGAGAGAGTAATTTTTAACAAAAAATGATTTATTAACTGAACGAAAATAATTTTTTATAATCTTCCTTTGCAACTTTTCTGTCAACATATTTCTCACTTTCTTCAAAACTAAATGTAAGAATTAGAAGTTAATGAGTTTGCTTTAATTTTATACGTAACACTTTAATTTCTTTTTTTAACACACACACGCACATTTTCAAAATGCTTCTATTAATTGGACACAAGAAAGATATTTTCTAAAAATATGATGTGAAGACTTAACCCCATATTTACGGCACACAAGTGGAACATATATACTTCGAATCTACCCTACAACAATAATTTAGACTGAGCCTTTTTTAAAAAAAATTAAATTAAATGGATAAGAAGTGAAGACATGATATTGTGAATGGGATCGAATCTACCATCACTTATACCCAAGTTATCATGCTACTAGGCCTCAAGTTCTGGTAGTTTATTTAACTTAAAATTAATACATTATGTTATATTCTTCACTTGGGAAGGGAAACGAAAAATATTTTATGAGGGTCTATATATCTCCCTCTCAACGTATTTTAAAGCCATAAGGGGATGATGGGCTCAAAACAAACAATATTAAGAGCAAAGTAGTGGAATGTTACAAATAATCACTGTACGAAAAATCGGATCGGACCGGCCTATTGAACTGGGAACCAACCAGTGGCCCGGTTTGGTTTGATGGTTAAACTGGGAAATTGGTCGAACCGGTCTAAAACCAGTTGAACCAGTCAGAACAGGTTAAAACCGGTGGTTCAACCGGTTGTACCGGTTTCTTCTTTTTTTTTTTTTGCTTCTTTTAGGGGAAAATTGGAAGTTGAAGACCAAAATGAAGAGAAAAATAGGTAAAGAAAGAATAAATCTAAAAAAAATGAGGAAGATAATTAAAAATTATTTAAAAAGAAATAATAATTATAGAAAAGGAGATATCATTGCATAAGTATAGGCATTCTAACTCATACTAATAGATTTCAAGTATTTTTTTTCTAAAAATCTTCATTTTTATCTATAGAAGTTTAAAAATATATTAATATATATTGTCATTAATAAATTATAATATTTTAATATGACCAGTTCAACTACCGGTTAGACCCCAGTTGACTCATTAACCCTTAAACCTGTGCTGTGACCGGTTCATTACCCAATCCTATTTTTTGTTCCTTGCAAATAATATCAGAACGAGAAAGATGTTTTATAAAAGTCTTGATACCTCCGCTCTCAACACATCTTAAAACCGCGCTCCACACGTTTTAAAGACGTACGAAAATGGGGATTTAGTGCTTTTGTGGTGGGTGGGGATGTGTGAGGCGTCATCAAATTATTTGGGACAAAGAAGGACGAAAGAAAAGATCCTCCAAAACGAAGCGAAGCCAGCCCCCCACCCCCAAATGTCATTTTCAGGAGGGGAAAAAAAAAAATCATTTTTTATTATTTAATTATAAAAAAAATAAAAGAAAAAGTTGTTTTTGTCAAGAGAGGCAATAATTGGAATGGTGGTGGGGGCCACCACTGGAAATAGTCTCAAATGGCTGCCGTAGTGTTATCTTTTAGCGCACGCTCACCTCTATTTGGCCACACACATTTCCTTCCCTAATTCGCCATTCCCCCACTTCGATACCAAATAAATTGCCAATTGCATATTTGCCCACACAACATGAAAGCCAAATTATTCAAATACACTCTTGTAAATCTTTGTACTTTAAATATTAACTACTTGGGCTCACTCTTTATGAATCATTAATTCCTGAATTTGGTCTTTCTGAATTTCTTTTTTCAACATAAATATCATTTTTTATATAATTATATCATTTGATAAGAATATTTGCAACATTTAAAAGACTAATATTAGCATAACTAATCCTATTATAGTCTAGTTGTATGAATGATTCCCTTTAAATGAGGGATTACGGGTTTGATCTGGCTTGTAATTCAGATCAACGCCTGTCTTTATAATTGAAAAAATGACTTGTAACATATATATGATCCGGCAAAACATCACTCTAAGGATGCGAAAATGTCCTCAGTAACACAATTGCAAAAGAAATAGTAGTTCAATATAAAATTCAATTTTTCCCATTATATCCATTTTCCACTTTTCAATGCACGCGCACCGCACATGACATATTTGTGCTTATTCTATATTGCAAAACTGTTTTCCTGTTTGGCAGGATATAGTAGTACTAGTTTATGTTGGAAAAAAAGTAGAACTAGTTTATTTATTTTTTTAAAAAAAATAGAAAGCAGTGCTAATTATAACAAATAATAAAAAAAAAATCAAATTTTGAATACTTTCCACATACATATGGATGGTTTTTGACGGGTGAAAAACATATGGATGGTTCTTGGGCTTAAAATTGAAAGTGAAATGTCTATATTAGTATTATCTAAAGTTAGGCTTCCAAAACTTAGGCCCATTCCATCACAACCCAATCACCAAAGGTTAAGACCAATTTGAAATATCTATAGTATAATCTCACATTGGTTGGCAAAAAAAAACTCACATTGGGCTTCTAAAACTATAGTACCTGACCTAAATATAAGACAGAGATAACTTTTTAGAGATATTAAAAAAGCTATTTAAATTACTTTAAAATATTTGTATTTTTCATTTTTTCTCCAAACTATTTTGCCTAACTTATAAACTGATATATAATCTAAGGATGAACAACATATGATATGATTAAGTACCTTATTTAGCTTCTTTAATCTTTCTAAAAAAAGTCAATTTTATCTTATATTTAGGACTGAAGAGAGTATTATAGATTGGAGGGCAGACTTTTCACCTGGTTTAATTGGTATCAGTGATCACAAAAGGTTAAGACCAATGTAAAAAAAAATCAAGTGAAGTATTGCAGTCAAAACAAAGATTCTTTTAAGTGGTGAGTGACATTGATAAAGATCAAAATATATATAATATGAATTATTTGTTGAGATACTTAACACGTTTAATTTTCCTACATCAATAGGTAATCTCACAAACAGAGGGAGATAAGGGGAAAGAGTTCCATAGTCTTAATAAAATGACAATCACAATCTTGCTTCCTTCATGCTATTGATTACTAATATTTACAGTTGCATCTTGCTATACTATGCATGTCACAGCTCCACTATACAGGCAAATCATATACCAACCATGCATCTTTGATGCATGCTCTACAAAAATTATAAATTTTATCTTTGAGAGTCCCACTTTGCGTATCTTTACAACAAAACTGTACAAGTATATGACCGAGGACCAGCCCCGACTTCTTAACTACAAGATCAAGACCTGTAATATGGCTACAAGGATTATAATTCTTTCTTGTTAGTGAAAAATTTGGAGATTTCTCATCTGACCATGCATGAGTTACCATGACTTGGACTAAGATCAGGACATAGTAGGTATGTGGTGAAATTTATAGCAACTCCAAGCAGCGGATACAGTAATGGTTGATAAGCCTACTCACAAGGCTTTCTGGTTCTGGGACCAGAGCTGAAGTCAAGCTGTTCCAGAAATGAAATGTCAATGACTGGTGCAAAATTTTTCTGAACAGAACATCTTGCTGAGCTTTTTCTTCCTCCGATGTGGGTGCCATAAAGTATCTGTTTACAGATCAATTAAATTGATGCACACACGAGGACAAACGCAAAATTTAATAAAGACAAGGCAACATCATTGCGATCTGCAAATAAGGGTAGTTGTCAACACTGAAGAATGTCATGAATGCACTTTTGAATTGAAGGAGGATGTCATGTTACCTTGTGATGTTCCGAGAACTAATTGGGAAGAACATATATGAGGGCTCCTCTTTCAACTCCATCTGCTTGACATATTTATTCCTTCCTTTCAAAAAATTTGTTGCAACCCTTGTCAAAAGATCAGCACCATTCCATCTCGAACTGGTATCATCATACGTTAAGTAGAACTCCCTCAAGCACTCTTTTATGAAGAGACTGCTTTGATATAAGAAACCAAGAAAATGCCCAATAATCAGAACACTCATCAATTGCATCAATCTTCTGCCATTCAAATCAACCATCAAAGGTATGCGCCAATACACAACATTCCTAGTGTCCCCTTTTAATAATGCCTCAAGCACGACATGGTTAAATTTATTGTTTTGATCTTCAAACTAATGCGTCTGTGCAAGTTCCTTCTGTTTCATTATCTTAGCAATCAGAGTTAGTAAGAATTTGAATTTCATGTGAACCTCGAATTTTTGCAAATGTAAGAAAAACAAATATTTCCCAGCTTCAGCTACCTGATCTTTCTATAAAATACTCTTGAATGCCGCAAGGAACAGATTATTTTCATGTTCCCTCTAATCCGTGCACAATTGCCAGGGGAAAAAATGCATATTCATCGATAATGCAAATTGGCTGCGTCCCAACGTCTGCCTTTAATTCATTGTCAATTTGGTGGCAGTGGAGTCACAGAAAGAAGCTTCAATGATTCTCACTAATATATGTATATCCAATTGTTAAAATATAAAAGGTTTCAGTGACATGGTTGGAATTCCAGTGTACTTACAAGCCTTTTGGTCTTATGGTGTCATTTTCCTTTTGGTTGGTTTTGGAGAATACAAGATCCTTCCGCCAGTTATATTTTCTATCCTTGTTCTAATAAAATTGAATTCTTTTAAGTTTTAACACAAAAAATGGTAATATAAAGATACTTCTCCCTACATAATATAATTAGGGCATCAAGATATCAATACCTGTGCCTTTTAAAAGCCATCACTGCACCATTCAAAGCACTTCCGGCCACGTGATCCTCCACACCAACAGAATTATTAAGGGAAGAGATTGCTCTTAAAACTATGATATCTGAGTCCAGATAGATCCCACCATACCTGAGAAAACAAAAGCCAACGTCATTGCTATAATAGACTAATATAATTTTCACAATAATTAAACAAACATAGTAAGTATGCAGCTTAATCCGATTAATACACAGCAGAGATGAGGCATACACTATCAGCATATTCACTAAATCACAAAATCACAAAATCACTTCACTACTTGACAGTCTTGTGGCAGCATACCAGATGCCTAGTAAATGGCATTTTTTTTTATCACTTATTAGAATTTACAGGCACCAAGAAGATCGCTTTAGTTTGGGTGTCTATTTCTTCATTAGAACAAAATAGCGTTCAGTAGAAGTTTCAAAGTAATACGAGACCTTTATCAGATGTTCTGATACATTGTTGCATTGAATGATGGACCATAGCACTTACATAGTTTATAGTTTAACATCCATGTCTTGGTTCATGGAGTAGAGAGGAGACTGACTACATATGCTTTGGAAACAATGAAATAGTTTCAGAACACTTTTAGTGTGGAATTTTAGACTCCCCATCACAAGCAAACATGTTGAACATTCATTGTGGCAAAACATGGAAGTGTTTAAGGGCGCAAACTGAAGAAGAAAATGAACATATAACCAGTGCAAGCAAGCTTACTTGTAAAGAGCTGCAAGACGGATAAGCTCACTGTAATGAGTAGGATAGAAATTTATCTTTCTCCATTCAAACCAGATGGAAGCAAAAACGTGGGTCGGGGTATCCTTCAGCAGTTCATCAAGATTTGGCATAGCAACAGCAATTTTATAGCTGCAAAACATAATGCTTTAGCTGAGAATATGTATTTTAAACAACAAAAAAATTGCTCCAAAAGTAAAAGGAGGCAGGGGGAGGAAGATAAGTACCCATCATTTACAAAGCTATCTTTAAAGAAGTCAAGCTCAATTGTCTCAGAGAACACCACAACACAAGCGTCTCGATGGTGGTAGAGTAAACTCTCAAGCCCACGTTGAAGCCGAACACCATACATCCAAGGTGGTGAATTCCACACCATAAACACCTTCATATCACATTTTCCGATCCTGAAAAAGTCATCCATAAATTCTGAAAATGGTAAATGTGGAGGCAACCCAGGATAGTATCCCCATCTCTCACCATCTGCATATATATGATTAAGAATCTCAGGCTCCCTCTGAATCTCAGTCGTAACGTGCTCAGTGTCTTGTCTTGTCTCACTGGCTTGTTTCTCACTGCCCATTTGCTTGTGGCTACCATAATTCATGTCTTTTTCAATAGAACCACCGCCTACCTTTTCATTTAAATCCCAACGTTCTGTCCCTTTAACCTCACTTCTTGACTCTCCGTCATTCCTGAAAGAAACTATATTATCTGATCCATTTCTCTCATTGTCTTTAGTCTCACTTTTTGACTCTCTATTACCCCTAGTTTTACATTTGCAAGCGCTAGCATTATAATTTACAGCCTCCTCATCATCATTTTCTTGCAAGTCTGAATCACGGGTCTCCTTGGATCTGTCCAAAAACTTCCGACCAAGAAATGGGGTCCTCTTAAACTCATTCATCCACCAATTCAGTGAATTTCTGTCACCCTCTGTAAACCTGACCAAGCTGACACCATGAGGATCTTGCAGCATCGGATTGTTCATCGGGTCCAGAGCAGCCCAGTTTGACTTGAACATCTTATTCTTCTTCAGAAACTCGCCCTTCTTGTCGAACCAATCACCCCATCCTTCTCTCAAGGGCGAAACTCTCAATCCCAATTTCAACAACAGTGCATCCTCAATTCCAGTCATCTGTGCTGATTTGCTCCTTACGTCCTCGTCCACCGGCGAATCGTCGGAAGCAAACGCCGTCTTACTCCGATCCTCCTCCATCCCAGATCCCGCAAGAAATCCAGCACCATTATCATCCCATTCCTCAATCAAGTGCTTCTTAAAACGCTTCCTTATACACCCACTTACGTGATCAAAGAAATAGACAGAATCCTTGGTCAGCCTATCAGACCCAGTATACTCATCTCCCAAATCCGCTGGTTCTTCTTGTTGCTGATCTTCAATAATATGGACGTCCTCGATTTCTCCGTCCCAAGAGTCGTGTTCAAGAAAGGGAGTGTGAAGGATGTGGGGGTGAGGGAGGGAGCGAGAGAGGCGAGAGTAAAGGAAGGAGGCGGAGAGAAGAAGCAGAAGAAGGAAAGAGATGGCGATACAGAGGTAGGATCCATAAGGGAAGCGTCGTTGGGATCGGAGGAATCTGAGCATTGTGGTGGCAGAGTGACTAAAGGGAGGGTAGGTTCATGTTGAAGAGTTGAGTAAATTTGACTGTGAAGTCTTGCAGGTGAAGAAGGAGGAAGGAGACAGTGCAAGCTGCATGCGAGGCCGTTAATGCTGTTGTGCGGTTGTGCCAGCTCATTTCGCTGTGGCCGAGACAATCGGCTTCTTTTCCAGTTTTATTAAGCCCAAAGAAAATAATTATTAGTTCATTATAACAATTATAAATTAATATCAAATATTAAATTTATAATAAACCTATGAACAATTTATTTGTCTAAAACTCCATCTAATTATTAAAAAAAATATTTATTTTTTTTAATTCAAAAAAATTGATAATAAATATATACTTTTTTGGTCCGCAATATAGACCCAATTTACCTACTTGCATGTAGACCAAGGAGAATTGTTTAGTAAAAGTTTTCTCACTAAAAATATAAAAAAATTGTATTACTTTCTTATATAGCCCTAATTTAAAGCCAAAAGTTACATTAATTGAAATGAAAAAAAAAAATCAAATTTTCTAAATACTATTAAACTACATTTATATTTTGAAAAAAAAAAAAGACTCACATTGTAAGATGTTGAAGTAAATCATTTAGTACAAATATACTAATTTCTATACCAAAGACCTATTGGTCTAGTGGTATTAGATGTGCCTTTTGTGATACCATATCTAGATGGAGTTCGATCCCCACCCTCTTTAGGCTATGTGCCTGTTGTCCAAATTTAAAATAAAAAATCTAATATTTATGTTGATTGGTATTATTTCTCCAAATCACTAAAGATCTGTAACACTTTCCAATAAGGTGGAAGAAAATATTAGATAAGTATTGCGAGGATGTCGGCTTAGATGCTAGCTAATTTCTCTTTAATAGATACACTGATGGGTGTAAAATATGAACACATTTCACTACAAAGATTCAAACTTCAATTCGTACAAGACTCCTTCCGTTTGACTTTGTTCTCTTGATTCTTATGCTTTGATACTTGCGTGCTATTTTTCTTTTCTTGCTGGTTGATACTTTAATTATGACAAAAACAAGGCTTAAAGAAAGCTGACATAGCGCCTGCTGTTGCGGTCATTGACTGGTGATTTGATTGTGCCTATACATAAACAATGCGTTCTTGCCAAACTTCCAAAGACAAGGTCACCGCCAATGAATGTAAATTCTTCGAGGCTAGTTAACAAAATGCGTTCTTGCCAAATCGTTGGGTATAAATTAATATTAAACCCTTATAGGTTCATCGCCAACTGTGTCTGTTGAAATTGCAGCAATTAATAATTCCAATCCAATTGGCGAATAAAAGCCACAGCTTGAGAATTTCTTTTGATGATTTAAGGTGCTTCACAGAGCAAACTGTCATTCTTAGATTGTGAAATTCAACACACCTAACTACCATAATCAACATTTCATTTAGTGCCAGTTTGAATTAGATGTAGAAGCTATTTTTCTAACGTGATTTATAATTTATAAAATAAGTATGTGAGAGGAGTTTTATCTCAACTTACGTGAACGGGCTTTTTAAACGTAAACCCAAACAGGCCCTTATTATGTTCAAGCATTTGCCTCAGAATTTGAATTTACCGGGGGAAAAAAACTTGAATCAGAAAAATGACAAGTAACTAGAGCAATGTTCAAGAAACCCAAATAAAATTAAAAATACTAATACCAGAGGAGTCACTAGTTTGTAATTTTGTATGGCATTCTTCACAGGAGAATGGTAAAGCCAAGAGAGGCAAAACTACAGCATAGAGTCTGTTCTACATGCTGAGTTAGTTCACTGAATCTACGGTCATAACACAACCAATTCAGCAAAGGCAAACATTCCATGAATTCCTTCCGTGCAATGTTCTATACCAAAAATATTCACATGCCGTGAAAATCCCATTTCCAAGTGACATTGACAGCTACCATTTACATCAACCCCAGCAAAAGGAAAAACAAAAAATACCCAACCCAAACTAATTGACCATTTTCCCCCTTCCCAAAATTAGGTCGTGTTTGCAGACTAGTCCTCCATTAGGCACTGTAAATTCTTGTGACAGGGGAAAGCTTCCAAAACAGAAATTATTCTTGTGCGTTAAGTTTCCTTCCCCAACCTGCTTGTTGACATGGACGCTAACTTCCCCACTAAATTTCAATGCTATCACAGAAGTCCGGCATTCTTCCAACAACTGCAGCCTCTCCAAAGTAACAGAGGTCGATCGACGTTCTTAGTCATGGGAAGAAGTGCCTTCCTTCTTGTCAAAACTATCTTCAACTTTCTGCTACTTCAATGGCTTCTTGGGATGCATGATTCATATTTGAGTCCTTCTCAATATTACAGTTGCTCTTTTCACGAGTCAAATTTGAAGCATCCTCGTTACCAGAGTTCTTTTCAGATTCTGGTGCATCGTGAGCTTCAGTAGGAAGGAGCTGCATGCCATCTTGTGAAGTTTCCTCTCCAATCTTAAGAAAATTTGAAGCATCTTCATTACCAGATTTCTTTTCAGATCCAGGTACATCTTGAACTTCAGCAGGAAGGAGCTGCTTGCCATCTTGTGAAGTTCCTTCTCCAATGTTAATATAATTTGAAGCATCTTCATTACCAGAGTTCATTTCAGATTCAGGTACATCTTGAAATTCAGTAGGAAGGAGCTGCTTGCCATCATCATCTTGTGAAGTTCCTTCTCCAACGTTGATATGATTTGAAGCATCTTCATTACCAGAGTTCATTTCAGATTCAGGTACATCTTGAACTTCAGTAGGAAGGAGCTGCTTGCCATCATATTGTGAAGTTCCTTCTCCAATGTTAATATGATTTGAAGCATCTTCATTACCAGAGTTCATTTCAGATTTAGGTACATCTTGAAATTCAGCAGGAAGGAGCTGCTTGCCATCATCATCTTGTGAAGTTCCTTCTCCAATGTTAATATGATTTGAAGCATCTTCATTACCAGAGTTCATTTCAGATTCAGGTACAGCTTGACATTCAGTAGGAAGGAGCTGGTTGCCATCTTGTAAAGTTTCTTCTCCAACGTTAATATGATTTGAAGCATCTTCCTTACCAGAGTTTATTTCAGATTCAGGTACAACTTGAACTTCAGTAGGAAGGAGCCACTTGCCATCTTGCAAAGTTCCTTCTCCAATGTTGATATATCCACTACCACCTATGACCTTTTCTTCGCTGTGAGCTAGACAAATTGAATGTTGTATTTCAGTGTCTGAAAACATTGATTTTATGTCATCCTTGACATGCAAACCTTCTTTGTCATGAAGGCTCCTGGCTTCACAAAAGGCTGAAGATGAAGCATTTTGGCTGTGCTTGGGGCATTCTGATCCATCATTTAATCCTATCTTAGGTAAGGACCGCCCTTCTCTTGGGCTTCCTCCTTCAGAGTTCACACCCCTAGCATGATCCCTTTTGTTTTTAAAATGTTTTTGACAGTTCAAAATCAGGTCTGTACCATCTATTTTGTGGTTTTCCTCGGCTCGAATCACAGACTCACAGCTTTTGCTATGATCCTTGGGCTCCAAATTTCCAAGTGACGATGGCAATTGTAAATTTTGAGAAGAACCAAGGTTGATGTTCTTGCCATTAGAAGTTGTGCTCTTGGTAAAATTTGGACGGATCAACTTTCTTTTCTTTTGTTGCACAGTCCGCAAGTCACTGCTCCTTTCACTCTCTCTTACACTCTCATCAGAGCCTCTAATCTGAGTTTCATTATTTCTTCGTACCTGACTGCGACGCTTGAAATCCACAAAACGTGTACCTTCATCTATTAGATTAGTTTCACTGCCACCTGCAGCAATCATCATATCCATACTTGTATCATCCAAGCTCTTCTCAGAGGAAGCTTTTGTTGAACTTGAGCTTCTGATTTTTGTTGACATTGTATCCATCCTTGTATCATTCAAGTTTCTGATTTTTCTATCCCTCAAACTTTCAGATTTGCTGAGCTTAACCCATGGGTTAATCTTTCTTTTCATCCCCCGTGGGTTGCAACTTTGTCGAACCATGTCCATTACTTCATCCACCGAATTCAAAGAACAGATATCATAACCCCCTGGGTTGTGATTACTTCCATGTTTTTTGTTGTTAGAAGGGTGGCGCACAAAAGATAACCGAGAAAATACACTATCTTTCTTCTTATAACCAGAATTAGAACTCCCAGAATTCCCATAACTTTCAAGATCAAGATCAAGTTCATGAAATAATGGATCACCGCATTGGGTTTGAGAATGATCCTCATTTTCCCAAAGCATTGCAGAACAAGTATCATTGTTCTGCAATGTCATTTCATCATGACCCAGGTTTTCCTGCAATGGTATGGAACAATAATCATCGCTTAAATGTGTATTGTACTTGTCACACAATGAAGAATATGGCTCAGAACCCCAGCCACTGTTTCTAATACCCAAATGAGGGAGGAGATCTGATGATGGCCTAAAAGGAGAGCTGCCAAGACTTTCATATTCAACAGGTTTAGTTGATAGCTGTTCAGAATTCTGATCTGCACACAACGTCATGCTAGTCACGTTACTTTCAAAGGGAGCAGAATTATTAAGGCCATAACTGTAACCTTGAGATCGGCTTGTATCTTTCAGCTCAGCATGACCGTAAGATGGTGGATCATCCAGAGAATGCATGATATTTCTTCTAAAATTGTTTGATGGAGAAGCACTTCCACCCATTGACTTAGAACTATCATTAATCCCAATCCTAACAGATGATGGCTGCCTAATATTAGAACTGGGGGTGTCAGGATCATAGAGAAGGGTGCTCTGGGAACTTAAATTTCCTTGTGCTTCGCAAAAATTGCCTGAGATCTGATCCTGGATCAGTTGAGGCATAGCAGAAGTTGCCACAAGTTGATTTTGAACCAGATAATCAGGAGCTAACATGGGCTTACTTGAAAAGAAATACGAACCAACATTGGAATTATGTAAACTAGGACTATCATCCAAAAATCTCTGACCAGGTTTTATATTGTGTTTGCTCAATAGCCTCTCACTCACATGTAGCCTATCATCATGAACTGTAATTGCACCAGGAAAATTTCCAGATAGGCCACTTGAGATAGCAGGCCTGCGCTGCATACCTATTGAATGTTCTTCATCATCAACTTCTTCAGTGGAATGGAACGAATCTATTTGGTAATTATGCATTGTCAAGGGTAAAGTGCTAGCAACTGCATCTTGTTCATTTTTAAGTATTTCTGCATGCATGCGGCCACCAACAGATCTTCCAACTTTAGCCACAGGATAATGCTCAGGTTTCACTTGTCTCCCAGGAAGCTTTCTCTTGCTGAACAATTTTAGAAGTCTATGAACCTACACAGCAATTTTTTAAAAATAATGAGACACATTAAAAACAAATATTTCAAAACAATCTAATTATGTAAAAGACCAGACCTGTTCTTCTGATAGCCCAAAGTAGAACTTTTTTGTTGAAAAGTAATTTTCTTTGATTGCAACCCGAAATTCACTTTCTTTGAGTGGCTTGCAATCCCAAATTGAACTGAATTCAACCTGTACCAAAAGATCCAAAAATAAATTGAGATCAACATATTGATTAAGGATTGAATCTTCGCCTCAAATTCAAAATGAATCATTTCCTTTTGTTGAAGTTCAATTAATGACATATGAAGATTATTACCTGAGCAGGAAATTTCCTCCCTGATGAACTGAAGGCACTAGGCACTATATTCATGGCACCATCACAACATGACTTAAACACACCATATAGCTCTCTCTTATCATATTCAAACAGAAATAAAAGCATTCCTGCTTTAATCTGTATTACAAATGGCATACAACTAGAAGGGAGGCCAACCAATCTTCTGTCGAAACATTCTTGCAGTGTTGCACTACTTGTCATAAAAATTGCACCAAAATCTGGATCTCTTCCAGCAGCATCTCTGTGCTTACCATAAGACTCCATGGCTACGGACTATCTTCTCTATAATATACTGTCAAATTTGGGAAAAACATATAATAGGCTCCATGATTTGCAATTTGTTTCCTTTGATTACTTTTTAACAAGACAATATTAATATTAATTTTTTTTTAAGAAAATACACAAATGAGAAAAGCAGGGTATCCACCAAGTGCAAGGTCAACAACCACTAAATTAAAAGGGAATGAAAGAGAACTCTAAAAGCCCGACCAATTGACCTAACTCCAAATCAAATTTAATTAGATATGAACTTCAAATGTAAAAAGTATTGATACGCATTATTTCCCCTCAAAAGGCAAACTGCCCATAATTTCGCGTTTTAAGTAAAATCGCAGAGAATTTCAGTTTCTCACATGCAAGAACACCAGACAGAAAATTTTCCTCTATGATAGTGTGGCAGATAATGGTTCATAAAAACCATCATACAACTACTGAAACGTAAAATCAGTATCCCATTAGTTTTCGGTGGCCGAATGAAAATCAGTGCCATTAAAACACACTAACTTTAACATTTGCTTAAACACCAGACAAGAAAAAACGACTACCAATGTTCCAACTAAATCACTAAAAACTACAAAACATTGCCCAGATAAATATAAATATTTTTAAAACAATAATAGTAACTTATTCTTCCGGAACTTTCCGACTCGAGACATTAGAAACCACCAAAATAACCTAACGCAATAAGCGGAATCATCAAACGAAACGATCAGACAATGAACAAAAAATGAACACGATTAAGATCGATCCAAACACATAGGGGAAAACCACAAGTTATTTGAACAACTTGAAATGTGGAAAGAAAAAAGAAAACACGAAGAAAAAGAGTAAGGAGAGAAAAATACTAAACCGATGGTGCAGGAGACTTGAGGGCTAGTCCGATAATGCGAAGCGAAGTGTTGATGATGAAAGGGGTTCGAAGCAGAAACGCGCCTTGGGCTGGGATGGTGACAGAGAGAGAGCCGAGAGAGTTAAGATTATAGAGAGAGACTGAGAAGGGGATTTTCTCATTCTCTGTGAATGAGACGCCGACGTAGCGGTTTGCATTTTGTAGTCGGCGTTTTGTAAATTACGGTATTTTTATTTTTATTTTTTTTGACCTTCTGTATTTTTTTTTCCACACTTTTCGGTTAAATTATCTGAAATTCTGTTTGTGTACATATTTGCCAGATACTCTGTGTATATATTATAAACTTTGATTTGATCCTTAAATTTATTGTAAGCCTCTCTTTAACAATTTAGATTGCAATTTCATAGAAAATACATATACATATTACATACATACAAATTAAAACTCATACATATATACATACAAATTAAAACTCAATTGAGGAAGTCATCATTGAAGAAAGGGAGAATTGAGAATAAATATTTTTTTGACAAATTAATTAATGAATGCTATGAAGTGTGCAAGTCATCTTCCTTCCGTATGTATAAAAGAACTTCCGTTGTGTGTAAATACTTTTTCATGTATGCACAAATTTTCCACATAAATATGCAAACCATCTTCTGTTGTGTACAACATATCTTCCGTTAAAGTGCAACCGATTTTCCATGATAACATTCAGCAATTAATTTACCCCAAAAATATTTTTAGGCGATTTTCCTTGAAGGAATTCAAATATATTAACAGATATTATAAACTAGATCGTGATTTATCTGTAAAACTTTAAACTTGACCCAAACAAATTTCTTCTAAATTTTAATTCTATACAAATATTTTCTTATTATCAATTATTCATTATTTCCCTAACAAAATATAATATGTTAATTATTTTGCCTTTGCAGTTTGTAGTATTATACTCCCTCCGGTCTTATTTATAAGCAACTTTTCTCTTGATTATGTAAAACGAACGGGTAGTTAAAAATAATAATTGTGTCAAAAATGTCATGTTTTTTTCCATATATGTCCTTATTTATGAAAAGAGCATAAGAGAGAGAATAAATAAAAAGTATGAGAAAGAATAAATATTTAATAATAGTAAATTAGTAGAAAAAATTTTATATTTTTAGACAAAAAATAAAAATTATTTATAAAAGGGATCAACTCTATAAAAAAAATTATTTATAAATAAAACCGGATGGATGGAGTATTGCACTAGAAAAGCACCAAAGCCCAAAAAGCGTGAAAGTTATTGGAGAACAGCTTGGCGTTGCACTCATTCTACAAAAAGAAAAAAACACTTTTACGTTTTATTAGAGAAAGTTGTTCTCAAGTGTTTTTCTCGAACAACAAAAAATCACTTACAACTTGCAGTAAATTCATCCAAACAAACACCTTAATAAGTTTTGATGTATGTTTGGATTAACTTTTGAGAATAAATTTTATGATTTACGAGATAAATGTATTAAATGAGTTTTATCTCGGATTGCACAAACATAGATTTGGCAATTTATCAAACACTCACAAAACCAAATAGGGAGTGGCTACCCTGTCTGCGCCTTTGTGGTTAGTGCCGGTACTCAAAAAGTAAGATTAAAGGAAAGGAAAAAGGAAATCAGATGGGAAAAATATAAACTACAAGGTGTGCCACAATTAAAAGCAGTGTGTTCCTGCATAACTTACAGATGAAGGACTAGCAACCCTGTGCTTTTATGGTTAGTGCTGGTACTCAAAAAGTAAGATAAAGGAAAGGACAAAAAAAAGCAACCAGGTGGAAAAAATAATAACTACAAGGTGAGCCACACAATTCAAGCAGTGAGTTCCTGCATAACTCTACATGTGCTACATCATGTTCACCACATTTGTTTTATTGTGGGCTGTTAAAGAGGGTAAAAGTCTCATAATAAGCACAAGGAAAATCCAACTTAAGGTGTTAATTTTTTCCGTTTTGCATGTGACATATAGTTCTACCTGACCATTCTAATGTCACATTACTCTTACAAATTCTTATCAGCAGAAGGCTCAAAAATCTTATTATCTTCATTTGTTCCAAACATTTCACTTGGGAAGGAAGTAGATGGACATAATAAGATCTCCACAAAAATTCTCATGGAGATGCCCATTCTCCACCATAGCAATCTAGCAGCAAGCTTCAAGTTTCTCTTCTGGTCCAGCCATGAAAATGAATCTTTCTTCTTCCCCACCTCCTCCTTTCAAGACATGTCCTCACTTTCTCCCTCCTTGTTTCTGAGCCCCAAGTCCTCATTCAGAATTTACAGCATTGACTGGTGAAAGAGCACTTTGACTCCACAGTATACAGTTTTGGCATCATCTGCATGAGGAAAACAATTTATACATATAAGAAAAATTAGTTGAGACATTCATATGAATTTGGTTCATCCAAGTTCATAAAGATTCAATAGAGTTTTACGTTGGCTATCAAGGACCTAATACAACCCTTCTCTTGTATCTGGGCATGAGACCAGCTATAAAACATAGACCAAGCTCAGTGGCATCGTTTGATCCATATAGCTGACCCCACCTAATGGGATAAGGCTTTGTTGTTGTTGTTGTTGTTGTTGTATTCATATGAATTTGGTTATAACTAAAATACACAGTTTGAAAGCTTACGTGCTACAGCATCCAGACTGATAACAGAAGGGACGTTAGCCTCAGCCTCAACAGCAGCTTTAGCTACGGCAATGCCTACAGATACACTCTGCATAATATCTAATCCTGCACAAAGTGAGGTGAGTGTTCCACCCACTAGACAATCACCCGCACCAGTAAGCCTCACAACTGATGCGGGACGAGAAGGAAAATGAACAGCAAAGAGACGAGAGCTTTTATCAGGCTCTGAAACACCAAAACACAAATTTGGTGGACACTTCTGCATAATGGTCTCATATAACTTTTCACCAGACCCACTTTGTGTGGTTTTCTTTAGACGACTTCTAATGTGGCTGGGCCCTCCTTTACTGCATAAGATCAATCCTTTTGAGCCGAGGGTCAAAACAACCACTTTAATGCCTTTCTCTAGCAGAACCCAAATTGCTGGTTTCAGCATATGAAACAAAGACAATGGTGACAGGTTATGATTGGCTTTGAGAGGATGAAACGCATCAGCACCCAATAAAGCATTTGCCATGGCAATAAGTTCATCTTCATTAGGAGAAGTATAAGTAACCTATACAAAATGTTTACACGTGTCAGAGAAGCAATTTGATAAGCAAATGATGATTATAAGCCAGAATTGAAAATTTGAAAGTAATTATGCTAATAAACTTAATCAATTATGACACACAATATAGAGTATCAAACATATTTTGAGTGGATTCTACCAAGAATCGAAATCAATGCATATTGATATGATACATAATGATAACCTATTAATCTGGATTATGAAAATAATGGCTGTTGAAGCTACAAAAATTATTTCAGACCATAACACTACTCGATTTTTCCAAAAATTCTTTTGACCAAATCCTTCCAAGAAGTCTTAGAGAAAAAAGAAACATTGTATAAAGCTTAGCACTCACATGCTTGACAATTGAGGTAATTCTTTTGGATTTGGTAACTGACACTGGCTCAAACCAGACAGGACATTCTGAGTCTGCTGCTACTGAGGAATGCCAGCGTTTATGCAAAGAGATGAAGTAATATCAATATTTATAATCAAGCAAACCAGAGAGACAGAAAAGAAGAGAATTAGTGGTGGAGCGTCATGTTATGTACTTTTGCTAGATGCTTGTAGGGAAGGAAGATTCAGATTCGCATCAACCAACAACAATGGAGCAGGATGTATGGTGCTCTTGAAGTGCAAGATCCAGTCTGGTGTCAGATATTTCTCCTGCAACAACTAGACTTTACAGGCTTTCCTTTTCCAGTCTCTTTTTAATATCACTATTGTCATTTTGCTAGCATATAAGGAAAACCTTCAGGTTTTTGATAAGTTTGGAAGTTAATTGATAGCATAATACATGGAAAAAAACCACTTACAATAGCCTCAACACTAGCAACACCTGCTGCTACTTCACCATTAACATCAAATATATTACAAACAACTGGAGTCTCAATGTTACTGTCCTTCAAAATACCTACCTCAAATTCAACAATGTAAAATAAATCATTCACAGGCTTTTTTAAATTATTTTTTCCTACAAACAAAGAGAAAGAGAACAATTTGGGACATCTTACGGAGGAATATTACAGGAAAACTAAAAAAAGGAAGAGTATTATTATGCACATATTTTTTAACAGATCTATATGAAAAATGGTCATGAAGACAAGAGATCTCACCTTCTGTAGATAGTCCGGCAGACTTCCACTGTTCCAACAAAAGATTTCCTAGTTTAAAAAAATTAAAAAAGAACAGAGGATTTGGTGAGTTTTTTCACTACACTTTCTCTGGCAAAAAAGTTACTTTGATCAAAATTCTTTTTAACGTGAGATATTTGTGCACTAGGCTGCCTTTTTTATACATGTCCTGATCAATTAACCATGTAAGTTTCTTGTCTAATTCACATAACATGTATATCTTCACATCTATTAAACCATATTAAATCAAAAGCATTTCAAATTTTAGATAATTTATGTATAGACATGTGTGGATGTATCATTAATACATCTTATCTCTTGGTTTCTGGATACAACTTTTTCCATGTATAGGAATATGCGTTTGGCTGGCAGTAGAGGCACCATTCAAATAGATCAACTTTTTCAAGAAATTATATAATATTATTTTTCCTTCAATGAAAGGCAAGACTGTGCACTGGACATGAGTGTGTTTTTTTGAGGTTCAAATAAATAAGTTTATACGTCTAAAAATATACAACAAATTGTGTTCATGGCCAATTAGAGTTGTAACAGAATTGAACCTGTGAATGCAGTAAATACTATAGATTTTAATGGCAATGAAAAATAAAAAGTTCGATGATAAAATATAAACCTGCCATGTCAGGCCCGACAGCACTAATCATGTATGGCTTTGCTCCTAGCTTTGACATGCACTCCGCTATATTCCTTGCTACACCTCCTAGGACATAACGAACCTGAAAATGCTCTATTAAACTTAGGTTGAAGAGGAGATAATGAACAATGTGAAAGTAAAAGAAATCAGAAGAAGAAACTATATTCTCCATTAGCAGTGAAATCTGATATTCCATCATCTTCATTAGCATCAGCTTGAAAATAACCGCTGAATCATGGGTTCATATCTTTCTGATTGACAATAAATGGAACAGTTTCATTTAAGAGGATTGCACATTTCCATGACCACATTTATATATTTGAAATTATGTACATACAGGTAACACGAGTGCAGAGAGAACAAAGAACAAGGGAAGAATGATGCTCATATGATACACCAAGTGGTCAGTGGGTTAATTCTTTGACGGAGAAATATGTAACTAACCCTGCCAGGAGTGGTAGTCCTTGGATTTGCAGGCATGGAAGGGGTGGCATGAATATCCAACACCATGCCCCCAATTATTACTGCCTCTGCTCTACAATGTTCCATTTGCCTACCTCTTAGCAAAATCTTACAAACCAAGAACTAAAGATTACAGAAGCTGCATACATTTTAAAAAGCTATGTCAATCCAGAGAAAGAATGAAATAAGGAAAACAGATACAAAGCATAAACAAGATAGGTTCTCTGTGTGCGCTTGTGTGTGGATCATAAAAGGAAAAAAGAAAATTTGATGATATGAATGCCACATGTGCCTATTGATCGACCATTTATCTTCTTCAGATACAATGCTTGTCACAGAGGCAATATATCAAACACCTGTTGTTCAATACTGAGAAAAGGAGATCACCTAATGGAGAGGGTCATTAAGAAATCCAACCGAGGCAAAATGTCATTACTTATGCAGTTTGGAGGATTTTTCAATTACATAGTCACCAATTTAACCCACTCATACTGTATAAGATAAAACTCAAATATCTTCTCCATAAGGATGAGAAGCGAACCAAACGGAGAACTGTCCGACGAAGATTAGACATAGATATGAAGTAAAATCCAGAAGCAAAAAAAAAAAAAAAAAGCAGAAAACATGGAAGAAGCTGAGCCGGTTTGTCCAGTACCTGGATCAGCACAACAATGGAGGTACTGGCCAGTGAAAAGCTGAACTTGGCTACAATGCCGGAGTCAAATCTTAAGCATCTCCGTTGCGATAATTCAATAATGTGGAAAACATTACTAATAACTAATAAGTCTCACCAAATCTCAAAAAAGTTAACAAAAAAAATTAATTAATCATTGATTATATAAACATAACACTCAATTTTTCTTTTTGTTTTATTTTCCTATGTATAAAAAAAAACAAGAAAATGATAGGAGAACTTCGTCCAAAAAAAAAAGATAAAAGAATTTAGTAAATTAACAATCATTTTGTCTAAAAGAATAAAAAACTAAATAACAGATATACTATAAAAAATAGCAACTTTACTTTTAATTATTAACAAGAAGTCAGAAATTAATAACTACTTTTCACAAAATTAATTCCAAAATTTAAATCTTTACTCATAAATAACTTGCAACGAGTATATTAAAAAGAAGCTTGGCAAAAAAAAAAGGCATATTATAAAGAATATTCAGCAGTGAAAAGGGCCAAAAATGAAAAACATATAATATAAAAAGTTTGTATAAATTATTAAATTTGGAGAATTAAATATATAGAAAATCCCAGTAATTCAATAAATAAATTGAAATCTTGGGATTATATTATAACTCTCCTGTCCCTTTTTCTATCTCAATAACTTTAACCTCTATCTTTGGATGGAGAGAAAACGATGGAGGAAAGAAAATTAGGAATAAAAACTAAGAGAAAATGATGTTTTCCCTGTTGGGATAAAAAAAGAAATAGTTGAGGAGGAAATGAGGCGTGGACCCACATTATTTTCTCTCTAACTTGTCTCTCCATTAAGAACAAAACTCATTTTCAATTATTTGCCCTCATATGCATTAATAAAACTCAAAATGTTGTATACAAAAAACTCATTGATAAGTGTCACACGCGAATGCATTTAAGAATACCTTTTCCTTTTTTACTTACTTACTTATTTATATCTTTTTATTATATTTAAAACAAAAAAATAAAAAAATTATCCGCTTGATATTTTTTTCCTTAAAAATAACCTTTTTATGAAATCAATTTCTCCGGATTTTATATTCCATTTTAATCCTTTCACATCACTTTTTATTAATAATGTTAGATGATGTATAGTTTATTTATTTCCTATTATTATATTTAATTTAAAAAATATCCACTTCTCTTACCCTGAAAGATATTTTTTTTAAAAAATATTTGGTTTTAAAATATAATAACATCAAAATATATCTTACCAAATAATTTGGTTTTAAACTATATGATGAGACTAATATTAATATAATGCATTGTGATATTTAATTTGATTTTAAATGTGATATATTTTTACATATAAGGGTATTTTAGTCATACACGCACTTATTCATTTTCTTTCCTCTCTATTTTCTCCCATCCATCCAAACAACGGGGGCGATAACATTTTCTCCCTAATTTTCTCTTCTCTCTATTTTCTTTCCTCTCAAATTTTCTTCCCATCCAACCGGAGCATAAATATTATGTCAGACTCCTTTACTTAATTAATACCAAATACTTTTTTAAGCATTTTCTTAAATGTGAGGTTGCGAGTTTGACCCTGTGTGCGATTGGCCATGGTTGTGTAAGCTCTTTTCTATTATGTGAATGTGAATGATGACAAAAAATTGAGGCAAACGTGAGATGAAATAACCATATTAATCTCTTTAAATCTATAATTACAATTAATACCAATATCATCAATCAATTAATATTATCAATATATTCCAATAATCTATTAATTATAAACGTATAGATTATAAAGTTGACATTGATATATTAGCTTCGATTCTCAAAATAAGATTTCATCCCTAATATACTACAAATGAGATCTTATATTGAGGATTATAAGATTTCATCCATAATTAACTACAAACAGAATCTTATATTAAGGATCAGAAGTAGTATAGTGTTACGAAACATTATATTGAATAGCCGCGTAATCAAAGTGAAACATCTTCCTTCCTTCAACTAAGGAGTGGATACTTAACTGATAGACATGCTTGTCTAAGGAATGGAATCACATTTTCTTCTCCTGTTTTTTCACAAACCAACGAGATATCATCTATATATATATAGATACTCTTCCACCAAACACTATTCCTAAGGATTCCACGGCTCAGATTTCTCCACACCTCCTCACATACACGCCTCGAGATCCTGAATAATAGGTCACCGTCTCTTTTTATTTCCTTCCTCTCTCTCTCTCCATTTATATTGTCTTTCTTCCTTCTCTGCATCGAGGTGCCTTCTCAAGATTCCTTCCTTCTCGAGCATTCTGTATCAGCCTCGCTCTCTCCGCCTATCCTTCGATCCCTTTTCTTCGTTCCCTCATTTTCCCTTAAAATTGCCTTTCGATCGGCAGATCTGGTGCTCGATCCCTTTTCTTCATTCCCTCACTTTGCCCTAAAATTGCCTTTCGATCGGCAGATCTGGTGCTCGAGCTTCCTTCCTTCTCGGCGCAATCTGTATCAGCCTCGCTCTCTCCGCCTATCCTTCGCCCCCTTTTCTTCATTCCCTCACTTTGCCCTACAATCGCCTTTCGATCGGCAGATCTGGTGATGACGCTGGCCGAGAAGCAACCTGAGGAGAAGCAAAGACGAGGCTGCGAAGTTGATGATGGGGAGTTTGTGACGGAATTAAGGTAATCTTTTTGGTATATATACAGGTTTCTCTGCGTTATGAGCTAGGTTGATACATCTATCATCTTCTTCACTGCTTCCTTTTTCCTTCAACTTCCGCACAAACACTCCTCATTCTTCTCTTCACTTCTTTTTTCTCTGTGCTTCACAGAGAATATAAATGGATGATTTGTTGCATATTCTTGCAATGGCGAGTCAGTTATATAGATATATAAATATTTATGTTTCTGGTCTTTATAAATCAATACTAAAGCATTTTATTTAGCTTCTGTTTCAAGCATTTTATATGTGCATGAGTTGTCTTCATTGTTCATGCAAAACTGACACTTAATTATTTGAATCTATGGGGGAAAATAGATGGTCTTTTCATCATCTACAACCCTTTATGGCCAACCTGAGAAGATGCCCTGCGTTGAGGATTTTGAGCTACGCGTAATAAGTCCTTATGGACGAACTAAGGTACCCACATTTATGTAAATCATTTCTTCCTCGCCACTAGGGATCGAGAATGTTGGCATTTATTTCCTCTCTGGCTCACATATTTCTACAGCTTTTCTTAGAAGAAATTGCTCGAGACATTCAAAAGGCTGAACCAGAATGGAGGATTATTTTGCTCGAGATTATTATGGTTTAGATTATCCCACAAAGGACGGATCAGCGGTTCGATAAAATTCACACTTATACTAAATTTTCTTTTTGCATGAGACTAAATCACCTAACCAGAGATTTTCATGTGTGCATTTGATAAGATCAATATCATTATATCTTTAATGGACAGTAAGATGTATTTGAGGGAAAAAAAAACTATTGAAAGAGAATAATTAACAGTACAGTAGAAACAGGCATGATTGCTCAAAAATATATATTTCCAAATTCTACATGTTAATTAACCCTCAAATATTTTGGTTTTGAATTAGGTCCGAGACTATATACATATAATGGACTTGGCAGATGGTCACATTGCTGCTGTGAGAAAGCTTCTCACCACTGAGAACATAGGTGAAATATCTTCTTCTTTTCATTATATATAACATAGTTTGAGAGTTGTTTCCTACCATCTTTAATTTGTTTACTTAAGTTAATTGGTAACTTGTTGCTTAGGTTGCACTGCTTATAACCTGGGAACTGGACAAGGTACATCAGTGCTTGAAATGGTTGCTGCATTTGAAAAAGTTTCTGGCAAGGTATTTATAGATCTTGCTCATACAACCTGGGACTGGTAATATGTATGATCAATTTGTTAGAAGTTCATATTTTATTTGGTTCTTTCTCTTGCAGAAAATTCCACTGAAATTGTCTCCTAGAAGACGTGGAGATGCTACTGCTGTTTATGCATCAACAGAGAAGGCTGAGAAAGAACTGGGTTGGAAGTAAGGACCTGGTTTATTTTTTCATTTGTTTTTTAAGTCAAGACAAACATATAATCCTTAATGTTTATACTATGGGTGATGTTATCAGTTGTTGTTATTCAATTTACTATAATTAATATGATTTTTCATCTTCAGGGCAAAATATGGTGTAGAGGAGATGTGCAGAGATCAATGGAATTGGGCCAGAAACAATCCATGGGGCTACCAGGGAAAGGAGGATTGATTGGCTTAAGCTTGAGAAATAAATAAATAATAGAACTTCTTTCTTCTCTGTGCTTCAATCAACCATTCTTACATCCTCCGTGCATACTCAGTAAGTTCATCATCTTAGTTTAATTTCAGGACGTCTAATTTAATATGCTCCATGCCAACGATGCCCCTGTTTTGTCATTGTTTGTGCGGTAGAGTTATTACTAACATTCTCAACATTTCGGAATTCATAATTGAAAATCCTCTTTCTTTGTATTCCAGAAGCCATTGTCTTCTGCCACCTGTGGAGTTTCTTGTGTTGCGAAGAAGAACATCAGGTAAATCATCTTCTTGGCTTTCATTTTCTTTTATTATCCTGGAACGCTTACAATTTATTGAAAGTTGCGAGGTTAGAGATTGTGAAGGATCAATGTGCTTACAGGAATAATACCATCAGCAATTCCACGTTTGTAATGTTCCTGAGCTGTTATTCTTAACTTTTCGGCTGCCTATAAATTTTCAGTCAATTAACATATATGCAATAAAAGATGGGAATTTATACTCCTGCCAATTTAGTTTGTTGGATTTATCATGAGTTATGAGATTGCTTGTGAATCATCATATCGCTGTTGCCAAGAGAAATTTAATTTTAATACCAAAGTTAGAACTTCTGGTGCGCGATCTGCATATCTTATGCTTATAGATTATCTAAAGTGTCTGCTTTCATTTCCCTTCCTTGGTTACATGAACTAATTTCTTGTAACGATGATTTGAGGATCTGGGTTTTGTTATTTTGACTCATTTCGTTGTATAATTGCAAGCTTGTATGTTCATGGTTTATAATATCTTAATCATTATAAACATTAAGTTATTATAATCAGCTTTAATGTCATGCACGTTTTGTCCTTTTATTAATGTCATGCACGTTTTATATTCTAATTGTGAATTTTGAATTATGAATTGAATCTACAAGAGGACAAAGAAGCTGTTACTTTTATAAAGTAACACTATTGAAATTTTGGATTTACATATTTTGAATTGAGGGGTGAGTAACATGTCTCTCGATATTTAAATCTATAAGATGTTTACTACTTTTTTGTTACCAATTTGCATTGACATGAACTTCTGATTGTAAAAGAAGCCCTGTAAATTTTGAATTTGAGCTAGATGTTGGATGTTCATCTTAAATCACCTCCCTCTTAATCTCACTCATTAAGTAAGTTCTTTAATGCTGGACTTTCTGTTAATTTTGCAAAAAACTGACACTATCAACACCATGAATTCAACCTGTTGAGAGGTAATTATTCTTTAGGAAAACTGACACTATCAATGAGACATCCATCATCTTATTTATAACACCTCATCCCTCCTCTGAATCGTACTTTCAAATAACCCAACTAATACTCCGTTTTTCCCTTCTCCAAACAGGGTCTCTCTCTCATGGCATCATCCGGCAATGCCATTCCTCTTTCAGACTTGCATGAAGAAAATTGTGATGGTGCTGCTGTTGTTAAGGGTCGATGTTCAGCAGAGGGCATTTGTGCAAGGGAAATTGTGATGGTGCATGAGGGAAATTGATATGGTGCTGCTGCTGTTGCTGTTTAGTCTCTTTTGTTTAGCCAATGTATATAACTTATTCTCGTGGTTAATGTACTGTGGAAAGAATGGTGGATGTAACTTAATTACGTTTTTGGCTTTCAAGAGTTTAGGTCTATGGATTTGGTCACTGCTTTTGGACTCAAGTTAGCCCCTGTTGTTATCTTTGTTCTTTTAATTTGTCATGTTAAATTGTGAAGTGTAAATTTTGTTTTCCTTGAAGTCTTCATATTAGCTGAACCCTTTTGCTGGTTTCTTCAACTTTAGTCAGTTCATCAATTCTCAAGTGGGTCTATGTAGTGGGTCAATGTTTTTTGACTCAGGTTAGCCACTGTTGTGATATTTGTTGTTTTATATATGGGTTTAACTAATATCAACCCTTCAGATAGCTGATATGAAGAATCTTGAGAATTTTATTGGATTCAACAAGCCTTCATATAGCACTAAATAAAAACTTCAGAATTTTAGATGACATATTAATATGTTAGTTCTATATTAGTTATCAAAAAAAAAAAAATTAAAACAGCCGAAACAAATTCGATTTGTTGTGGGATCTTGGCTTTGTATATTAGTTCATGTGAATGACGCAGAAAATGGAGGGTATATTAGTTCCCACTACAAAACAACAGGGGTTCAACATTTAAACACAATATTTAACTCTAAAAAAAATGTGGGTTCGGATATTAGGTCAGGAAAAAATCGAAACAATGGTTCCGACGACAAAAGACAAGCAAATGGATGAGTTCAACCATATGGGACCCTAAAGCAAGTGACAAGACTCTCAATTATATGGGGTGAAGACTTTCCAAAATCAACTTGATAAAGCTACGACATAAATAAAGCTACTTAATATTAATGGCTCACAAAAAACACTCAAAAGCAAGTGACGTTTCAAATGGTATCATCATTACCCTCACTCACAAAAGCAATTTACCTGGTCTATTTCTGCTTTCACTATTGTATTCAACTCAAATTGTCTACTTGGGTATGAAAAGAACAAACAGCTTTATTTCTGCCTTTACTTTCTTGTCTTTACCATTTCAGAGAGGGACTCGTGGAGGAAGGGTATTTTTTGATGGGTGTTATCTCAGGTACGATGATTACAATTTCTTCAATGAAAGTTTCAGTGATCAAGATAGAACTGTGTGTGGAAGCAAAGATTTTGGTGGGAATCAGAGTGTTTATGAGGCTAATACAATGGAGTTAGTGAGGAATTTGAGTGTGGAAGCACCAAAGAATGATAGGTTCTTTGTGGGTTTTGTCAGAAGAAGTAATGTGACTGTTTATGGTTTGGCTCAGTGCTGGGAATTTGTTAATTGAAGTGCTTGTGAGAGATGTTTAGCAAAAGCTGTTCATAATATTAGTTCTTGTACTCCAAAAGAAGAAGGACGAGTTTTGAATGCTGGTTGTTATTTGAGGTATTCAACCCAAAAGTTCTATGACAACATAACCAGTCCCCTTAATAGAAATGAAGGTAAGGATCAATATCTCCATAGAATAATTTTCTTTCTTTGCTTTGGCAAATTCAGCTTCTCTGCTTTAGTTCTTGATCCTGTATTCCCTTGGAACAGCAATATAGTGGAAAAATCCTTTCAAACTTAGTCATATAATGTGAGATTATAGCAATAAATCCAGAGAAAATCCCTGTAAAATATAGTTGAATTACTAAATTCTAAATTGAGTCATTAAATTTAAAACCAGACATATGTCCTAAAATGGTTTTTACACCGTCAATGTTGATGTTGCGGTGATTTACTGTATTGTCAGGGGGAGAGAGGTAGTGGTCAGGGGAGAAAACTAAATGAGTGGTAGTAAGATAAAATTATCAAATTCTAAATTCCCATTTTAGGATACCTTATCTAATCTAGGATTTGTTAAATTTTATGACCCAATTTAGAATTTGGTTAATTCAGCTATCTTTTAGAGGGATTTTTTCCATAAATCTATGTGTTATCATTTCTTAGGGAACAGCAGCAGTTCAACTATAATGCTGGCTACTGCATCAAGTCCTGGATCAGCTCTTGTACTGGTTGTTGCAGTAGTTGCTTTCTTTGCAAGGAAGAGGATGCTGAGAAAGAAGAGAGGTATTATCAATGTTTGATTACTTGAGAGACTTATGATAGATTGTTTTGCTTTTGAACTTGATAGCATAATGAATCTTTTTTTTTTTTTTTGTGGATTTCTGACTTGTTTCTCAGAAAGAAGACAGTTTGGTGCACTTTTGGACAGAGTTTACAAGTCCAAGCTCAATATGACATATGAAGTCCTTGAAAGGGCCACAAATTACTTCAATGCCTCCAATAAGCTTGGACAAGGAGGTTCAGGTTCTGTTTATAAAGTAAGTACTGGTCTTCCCTATAATTTCTCTATTCGTGTCAGCCAAATTTTAACACTCAGATTGGTTCACTATATTTTTTCCCCTCTATAACATATATGTATGTAGGGAGTTTTGCCTGACGGGAATATTGTGGCTATAAAAAGGCTTAGCTTTCACACAACGCAATGGGTAGATCATTTCTTCAATGAGGTCAATCTGATAAGTGGCATTCATCATAAAAATCTTGTAAGGCTTTACTGTCATGCACGTTTTGTCCTTAGAATAACTCATTAAATCATGAGAAATTGTAAACAAAATCCTTTTTTTTGCTCTGTGAGACATGATTTTTGTTATCAATGCTTCAGTTGGGAATTATATGTTGTTTTTCTAAATATTGCCATATTTCTGTTTTTCTTGATATTTAAATTTCTCTGGATTTATTGCCATTATGATTTTCAAACTACAATTTCTGTTTTTCAAGAAACTTGATCCATATTAGAAGATAAAAAATCTTTGCCTACAATTGATATGGAAGAAAGGAAGATTGATCAATGTAACCTCAGTATTTCCTACATTTAAATCAATACTTTGAATCTTGCTTTCTAATCTTTGAGACCATATTTAAGATGAGATGGATATTGTGTTACTTTGTAATCATTTTACATGTTAAGTTATTATAATCATCTTTACTGTCATACACGTTTTGTCCTTAGAATAAGACATTAAATCAGGAGAAATTGTAAACAAAATCCTTTTTTGCTTTGTGAGGCAGTTACTAATCGTGACAAAAGATGAGCTAGCAAGACATGAACCAGAGCTGAGGTTTCCATTACCAGGTATGATTTGGCTGCTATTGGAACATGTTTTTCTGATTTTTCTGGAGTTTTTTTGTTATCAATGCTTCAGTTGGGAATTATATGTTGTTTTTCTGGATATTGCCCATCTCTCAGTGTAGGGTATGCATGCTAGCTGCCAAATTCCTATGAAGACAAAGTGAACACTGTTTTATATTCTAATTTTGAATTTTGAATTATGAATTGAATCTAAAAGAGGACAAAGGAGCTGTTACTTTTATAAAGTAACACTATTGGAATTTTGGATTTAAATATTTTGAATTGACGGGTGAGGAATATGTCTCTCGATATTTAAATCAATTTGATGTTTACTACTTTTTTGTTACCAATTTGCATTGACAAGAACTTCTGATTGTAAATGAAGCCCTGTAAATTTTGAATTTGAGCTAGATATTGGATGTTCATCTTAAATCACCTCTCTCTGAATCTCACTCATTAAGTTCGTTCTTAAATGTGTTATTTTTTCCTATTAAAAAAGCTGTTGGTTTTATTTTCATTGTCTCATTTTCACTATCAAGATCATATTTCCTGGCACTTGGATTACAATAGCCTGTTGTCATTAGTTATGATCTTGTGAAGTAAATCACTATTTAAACTCACTTAGGTTAGTGCAGGAATTTCTGTTCATTTTGCATTCTATGTACAGCCTTAATGATTTAATAACTATTGTGCTCTGGCAAGATACTCTTTAATTTTTTTGACATCTTAAATTGCTTGTATCTTGCAATCTAGGAATCTATATTGAAAAGTTGTTACAAAATTGCTCTCTTCTTGTCATAACAGATACTGTTCATTCGGCATAATTGCTGTCTTCTTGTCATCACTTATTCTATTGCCTTAGAATTGTTACAAATTTCAGGCACCATTGTTTAAAAAAAAAATTAAAGAGACTTGATTTTTAACCATTTAGTTTAACAATGAAAAAATGCAAAGGGCCGTAAAACATAACTTGATAATTGCAATGTAGCAGCTTTTGTTGTGCAGAAGTTGTCCATTTTAGAAGTTTGAGATATAGTAAGGAGAAGTGACTAAGATTCTGTCATTGCTTTTCATGTGCAATTGATTCTCTTCTCCCAACCATTGTCATTTTGATGAAATGTTGTTTTAGCGTTTGACTGTGCCATAATGATAATAACTTCTTTTTTGTTCGCTTTGTGGGTAGATTTGATGATATGCCTTTTTTGTGAAATATGGTATCTGCTTTTAAAACATCATTTAATATTATATATCATCTGAATTAGGAAAGAACATCATTTTGTGTAAGGCTGGCGTTGACTATGTATGATCTCATATGCACAATGCCCAATAAGCCTGCTTAGCAAGCTACTTTAAATGTTGCATGTTTAAGGAAACATTGTGAATGCTGCATAAATATGACAATTATCCATGTCAAAACGTGTAAAAGTCATAATAGAGAAATCAATTGTTATTGTTGTTTCAGTAGCATTAAAGTTTGTATAAAAATATCCATGAAATAATTTATGAAATAGCCTGTGTATGGTTATAGTGGGAAAAAAAAAAGATGACAAGGGAGGATAAACTATTAGATAATTCACAAATCATAAATTTGATGATAAGCGAGAATATTTTTTATGATAAAAGGCATTTAGATATTGTTTTTTGAAGAGTTTTCTTGAAGTCACTATATAATAATTTTTTAATGGAAGGGGCTAGGATTTTTTATTGATGCTGTTTTATTTTTTATTTATTACTATTATAATGAAACAATTCTAAATGTAACAACTTGCGCGCAACATGCAGGAACGCATAGTGATGCTTGTATCTAATTATACTCTTCCACTTAAGCTGAGCCTCAAATAGTTTATTTTTTGTTTGAGGTTCATTTTAGTGTTCGCAATGGATATGTGGCTTGAAAATCATTTCATCATGCTTTGAGTTCTATGGTTCATGCAAAAGAAGAACTGTTGAAGAACAAAACCTTTTGTGCTCATACCTTCTTCCTTTCTTCTATGTCGTTGCAAAAGGGGTTTAAAATGTATTGGTTGTTTTCTTGATTACTAAAATCTACCAGTTGTATGAACATACTTTTGATTAAAATCTATCTTTAGATGAAATGACTCTATCTTCAGTATCTTTGATTATAATTAAGATTAAATGACTCTAAATTTATAAGCTTAATGAGCATAGGTGATCATAGAATAATGGAAAGGTTAAGCAAATATATTTTTACCCTCCTATTATTTGAGGGAATGGTTTAATTCAATCTTAAATGATTATAATCATTTCCTTACGTTCAAAAAAAAAATTATACTCAAACAATTAGAATCAATTTACACATTAGTCTTGATGTACGTAGAGTATATTTTGTTGCTCTATTGACTTTTTATGTAAATTGAGTAAGTCATATTAATTAATTATTTTATCTCATAATTATATTGCTTTGAATGAAATATCTTCAACTTATGTTAGTGTGGTGCATTTATTTGAATAGAAATAAGTTTTTTCCTTAATAACATTCTCCCAGCGCAACGCGCGGGGGAGTAAATGCTAGTTAATCATAATAAAGTTTAGAAGGAACAGTTGAGTAAAAACATAGTACGCTTAGTGGAACAGAACAACAAAAAACTTAATTGCGAAAAGTTTAAAACATACACAAATCCTTCAAGATCAGCTGTTACATATGTAAACAAGGCCTAAAAGTTCCAGCTTTTTGGACATGACCCTATAAGTAAAGCTTTAACAACCTGGCCAACCACCGAATTTGCTTTCCAAGGAACCCCCAAACAAAAGTGATTCCTGATCAGATTCCTTATACTAATAATGTTTTCCAACGAAATATTACAGTGCCATTTCAAAGAAGTAGCATTGTTATTAAAGGTATTGATGATAACAAGATTGTCAAATTCAAAAAGAACTTCATCAAGTTGGTAGAGAAAAAACGAAGGTTCATGAATCCAGACCGGGCACTGAACCAGCTGGGGTACTGGGTTAAGAGTCAGTAGGTCAGATCAGGGTCAAACTGGTAAAAAATTGAAGATTTCAGACTTATTAATATGAAATTCTAAAGAATTTTGTTTTTTAAAAAAATAGTGAACCGGACCGGATGTCGGACTGGATAGGTTTATCGCCGGTTTGCCGGTTTCCGGGTTGAACCGACCAGTCCAGTTTGAGTTCTAGAACACTGGAACAAACACATTGAAACGCATCAATCCAAAACATTCTGCCATAATAGGCAAAATTAGCCCCCGTCTAATTTGGTTCCACTATTTAGCACCTAACCATTTGAATCTCTCTTAATAAAACAAGAAAAGTAGTGCCAATATGATCACTTTAGGAGAAGACACAAATGCACAATGATGTCCATGTTCAAGTATCATGTTGGTTAATTAAGAGGAACAATTACCAAGCCACATGCCGCATACTCACATCTTCCCATGTGTGTGATAGTAGTTGTAAAGTGGGTAGTGTATTGGCAAATTGGCATTGTACTCAAACTCAAACCGGTTCGGACAAAAAACCGGCGAACCGGCTGGCAGACCGACTGGTCTGGTCATCAACTCGATTTGGTACTTTTTTTAAAAAAAAATCGATTTTTTAATTTTTTTTTTTTAATTTTATATTAATAAGTCTAAAATCTTCAATCTCTCACTAATTTTGCTTCATGTTAACTCTGATCTGACCCACTAACCTTTATCTCAGTACCTCATCCGATTCCGCCACAGATCCGGCTTAATTACCTTCCAAATTAAAGTGGGAAGGTGTGGGTATCAGCCCATAATGACCTCGCCCTGACAGCCCCACCCACCAACATTTATTCTCCTTTGGTTCCGAAAAATGGACCCGCCACCTTTCGCTTTATTTTTGCCCCCGATTTGCAAAAAATATCTTCAAAATATTTTTCCCATCAGAAAATCCGAGTTCCCAATCATTAAATAAATTCAGCAAATAAAATTAGGGAGAATTTTTAAAAAAGAATTAAAAAATAGAAAAATAATAGATTAATTTTTTTATTAAGAATTAATTAGAAAATATTAAAATATGACAAATAATTTTCAACCATTTTATTAAAAAATACCTGATCTGTTATTTCTCAATTTCTAAATACTTTTTTAGGACTTTTCTCATAAAACTACGACTTTGCACGGCATAAATGAAAATCTATAATTGTTTATTATTATCAATTTCAATTATCAAAATTATAAGTTTTGTCCAAAAAAAAGTTTTTCATTAGAAGGGGAAAAAAGCTGGAGGTTGGCACTCACCCAACGCCACTAGCACTCTCATAAAGTCATAATTGATTAGTTTATAATCTGGGTTAAAAAAAATATTAATAAATAAAAATAGCAAATAACCGTCTTATTTTTCACCAACCCTACGATTTTCGACGAGGCTCTTGTGACGAGCACAGAGTTTCCCACTTCCTCACTTGCAAGAGAGAAATGGCTTCCCGTCTTCTATGTGCTTCAAGAGCTGCTTCCTACCTCAGAATCTCTGTCTCTCACAGAGGCTTCGCTACTGGTAGTTTTTCCTCCTCCTTCCTTCCATCTGCATCTTCATTGGTTTTAAGTGTGTCACTTGGATAATATTTTTGCATGCTTCGATTGTTGATCTTGATCCATGAGTTACTGAATCTGCTTGATCTGTGCTTCTTGCTATTTAATATCCATTAACACGTACCGATGCGTACCTTCTGATCATCATTGTAAATTTGGGAGGTTTTATGATCGGTGCGTTCTCCTATCTTCGTTTCCCAGTGCGATTTTTTGATGACACCTACCGCTTACGCCGGGTTTCATTCCTGAATGGCGATCCGGCTCAGATTCATGCCCATATGGGCTTCTTCAATGCGATAACAACTGTTCGAACTTTACTCAGTCCTGTTTTGTCGTTTTTAATGTTCTCGGACGATGGGAACTTGCTGGTAAAGAAGAATAGAGGATTGATGGTGGGATTAAGAAAGTTTACCAGCATTAGCAATTCCAATCTTAGTTTTAATGATTAGTTTTACCATTAAACCATAACTTGCGAAAAATTTTTATTATGCCGGTGTTAGGCTGTCGTATTATTGAGGTATTTGATTAAAAAACAAAATCTAAAAACGGTAGAGCTTTGTTGTTGTTGGTAATTCTTTATTTTCTTTTTTTCTTTTTTGGCTGAAATGCGTAATTTAGAATGAGTACAAATGGTAGTCAATGTATTGTGGCTGTACATGGTGGGTCTTGTTTATGTTTACCACGGCTTGAATGTGATAGAGGGAAGAGACTGACAAGTGGAGGACAAAAAGGATAGTGACACAAGAAACTAAATGTTAAAACACCCAAAATAAAGGCTGGTTGTGATACTACAGGTGTGCAGGGATCACCGTTAATTTTAAGCCTAGCGAACTGTCAGAATTAGTACCTGCCCTTTATGATTATTTTCTCTTGTAGTTCATAATTTGTTATTTTCCTAATTTGCTTTCTTCTCTGTTTGGAATCTATCTTATCCTTCCGTATTATATTTCTCTCTCTCTTTTTAAAGGTTTCTTGTATATTCAAAACACAAAAAGCCAACCTGTGTTGTCTAAAATCTATATTCAGATGGAATATATTATATTCACGAAATGTATTTCATCGCAGCCTAATCATCACACTGCTATGCCAGATAATGGAATATTTAAGAATTGAGATAATCTACCTTTCAATTGAATAATTTGTGTGTATTTTCTTTCTGGTGCTTATTTGTATGATCTCTTCCTTTTGCTTTGAATATTCTGGTTGTCTTATCACATTTAAATCTTGCATAATTGCTGGTTTGTAATACCCTCTGTTTTTGTTTAATTGACGATCTCTCCCTTCCTCTGTGCCTATATGGTTCTTCTTTCAAAAACTTAGCTGATCAACATTCTACTCAGTCAATCCAAAGGAAACATCTCTATCAGTAGGAGAGATATTATCTCTACATTTCAACTTGGATTTGATTCCTTTGAGAGCAATACCCTAAATGTAATACAGAAAGAAAAAATCCTATTCCCCTAGAAGGGGTCGTCCTCATGTGATAAGCTGCTCTTTTGTTGAAATTGTTACAAGAAACAAAAATGACAAGTCATTTGATATGTTGGGGACATGTGAATCAAGTCAATCAATATGTTTTGTGAGAGACCTATCTGCTTCTTTTGCTTACCATCACTGTTGTTATTCCCGCAGTTCTGAAAGATTTGAAGTATCTTGATTCCCATGAGTGGGTGAAGGTTGATGGACATTCTGCAACTGTTGGCATAACTGATCACGCCCAAGATCATTTGGGTGATGTTGTTTATGTTGAATTGCCAGAAGTGGGAGTATCTGTAACCCAAGGACAAAGTTTTGGTGCAGTTGAAAGCGTTAAGGCTACTAGTGATGTCAATTGCCCTGTTTCAGGGAAAGTCGTTGAAGTCAATGAGAAGCTGGAAAGCTCTCCTGCTTTGGTTAGTCTCTTTACCTTGTTGAATATTTAATTGAAAGACACAATTTAGTTCTATTTCTTAGTTGATTAATTAAAAGTGGATTGCATTCACCTCAATGAAATTTTTTAAACTTGCACTGAGTGGTTTCTTTTTGTACAAAACTTATTTGTTGTTGAAAGACATTTGTTACCTGGTTTTCTCGTAAGAACCTAATACATGAACTTTTTTAATACTCAACATTCTGAGGGGTATTTATTCTAGTTTCAAATATGTAGTGAAATCCTCTTGGCTTATCCGAAGTGGTTACCATTAACCATTGACTCAAATTCATAGAGAAATTGAGTCTTAAATGTCTCTGACAGAGAGAGAACTAATTACGTGTTATTACTGTGAAATGTGAATCTCACAATTTGCCTGCCTCCGAAATATGAGAATGAATTTATTCTGAACCCCAATTTTTTTCTTCGTCTTACTTTTCTTTTTCTTTTTTAGGTCAATTCAAGCCCTTATGAAAATGGGTGGATAATTAAAGTTGAAATGAGTGACAATGGTGAACTCAACAAGCTGATGGATTCAGATCAGTACTCCAAGTTCTGTGAAGAAGAAGATTCCAAGCATTGATTTTAGTCTTCTTAGGATCTTTCAGGACTATGCTTCTGAGAGAGTAGAACGTGTTAATTTGGGAATCCTCAATATTGCTTCTATTTTCTCCTTTCCCCCATGTGTTTTGACTTGCTCTTTTCCTGGTTTCATGAGAGCTTCAAATTCAGTGGAATAATAATTTTCGCATTCTCTCCTAAAATTTTCTTGGATTAATCACCAGTATCCAGCACTACTAACAACTGACTAATCTGATTCGTAAGAATGTAGACCCACAATGGGAGGAACCTCACTACCACTAAGTGATTATCGTGGTTGCATAGTTCGAACACGAAACCACTGGTTAAGTTGGAATAACCTACAGCTATTTGATTCAAATGCTTGGTGATTCTCTCCTAAAATTTCAATTGGCAGTTTGGGAAATCTGATCACCAATTACCAAAAAGAAAGAAAGAAAAAAACACACGTATTACTCATAGTTGAAGGAGTGGACCGATTTGAAGTCGGTTACTTTACCGTCAATAAGTTCAAAATCCTGGGCATAGAAAGGATGGTTAGCCTGCCATAACTTTCATGTTTAATATTTTAAGTGGAATAATAATATGTGAGCTTCAAATGATCAGTTCCCACGTTCTTTTCCGTATCAGTTACAACGCCTAACCTATAACTTTCATGCTTTATGTTTTCCTTCCTTCTTTTCAATTATTTCCTTCTTCTTTTTTTTTAAAATTTTATTTCTTGAATGAATTACATAAAATAAAAATTGGTGTGATTTTGCTTGGGTTTTTTAGCCGACAAGGATACCATTTATAATTAAGAACCAGGTTTGCTTACATCACCGTATATAATCAAAATGATAGTACATCACAAAGTCATCAACCTGGATCTTCTCCTACACCTATTCTATCCTCCGAAATTAGTGTTAATAGTGTCAACGGGTATTCCAAAACCCAATTTATTGAGCACGACCCATCGACGAAGCCGTAATGACCCAGTCCGCCATTAAATTTGCTTCCTTGAGAATTCATACAAAAAGATGGTTCTGACAGAAATTCCTTACAGTAAGGATATTTTGAATAAATATATCGCACCTCCAGTTAGGAGACATATTGCTCGTTTGGAATAATTTATTTTTGGGTAATAAGTGTTTATAAATCGTGATTCATGGTATACGAGGTAAGTATGTGAAAGGAGTTTTATCACGACTTACGTGATAAGGACTTATTGTCCAAAAATAAATGTTTCCAAACACAGCCATACATTCTTCATTTAATCATTCAATTAAAACTTGGTTATCTGACTCAAAACACACATCTTTCGGTTGATTCTCCACTGCATCTTGCATTGCTGGGCCTTCCCCAATGAAAAATTACATTTTAAATCATATTATTCATAATTCATTACTCTGAAATCTATTACCATTTTATTTTTTTAAAAAAAATTACATTTATTTAATATTAATACAAGGGGGGAAAAAAAGAAAAACCAGCAGGTGTTAGTAGTCAGTTTCCTCAGCTGGTATTTCTCATATAACCAATGGGTTTGAGTCTAATAATACAGGTTAGTTCCTCACAAGATAACAAATTAATGCTTGAATTCTTGTTGGAAGATATGTCACATTTAGTAGTTGATATTGTCTTGAACATAATTCTTTCATTTTTTTTTTGGGAAAATCATAACCTAGGTCCCAAAGACAAAAAAAAAAAATACAAAAAAGTCCCAAGGCAGATTCCCCTATCGAAAAGCTCCATAAGGACTTCATTGATATTAATTTTGAATATGAAATTACCTTCTTTCCCCTATTGATTAAGTTACGTAATTAGGTGCATGTACTTGTCAATCGTCACTCTATGCATTATCAGAATTGATACATACACTTAATAAGAGCTGTTTCACTTAACATAAATTGGCACATATACTTGTTAAAATATGCACATATACTTGTCAAAATAGGCAAATAAACTTATCATTTTATAAGTTGTCAAAATAGGCACATATACTTACCATTTTATAAGTTATCAAAATCGGCACATAAACTTGTTAAAAGAGTCACACACTTGCCAATTTATAACTTTTAATATAGGCACATAAACTTATCAAAATAAGCGCATAGCTTATCACATTACTCGCATTAACTTGTCACAGTTAACAATTAAACTTGCCATTTTATAAGTCGTCAAAATAGACACATAAACTTGATAAATTAGTTGCATAAACTTGTCAAATATGCACATAAACTTATCAAAGTAAACACATATACTTACCATTCTATAAGTTATCAAAGTAAGCATATAAACTTATCAAAGTAGTCACACACTTGCCAATTTATAATTTTTCAAAATAGGTACATAAACTTGACAAATTTTAGGCACGTTAACTTGTTACAATAGGTAAATAAACTTATCATTTTATAAGTTGTTAAAGTAGGCACATAAACTTATCAAAATAGTTATATAAACTTGCCATTTTATAAATTTATGTAAGCTTGGCAACAAAAGGGTTTACGGTTTATGTGCCTATTTTGATAAGTATATATGCCAATTTACATTAAGTAAAACAACTCACATTAATAAATATATGTGCCTATTTAAATAACGCATAAAGTGGTGACCGACAATTCCATGTACATAATCAAATAACTTAATCAATGGGGAGAAATAATGTAATTTCTTATTCAAAATTAATACTCCCTCCGGTCCTAATTATAGGACATATTTACCTAATTTTGGAGAAATTAAGAATAGTAGTTAAATTAGTTAATCTTATTTATTTTTCTAAAATGCCCTTATTTAATACATACAAGAAATCATGTTCTATTGATATTGATCACTTGCCTTGAAGTATCAATTGGGGTATTTTGGGAAGAAATTAACAAAAGTTAAAACTTTGTCCTATAATTAGGACTAAAATCAACTCCTAAATATTGTCCTATAATTAGGACTGGAGGGAGTATCAATGTAGTTATTAGAGAGCTTTTTGATAAGAGAATATGCTTTAAGACTTTTTTGCAAGGTAATTAAACCCGGACCGGTCAGTGAACCGGTCGGGGTACTGGGTCAAGGGTCAGTGGGTCAGACCGGAGCTAAACCGGGACCAAACCGGTGAAAAATATAATATTTTAGGCTTATAGTATGAAATTCTAAAGGAATTTTTTAAAAAATAAAAATAAAAAATAAAAAAGTTGACCCGGACCGGGTCACCGAACCGGACCGGTTTAGTGCCCGGGTCACCGGTTTCCGGGCCGGTCCGGGTTAGAGAACATGGCTTTTTTGTGAATTTTTCTGATTCTTTAGACATGAGCGTGACTCCCGCCTCTTTTTTTGTTTTTGCCGAAGAACAGGATTCCCCAGTTATGAGCTATAAAAAAGTATTTCTCATACGGTATATATTAAAAGGGCAAAAACTTAAAAAAAAAAAAAGACTACATTTTAGTAGACGTGCGTAATATCTCATATTCTAGTTTCCTTATCTTATACTACTTCCCTTTCTAATTATAAAATGAGGTTGATTTTTTTAAAAAAATTAAGAAAGTTAATTAAATTATATTTATATTTATATATATTTTTTAAACTAATTAATTTAACTAATAAACTAATATATAACCTAAAGATACATAACATATGATATGATTAAATAACTTATTTATCTTTCATGATTTTTCTAAAAAAAAGTTAAATTTATCTTATATTATAAGCAGAGATAGTAATTTTTAATTTGAGTAAAATACTTTGACCATCCTCCAGTTTTGCCTTAATTACACAGACCTTCCCTCTATTTTAAAAACATACACTTAAGTCCAAACAGTTAACTCCGTTAAGAAAATTCTAAAAAGATTTCAAAAATATATTTTTTTAATTAAATTTATTTTTTCTTGCACATTTTGACTAAAATTGTTTTAAAGAATTTAAGAGTTTTTTTAATCTATTCCTTAATTTCTATTTTTATCTTTATAAGTAGTTATTTGTTTGATGATTTTAGCATTGGTTAATGTAAATATCACAAACGTAGAATATTTAAGCAAGATTTTAAATAAAAATATGCTTGATCAAATGTGTTTATAAATATTTTTGGAAAAAAATATTAAATTATAAATTTAAATGACACATACAATCTCATACTTATATAGTTTATTATATTTGATAAAAATATGTGTTTAATATATATTTTAAGTTAAAATTAATTTATAATATCAAAATTAATAAATTTTTTAAAAAATTAGAAAGTTAGAGAATCTAATAGAATAAATTTACGGTTGTATAAATTTTTATTAGCCCCTATATATATATAAATAATTCTAATATTGAAGAAGAACACTTTGATTAAAACAAGTTTAAAAGTCAAACTTAATGGTCAACTAACGGTTTGAATGGATGGAAATAGAATCTCAAACTATAAAGATGTTTGTGTAACATATATTTTAGTTTTAAAGGAGATTTACATGGGTTTTTAAAATAGAGAGGAGATTTATATAATTAAGATAAAATAGAGGGGAGGTTAGAGTATTTTACTCTTTTAATTTTGATTTAAAGTTGTCGCCAGACGGAAGAGAGAGCTTCGACCTTCGAGATTGCACCGGAAAGTGGCTAGTGTATTTTCAGACTCACCGGTTTCGACGGCCCCTCCGTAACAAAAGTCAGACTTCCATATCCAAAAGCTCAAGTAACTCTATCAACTCAATAAAAACTATAACAATGTCTCTCGCATTCTCTACGTCCTCTCTCTTTGCCCCCCAGAAGGTCTTCTTTTCTGTAAGTATCTCTCTGGCTTGCTTCTAGTTCGTGCGTGCGATGTGCCCTGCCTTTTATGTCCATGTCTATTGTAACCTCCATCATTTGATATTGTCGCAGCCTTGTTTTTGGAAGCAAAGGGCATATGGCTTTTCTAGAAATCCATACTTTGTTAAGGGCTTTGTCGTCAGGGCAGGCCCCAAAAAGATATCTTTTGATAAAGAGTGCAGAGAAGCTCTTCAATTAGGGATTGATAAGCTTGCTGATGCTGTGTCTCTTACTGTAGGACCCAGAGGTGTGTGTGTATACCTAATACTTGCTCATGTTTTTGAAGTTTTTTATTTCTTAAAATGGGAAAAAAGAAATGAAAGGCTTAAGAAATTGGTTTTGTAGCTGTTGGAACTCATTTGTACATTTCTACAAAGGGGCTAGGCGGTATTTGTAATATTGCTTTATCCTTGAATTTCATTGACTGATAGATTTTATAGCAATTATGAACATTCCCGGGGTGCTCTCATTGTGATTTAAGTGCTGTGATTTTGTTATTTTAACTTTCTCAGTTACATCTGTTCAATGCAGGACAGATATGCAGCACATCCCTCTTTTTGGGGTGGGGAAATTTGACTTCAATTGTTAGTGGTGTAGAAAGCTACCATAAAGGACTATTTTGATTAGATTTTCTAGAATCCAATGTTCTGAAGCAAATGATAGTAGGTGGTATAATACTTTGAAGAGGAATAGGGCTTCTTGCCTGATTTTGATTCATTGTTAAATGAGTGTCATGCAGCTTAGTCATTTTTGAATGAGTTTTACTCAACCATGCAGGACGGAATGTGATTCTTTCTGAATCTGGAAATCTTAAAGTAATTAATGATGGTGTTACAATTGCTCGGTCCATAGAGCTTCCTGATGCAATAGAGAATGCAGGTGCCATGCTAATTCAAGAGGTTAATCATGGTTGTTAGGTTGCACCTTAATTCACACAGATGAGTGATTTGGCTGGAGATGCTAACTATATATTTAATTATCTTGCTTGCAGGTTGCAAGTAAAATGAATAATTTGGCTGGAGATGGTACTAGCACTGCAATTATTTTGGCTCGAGCTATGATTAAATCTGGACTATTAGCAGTTGCATTTGGCGCCAACCCCATTTCGTTGAAAAAGGGGATGGAAAAGACTGTAAAAGGTTTGATTAAGTTCTTGAAGGAGAGAAGTGTTCCTGTGGAAGGAAAGGATCATGTTAAAGGTATTTCTGAGTTTGATTTAAGTGATAAGATTGCCCCAAAATAAGGTATTGAAATATCTTTTTTCCTCTTTTTTGCAGCCATTGCTTCAATTTCTGCAGGAAATGATGAGTACATTGGTAACTTGATTGCCGAAGCTATAGAGAAGATTGGTTCTGATGGAGTGATTTCTATCGAGTCATCCCCATCAGCTGAAACTTTTGTAGTAATTGAAGAAGGGATGAAGGTATTGAAACCCTAGTTTATTTGCCATTTAAGATTCTGCTGAGGATTGGGGTGCTTACGTTATCATCTGCCTTTATCTTTCCCATGTTCATATAACACCTCTCACCGGTGAAGAGCTTGGAGTCATCTTAGCATATCATGTCCTATTGTCATTTTTTTTTTTTTGCATATTATCATTAGAATATATCAATTTGAGCTTATTTTCTTTTGCTTCTAGGTCACCTTTGATACTTGTTTGGACCAAAAATTAAGGAATGTTTTTTGAATTGGGTAAAATCTTTGAGTCTGCCAAGTAAGCTTTGTGCTTGTGTGCCCCCCCCCCCTCTAGGTGGGAAAGTATGGATGTAAGCATTGTGCTGATCTGAATGATTGTTGTTTTTACGCGCTGAATTGACATCGTTGGTTCTTTCTTTGCAGTTTGACAAGGGTTACATGTCTCCTCACTTCATTACAAACCAGGAGAAGGGTATTGTGGAGTTTGACCGTGCAAAAGTCTTGGTTACCGATCAAAGGATTTCAACTGTTAAAGAAATCATTCCGTTACTGGAAAAGGCTATGCAACTGAGTGCCCCACTTCTAATTATTGCAGAGGATATCACAAAACAAGTATTAGAAACATTGGTGGTAAACAAATCGCAGGGACTAATAAGAGTTGCAGTTGTCAAATGTCCAGGATTACTACATGGGAAGAAAGCTTTGTTACAAGATATTGCACTGATGACAGGTGTGGTTCTACAGCATTTGATAATATAATGCTTGATTGATATGAATCTCCTGCCAACTTCTTGTTGCAGGTTCTGCTTCCCATTTGGATTTATATTCATAAAACCTACACAGTAGTTATTTGCTTGTTTTGTCATTGCCAGGAACCTTTTTCTTCCCCATAGCTTAAGTTGTTATGAAGGGCTCATAATTGGCTATGCAAATTATTCAAACCTCCCCTAAATTTTGTTTATATTGCACGTGTTTTTCCTCAAATTTTGAACGTACACTTTACTCTGATTTTAAATTCTTTAGATAAAGTGCCTTAACAAAAATATGTAAGAGTGGTTAATGGAAAATGTTTTAGTACAATGATTTTAAAATTAGGCTAAATTGTAATCTGACTTTTTTCCATTTGGAACGCCAAAAATGCTCTTTTGAAGCATTTGCCTCCCGGGACTTGACTTTTCCATTTGTTGATTTGTTTAGATTCTGAATAGAAGGGATGCTTGCTTATTTTAAAGCCCAGATAACTAGCTATGGTTACTGTCGGTTTTGAAGAATCTTGTATATCTGGTCACGCCTCCCAAGTTTTTAAAACCAGTTTTATTTTATCAACACTTAAGTCAAGACTTGTCTTACAATATGTTAAGATTGCAGGTGCTGATTTTCTTTCTGGAGAATTGGGTCTGTCACTTGAAGGTGCAACATCAGATCAGCTTGGCATTGCCCAGAAAGTGACAGTAACCAGTAATGCCACAACTATTATTGCTGATCCTATCATGAAAGCTGAAATTCAGGCTAGAGTTTCACAGATTAGGAAGGATCTTAATGAAACAGATAACGCGTACATGTCAAGCAAGCTCGCAGAGAGAGCAGCAAAACTCTCTGGAGGCATAGCTGTTATCAAGGTATGTAAAATGATAAAAGATTCAATTGTACATGGTCTATTCAACTACCATAACTTCACCATGTTAAATATTCCTGATTGGTTTAACTGGATCATAATGTTATGCTTCATGTATTGCCACCGTCCTGTAACTGGAAGTATAAAATGATCAATGTGGCCAAATGAACTGAGTTATCTATGTAATTTGAATTATCAGTGCCTCTTAGCCATTATTCCTTTTCCTCGTTTGGGGGATACTCCAGTTTCTTTTACCTACATCCTGCCAATATGATGTATTATCGTAATACAGATTGAGAGAGAAAGAGGGGAAGAAGAAGAAGAAGAAGAGAGAAGAACAGAGAGATAGAGAGACAGAATACAGAGAGATGAGAGACAGAGAAATGGAGGGGTAAAGAAGAACGAGAAGAAACTGAGTAATTGTACTAATTCATCACAATAGTCTGAGATTACAATTGCATAGGCTATCTATTTAAAGGCTTAGGATAGGAAACTAACACTATAACCTTCTAACGGTTATTTTCTAACTAACCTAACCGACTTATGATATTTGTTATGATTATACCACACAATATTTATCGTCTTCTTTTACCTACACCCAATGGAGGATAATGATTCCTCTTAAGAAGTAAGGTCCAATCTCATTGATGCATGCTGTCTGCATTATCTTTCTCTTCTCTGATATAAATTTTCTTCTTTCATTTCATAAGAGTTTCTTTGGCACAAGTCAAATTGAATATTACTGTCACCATTGCCAAATGCTGTTAGCATGATCTTGCCCTTTGCCTTTGGAAATAGTATGCTCTCCTTTAGATTTTGATCTTGTTCGTTTTATCATGCAGGTAGGTGCACACACTGACCTAGAACTTGAAGATCGAAAACTTAAAATCGAGGATGCAAAGAATGCAACATTTGCTGCCATAGATGAGGGAATTGTTCCTGGTGGTGGGGCCGCTTATGTTCACTTGTCAGAACTGATACCGACAATTAAAAACTCTATGGAAGATCTAGATGAGCAAATTGGTGCTGATATTGTGGCTAAGGTATGGTACTTCTTTTGCCTCCTCTTACTTTCAATCCTATCTTTCTTATGCAAATCTTCTTTTTCATGAATATATTATTAATAAAATGTTCTGAACCGATTGCCATATAAAATGTGACTTTTTTCCATCAAAGAAAGGGAGTTGCTGAAATCTAGTCTAGTTTTGGAATTCATTATCTTAGAAACACAACACTGAAGCGACGACCTACATAGGCTCTAGGAAAACTTAGGGCATTGAGCTCTTGCGTTTCTGACCTAATTTGACCATTTGTTCTTTAAGAAATTGTTGTCTTGACTATCAAGTTGGGATAATTGTAGCCAATCAGTGCCTAATCTCAAATAAACATAGTATCTTTTTTGTTTTCACCCATCCCTTTCTCTATCTCTTCCATGATAAGGACCACTTCTGTGAAAAATTGCATTCCCTCATGAGCTGGTGGCAAATGCTTTTAATTTTATTTAAGAAGTTGCTCATGACCCACAATGCAGTCACTTCTGGAACCTGCGAAATCAATCGCTACTAATGCCGGTACCGATGGAGACATTGTTGTCCAGAAGACAAGAACTTGTGATTGGCGAACGGGTTATAATGCGATGACAGGTGAATACGAAGATCTTTTGAACGCCGGAGTAGCAGATCCCTGTCGGGTCACGAGATGCGCTCTTCAAATTGCATCTTCAGTTGCTGGTGTGATTCTAACAACTCAAGCAGTAATGGTGGACAAAATAAAGACACCCAAGCCACGTGTGCCCCTATTGCCTGGGATAACCCCTTGAAGAAGAACAAGGCAAAGCAAAAAAAGCCTTCTTTTTGATGGAGAGCCAGAGGTTGCTGATTCGTCCAGAAGTGATTTGGTTATAAACTTCACTCTGTGAAAAGGAAAAGTCAGAAGCTCCAATTCTGAAGTATTTGCTATCAGATTCTTCAACAGAAGCATGGCACTTGGCACAAACTTGATTTGGAGAGAAGCATGAAACTTGACCCACATTTTATAAAAAAATTAATTAGGAAACTTTGTAGCCGTTACCTGAAGAAATTTATTTAAATTGTCATGAAACCCATATTTGGTGAAGTGGCATGAAGAACTTGACAACTGCCAAAACCCAAGTGCAATTTGTTGCAGCTCTTTTTCCTCAAGAGTTTTTTATTTTTTTCCCTTTTAGGTTTTATATAAATCCGTTATTATTCATTCATTTTATGTTTTCTCCATAAATGATGAAATGATTGTTTATTGAGCAAGTCTATATATCACCAGATTGTAAATATTAAACTTAGGTTTTGGATTTGGTGCTTGTTTGTGTGCTTGTGAGAGTTACTCAGGTATTCTTTGATCTACAGAATGAAATTGAGAAGAGAAAATAATGAAATGGAAATAATCAGGACTGAAAATATTTGTCCTATTTCAAAAAATAAATAACATCGTTGAATAATGATAATAAATGTGATATACCAAACAAAAATTTATTTCTTTTTCCGGTTCCACATTCCTTTCTCACCAAACTTTCCACACAACCAAACAGGACCATTTTTTTTAAAAGGAAAACTGGAGTAGTGAACAATAAAATGAATTGAAAGTCAGCTATTTGTGTAGTACTTTCAGTTTCATAAAGATCTTTGTAAGGTCCACTTTCTTATGTTTCTTATGTTTGTGTAGTCATTAATTCCAGATAGTGAATATGTTGTTTGAATTCGTGTTAAAAAAGTATGTTCACGTAAGTTGAGATAAAGTTTCTCTCACATTACTTATTTCGTATACCATAAATCATCTCGTAAAAACAGTTTTCATTCACTACTGATTCAAACAGACAGTAGTAAGAAGAATAAACAATATATATCAAAGAGGTTTTTATTTTTAGAATAACGAATCAAATACTCATTGATTCCCTCAATAAGCTTTGACTTAGTTTGTAAATTGACATATTCTGACATCTAAAAAAAAAAGGTTTTCAATTTATGTTTTTTGCAGAAACACTTTTCTTCAAATTTACATAACTCCATTAACTTCTCTCCCAAGTTTCAGTCTTTATCTGAAAGGAAAAAAACAAACCCTCAAATTGTAACACTATTTATTCTTAGGAGCTTAAATTGTTAAATATCAACACTTGTAAATTTTCATAATTTAATTAGTTTTAAGCTTAAACTTATTTCTTAAAAGTAAATAATTTCTGAATTCGATCTCGTGAATAATTTTCTCTGACGGATTTGCTGCCCCCTCTGTTTTTTTTAATACTAAATCATAAATATTTGAATCCTAAGCACTAGTCACATTTTACTCCATTTTCATCCTGCAGTGATATATATATATATATATATATATATAAAAATTAATTTAATATAAAAAACAAGAGCAACAAGAATCTCAACCACTACCACTGAATGCTCACCGTCACCGAGGTTGTTAATATTTGTGGTAAGGTATACTAACTTGAGCAAGATTTTGGATAATCATAATTTTTGATTGGTTGAGAATCTAAAACCTCTTTTGTTCTTAATTAATTTGTATATTTTTAATCACACTTACCTTTTGGTTGAGATATTGACCCATCAATTTAATCCTTTTTTTTTTTTAAAAAAAAAACATATAAAACCAAACTAACCCTTACTCCCGTCACTTTCCCAACCAAGAGCTTAACTAGAAGGCCTTGTTTTTCAAAACACGTTCATGTTGTTTCCAATTTTCCCCAAAAAAAATTGTTTTTAACTTGTGGGTTAACAGTATGTACAGTGGAAAGTAAGTAATTATTTCTTGATTTATAATTATGCATTGAAATTTAAAAAAATGTAAAAAGAAGAAGAAGAAATGAAATGATGGTGGCTTGATGTAAGGGATAAGTATGTTGGCCACTAAGTGAAAGAAATGCTTCAAAGATACGCAGCTTTAGGGTTTGTTTGGTGTGAGGGATTTGGAGGGGAAGGGAAAATTTTTATAAATAGAATTTTAAAAGATTGAAGAAGTGGGGTAGTAAAATTTTAATAAAGAGAATATATAAGATAAAAGAGTAAGAAAAATTAATTAAAATTTTTTAACCCCATTCTCTAATATTTTTTTAAATTCAACTCAAAATTTTTTTTCCTCCGCCTACTTTCCCTCTCCTCCCCTCATACCAAACAAGCCCTCAGGGTTGATGAGTTTCAAACTTAAATAATCAATAACATGAGCAACCTATTTGGAATATAGAGTGATAGAGTAAGTATGATGTTGCCAAATAATTAATTAATTAACGTTTCATAATAATTATATTAATTTTTATTAACATTTCATAATTAATAATGGTCCCCACCATCCACTTCAACTACTATCATTCTTTTCCTTTCTTGTGTCAATTAATTACTTCATACTTGCTACATCCACCCAAAAATAAAAAAGAAATAATAATGAGAGTGATGTGTGTATTTGTTTAGGATACAAATCTAGTACATGATATATATGTGTATGGTTTATATATCTAGTACATTTAAATACCAAATCATGGTGATTACTTTCTCTCTCTCTTCCTGTCATTTGGTTAAGAGACTAGATGAGATAGTCACTAAGCTTAACCCATTTGGTTTCCTTTTTCTCTCTTTCTTTTATAACCATCATGCCGATTGGCAGTATGGGGTCTGTGTGGGAATCCGTTTGGAGGCTAAAAAAGCTCATTTGGGGGCTAAAAGCCCCAAAAGTTCATTTGATGTATTTGGGAAAGCATTGGTGATGGCTGGGCTTCTGCAGAAAATGAAGCTTTTATCAGATGGAGATCAAAGTTGTTTTTACTCAGATGGAGATAAAAAAAAGTCACTTCTGTCACCGCCAATCCAAACACAAATCATATATACTATCTGACTTTTTTTTTATATAACTTTTTCAAAAGTTCATATACAAAAAAAGCTCCTTCTCCACTGCTATTCCAAACAGAGACACATGGTATGTATACTAAAATATTACATGATATGACAATCTACTCCCTCTAATTCTTAATATATAAGATATATTTATTTAAATTTATTAGATTAAGAAGTTAGTTAAGTTAGTTAATTATGTATTTTCTAAGACACCATAATCATCTTTTTTAATTTCCTAATTCTTTATTGAATATTGTTGAGGGGTAAATTAAGAAAATATTAACAAATATTTTTTAAGATACAAGGGTAGTAGGTATTAGTGCCCTGAGTTATAAAGGTGATCGAACTTATGACCTTCTATTTATAGGAGAGCATCCCTACCACTATGTTATAAGGCCTTTGGTTCTGATGTTGAATATTTGTGTGTTAAATTTGAGCAAATGGAGGAAGAATTTGCCCTTTATTCACTATTTCTCGAGGAATATTAATTTTTTCCATCTAGCGTTGGAGGATAATCTGTATTCCAAAAAACATTACTTTATATATTAAGTGAAAAAACTTGCATGGTTATTTTGGATATTCAGAAATATTAGTTACTAGAGTTTAAATTTTGTTCTTGCAATCAGCTAAGGGCTCCTCTTTGGGAACTTTAAAAAAAATATATTTATAAGTCGAGTTAAAACTCTTATCACATAATTATCTTATAAATCGTAAAACCATTTTTAAAAATCTAAAATAATAAAACAAAACAAATAATAAAAGGAAAACATAGGAAATCAGTATTAATAAAAAATTATTTAGAGTTAGACTCAATAGAATGTGGGCAAAAAAAAAAAAAAAAGACTCAATAGAATCCAAGCCTTTTGGAAGGGGGTGATAGACAAATACAAGTATCTGTTTGAATTAATAGTTGAAACTGTTTTTATAACGTGATTTACAGTATACGATATAAATATGTGAGATAAATTTTATCTTAACTTACTTAAACATACTTCTTAAACGCTAATTCAAAAATACCCTAACTCTCGAGTGAAAACTATACTCTTGTTTAGTTGAAATAAATCATTATTTTACAAAATTAGTTGGTGTGTTTCTATAAGAAAGCGATAATAGCGCACGCCGTGTCCGACGTTCCCAAAAAGAGCCACCTGAAAGTTGAAACAAAGAAAGGAAAGAGAAAGAAATCAGAAAACGGCTGTGGTAAATTTTGTTAATTTATTCGACCAAAAAACAAAATTTTGTTAATTTATGTTTTATTTTTTATCGTTTTTTCATTTTTCCAAACTAAGTGTCTGCAATAAAAATCTCTGTAATGAAAATCCAGCTCCAGCACTGGCTCACGACTTACTACCCTCTCTCTCTCAAACTTCTCTTCCAATCGAAGAAGCATTATCTCTCAGATCTGAGAAGCTCTACGTCTATGGTGTAATGCACTCTTGTACTCTTCATGCGCTCTCTCACACAACACTGAGCTCTTTTTTGCAGTGTACGCACTAACTCTCTCTTTCTTGCTCTCCTTTTCTATATTGCCCTCTGGGTTTTCGGGAAATTTTGGGAAAAGGAAAGTTGATTTGTTGGGGGCAGAATTTTTGGTTCCATTGGGACTGTAGCTCGTGTTTTGCTCACCAGTATTTGGTGGGAGCTGTGGTTCACGGGTTTTTTTTTTTGGCTTGGCATTTCTCTCATTTCTGTTGATTTGCTTCTTCTAATTTGGAAAAATCTGGGTTTTCTGTTCTGTTGGGTTTTCTGCTGCTGATCACTGTTGTTACTGAGGGAAAGGAAGAGAAGTGGAGGAAAATAGAATCCGGTTTAGTTCTATCTGCCTTTTACAGTGTTCTTTGTTCGAGAGCTTCAAAATTGTTGCCTGTGCCTCTTTAATTTAGTTCAGGCCAATCATTGTTTGTTTTTCCGGCATTCTACATAGAAAATTATGGAGTTGCCAGTAAATTAGGAAGATAATAAAGCGGGAAAGAGTATATGTCTTTGCGCCTCGAAGGCCAAAAAAAAAAAAAATCGAGCTTTGTTTTAGTTTTCAACCAAATTGAATTTGGACCTCAAAATAATAAAATTTTTACAGAGAAGCTTCGGAGATTAGTTGGTCTGAATGTACACAAATTGATTCCTCAACCGCTTGACATGCAAGAGATTTTATTACTACACTGATTGGTTAGTCAATGGCTAAATCAAGACACCGCTCATCAAACCACGATTCATCATTGTCACCAACTGCTGCAAGATCAAGAGAGGGCCCGTCTAGATGGACAGACTACCTTGGTGCAGAAATGGCTTCTCCACTATCTTCTGGCAGTTCGAGGAGCTTCTTCAGTGATGGGCAGGCTCATAGCACTGCAGGATCCCAATCCCACAAGGGTTTGAACATGCAGTGGGTGGTCCAACTCACTGAAGTTGCTGAAGGACTTATGGCTAAAATGTATAGGTTAAATCAGATTTTGGATTTTCCAGATCCCATCAATCATGTATTTTCAGAAGGATTTTGGAAAGCTGGAGTATTCCCCAACCATCCTAGAATATGTATATTGCTTTCTAAGAAATTTCCAGAACACTTCAGCAAATTGCAACTTGAACGTGTAAGAGATTATATTTAATATGTTTTCAATTAATTTAGGCCATCATGAATTTCATCATCTGAGAAGAGAATGAATGCAGATAGATAAGCAAACTTGGGATTCAATGCAAGATCATGCAGAACTTCATTTACAAAGCCTTGAACAATGGGTGCAGGTGAGCTCTTTTGTTATTTTTATTTGCTGATTTTTTCCCCCGGTTGAGAATACTTTGCATGTAGAAAGTCTCAAATTTATGATCTTACATTGCATGGATTTTTTGAGAAACAAAGTCATGTTTTGTATTTTCAACTTCATGTTATGTTTCTTGTGGTCCCTTGATGAGGATTTTTCTGTGTATCAGCTACTTCTGGACTTAATGGTGTTTCGTGAACAAGCTCTCCGACTTATATTGGATCTAAGTAGCACAGTGATCACGTTATTGGTGCGTCTATATTTTTGTTTCTTTCTTACCATTTGAAATAAACACGCGCTTAACAATGTGGGGGTGTTTTCTATTCAGTGATGCAATGATATGTTGTTTTATATATAAAACACCATATGAAATGTTATAAAGTGTATAAGTTGTGATATAAGGAATTTTATATGTTTTCCTGACCAACGTCTTTGTCACAAGCCAGTTCAGATATGTAATAGAGCAGGGTGAACTAACTGCGTGTCATCCTGTAATCAGCTCTACTGGAGCTGTTCACTATGGTGAAATGATTTACATCTTTAACAGATACATAGTGCATAGATGTGGTAAAATAGTAGTAATCAATTTTCTAACCACAAAAAGCAACGAATGAAAAGAAAAGGAAGGGTAGAGAAGACTCAAGATTGTATTTGCTTCTTTCTTTGAATTATTTCTAATAACTTCAGAAGCATTTCTATCAGTTCTTAGCTATCCTTCTTCCGTTGGTATGATTGTGTAGCATTTAGGTCCTTCACCATATTGTCGATGTCTTTAATGTAATTAGCCTGTTCAAGTCCCACACATTTTTTGAATCTCGGAATGGTCATTCTATTGTCTTACAAAAAAGTGAAGGACATGATATATGATGGTACAAAGGCTGTTGATCAAACTATGAGTTCTTTATCTTGTAGAAAAGGTGCTTATGTCTTTACATCTTTTCATGAATGCTCCATTTATCTTTCTTGCAACCTAAGGTTTTTGGTGTAGTTAAATTCTTGCTTCATATTTGAAGCAAGAGGAAACCAGCATTTGATACTAATCATTTCTACTGGTGAGTGTTCTCTATGTTAAGTTTGTACAAAGCAGTCATGTATGGAGTAAATTGTTGGGAGTAAAAGGCCTTTTCTTTCACTTGAGGTCTCAACATTGAAATGATTGTGAGCACAGTACTACTTCTATTTATTTTTCTGCAAATCTCAAATAACTAGGCACGGTTCTTTTCAGCCCCATCAGAACTCTCTTATATTACACTCCTTTATGGATCTCTTCTGTTCCTTCGTGCGGGTTAACCTTTTCTCTGAGAAGGCAAGTTGATTCCACTTTGTTTGCTCCTTAATTTTCAATTCTTTTCAATTATGAGGAGCTTTTTTTTGGCAGATGAACCCTTTTTTGTTTTTTTTTCTGCGATTAATTTCAAATGTGGATTTTGATAAACCAATTCTTTCAAGCAGATACCAAGGAAGATGTTGCTTCAAGTCTATAACCTTCTGCATGCAATGTCAAGAAATGAGCGGGATTGTGATTTTTATCATGGGTAGGTTTTTCTCATTATTTTATATAATTATATGCATGGTTTCTGCTAGTCACAATGAGTAATATCTAGGTATACGCTTGCACTCACACACAAGGCTGCAGAATCCATTTTAGAGGGGTGCGTGCATCTTTTTAAAAAGAGCAGACCTAATTGTAGGTTTTAATGGGACTTTAACTTGTTTTTTTGAGGTAAAAATTTAAAATTAATTTTAATTAAGAGCTGGGGATGGAAAGGATCAAACTCTTAGGATAGAGGCTTTGGTACTATGTCAAGACCACTTCCATTCAAAAGCATGGGTTATTAAGTGAAGGCCCATGGATAGTTCTATTATAATCTCTAACTTGATGGGAAATCAGTTCCAAATTTTGCCAATATCAATAGTGTTGCAATGTATAATTTTCCATTTGTTGCAATGTATCATTTTATCAATGTCAACCATTTTTTCGTAACAAATAACCGTTTCTTACATTTTATGTTTAATATATATTTTGTAACTGCATTACAGCTTGGTTCAATTTATTGACTCTTATGATCCACCGTTGAAAGGCCTACAGGAGGACTTAAATTTTGTGAGCCCTCGTATTGGAGAGGTTATTCTCATCCTTTCATATATTTTTATTTTATTTTTCTACCGCCAAATTCAGTTAATGTGATGAAGATGATGAGTATGCCACCTTCTTCTAGTCTTTAGATTATCTAAATTTACTTTGTGTAATGAGATTCAACTTTTTGTCTGCTTCCCTGTTTGCTGTCATTTTGGTTGCTTGTTATATTTTTAGTAGGTAATTGTGCTGTCAAGAGAAGAGAGATAGGAGAAGCTGAAAAGGAAAGTAAGAGACAAGATAAATAACCTGGAATACACTTTAAAAACTGATGATACCAACTTCGTTGTTTCTAGTGACACAGTAATTGAAAAATGAGGCATAATCTTAGGAATAATACAAACTACATGATCATCTTTTTTTTTTTTTTTGTTAATTCATGGAAAAGTATTTTTTTCCTTCTCCAGAAGATGATTGTATGTTTACCAACTTGTGAATACATTTTGGATATATATATTTTTTCCAGGTATTAGAGGCTGTGGGTCCTATTATTTTTCTATCAACAGATACAAGGAAACTTAGGAATGAGGGGTTTTTAAGTCCATATCATCCTCGTTATCCAGATATACTCACAAATTCTGCTCACCCTATGGTAAGGATGATTTTTATGGTTAAACTTGAGTTCTTGAAATTGAATATTGTTTGCTATCACTAAGCTAATTCTCGTTTGTGCAGAGAGCTCAAGACCTGGCCAATGTAACTGCTTATCAAGAATGGGTTTTGTTTGGTTATCTTGTCTGCCCTGATGAGCTGCTTCGTGTCACAAGCATTGATATTGCCTTGGTACAGTTCAGGCTCAAGTAATTGCAGTCTTTTACTTATATTACAAGTCTCCATCAAAACTAACCATATGGATTGTACTCAATACTTCTGCCCTACAAGTTTTACTTATATAGTTATTGAAACTCAAGACCTGTACTAGTAACCTTCCTCACTTGTGAGCTTTGGATAACTTGTTCTACTATGGTCTTAATTTGTTTAGATATGTGTCCTATTAATTATATCAAGTTTGACTACAGATGAAGATATAAAAGAGGGGCCAATCGATTTATGATTAGGTACCCAAGTAGGGTGGAAATTTTTCCCCAAAAACTACCTATTGAGGTGGGAGAACCATCTTAGTTAAGTACTTTGTTTAGTATTTCATACTATATGTGAGATTTGAGCATCTTATAGACGCCCTCCACCTGTAGCATGGGTTTATACCAGAAACAAGCCCAAGGACCTTGATACTGAAAAGTGGGGTAAAGGGTAATGAGAGGGAAAAGTGGGGTAAAGGGTAATGAGAGGGAAAGGGCCAATGTTGGTCTACCGTCCCAACATAAGGTTGTCTGAATGAGAGTGAAGCAGTGAGGACATGGTTTGGGTGTGGAGAGTCCTTGACCTCTCAAGATTCAGGGGATGGTTTCTTTCCTTGCGTTTTCTGTTAAGTTACTTTCTGCTGTATCAAGGGGATTAGTTAATTTCAGGGTGTTTCATTCTCTTACCATAGTCTGAGAGTTTTGACCAGTTTCTTTGTGCCATTTACTATGTCAAAGTATCCAAGTTTCCATCAGTGTCGCATCTAATCTTGATACCTGTAGACTGGCCATCCTTGGAATGGAAAATCAATGTCCTCGTGTTACACTCTACGACACTTTACTTGATCTTTCTTCAAATCTTTGGTAAAAAAGATAAAACAAAACAGATCTTCCGCAAACCAAAACTCTTCTCAGAATCTCAGGTAGCCTTTTACAACGCTATTGATCACTAGCTCAGATGCCAAATGATATGCACTAGAGGGAGAACCACCCAACTTTAGTGTCCCATTGAACAACCAATGCAACCCGATGCTCTGAGCTCTACATAAAAGGGAAAACCAAAATGTTGATTTAATTTATTAATAAGTAAAATTTGAGCTTAGTGATTCTTGAGCAAACGTGGCATATAAAGGTGGTGCTTGTCATGAATTCTATGGATCAACCGGCCTTGGTTTTATTGTCTATTATAAATGCAACATACCATATTTTATGAGTGCTTAGGTGAGTGATACTGATAATAAGAATGTTCACATTTACTGTCCATTTTCAAGGGAAAAAAATCAGCAGTCCTACAATTTTTTTTTTGTAGGCAGCAATTACTCTGATTCTAATTCATGTTTTAACTAGAAATACCTAGCATGAAATGTTCTTTCATTTCAATTTTTCAAGATACTCTTTTGTACAAGTCTTTTACTGATAAAGTGGTGTAAACGAGACTTCATGTTTTAGATATGTTGACTATTAAATATGCTGAGTTTACTTCCTAAATCCAGTTTGCTTTTTATCATGGAATTCCAGGTTGTATTGAAGGAAAATTTAGTTCTCACGCTCTTCAGGGATGAGGTAAATTTTATCTAATGCCTACACTACAGTGTTCCTGAACTGCAGTGGTTAATGATTTTGTAATTGTTGACACACAGTACATACTTCTTCACGAGGATTACCAGTTGTATGTTCTACCTCGAATATTAGAATCTAAGAAGATGGCAAAATCTGGACGCACAAAACAAAAGGAGGCAGATCTGGAGTATAATGTTGCAAAGCAGGTGGAGAAAATGATAAGGTATTCCAAAGTTCACGCTTAAATATTGTCATCTTTCAACTATGAAATTCGAAATGCCCATAGCTGATGTTGGGAGTCTATGGTATCACTGAATTGGTAGAAACAGTGAGGCTAAGAATCTTGTGACTTGGGAAGTGCAAAGAAATTTCTTAGTGCTTCTAGCGTTTTAGTTTAGGATGGGGAAGTTCCTGCATTGCACTCTTATTGTGATGGTGAATGTGTAAGATGCTTTGCTTGTGGCACACTGTTTTACTGGGCTGGACGTGGGAGGTTTTCTTAGTCTCTTTATGGTGCTGGCCATTATTATTTTCACTGGGATTTTTATTTTGCTCTTTGGTTTGCTTCATTTTGTTGATATATTTGGAAATTCTGTGTTGAGAATAATGTTCTGGTCTCAATTTTGTTGAGAGAAAACATATATAGAGATCATGGCAGCAAGTTTGCCATTAGAATCCCTTGAAGTCTGCGTAGAGATAACAGATAAAAAGGGAGAATAAAAAAATTCAAAAAAGAAAGTTAAGGGTGAGCCATGTTGGAAGTTACAACAGTAATCAGGCAGTTGTAACTTCCAGATAAGTTGGGATACTCTGAGACTACTAACTAACTACATGCATTTATCTTTTACTTGGCTTTATTTTCTGATTTTGTCTATTTTGGTGTGCCTCTTTCTCAATTCTAATATGCTCTTTTTCTCTTCAAACATTATATCATCTTTCTCTCATCTATTAATAAAATTGTTAACAGTGCCGTTACTATTGAATATTATAAGATTAATAGTGACTATTATTCAGTGAAGTACATGATCAAGCGATATTATCTTGTGATGCCATACATCGCGAAAGGAGAATACTACTGAAACAAGAGATTGGGAGAATGGTATTATTTTTCACAGACCAACCCAGTCTATTGGCCCCTAACATTCAGGTATTTTCTTAATTTTCACTTTTTGAGTATAAAAAAAAAATGTACCTGACACTAATTGAGGCAAACTTGATATTATTTTCATTTGTATATAAGTGCAATTATAAGAGACTAAAAAAATGTGTTAGAATATACTAGCTTTACTGCCTCACTGCTTATGTGTTGGTTTTGAGAATATTGGTGCTTTCTCTTTCCAATTTTCTGATAATTCTACTGTTTGTAGTATGATGATGCTATTGAATTTTAATTAACGAAGAAACAAAAATGTCAAAGTTCGTGAAATTTACCAAGGATCCTTGCAAAAGAATATCATAAATCAAGATAGAATTTTACTTTTCAATAAAGTACATATTTGATCGTCCAACTTGAGTGCTTTGATCGGTGAATGTCAATCACTAGAGTCCACATGTGTAAGACAAAAATTCTGATATGTGATTGAATTGGATGGATCACTCTTCTCACTGTCTCTGCCAGAGACTTGTAGTTAGTTCTCTATTGTCTAATGTGTGAAACATAACCCAAGATTTTAAGGGTTGTTTAGGGTGTTAAGCTTCGGGCTCAATATGGTATATTTATTTGCATCTTATTTGTTACAACAGAATGATATTATACCTTTTTGTGTCATTGGAGTAGTTGATATATTTCATTTATATCATTCTGCTTTTTCTTGTTTTTAGTAATTGGTCGCCTGTTTTTAAAATTATTGGATATATTTTCTCTAAGGATTTAATGTTTCACACAGATGGTGTTTTCCGCCCTGGCTTTAGCTCAATGTGAAGTGATCTGGTATTTCCAACATGTTGGAATTGCATCATCAAAATCTAAGACTTCTCGGGTGGTTCCAGTAGACATAGTAAATATCGTTTCTATTTTATTACTACCTGAGATTTATTTTCTGCAAAGTATGTAGTTTGATTCTGTTAATATGGTTGTTGACTTACTTTGACTTTTATGGTCATGTTTACAGGACCCAAATGATCCAACCATTGGATTTCTGTTAGATGGAATGGACCGTCTATGTTGTTTAGTGCGCAAATATATTGCAGGTTAAATTAAGTTTATATTTATACCAATTTCTTTTGACAAGAATGAATATGATATTTTATTACTACCATTATTGCCCAAGATTGCGGAAGTGCTTGTTTCAAGGAGTATACGAAGAAAAAAATACATATACCTGCCTTTTAAAACTTTTAAAACTGTCATAGGCTTTTAAGTTTGATCATAACCATGAGTGCAAAATGCTCTTTAATTTTTTATTCTGATTTTTTTAAGGTGAACATTATTCTAATGATCTAAAGTTAAAATAGTGTTGTCTGGTTATGTGAAGTAGGGTGATATTTATTAAATTTATAAACTAGGGTGGGGATCAAAGGAAAGCATTGCATACTTGTATTAATCTTAACATAAAATTTTCACAGAAATCTCTTTGGGTTAAAAGTTGGTATCACATTGGTTATGCTAATTAATTTCATATCATTTATGAAGCAGTTGGTTTCTGTGGTATTTTGCGAGAAGTGTACAAAATGTTTTCAAAATATAAGGATGATCAACTATTTGGTTTTTATTTCTTAATATCCAACTTATTAGAAGTTAGCCCTCCTAGATAAAATAGCATCTCATTACTCTCAGATTAGAATCGTTCTGTTCAAACAAATCTCTGTGATGCATGTCAAAGACCATTTTATTCAAAAGGTGAAGCTGATTGGTGAAAGCTAAATATTTATAATAACCCTTGACACGTTCTCCACATGAAAGCTTGTTTGGTCTTTGGCATGAATTATGGGAAACATAGGTCTATGATTCCTTGTGCTAAATCTTGTTTTAATGAGAAGAATGGGTGGCTTGAATTGAATCTGTGATTACTTGGTTAGAGGCTTTAATGCAATGTCAATGACTGTTTCAAATCATATTATTGAAGAAACATCTTATCCTCATGAGTGCACTGTTTTTTCCCTTGGATAACTGACTTTGCTCTTGTGTGAGATGAAAATTGCAGGAAGCATACGAGGAGATAACGGTTGTTTGATGCCTAATATAAAATTTAATGTTTAATATAAAATTCTACAATATGGGTGAGAAGAGTTTTTCTTTCTGATTTATATGTCTCTTCTTTTTCCAACTTAGTAGATTATCAAAATTGACCTATTTGTGGATGATACTAGTTTGTGTAAATCTCTAATATTGGTGTTGCAAAACAGAGAACAGATGAAGAAATTCTGGAAATAATTTCCTGAGAGTTTAACTATTATTATTTAGTTGTCTCTGCTGTTCTAATTCTGAGTTTTGTTTTATTGGATGCTTATTGTACTGTGTTAATATCCCAAGTTTTTTTATCCTGATACTTGATTTTCGTTCATTCGGATGTTAAAAGTTGCTAATTGTAACATTTGATTGCAGCAATTCGAGGTTATTCATTGTCATATCTTTCATCTTGTGCTGGGAGAATCCGGTTTTTGCTGGGAACTCCTGGAATGGTAGCTCTTGACATAGACGCTAATATAAAGGGACTTTTACAGCAAATTGTCCTCCACCTTGAAAATATACCAAGACCACAGGGTGAAAACATATCTGCTATTACTTGTGATCTATCGGTATGTATAACATATCCCTTTTCTGGATATGCGGTTTTAATATATCATGTGTTACAATATAGTTACCATTGAGTTAATAAATAGCACAAAGTTATTGGTATGGAATAATCAGTTTGATGAATATATACCGTCTTTCTTACAAGGAAACTAATTGTTATAACAAGGGGGCTATAGTTGTAAAAGTCATGCTATGCAGACATTAAATTGTGCTAATATGTTCATGATAGCTATTTCATTTGTTTAGTTTTGTGATTGAAAAGAATCTTGAATAGTAAGAAGAGAATCACAGGAAATGAGGATAGGAAACCTAAAAAGAGAATAGTTCCAAGAAAGGGGAAAAAATAAAGAAGTGTTGAGGTTAGGGAAATATCAATGCTGCTGAATTCCTTGTATCTGTCAAGGGAAAACTCCCAGGCAAAACCCTGGAACAAAACACCAAAGGGAATCAAGGGATAAGAACCTTTACCGTAATGGGATTTTCATATTTATTTTTGTCTGTGATGTTTGAGCATTGTCTTTGTAGTATTTGCCTTCAAACATTTTGTTTATTTGAACGCTTTGCAAAAGTAATTCTTCCAATACTTCTATCAGGAATTTCGAAAGGACTGGCTGTCTATTTTAATGATAGTCACTTCTTCACGGTCATCTATAAACATTAGACATTTGGAGAAAGCAACAGTTTCCACAGGGAAAGAAGGCCTATTGTCGGAGGGAAATGCTGCTTACAATTGGTCCAGGTTTTCACCATGATGTTTTTCTTTACATTGTTCCTCTGATGCATTGTTTTAATAGGCTGCATTAATCAATAATCTTTCAGTCTCTATGGCGCAGCAGCAGGGGCAAATGAATATTAACTAAAGATTAATTTTAATGCCAGAATTTTCTAGAAGAACACCACAAAGAAAGGAAAAGAAAATAAGTTTTTTTTTAAAAAAAAAAAATTTAGAAAGTAACTCAACTGCCCTTTGCATATTAGAGAAGGAAACTCCCTGTAGAGGTAAAGCCCATAAAGAAATGGAGAATGTTATTGGAGCCCAACAATTGAGTTAGTGATTTCTAACTGAATAAAAAAGGGGGAGATAGTTTATAAATAGTTTTAAATTATTATGAAAAATAGGTTACAATGTAAAGTAACCATGGCTGTACTTTCACCTGTAGAATACTGAGAGATACAGATTCAGAAAAAGGAAAGAAACGGATTTGAATGGATACCAGTTACTAAGATGAAAACGCTTATAATTATCCTATTGAATCCATTTTGATGAAATCTGGGAATGAAGATCAACCAGAAACGGAAATAATTTACTAACAGCTGAGGGCATTTAGGACAGCCATAATTACTAAGTACCAACACTAACCATTGTCACTCTGTTAAAAATCACATAAAAGGAAAGTAAACTTTAAAGTCATGATAACAATACTGCAGTTTTCTTTTGATGCAGATGTGTAGATGAACTGGAATCTCTTCTCTCAAAGCATGGCAGTCTTAGGAAGCTGTATTTCCATCACCAACATCTCACAGCTGTGAGTGCCTCCCTCTCCCTACAAACAAACAGAAAAGAAGGAAAAACAACAGGGGCTAGTTTTCTACTGTAGCATTAAATCTTTGGTTTAGATATGGACGCACACTTTCCTTTCATCCTAAAATTCCAACTTCACTTGCTAATTGCACGAGCTATATTCTTAATCTAGGTATTTCGAAACACTATGTTTGGTCCAGAAGGACGACCTCAGCATTGTTGCGCATGGCTTGGGATTGCTAGCAGTTTTCCAGAGTGTGCTTCTCCTATTGTTCCAGAAGAGGTAGAAGCATAAAACCAGTTCCTCCCCTGCAGTTGGACTGACACTATTAACTTCTCAAGTTTCAATCATGAGTCTGAAACAAATAACTGTATATCATGCTATAGCCTCATTTCAATGCTCAAGTTTACTGACATGATGATATAATGTGCCAGATATTCCAATTCTATGGCAGTTTCCCATTTATTTAAGGAAATGGAGAATGCTTTTATAATTTTCCCTCCATTAAATACTGATGTTACATCAAAAGGTTAAGGGTTCATTTATTTCTGGATCCGCTGAAGGAGATGATTAACATTTCTGACTGGCTTCATGCAACTGTTAGGCCCTGAGAGATTATTTTATCTTCATTTATAATGAGTAGACTCTAAGTTCTTCTATTTTAAGCTACTTTGAATTCTGTTGCTTCCAATTTCACTTATCAGAGTTCCACAATATAAAGAATGGCACTGACTTTTTATGAATTGGGTTCTCATAACTTAAAATTAATCGTTAGGTCCTGAAATCATTCTTTTGCTATCCCCTGATTCATCAAAACAATAAATTGCAATCATGATGACTGTCTGTGTGAGAAACATGGGTGATTACTTCATTTATTTTCTTCAAGCAGGTAACAAAAATTGGTAGGGATGCTGTTCTTTATGTTGAGTCCTTGATTGAATCCATCATGGGAGGATTGGAAGGATTAATAAACATTCTGGACTCCGAGGGAGGATCTGGTGCATTGGAGAATCAGGTAACAGTTGTGATTACTTTAACAGGTTAGTCCCATTGCAGAGAACTTACTGTTGTATCTGTATCAGCTTCTTCCAGAGCAAGCAGCTTCTTATCTGAATTATGCATCTAGAGTTTCTATTCCTTCGTACAAATCTCCAAAAGGAGCAGCTGGTTTTCCTTTACCTGGCCGTGAGAGCTTTCCTGAAAACAGTAGTTCTATCAAAATGTATGTTCTTGTAATCTCCTGCCGTACATATATGTCAGACCAATCAATCAAAACATTCTGGAGCTCACTTTTGCCTTTTCTCTGCTTTTTCTTTCAAAACAGGTTAGAAGCTGCAATGCAGAGGCTTACTAACTTATGCTCTGTTTTAAATGACATGGAGCCTATCTGTGTATTGAACCACGTCTTTGTTCTAAGAGAGGTTTGGCATGCATCTTTTAATTCTTCATTATTTTGTGTGGTTTAATTTTCAATATTGCTGAGGCAAACAGTCTAGGCTGTCTTGGTTTTGGTATTGAAACACGTCTTCGTTCCAAGAGTGGTTTACTTTCTGCGGTTCAATGTGTCAAGGGCCATTTTAACTGAATTAAATTGGTAATTGAGGGCTTTTGAAAAGTGTTGTTATAACTTGAATATAAATTATATTGTATTTTAGCTTGATATAATGGTCAACTATTGACTAAAATGTTCATGTAACGGATCATTAATACAAGTTTAGCACTCATCCACTCCCATCCCTAAAAAAATGCACATTTAAATCTAGTAAATTGGTAGAGCCTTTTATTATTATTTTAACGGACAGCCATTCATGCAGTACATGAGAGAATGCATCCTTGGGAACTTCAGGAGAAGATTGCTTGGAGTATTGAAAACTGATAATGACCTTCAACGGCCTTCTGTTCTGGAGTCCCTGATTCGAAGACATGTTAGCATTGTACATCTTGCAGAGCAGCACATCAGCATGGATCTTACCCAGGGTATTCGAGAAGTTTTGCTTTCAGAAGCCTTTTCTGGACCTGTTTCTTCGCTGCACTTGTTTGACAAGCCAGCAGAGCAACATACCGGATCAGCTACAGAGTCTGTATGCAATTGGTATATAGACAACATAATCAAAGATGTATCAGGTGCTGGGATATTGTTTGTACCACTTCATAAATGCTTTAAGAGTACAAGGCCTGTTGGTGGATATTTTGCAGACTCGGTCACTGATCTCAGGGAATTGCAGTCTTTTGTACGTATATTTGGTGGCTATGGAGTTGATAGGCTGGACAGAATGCTGAAAGAACACACTGCTGCACTTTTAAATTGCATTGACACATCATTAAGATCAAATCGTGATGTATTAGAAACAGTTGCTGCCAGCCTCCTTTCTGGGGATAGATTTGAAAGAGAAGCTTCTGTAAAACAAATAGTTGATCTGGAAACTGTTGTTAGTTTTTGTATTCAAGCTGGCCTAGCTCTGGCATTTGATCGGTTGCTAGCTGAGGCTGCTGGTGCCATACTTGAAGAAGGTGCTCCTCTAATTCATTCACTACTGGCTGGGATCGTTGAGCATCTGCCTGATGAAATACCTGAAAAGGAAGAGATCAGGAGAATGAGGATAGTGGCTAATACTCAAGGTGTGGTTAGTGATCATGATTCACAGTGGGTAAGATCAATTTTAGAAGAAGTTGGTGGTGCAAATGATGGTTCCTGGAGCTTGTTACCATACTTGTTTGCCACATTCATGACATCTAATATTTGGACCACTACTGCATTCAATGTGGACACAGAGGGTTTTAGTAACAACATCCATTGCCTGGCAAGGTTAGCATTATGTCATAGGTCTAATGAATTATAATTTCCCATGGCTATAATGTAAAAAGAGTGCAGTCTAAAGCTTCTATGATGACTTGTAGTTTGTATTTACATGCTTATAATCAGTTTGAATGCCATTGGATAAACCTCCAGCCAGTAGTTTTATCAGCTTGGATTGAGAGAGTATCTCAAGAGTTTCATCTTGTTGATTACACTTTTAGAAACTGAACTAAGAATCACTGTCTAGTAAGCTTTTGGAGTTTTTTATCGTCACTTATCTCGTCATCTCATTGTCTCATTTGTCCTGTCTCACTCGCCTGACCAATTTAGTGAATACTGCTGGGCAGGTGCATTTCTGCAGTGTTTGCAGGAAGTGAATTTGTTAGATTGGAACGAGATTATCAGCAGAGACAGTCTTTATCCAATGGGCATGCTAGTGAGGCAATGGATCCTGAGTATCCAAGTCACATGTCCGCTGAAGCAAGCATTAAGTCCACAATGCAGCTATTTGTGAAACTCTCTGCAGAGATTATTCTAGATTCTTGGAGTGAAACAAATAGGTAAGTATGTATACAGACTAAAGAATACTTCTGGTTGAACCAATATATGTCTGTTGTAAAGTATAGACACGCATGGTTGCAGTAGATTGCAGCTGACTTTCTTTGGTGCAAGTGCTCTGTTTCTCTGAACACTTACTGCTTCATAGTTGATGCTGAATTTTTCTTTTTCCCTTTTTATCAGATCTCATCTTGTAGCACAGCTTATATTCCTTGACCAACTTTGTGAAATCTCGCCATACCTTCCACGAAGTTCACTTGAATCCCATGCCCCCTATACCATTCTCCGATCTGTATACAGCCAATACTACGCAGATACTCCTTCCACTCCGTTATCAATATTGAGCTCTTCACCACGACATTCGCCTGCAATATTGCTATCACACGCATCTCCGGTAATACGGCAGCCTCGCGGGGACTCCACACCACAGTATGGTGGCAATGATTCAGGTTATTTCAAAGGAGCTTCATCATCACATGGCCATGAACACCACCACCTTTTTGAAGCTAATAGTGGTGGCTCAAGGAGCATGGATAACAAGCACAGGAATGTCCGTCGTTCAGGACCCCTGGATTACAGTTCAAGCCGAAATCGAGCGAAATTCGTGGAAGGCTCAACTTCCGGGAGCACAGGACCAAGTCCCCTACCAAGGTTTGCTGTATCTAGATCTGGTCCTCTGGCATACAAGTAGGGAAGATGAGGAAAATGCTCAACAGAAAAAAGGGCTAGTAAATTATTAGAGCTGCTGCTAGTGACAAGGTATTCCCCACCATAGCTTAGCATATTTGCAGGTTCCCCTCAAATTTTGGCAAAATGTATATTGTACTTCGCTTGAGATTCCTCTTGTAGCCTGAGTAGTTCAATACAAGTTGATTTCTATATCATCAAAATTGCTTTGTGATAGTGGTGCTACCAAAGAATAGGGTGGACCAAGATCTTTATATAGCCAGAGACCAATGGGTCAAAGGTCCAATTATAAATGTATAATGAAAAACATATTTACTTCTAAGAATATAATTATTTAGTATTGTGATTTGAAGCTATCTAATCAGATAAATGGTTTGAAATACATGTAAAATTGTCGTTAATCCATCCATGCTAGAGAAAAAAACTACTGTTTTGTTGTTAATTATTGGCGATTATGCGAGTTCTTTCACCTTCAATATTATCCTCTGAAGGAATATGTATCGACGTATAAATTGATAGAGGATGTGCCATTTGGAAGAAATAATATACAGTACATATTTCTCATTTATTTTTTCAAAATTTCTAGAAACCTTGTATGGAATAAATTGTTACATTTGTTAAGTATTTTTAAGTTGGATTTAATAAAGTTTATATTAAATTTATTTTATATTTTTGTTACCAATGTAATTAACTTTATAAATGTTTTAGTCAAAATAAAAATAAATCAATATACATTTTTTAAATAATAAAAATATCGTATATTTAAAAATATCCCAGCTTAGCAAATGAACCAATTAATGTGGCAAGACACCCTCATCCTGTTGAGGTCATTTTTTTGTTTGTTTGTGCAATAGGTGTCACACCCCACCGGCCCACACACACGGCTCCACTGTGGCCCTTTCCGGGATACATTGAGGCGCTACTTACCCTCAGGTATTGGCTTCGATCCCCACGGAGGCGAAAAACCTCGCTTGGGGAGCGAGGAACTCTTGTGAGTCCGCCGCCATCGGTGAGGGCCACGGTGGAGCCGTGTGTGTGGGTTGGTGGGGTGTGACAATAAAAAGGCGCAATGTAACCCCCTACCTTAATAGCCAAATTTATAGTTCGAGAATATGTCATTAATTTGAAATAGCGACCGGTGGTTAATTTAAAACTTTTCCAAAACTTGTTTGATGCGGTCTCACATTCACATCTCGAATATAATTGGTCTGTCTAATTCGGTTTCAGTCATACATATCAGAGTACAACCAAAAATTCCTGACAACTCAGGTTTCGTTACTTAAAAAAGGGTTTACAACGCTTAGTTTCTCATACAGGGGATTACACAACACTATTCAATATATACAACATGTGCAACTAATCCCCAACAAAAAATGACAACCAATTACCAAAATTAAAACTCCTAGCTAGGAGTTCTAACCGCCCTTCGTCACTTGCTTTTCCTTTGAACCGCTTGCCCTTGCTGTAGGTTAGTCATTGGAAAGAATGAGATTCAAAATAATCCCAGTAGTAACCATTCACTTATAACATGTACAATCACAAAGCACGTAAGCAAATTACAACAACAACAACACAACGGCATTTTTGCGACAGCTTTCGCTGCATTCACAACGGCATATTTCACAACAGAATGTTTCACAACAGCACAACAACGGCATTTCACAATGGCAATGTTACATCACGACATATTCAATGAAATGACATATATGCAAGGCATCATACACAGAATGACAGAAAGAGTCACTACCTTATTCTTTCCGCTCATGCACTGGCACTGGTTTATCACGTGCAGGGCAAATGTCAAATCTTATAGTTAGAATTACGGGTGATAGATTATTACTTAATCCAATTCTTTAATTCAAACACTCAAGTTGGTTATCATTAGGGACATTTAATCAAATCAACTAAGGAGTTAAAGTCATCATTTAACCTCAAAGACCAATTCCTAACCTCAAAGTTCAACAATACTATATTATGCCATTACATCTTCAATTTTCGCATAAGGGACCAAATCTGCCAGAATTTTCTCCAGACTTTGAAAAATTATAACTAATTCTACAAAAATCGAAATGAGGTGATCCCAAGTCCTATGGAAAGCTATTGAAGTCCTCTTCATAGGAAAAATATGAATCATTAATGGAAATCACCACACAATTCCAGAATTACACAAAATCCCACACTGCTCCAGAATTAAGTCTAGTTTCGACATCAAACTTTGGGCAACCAGAACTCCCAGCTCAAAAAACGAAATGACACAAATTATATGTCCATTTTGAAGCTTGGAATGTGAGATTTAAGACTAGAAAGTTTCATAATTTTTAGAGATCTTTTGGTTATCCAAAAACACCACACAAGTAGAGTACCTCGCTGGAATTCTGTTCAGGTTGAAAACCCAAATTTACACTTTGAGTTTCAATGACCCAAAATTCACAACCCAGGGCTATTCCCACATAATTTTTCGTGTAGAACACAATGGTAACATCAAAATTAACAAATTCCCACTCATTCTCCACGTCCTGTTTTGGCAGAAAAATCAAAATAAATTCCAATAATTACCAACTTTCAATTTCAACATCAAACTTATGTCAAATGGTTTTCAATCATCATAAACCACCAATAACATAACCAAAACATCATGAATTACCCAAACCCTTGTTTGGCCAAAATCAGGGCAGATTTACACATGCCAAAATACTCATTCAACCAACACAACCAATAGCTCAAATTGATGCTAATACTTACCTCTTGCTTCTCCTTAAGTTCTTTCTTTGATTCTTCAGCTTTTGTTCTTGCAAGGTGGCTGAAAACTCCTCTTCTTCAAAAAAAAAAAAAAAACTATAGAAATGAAGCTAAGGAAGAGAGGAACAAGTTTCATGAAGGACACTTGAGCCATAGATGAGGTTAAGGAGGTGAAAATCAAGGTGGAAAGTCTCACCTTTTCCTTGCTCTTCTTTCTCTTTCGTTGGAGCTGCAGCACCGACTTGGAGAGTGAGAGAGAGAGTGATGAATAATCAGATTTTTGGCTTCCATTATCCCTTAAGAGCTGATCGAAAAGTTGGACCAAATGGAGAGAAAATTGTGGCTAATATTAATTGCTTGGTCATACACTTTTTTTAGTAGCTTGTCTAGGTGTAATTGGCACAAGAAGAGTGAGCTTTTCTCTTTCCTTCTTTCTTTTTTCTTGAAATGCTTGACCGACTTATGCTTGGGCAAAAAGATGAGAATATCCTTTGATTAACTTCTCTTTCTCTTTCCCTTATGATTGAACGTCCAACATATGCATAAGGTCAAGAAATTATATTGATTAAATCCTAGCCACTTTTATTGACTTTTCATATGGAAAAGATGAAGTGTATGATATTAATTCTCTTTCCCTCATGTCATGCGAATTGTAGCCCATGGAATAGCCAAAAGGGCTTCTTCAATTTATCATAATTTCAACTCTTCAAATATTACTTCTTTAGTTGAAATTGTTGACGTAGTCATCATCTTTTACAACTTGGTCAAATTGCCTTAACATGTCATATGTAATAGCCTATATTGTTTCCTCTTGTCATACATAAGTCATGGCCCTTTAAAGAAGAAGATGATCTTATAAAATCTCATCTTGCAATATAATATTTAATTGCCAATTTTGCATGTGAAACTTGATTAAATTCATAACAAAATTTTTAGAGATAATTCTGTCATTAATCCCACCATCTATTCTGTATATTTAGCCCTTGAGTACATTTTGAGATATTACAATAGGAGTAATTCACACACATTACATAATCTATCCACACACATCGTATTCTCTGCAGAAAGTTCGAAATTTGAACCACCCTTGAAACACTATTTATTACTATAAAACTAGTAGTAATAAACTCTTTTTTTGATAAACTAGTAATAATATACTAACTACTCCCTCAAAAGTATTTTCATTTCAATCATATTACAATTAATACTCCCCTAATCCCTAATATAAAACATTTTTTAGCAGTTTATCTTAATACTAAATATAAAACATATTTTCAATATTTGTTAATTTTTTTCCTAATTTACTACTATTGATACTTCCTCAACAATAACTAAAGAAGGAAGAGAAAGAGGAAATTAAAAATGATGGTTAGAGTATTTTAGTAAATATATGTTATATTACTAACTGAATTAACTTTCTTAATCTAATCAAATTAAATAAATGTCTCATATGAGGGGAGGGAGGGAGTAGGGAAAATTCCAAAAAACTACACTCAAAATATACAAAGGACAAATCAGTACAACGAAATTCATAAAAGACAAATCAGGCGGGTGTCAGAAAAAAGGAGGAATCTGTCCTTTTGAAATTTCGGCCAAATTACGAAAATGCCCTTCATGCACACTTCAGAATAACAACATGATCATCGGAATTAACACCTTCGGATTCGGTATTAACAACTGCAATTCTTCTTTTACAATTAACAAATTTCAGGACCAATAACAACATATATCTCGCCATTAACAACTCTGGATTCGATATTAACAACTCCAATTTCTTCTTTCAACACTTAACAAGTTTCAGGGCTAATAACAACACTCACCTCGCCATTAACACCTCATGATTCGCCATTAACAATTCCGATGTTGTTATTACAACTGAGGGCTGAAGGGCATTTTCGTAATTTGGCCGAAATTTCAAAAGGACAGATTCCTCCTTTTTCTGACACCCGCCTGATTTGTCTTTTCTGAATTTCGTTGTACTGATTTATCCTTTGTATATTTTGAGTGTAATTTTTTGGAATATTGGATAATTTTTATGGCGATGGCCCAAAAAACCAAAACTTTTATGGGGCGCCATTTGCCAACCACAGTCAGTTTTCAAACAGAACCAGTGATTCAGACGTAAAAGGGTTACACAGTCTGCAAAAGATGATTAGCTATTCAATTCAATACATGATACAACCAACATGTTCTAGGTTGAACTACATCAACAAACAGAAATATCTACTAATGTTTGTTCCTTTGTTCCCGATTAACTTCCACCCAAATGTGAACCTAATTCCCCAAACTGTTCAGTAGTGTCCACATTGTCGTCTGAGAGCCTGACTGCATCCAGCTTCTGCCTAAGAACGTCAATGGCATTCAATAACAACTGAGAAGCTTTGATTGCACCGCTGGACTCCACAGTGAATACGAAGGAATCTTGCTTTGCATTAATTTCCACAAGCCCGGGCTTGCCCATGGCTTCAGCTTTCTTGATCACCTCATCATCGTAAGTGTATGCCTCAGGATCAATCACCATAACCTGGCAGATGATAACAAGTTAGCTATGATAAATTGCCCGGCGACAATGAGGTTCTTATGTAGATCTCACCTATAAAATGTAAATGATGTATACTAACTTGAATATATAAACACAGCTCACAGATAGTTCCTATTGAAAAGAAAGCTTGTTATGCTTACATGCCTTTCTATGATTGATGACTTGGGTTGTCTTGTCTGGATACACCAATTACAGAAGCTTTTGAGCTTTGAAATCAGATATATCAATTTCCGAAACTCAGATTTGATTCAGCAAGAATGAACTGATTAATAGTATTTTCTTAAGAAAATGCGCCTCAGGATAATATAAGTAATAACAAATATCTGATTCACCAAACTCCGGAAACTAGGTGTATCTTTATTGTGGCATGTGCCATCTCTATGGTTCTGGGAGTTTAAGCCAGAAATCACTGCCATAAAACAACTGAAACCCAAACTTGACAACCAACTACCAGCAACCTTTACACACGACAAGGATTACACATCATTCAAAAACATCAATTCACTAATGCCTATCATACTAGCTAAAGAAAAGCCAGAAAAAGGAACATCAAGAGGCACCTTCAATTATACTTTCTTGTCTACTTTAACCAAGAAAGCCAAACAAGAAGAGTGTAAGGTTAAGGAGCCAAATAATAGGATCATAAGTTTATAGTCATAAACAGCGCAGTGCAACATGTCTATCCAAGGTAAGTTCCCAAAAGAAATAGTGAAATACGGAACAGCGGTGCATCAATCCATCATTTCAGCACGAAACCCAGAATCCAGGAAAGGTTAAATGTTCACAAGCCCAAATTCTAGAGTCTATGTGCGAGGCCAAATAGAAGGAACTATGACCAATGGCAAAGTCAGTGATAAGTGTATAACTAGTATAAGCAAATAGAAACCAACCTGTTGCGTTGCAGGATCAATGTCAAACACACGGGTAGGAGAACTATCAATCCATTCTTTTTTCTCTTCAAGCGTCAATGACTCCATAAGATCTTCATTTATGTGAATATCTGGCTCATACATGAAAGTTACAGTCGCTGCTGGTGACCATTTCGCATGATCTTTGCCGATTCCCTTCCTAGCTATTGCTCTCAGCCTCAGTTCCTGTCCTCGACGTAACTTCACAATTATAATTCCCCTGATTACAACTCGAAAATGTCATTAACAAGTAACAACAATAATCTCCTTTAAGATCCAACAACAGACTGCGTCACAGACTCAAAAGTATTGAGCGGAAAAGGTCCATTAAACATACAAACAAACGCTGGCCATGTCAATCATGAAGGTAAGTTCTGAAAATGAGTAAACTTAGGTAAAGAGGAAAATATATAAAAACAAGTTACTATATTCCTCATTTGAAAGTCGAGTTTTTTTTTTTTAATTTTTTTGCTGGCTTTTCCTCTCATTAAAAAAGAAACCACATTGGAGAAATACCTGTTCTCAGAACCCTCCATACCAGCAGGGTCAGGGAAATCTACAGGAACCACAGTGTGGTCGGAGCTATAGAGGTCCTTGCTGGTAACATCTAGGGTTTCGTCGGTCATGCACTTGACCCTGAGGTGAAACTCGACGGAGCAGAACTCACACTGGCCGTCACCGTCACAGGCATCACAGTCACGCGAGAAGCGCATGGCCATTGCACGGTCACTGGTGAGGGGGATGAGGCCAAGGCGGTGGGCTATGAACTCATCGTTGAGGACGGAGGAGTTGACCTCGATCTCAACGAGGTCAATGGCGACGGTGGGGACCTCGGCAATCATGACGCGGCGGAGAGCGTTGGCGATGCTAGCGTCGGTGTCTCGGAGCTCAAACTTGACATAGTCATCCTTGAGCTCTCGAATTTTGACTCTGGGCATGCGAGCGTAGGATGCTCCTCCCTCCATTGTTGTGGTGAAGAAACACTGATCGGAGAAGACTGAAGAGGCTCTTTCAGGCTTAACCCCCGAAACCAGGGTTTGGCTCCGATTCCACTTTGCCGTCTTCTGTATTTTATACTGATGTACTTCCCAAAAAAAAAAAAACGGAAAAAGTCTCCAAAATAAAGGAAAATTCCAGAAAAAAACTTTGGAAATTAAAAAAAGGGTTAAGATGCAAAAATATACATGTGATTTTTCTCAAAGTGCACCCAACACCAAATGCTTTGTTTAGGTGCAACAGTAACTATATGGTTACAAAATATATGCAAAACTACCATTTGATCGTTATTTTGACTTTTTTTTATTTTGAAAGTGATGACGTGTATGATAACATGGACACTGGAGTGATATTCTGGAAAAAAAAAAACTTGTTGAAAATCAAATTTTCCTAATAAATCATATAATTTAATAAAAATTAGTAATATAATATATGTATTATAATGATTTTAATTTAATAATATTGGGAATTTAGGTTAATAATATTGGGAATTTAGGGTTAGAAAAAATTGAGCAATCGGTATGTTTTTTAGGGCAGCAGCTCTGCTGAGTGAGTTAAACACTCTGCATTCAGATTTGAATCTACTTCAGCGAAAGTGGTACTGAAAAAGTGAAATATGGGTAATATTAATTGCAAAGTTTTACCAGTCAGTAAGTTTTTTTTTTCCAGAATGTCACTCCAACATCCATGTCATCGTACACGTCATCACTTTCAGGGTCAAAACGTCAAACTAACGGTCAAAGGGTAGTTTTGCACCTATTTTGTAAACACATAGTCACTGTTGCACCTAAAAAAAACATTTGGTGTTCGGTGCACTTTGAGGAAAATCACATGTGTATTTTTGCACCTTAACCCTAAGAAAAAAAGGATAAATCAGTGATTCCAATTTACAAAAAATATCTTATGTCAGTACAGTGGAGGAATCTAGGATTATAAAATCTTGACAAAAAGACCCATATCTTTGAGTCGCTTCCCCTTCATCTTCATCTCTGTCTCTCTCAGCTTAGAATAATCTGGCCACTTTTTTTTTCCTAGCTTTCATCCGCCTCTCTATTGGTTGATCAGTCCGATGTAGTTCAGAGGATGAGTTTTTGGCATTGAGACTATAGATAGAGTTCAAAGAGGCCCACACAATGGAGGGTTGGGAATTCACAGTTTTGGCGATTTCCAAGAGGTTGATGAATCCAACAATGTGCGTGAAGGGTGTGCGTCAAAGAGTTTTGACAACAAGGGCATGTCGTTAACACCGCCTTCGACAATGAAGATTTAGTGTTTGGAATTTGGAAAGAAGCGCTTGTTTGGCGCACTTCAGGGAGGGATTGTAGTAGCCATTCAAGTTATCAAGGCTAAGAACTCTGTCGCCGCGCTTCTTGAGGGCCAAGGAGAAGTGGGAGCCAATGAAGCCAGTAGCACTATTGACGAGGAGGGACATCCCATTGGGTCGGCGAGGGGTGTGAATTGAGATACAAAATTGTGAAATAAAAAAGTGAAGTCGTTAATGTAAAAGATGGTAATGTTAATATGGATATATATGTTGTTATTGGCCCCTGAAATTTGTTAATTTCAAACTTATCACTGGGTATGTGTTGGTTTTTGAAATACGAAGTTGTGAAACAAGAACGTAAAATGGTTAATGTAAAATATGGTTCTGTTAATATAATACATGTGTTGTTATTAGCCTCTGAAAGTTGCTAATTTCAAATTTATCCCCATGCATGTGTTGATTTTTGAGATACGAAGTTGTGAAACTTATCCCTGGGCATTGTTGAGGCCAATAAGTTTGAAATTAACAAGTTTCAGGGGCTAATAACAACATTAGCAAAAAAAGGGGGGGAATAACAACACTATGTTTTACATTAACGACATCACTTTTCTATTTCACAACTTCGTATCTCAAGAATCAACACATGCCCAGGGATAAGTTTGAAATAACAAGTTTCAGGGGTCAATAACAACACTTGTATCTATATTAACAACACCATATTTTACATTAACGACTTCACTTTATTGTTTCACAACTTCGTATCTTAAAAATCAACACATGCCCGGGGATAAATTTAAAATTAACAAATTTTAAAGAACAATAACAATACATGTATCGATATTAACAACACAATATTTTACATTAACGACTTCACTTTCTTGTTTCACAACTTCATATCTCAAAAACCAATATATTCCCAGGAATAAGCTTGATATAGACAAGCTTTAGGGGCCAATAGCAATATATGTATATGTATCAACAACATCATATTTTACATTAACGATTTTACTTTCTTATTTCATAACTTCGTATCTCAATTCACACCTGTTGCCGACCCAATGGCATGTCCCTCCTCGCCAACGGTGCTACTGGCTTCATTGATTCCCACTACTCCTTAGCCCTCAAGAAGCATGGTGACGAAGTTCTTAGTCTTAATAACTTCAATGGCTACTACGATCCCTCCCTGAAGTGCGCCAAATAGGCACTTCTTTCCAAATTCCAAGCACCAAATCTTCATTGTCGAAGGCGACGTTAACAACGAGCCCTTGTTGTCGAAACTCTTTGACGCACACCCTTCACGCATATTGCTGGATTTGTCAACCTCCTGGAAATTACCAAAACTACGAATCCCCAACCCGCTATTGTGTGGGCGTCTTCGAGCTCTATCTATGGTCTCAACACCGAAAACTCGTCCTCAGAATTACATCAGACCGATCAGCTGGTGGAGAGGCGGATAAAAGCTAGAAAAAAAAGTGGCCAGATTATTCTAAGCTCTGAGAGAGGGAGAAGAAGATGAAGGAGGAAGCAACTCAAGGATAAGGGTCTTTTTGTTAAGATTTTATAATTCCAGATTCCTTCACTGTACTGATATAGAATTTTGTAAATTGGAATAACTGATTTGTCCTTTTGTAATTTCTAAAGTATTTTTCTGTCATTTTCCTGAGGTAAATTTCAACCCTTTTTATAAATTTATTTGGTGGGTATCAAAGTAAAATCATTTGATATTAATAATGAAATTTGACCAAAACATAATTTAAAAAAAATCTTTTTCATGGACACAAGTCAATATATAAAATATTTATTAAATTCATATTATTGTTACTAATATTTATCTTTTACTAAGACCAATATTTCAGTCCTAAGTTTGTGTACGGGCAAAAAAAAAACTCCTAAGTTTGTGTAAATGGAGCAAGTCTCATTATTTAATAAATAAGTTACGGATTTGATAAACAAGCAATTTGATGTGAACTTTTTGGGGAGATATTCTTCAGAACTTTAATACTAAATAAACAAGCAATGCCTTGATTTTCAAAATTTAAGCACATTCTACTTTATTACTATCAAATAATCTATTATTACTTTTTCTAGTGATAGAATTACTGTATTATTTATATAATCAAGCATAACTAATCCAACAATTTGCCACATAAGATTTAAAAAAAAAAAAAAAAGTTATCTTCCCAAAACTCAAGTTTAACGAGTCATCTCCACAAAACATAAACTTCAAGAAAGTTCCTTATCATTAACAAATCAAATCCAATTAATAAAATAAAAACATAATAACAATTGCACAATAAGAAATTGCATATGAAAAATTAAAAAAACAAAAAACAATCATTACATATTTTTGTTAAAATTTAACCCCAATACGAAAACAAGGAGTGGCCACAATGTAACATTTGTCAATTTTTCAGATCAAATTTGAACAGTTCATTTTTATATTTTATATAATATTATAATATAATTTTATAAAACATTAAATTAAATTTCAAACGTTCAAGGTTTAATCCAAGGGTGGAAATATAACGAGGAAAGGATCCGGCCTGTACCTCAACTTATCTCAGCCATAACTAGCTGATAAAACTTCGAAATCTAAAGACAACAAAATGAGGGAAGAAAAAAATCCAGTTTTTATTTGATGAAACCTGTTTGAACCCAGTAAGCGGCAGAAATAGTGATTTCAGACAAAAGACCTGTAGAATGGTATCATTGGAGTCCAGAAAAAGGGTAGAATTGGAAATCCAGTGAAGCAATCCTCTGAAACAATGCAGAGATACAGGAGTGTTCCGGGATTTCCCTCTCCAAATGAAAGTTTGAATTGGCTGCCCTTGGTAACAAACCCACGATCGACACTCAGACATGGTACCTTGCTTGTGCTTCTTTAAGAGAATACTCCAACCATGTTCAGGGATTTCATTTAGTGTATCCAACACCTGGATGATTCTTGGAGTTCTGAGATCATTACTGTCACCCTCTTTGAATGCTAGGGAGATATTTGAGACGGCAATATTTAAATCTTTGATGAGATCATTTGGATGGCTGGATTTAATACTCTGATGCACTATCTGATTTCTTTTCATCCGTATCCAGGATAGAAGCTTGACAATCTTAAGTACCTCTGTGAAGAGACCATCTTTATGCAGCTGAACCAGAGTGTGTTTTAGCCATTCTTTGAAATCTTCAAAATTTTGGAATGATAATCTTCATGACAGACACCCATACCATACAGCCTTGCTAAAAGGGCAATGAATAAAGAGATGTGATAAAGATTCCATCTCATTACAACCAAAGACAATTGCCACTTACTGAAAGATGATGTTTATTCAGAATGACAATTGAAGGAATGGCTTCATTTATGATCTTCCAAACGAATTAGATATCCTTCATTTGACAAAAGAAATTTCCAGAAAGCATCATGAGAGTGCCTGTGCCGGTTCATGGATAGTAATCTGAAACCTGATTAGGAAGAGTATTCACCCGTGGAATTATGATTCCAAATAAGCTTATCATCAGTCACACAAAGAGGAAGAGCGATGTTGATGATGGTGTCTGCTATTTGCCTCTGGTAAAGAGACTTTATCAAAGGAACATTCCATCTCACTGGGCGCCAATTAGATGGAAGATGCACTAATAGAGATCTTTGACTTCATTCAAACTAGAATTCGTTAAAGATCTAGACTGCATTGGCCACCACAAAGGGTGATTTAAAGGGATACTGTTACCTGAACCCACTCTCCATTTTAGGTGATCACAGATAATATGTGCGCATTTATGAATATCATTCCATATCCAAGATGAGTTGTAAGGCTTTTTAATCAAAGAAGCATTGTTCAGATCAAAGTACTTGGGTTTCAGAGTTTCCCCGAGAAGATCTCCTGGAGATGAAGAATTCTCCAAATTTGTTTTGCCAAAAGGGAATCATTGACCTTTTGACTTCTCTAACAGTCGAACTTATAGCATAAAGTGTCATCTTTTTAACTAGTAAACGAAGAATAATGGGCAAATTTTCAAAGGCGCAAGATATTTTAATCGGTGACATGTTATTGGCAATGCAAGAGCTATAATACAATAAACGTTTTCGGTTGAAAACTGTAATGATCACAAGTTCAAAGGGAAAGTTCATCCCAAAAGAGTATCCTATTGGGAGGAAGAGCCCCTTGAACTTATAAACCATATTACACTTGTGAGGTTTTCCAATGTAGAACTCATAACAAAAACATGGCAATATGAGAACATGCAAAACCAAATAATTTAACAGCACTCAACCAAACCAATCAGGCTCAACGTGCACAGCTAAGATGACAGATGAAACCACGAATAAACAAGCTGACCTCCAATTTATCCTCCTTGGCTCTCTGCTTCTTTAGGAGCAAACGAAACTATTCAGTTAGTTGCAAACAGTCTTCAACATTTTCTGGGGAAAAAAAATAAAATGCCACCTTTATACAAGGCTGGTTAATGAAAAAGAATGAAGTTAGAAACAATGTAGTTATGAGCAATTAACATTCAAATGCATAACAGATGATAAAATAATGCTATAACTTATTCTAGTAGAGGTTGCTCTTGTTTGCAATTCAATTCAACAAAAGTAAATTATTCATTACCCCTACCTAGGAAGATATATTGACTGCTAGTCTTCTCCTAGATTTTCTGTAAGTGGGATCTGATCACAAAAGGGATGGGAATATCTCTTTTCTCCTGCTTTCTAATCTGATTCGTGAAGAAATAAAAAAATCAAAATACTTTGTTGCTCCACGTTAGTGAATACCAATTTTCTCTACATTATTTTTTCCAATACTTTTAAAATTAAATTACAGTAACTTTTGTATTTTTATTATTAATTAATGAAAAGTAATCACCTGACGTTATTTAACTTGCCAACCTCTGACACGCATTTTAACTTCTCTTGGTATATATTATATGCTTACTTATGATATGATCTGAGGGCCCCAGAGCAGATATACCAATAAATTATTTTTCTTCGAAATGTAGATTATATTAGCAATAATTCCTACTATAGGGCTTGTCACCAGAAGATCAATTACTTGCCTATTTCTAACTTGATGGGGACATCCGGCGAGAATGAAAACAGTTTCACCAAGATGTTGCTCAGAAGTCCAGGGTTCAACACCTACATAGAGCACAGGGCATTGGACAATAACTACTATGATGCGGTAATAAGTCTAAACCAGGCGAATCAAAAGGGTATCTTACCAAACTCCCATTTCAATTGTTTCTCATGCTTCTCATTAAGGAAAAATGTCTGATCATGAATGGGATGTATAACCTGAAAACAGCATCATAAAAGGATTTTGAGAGAAAAGAGAGTTAACACTACTCATAATTTACAGGATGATTTTCGATATGATGGAATTCCTTCTTATGCTTCCTTAAATACTCCATTAGTTTTGGCACATCCTGACGACGGAAGATATCCCAAACAGCACCAGCATGGACAACTGCAGCTTCTTGATTAGTTTCTACAGAATCTTTTACCAGACCATGTTTTGATTTTTGGGACTCTGGGCCATCAGACGAATTGTTCAGAAGGTCAGTCCTCATTTGTCATTAACTCGAGGTTAAGTTACTTGCAGATTGAGTAAGTTCATGTTTCTATCCCAAAGCCTTGGCATAATCTGAAATTTCAGCAGATATTGTACTAACATCACCTTCTGCAGAGCAATTTCTTTCCACAACATTTCTGCTGGAGGAAACATGAACTGACACTTTCGAACAAGCCAAAAGCTTCAACTCTCGAACTCGGACCGATCTCCGTTTCAACTCGGAATCTGACACTTTCCACTCCGATTCCCTGCAGATCACGCCATTCTTCCTTTTCCTGGAGCTCGAATCATGGTATATCTCCAACTCCCCTCCTTCTTTCTCCTTGATTCTGCGTTTCAGGGCGTGGGCGTAACTCTTCATATATATATATATATATATATATATCTATATATACATATATATAATCAGAACGTTGGATGTACAAAGCTTTCTAATGATACAACGTAAAAAATTAAGTTGATCTTGTAAATTTTATGATTTTAGTAACTCTTTCTCACTGATGTATGTCCAGGAAAAATCCCGTTGGCCTGTAGAAAACCGTCTTCTTCTAAATGAAAAGACACACAGGTTGACAAATTTTGGCTTCCTGAACCCAACTTCACGAAAGTAATCTCCAACTATACATAGAACTCTAACGCGTAGGATTGCGTTCTATAAAGGGAAGAGCCCCACATTGACTAGGATAAGAAACAAATTACGGTATATAAGAAGCTGACGCAATCAGAAACACGCCGGGCTGGGTAACGCTGGCTTGTGACTCGAGTGAGGGCATCAAGGTGGTGGAGGCCGAATGGCACATGGTTGGGTTGTCTGGAGGCAGGCGTGATCTAATAAAGTGTTAAGCGACTGACAGCTTGTACCCTTACTGGACCAGATCATCGACTGCTGCGCTACACGGTCAGCCCAATCGGGTGACTAGAGTTGCTGGAACCATCACTTTTTTATGATGACGGGACAATCTCAACGGCGACCGACGGAGAACCAGACATTGCGACGGCAAGCTGTGGGATGGTGGTCGTTCACGGCGCCACGACGAGCTTGGTGTTGGAGAGCGTGGAAGCATGGCATCGGGAGGGAAGAAGAAAAGACGTTGGGGTATTTTTGAAATATTGGAAATGAGTGTGGGTAAAATGGTCTGCACATACATGCTGGAAAATTACCCCTCCCAAGAATTTTCAGATTTTATTTTTGAGATAACCCTTACGGATAAAAAGCAGAGTTTGATAGGCTGGCTAATTTCTATAAAATATTATATTATTTTAATTTTAAAAGATAACCCTTGAAAAAAAGTAGTTTATTCAACACATTAAAATATATTTTTTATGGGAACCTAGTGCTTGAAACCAATTTTAGTGTTCATTGAAATGATGAGCAGTGGATCTAATTAATGTCATGAGATTTATATAATTCAAATAGAATTTGTATGGCCCATATTTAATATTTTAAAATAATGATTTTTAAGCCACAAATTATTTTTTAAAAAATGAAGTATTAAGAGATTATCATTATATTAAATTATGTACATATTAAAATATTCTTTTTTTGTAAAATAGAAAAAATAAAATAAAATCAATATGAACCATCTAAATTACGTTTGAATGAACTATAATAGTGAGATAAACTCTTGAAGCTCATAATTGTGATTAGCACTTCTATATCCTTTTATTACTTTTTGATTTACTGAAGGATATCCCGTTTGATGGCTAAAATGGTACTTGGATTTGAACATGCCTTCTTCCTACGAAATAGGCCATTTACCATCTTAAAAAATGTAGTTTACATAAATGGTAGTAAGTTTTATTATTTAAATGAGGGTTAAGATGAATTCAGCATATTGAAATATTCTTTTATGAGCATCCAATGCTTGAAACCAGTTTCAGTGTTCATCGCTGTGATGAGTAGCGAGAACTAATTAATGCTGTGAGATTTACATAATCCAAGTAGAATTTGCATGTGTCATATTTAATATTTTAAAATAATGATTTTTAAGTCACCAATTATTTTTTTAAAAATGAACTATTAAGAGATTATCATTATATTAGATTGTGTAAATATTAAAATATTCTTTTTTCTTAAAACAAAAAAAGTAAAATAAAATCAATATGAATCATCTAAATTATGTTTGAATGAACTATAATAGTGAGATGAACTCTTGGAACTCATAATTATGATTAGCACTTTTTGGTGCGCTTCTATATCCTTTTATTACTTTTTGATTTATTGAAGGATATCCACTTTGATGGCTTAGAGGGTACTTGGATTTGAATATGCCTTCTTCTTACGAGTAGGCCATTTACCATATCAAATTGTCAACCAACAGTTTTGTTGATAACACCTTTGCTTTATTATTATCAAATAATCTATTACTATCACTTTTTCTACTTATAGAATTACCGTATTATACATATAATCAAGGGAAATTCCAGAACAATACTCTGAAAATTAGAAAAAGACAAATTAGTGCTTCCAATTTACAAAATCCTATGTTAGTACAATGAAGAAATCTGGGATTATAAAATCTTGATAAAAAGACACCCTTACCCTTGAGTTGCTTTCCCTTTCATCTTCTTCTCCCTTTCTCTCAACTTGGAATAATCTGGCCACTTTTTTTTTTCTTTCATCCGGGTCTCCACCAGTTGAACGGTCCAAAGTAATTGAGAGAACAAGTCTTCAATGTTGAGACTATAAACGGAGCTCGAAGACACTCACACAATGGTGAGTTGGGGATTCGCAGCTTTGGTGATTTCCAAGAGGTTCATGAATCCAGCAATGTGTGTGAAGGGTGTATGTTAAAGAGTTTCGACAACAAGGGCCCGTCGTTAACATTGCCTTCCACAAAGAAGGATTTGTGCTTGTAATTTGGAAAGAAGCGCCTGTCTGGCGCGTTTCAGGGAGGGATCGTAGTAGCTGTTGTAGTTATTAAGGCCAAGAACTTCGTTGCCACGCTTCTTGAGGGCCAAGGAGCAGTGGGAGTCGATGAAGCCAGTAGCATCGTTGACGAGGATGGACATGCCATTGGGTCGACGAGGGGTGTGAATTGAGATACGAAGTTGTGAAATAAGAAAGTGAAGTCATCAATGTAAAATATGATATTGTTAATATAGATACGGGTGTTGTTATTGGCCGTGAAACTTGTTAATTTCAAACTTATCTTTGTGTATGTGTTGGTTTTTGGTTTTTGAGATACGAAGTTATAAAACAAGAAAATGAAGTCATTAATATAAAATATTGTATTGTTAAAATAGGCCAGATTATTCTAAGCTAAGAAAGAGGGAGAAGAAGATGAAGGAGGAAGCAACTCAAAGGTGGGGGTGTCTTTTTGTTAAGATTTTATAATCTCAGATTCCTCCACTGACATAGGATTTTGTAAATTAGAATCACTTATTTGTCTTTTTTTATTTTTCAGAGTATTTTTCCGGAATTTTCCTTTATTTTGGAGAATTTTTCCTTTTTCTTTTTTGGCTTTCTTTCACCTCTTCATTGACTGATTAGTTTGATGTAATTTAGAAAATGAGTTTTTGGTGTTGAGACCATAGACGGAGCCTGAAGACGGCCACACAATGGCGGATTGGGGATTTGCAGTTTTGGAAATTTCCAAGAGGTTGACGAATCCAGCAATATATGTGAAGGCTGTGTCAAACAGTTTTGACAAAAAGGGCCCGTCGTTAACGTCGCCTTCGACAATGAAGATTTGGTGATTGAATTTTGGAAAGAAGCGCCTATCTGATGCACTTCAGGGAGGGATCATAGTAGCCCTTGAAGTTAACAAGGCCAAGAACTCCATCGCCACACTTCTTAAGGGCCAAGGAGCAGTGGGAGCTGATGAAGCCGGTAGCATTATTGAAGAGGAGGGACATGCCATTGGGTCGGCAAGTGATGTGAATTGAGATACGAAGTTGTGAAACAAGAAAGTGAAATCGTTAATTTAAAATATGGTGATGTTAATATGGATATATGTGTTGTTATTGGCTCCTAAAATTTGTTAATTTCAAACTTATCCCTGGATATGTGTTGGTTTTTCAGATACGAAGTTGTGAAACAAGAAAGTGAAGTCATTAATGTACAATATGGTGCTGTTAATATGATACATGTGTTGTTATTAACCCTTAAAACTTGTTAATTTCAAACTTATCCCTAGACGTGTGTGGGTTTTTGAGATCCCGGAGGCAGAGTAGTTCCTGCTCTCACCAAGTTGTTCTGTGTCAGTTGTTTCTAACTTCACGGTTGGGCCTTCTGATGTTGATGGAACCTCTAACTCTACAGTTGAGCTTGAGTCTCCCAATGCTGAGGAACTTTCTAACTTCACGGTTGAGTCTTCCAGTGCTGACGAAATATGTTCATCTATTTGGCGACCAGAAGAAAAACTGTTAATTCCGTCCTCAGTCTATCTATCATATGATTTGGGTCTTCCATCAATACCATCAGTATGTGCTTACAGTATGGCACCAGCATGTCTTCTTTTGCATATTTCACCTGCAATTCTTTTATGCTTTTTAGTTGCCAAGCACACATATTCACCTTGGTTGTGTGGGTCAGGACGTTAACCTAAACCTCCATAACAAAATTATAATGCGATATCAGCTACAATTATATATGGATCACCGCAGCTAGCAGAATAAAATAAGAATTCTGAATACAGGCAAGCTCTCTAGTTATAGATGAGATGCATTAAAGGTTCTATGACGTAGAAGATTTGGGAAGTGATTATAACTAGACAGTCTGCAAATTGATCAACTAGTAAATCGTCTGCATCTTATTAGAAAGGTGTATTTGAAGGTAGAAGTGGTCAACACCTTGAATAAATAATTTATGCTCTGTCAATTGATTTACCATTAAAACACTACAATCGGAGGATTCAGTTGCCAACTTTCATTCCATTGTTATTAACCCCACCATAAAGTTTAGAAGAAGAAGCTCAACCCCTATGAACTTCTCTTCACTAAAGGAATTTCTACCTTTTCATTGACTTTCCCGTCACCCAATGACAACATAATTCAGAAATTAATCTGAGGCTCCTGTAAAAGCTCATCCAGAAAAAAATTACAAAACCTGTGCAATTAATTCTTGAGGAATCCAAATGAAACCCTATTTATGTTAAAGGCAATACACCTTAAACATCTAGTGTACAAGGCAACACCAGATTCTGAGACATAAGCATTCCTAGATTGGCATCCCACCATTCAGATTTAAGCAGACTTCAAATTACATTATTCCATGTTTCATTTACCTTTCAACGAAAAGCACCTCACCCATTTCATTGACAGAGCAACACCATATTTCCGAGACCCAAGCCTCTTTTAGTCCTAGGTCTACAGCAGAATTTTCAAATAACAAGAGGAATTATGTTATCCTTGTGCTCTTGTAGCATCACTTATTTTCTTCTTCTCCGAACAAGTCGCAAGCTTCAACTCTCGAACTCGGACCGATCTCCGTTTCAACTCGGAATCTGACACTTACCACTCCGATTCCCTGCAGATCACGCCATTCTTCCTCTTCCTGGAGCTCGAATCATGGTATATCTCCAACTCCCCTCCTTCTTTCTTCTTGATTCTGCGTTTCTGGGCGTAACTCTTCATTTATATCTATATATATATATATATATAATCAGAACGTTGGATGTACAAGGCTTTCTAATGATACAACGTAAAAAATTAAGTTGATCTTGTAAATTTTATGATTTTAGTAACTCTTTCTCACTGATGTATGTCCAGGAAAAATCCCGTTGGCCTGTAAAAAACGTCTTCTTCTAAATGAAAAGACACAGAGGTTGATAAATTTTGGCTTCCTGAACCCAACTTCACGAAAGTAATTTCCAACTATACATAGAACTCTAACGCGTAGGATTGCATTCTATAAAGGGAAGAGCACCACATCGACTAGAATAAGAAACAAATTACGGTATATAAGAAGCTGACGCAATCAGAAACACGCCGGGCTGGGTAACGCTGGCTTGTGACTCGAGTGAGGGCATCAAGGTGGTGGAGGCCGAATGGCACATGGTTGGGTTGTCTGGAGGCAGGCGTGATCTAATAAAGTGTTAAGCGACTAACAGCTTGTACTCTTACTGGACCAGATCATCGACTGCTGCACAACACGGTCAGCCCAGTCGGGTGACTAGAGTTGCTGGAACCATCACTTTTTTATGATGACGGGACAATCTCAACGGCGACCGACGGAGAACCAGACATTGCGACGGCGAGCTGTGGGATGGTGGTCGTTCACGGCGCCACGATGAGCTTGGTGTTGGAGAGCGTGGAAGCAGAGCATCGGGAGGGAAGAAGAAAAGACGTTGGGGTATGTTTGAAATATTGGAAATGCGCGTGGGTAAAATGTTCTGCACATACATGCTGAAAAATTACCCCTCCCAAGAATTTTCAGATTTTATTTTTAAGATAACCCTTACGGATAAAAAGCAGAGTTTGATGAGCTGGCTATATTTCTATAAAATATTATATCATTTTAATTTTAAAAGATAACCCTTGAAATAAGTAGTTTACATAAATAGTAGTAATTCTTATTATTAAAATGAGAGTTAAGATGTATTCAGTACATTAAAATATTTTTTTATGGGCACCTAATGCTTTAAACCAATTTCAGTGTTCATCGCAATAATGAGTAGTGAGACCTAATTAATGCTATGAGATTTACACAATTCAAATAGAATCTGTATGACCCATATTTAATATTTTAAAATAATGATTTTTAAGTCACAAATTATTTTTTGAAAAATGAACTATTAAGAGATTATCATTATATTAGATTATGTACATATTAAAATATTCTTTTTTTGTAAAATAGAAAAAGTAAAATAAAATCAATATGAACCATCTAAATTACGTTTGAATGAACTACAAGTCTACAATAGTGAGATAGATAAGCTCTTGAAGCTCATAATTGTGATTAGCAGCACTTCTATATCCTTTTATTACTTTTTGATTTACTGAAGGATATCCCGTTTGATGGTTGAAAGGGTACTTGGATTTGAATATGCCTTCTTCATGTGAGTAGGTCATTTACCATCTTATATAAATGGTAGTAAGTTTCATTATTTAAATGAGGGTTAAGATGCATCCAGCATATTGAAATATTCTTTTTTGGGCACCCAGTGCTTGAAACCAATTTCAGTGTTCATCGCAATAATAAGTAGCAAGAACTAATTAATGCTGTGAGATTTACACAATTTAAATAGAATTTACATGTCTCATATTTAATATTTTAAAGTAATGATTTTTAAGTCACCAATTATTTTTTGAAAAATGAACTGTTAAGAGATTGTCATTATATTAGATTGTGCAAATATTAAAATATTCTTTTTTTGTAAAACAGAAAAAGTAAAATAAAATCAATTTGAACCATCTAAATTACGTTTGAATGAACCATAATAGTGAGATAAGCTTTTGAAACTTATAATTGTGATTAGCACTTTTAGGGGCACTTCTATATCCTTTTATTACTTTTTGATTTATTTTTTTTTTTCCAAGTACTTTTTGATTTACTGAAGGATATCCACTTTGATGGCTTAAAGGGTATTTGGATTTGAACGTGCCTTCTTCTTATGAGTAGGCCATTTACCATATCAAATTTTCAACCAACAGTTTTGTTGATAACACCTTTACTTTATTAGTATCAAATAATCTATTACTATCACTTTTTCTAGTTATAGAATTACCGTATTATACATATAATCAAGGGAAAATTCTAGAACAATACTCTGAAAATTAGAAAAAGACAAATCAATGCTTCCAATTTACAAAATCCTATGTTAGTACAATGGAAAAATCTGAGATTATAAAATCTTGACAAAAAGATACCCTTACCCTTGAGTTGCTTTCCCTTTCATCTTCTTCTCTCTTTCTCTCAACTTGGAATAATCTGGCCACTTTTTTTCTTTCGCCTTTTTTCTTTCATCCAGCTGTCCACCAGCTGAACGGTCCAAAGTAATTCAGAGAACAAGTCTTCAATGTTGAGACTATAAACGGAGCACAAAGACGCTCACACAATGGTGAGTTGGGGATTCACAGCTTTGGTGATTTCCAAGAGGTTCATGAATCCAACAATGTGTGTGAAGGGCGTATGTTAAAGAGTTTTGACAACAAGGGCCCGTTGTTAACGTTGCCTTCCATAAAGAAGATTTGGTGCTTGTAATTTGGAAAGAAGCGCCTGCCTGGCGCGTTTTAGGGAGGGATCATAGTAGTTGTTGCAGTTACTTTGTTGCAGTTATTAAGGCCAAGAAATTTGTCGCCGCGCTTCTTGAGGGCTAAGGAGCAGTGGGAGTCGATGAAGCCAGTAGCACCATTGACGAGGATGGACATGCCATTGGGTCGGCGAGGGGTGTGAATTGAGATACGAAGTTGTGAAATAAGAAAGTGAAGTCATCAATGTAAAATATAATATTGTTAATATAGATATAAGTTATTAGCCCATATTTTAACAATACAATATTTTATATTAATGACTTCACTTTCTTGTTTTATAACTTCGAATCTCAAAAACCAACACATACACAAAGATAAGTTTGAAATTAACAAGTTTCAGGGCTAATAACAACACCTGTATCCATATTAATAACACCATATTTTACATTGACGACTTCATTTTCTTGTTTCACAATTTCGTATTTCAAAAACCAACACATATCCAAGGATAAGTTTGAAATTAACAAGTTTCAAGGGCAATAAAAACATCTATAACTATATTAACAACATCATATTTTACATTAACAACTTCGTATCTCAATTCACACCCCTCGCTGACCCAATGGCATGTCCCTCCTCGTCAATGATGCTACTAGTTTCATCAGCTCCCACTACTCCTTGGCCCTTAAGAAGCACGGCAACGAAGTTCTTGGCCTTGATAACTTCAACAGTTACTACGATCCCTCCCTAAAGAGCACCAGACAATCACTTCTTTCCAAATTCCAAGCACTAAATCTTCATTGTCGAAGGCGACGTTAACGACGGGCCCTTGTTGTTGAAACTCATTGTCACACACCCTTCACGCATATTGTTGGATTCGTCAACCTCCTAGAAATCGCCAAAGCTGTGAATCCCCAACCCACCATTGTGTGGGTGTCTTCGAGCTCCGTCTATGGTCTCAACACCAAAAACTCGTTCTTTGAATTACATAGGACCGATTAACCAGTAGAGAAGCGGTTGAAAGCCAAAAAAAAAAAGTGGTTAGATTATTCCAAGCTGAGAGAGAGGGCGAAGAAGATGAAGGGGAAAGCAACTCAAGGGCTAGGTGTCTTTTTGTCAAGATTTTATAATTTCATATTCCTTCACTATTTTGACATGGGATTTTGTAAATTGGAATAACTGATTTGTCCTTTTCTAATTTTCAGAATATTTTTCTGGAATTTTCTCCCAAAATAACTTCCAAAATTACATAATTGAGATTTTTTTGCCTGAATTAATTGCATTTTAAATTCAATTTTTTCGATGTCTTATTTTCTCATTTTATAAAATCGTATATTTTTACTGGAATTAAAATTGAATAGACTTAACTTTAATTTTTCAATGTCAATTATATATTTATCAATTATATAGATGTTAATTTATTCTATAAACAAGTTATTGGTGCAATCTGTGAACCAAAAATTGAAAATTTTTTATTGACACTGGCAAATAACATGGTGTAAAAAATAATCAAGAAAATGAAACACCATGTAGAGAACACCTCAACTTTAATTGTAAATTTGAAATTTATTATTCTTTGTTACTTTTTTTTTTTTTTTGAAAAAAGGAATAAGAGTTGCAAATAAACAAATAAACATTTAATTTAAATGCTTAAATTAAGTATAAAAATTAGAGAGTTTGGTAAGAAGATCATTCTTCTTTTTAAATAAGTTAATTAACATTTCATAACTACCATATTAAAATTAATTCCATTTATTTATTTTTTAATTGACATCAAGGATTAAAACGTTTTCTTTCTCCTGAAAAATATTATTATTTTTTCTTACTTGTGGTGTCGTACTCTGTAATACGTATACAGAGGATTGCACTTTACCAGGTAGAAACATCAAGCTATAACTAAAAATTTATACAGAAGATACAAATGAATCTTTCACTGATCACTGTTTTAAGAGTGCACTATCCATTCCTTCACTTTGAACTTTCTGGTTTGTCTATTGTAGTGTTCTGGACATGAAAAGGAAACATTGGCATCTTCATATGTTCTAGTCAAATTCCATTAACTCACCACACAAGCTGTAGCTTCCATGATCAACAACACAGAGAAGACTGTCAAGTAATGGAACCATTAGAAGCAGCTAAGAAATTCTTGGACAGTTTGAGAACTAAACTCCCAAACAGACGGATTTTGCTAAGATATACTTGTGACATGCTTAAATATATTTTCATGACCATTTTTTCTTCAAGCCAAACGGGTAGAGACTAACGACCTGAGGTTACAAATGAAATTAAACCTGCGGCCTGAGGCTACAAGACCATTGACATTTTCATGACCATATGATGCTAGCGCAAATGATGCCTGCATGATGATAAAACAAATCCATTATTAGCAGAGATTACAAGTCTACCTCACCAAGCTTTTTGTTAAAGAGATCACAAAAACAAAATGATTAACCTTAGAGTCTCCTTTGTACCACGGCGAACTTTGCACCGGATGGTTGGAAGTCCAAGGCGCTGGTGAGCCTCAAAGCGGTGGCAGCCAGAGAAGCCTACAAACCAAAGAGAAGCATATATAAATCTTTGACTGAGATCACCATGCAAGATCATTCAAGAGTCTCTCTATCTACTGTTTTCTGACATGATTCCCTTTCTTATATATCTAAACTGACCATGATTTACTAGTGTCTGTTTAAGAAGAATTATTGTAAATCTATACATATTGTTTAGATATAAGAGCAACTTGATTGAGTTCCAAATGAACACGTGTTGAAGCTATGATGCACAATAAATAGTTGAGCTCAAGATTGTGTTCTAATGCATGGACTCTGTTACTGTTGAACATCACTATAAAAAATGACAAAATGGTGATACTTTATAACATAAATGAGGAGAGCAAAGGTGAAAGTATCATACTTAAATTACAAGATTTTGTACATACCATAATAGACTCCATCAACCTCAAGAACGTCAATCTGTATCAATAAAATGCCAGATAACTCAGTAGCTCAATCCGTATTCCATAATATTTTGATGAATCAAAATTTTATTTAGCCCAGACAAGGGAAACCACAAGTGTTACACAAACATAAAAATTCAGCTTGCAACTAAACTAAACATTTAATATAATTACACATCTTATATCACTGACAAGTAATTGGAGGAGCAAAAACATGCAAAGAATACGACTTAGAACTTATGAGGATGATGTGAATATGCATACCAAGTTGCGTCATAGCACATTTCTTAATGCAAAATACAGCGCAACAGAACACAAGATCTTGTTTGGGAAATTCCCAATGACATCAAGTTCTTATAGTTCATAGAAATTCCACACCTGAGTAATTCAAATTTGTTTATTGAAAAACATCATAAGAAATATGCTTGCCATTGGCAGCAAAGCTTGAAGTTTTCAAGGAACAACCTTGCCAGAAAAAGTTTCCCTTTATGCTTATCAGAAAGTTAGAAATATCTTGCTGCTTAATAAGAAAGAATGAACAAATTCAAAACAATTCATCTTAGCATTTCCCTCGGTAATCATTTTCTTAGAAACCAACTTAAGGGGAAACCTAAAGTTGATAATCTTATTTTCACTTGGCGTGGCAAAACACATTAAACTTGGAATAAATCACAGGCATGGACTCTATAATGCTGGAGATTAACTTGCGGAGAAAACGCTTGATTCAACAAGAAACCCATCATAGTTCACTCAGTATTCCCACAAAAATCATTTCCCTAAAAACCAACCAATGAACAAATAATAGCCGCCAACAACAACAATAAAGCCTTATCCCATTAGGTGGAGTCGGTTACATGGATCAAATGACATCATTGAGCTTGGTTATAAACTAAATCTCAAGATAAATTGTTAACTAAGAGTTCACGCACAATGATCTCATTTAACAAATAATAGCCACGAGTATATATTTGCTAGAGACCAACTTGCAGTGAAAAATTCTTAAACCAACAACAAACTCAACAAAATATAACTTGCAGTGACAATCCTTGATCAAACAAACCATCAGAATTCCCTCTATGAATTTCCCTCAAAGCATTTTCCCAGAAACCAGACAAAATCACACAAATCCCAAAAAGGAACAAGAAGTAGAAGAAAATTTGACAAAGGAAAACAAGTGCTTACAGGAACTTGAAGTCCTATTTCACTAATACTATCCATAAGTTCTTTCACTTTGTTAGGATCATTTGCCCTCGTCCTCATTAATGGCCTCCTTATCTTCTCCAGAGGAAGCTCCAGAATCACTGGTCCTCCAGCACCAACACTTCCCGTTCCAGAAGCAGTAGGAGAAACCCCTAATCCATATAAACCAAATATTAATTACTAATTAACTAAGAATTATTATAATTTAATACTAACAGATTAATCAAAAATGAAGAAGAAACTATTTAACACTGACAGATAAAAGAAAAAACCACAGCAAGTACCGTTGGAAGAAGAAAAGACTGGGAAGTTCCTCAACCTACTTGGCACCGGAAGAACAAAATTCGCCATTTATTTTCCCGTTCTGTTGGAGATTCTTCTTTTCTTTACTTTATTAACGAGCAAATCGGAAAGTGAATTGAGATTTTTTAAGAATCTCAAGATATGTTAATCACCACAGTGGCATGGCCCACCAATTTCAACGGTTGAGATGATAGATTTTGGCTGGGCTCTGGAAGGACCTGTCCACAGGTGATAATTGCTCAGTATAGTTCACTCTCTAGAAATTTTCCCGAGAAAATGAGGTGATATTAGCTCTGCTTCATTGGGAGCTATGGCTGCGACAATTCCTTTCTCGCTGATTAGGTACAAATACAATTTCTCCATTTCCAGATTGTTAATGTGATATTGAGTTTGTCTTCGCATAATTGTCAGGAACTCCTCAGCATTGATATCACCAAGACTTTTCGTGCCTTTCGCAAATGCAGCAAACCACAATTTCTCCAAATTTATTCTTCCTATCCAATCTCGCAGGTGTTTTCTTCATCTCTTTCCTTTTCTACTCAGCTTCTTTTGCATATTTTGAGCAAGCAATAAATCGTTAGCTCCGTATAATTAGCGTTTTGCTGTTTTAAGTTTTACGGATTGCGAAACTAGCAAAATGAGGGAAATTGCAGAGAGATAGATAAGTAATGGACGGAATGAAGCATATTACGATAGAAAAATGACAGTGAAGAGGATCAATTACTTGTATTAATAATATTTAATGTAATGAGTTCATAAATCAATTTTCTTTTTTGAAAGAAATATAATCTTCTAAAAGTAACGAAGGGTTCTGACTATAGTAAAGATTTAAAAATATTATCTTGTAATTTTGCATATCATTAGCTTCTTAAGATGCAAGTGACCATTTTTACTAAGGAGCTGACTACTGCATTAGAAGTTAATGAGAAAAGCATTCAATGGTTCTGGCATTCTTCAGGTCAGAAGATAGGGACACAATTTGCTATTCTTGAAACGAAGGAATTTAGAGTCTGTTCTTGAAGAAAGAAAACGTAAGAGTACAGAAGTTACTGTACCAAATCCGAGGAATGTGATTGTAGCTAAAACACATCAATTGTCCGGATGATAGTAGTGTCCTTGTAATAGTGAACATAAGAAATAGATTCAAGGAGCAAAAGTTTTATGTACCAATCTATTTACCTTGGACTAATCAAGTGAGGCCACTCATAAAATTCGAGACCCGTAGGTTTGTGTCTTATTTTCTTCATTATAACAGATATTTCCAGCACTAATTGTTTATCTAAGTACCGTAGTTTAAGAATAAGAAAGGGAAATTTTCAAGTACCATGGAAGTTTTTTTTTTGAGTTTATTACAATCGTTATCTCTAGTGAAAAGCATGATATTTAGTTTTTTAACTTTGAGTTTACTAGACTTAGTTAACATTGTGAACAACCTGAACCTATATTTGGTACCAAACACTGTATGCTAGATTTCAAAAGAACAAATAATCAGGTAAAGTTTCTTTAGGTGATCGCTATTAGACTTTTGAATAAAAACATCACATGTCAAGGGACTATCTAGAAGTCTTGTATCTTAAATTTATCCATTTCAGATTGCTTTGTTTGCCTCTTCTCTGAATAGCTTTGGCTATTTATTTATATATATTACAGATTGCCTTTCAGTACTGGTGCCACAAATAATGAAGAGGCTGCAGCCAAAGCAGCTGCTCTCGATGCTGATAGTGGAGCCCCAACAATGTACAGCCATTCTGACTCAGTCTTTAACACTTTGCTTGCTTATCATTCTGGAATATTTTATTTTGAATTTACCAAGTTTATCACAATTGAACTGACAAGTTTTGCAAATATTTAACAATTGGGGTTTTAACATTTATAGCTCAGTCATTTTACTTTTGATAGAGAAGTGAGTTACTGTGATGAAACATAAAATACAAAGTATCTCCATATAATTGCAAAATAGCAATTATCCAAAATTATCTAACATTGTTGAACTTCTCTGCCCCTCTGGTCTAGACTGAGTTGTGAAAATGGTAAAGAATCAGTTGAAATGATTTTGAATATCTTTCGCAGGATTTCACTCGCAAATGAATTATAACTGGGTATGGCCATTTAGGCTCTGATAAATATGATATGCGAGTCTTAGAGATGCCTCTTGGGATAAAGGATGACCAATGTCTTCCTTGATATTAACATAATTAGTACATAATGGTATCTTCATCGAATCAAAGATACTCCCTCCGGTCCTAATTATAAGACAAAGTTGACTTTTTTGGAGAAATTAAGGAAGCCAATTAAAGTACTTTAGAGTATTTACATTTTTATTTTTTCCTCCAAACTAATTAATTTTACTAATAAACTAATATATAATATAAGGATATTAAAAATATAAACACTCTAAAGTAATTTAATTGGCTTCCTTAATTTCTCCAAAAAAGTCAACTTTGTCTTATAATTAGGACCGGAGGTAGTAGTATTTTAGACATAAGGACAGTGATGTATCCTGAATGTAATGTCAAGTATAGTAACATAATTGCTTAATCATCTGGTTGTTTCATTTCTGTTCTTCCTTTTTCCTGGTGTTCAATCTAGTGACCCCGATTTACCTTTCAGATTTGACAAGATCATAAATAAGGAAATCCCTTCAAACATTGTGTATGAAGATGAAAAGGTCCTAGCATTTCGAGACATTAATCCCCAGGCACCTGTTCATGTTTTGGTCATTCCAAAATTTAGAGATGGATTGACACAGCTTGGGAAGGTAATTAGTCACCCTTTACCTATTGTTTTTTGTGTGTGGAAGAAAATTTTGTATGATCTGTTTGTGCTGTGCTGTTTTATTATATTTTATTATTATTATTATTTTTGGCTTAACATTCCAAGTGGTGATAGCTATAGGAAGAGTATCCTGTAAGATTAGGTTTAAATGTTGTTTTCTCAAGTAATTGCTGTAAGAAAACTCGTAGACAATGATTGGAGAAAGGAAGTAATAGGAAACAAAAGAGAAACTATGTTTCCAATTTATGTGAGTCCTTGAAGACACAAGTCTTGGAGGAGGAGAAGCAGAGTGATTTTTCCTTCCTGTCTTAGGATAAGTAGTAAGAGTTAAGAAAAGCAACGTGACTGCTGTTGTTTGATTCAAGATGCAGAAAGAAAGTAGGTTTTATTTGTCGTGGTTTGTAGATGTGTTATTCTCTTGTTTGATCGATAAGATGTTGAATTGGTGGGATTTTAAATCGTTAGTTAGTAGGCGTTTCAAATGATTATCATCATATCAGTGATGGAAATGCATGATTAATATAAAATATGCTTTCTAAATTTTCAATGATTGTTTATAAATCGAGGGGTCCATAAATTCAATATATATATAGGCATTTTAATTGGATATATAGCACCTTTGCAGGCTGATCATAGACATGAGGAGATACTAGGTCAGCTTCTCTATGCTGCCAAAATAGTGGCTGAGAAAGAAGGTATTCTCGACGGATTTCGCGTCGTCATCAACAACGGTGCCAGTGCCTGTAAGCTTGTTTCTCTCTGGGTTTCGATTCAGTTGCTTCATATTTGCTTTTTATTAGAGGGGCAAACACTAATAGCTTGAGATTACAAATAAACTTGAACCTATAACCTTGCACTTTTATAGGAACTTACGCCCCACTAAGTCACAGTTATTTGCAGTTGCCTCTTCATATTAATGAGCCATTTTGGCTCCCAATCCCATTGAAGCTTTTCTCTCATTGATTATGATCAGGTCAATCTGTGTATCACCTGCACTTGCATGTACTAGGAGGGAGGGAGATGAAATGGCCACCAGGTTGAAGATTGAAAAGCAATAGCTGTTGAATTTTAAACTTAATCTCTTTTTTCTATTAGTGTTATCATTTTCCCGTGTAATAATAATAACCCAGCTCAGCAGCTCCTTCTCTGATAACCTCACATGGATGATTGCTTCGGCGTGAGTATAGTCTTTGTTACAGACATTATGTAAATCATCTACCTACTTGAGGCCATTGATCTTAATTCTGTGGAAGTATCAGACATCAATACCATGAGAGTACAAAATTATGTGCATGTCAAAGCTTATTACTACAATTTCAACGCACTTCTAGAGTACAGAGACTTGTTAACTGATTTAATCTAGTTTTTTTTTTCCGTATTCCAAAAAGATAAAGAATTATTTTCATTTCACAATTTGCTATAGAAGATTATGACACGTTTGGGAATCATTGAGGCTAAGTATTCATTAAAACGCAAAAAATCTCCGTTAGCGCAAAAATATTAGAGCTTTCTGTTCAGAGTTAGATGAATTGGATCCGAAAGCTTCTTCGACAGGAAGCAAGACTCTTGAGCATTTAAAAATTTAACAACAACAACAACAAAGCCTTTATCCCACTAGGTGGGGTCGGCTATATGGATCGTACGACGTCATTGTGCTCTGTCGAAAACCATATTTTTTGGTATATTATTAATCAAAAGGTCTCTCTCTATGACTTCATTAAGTGTACGCTTCGGCCTTCCGCGACCTCGTTTTACAGGACTCCAAACGGTTTGATCTACCCTCCTCACCGGTGCATTCAACGGCCTTCGTTGAATATGTCCAAATCACCTCAAACGACTTTCTACCATTTTTCCTTCAATAGAGGCCACTCCAACTCGTTCACGTATATGATTATTACGAATCTTGTCTTTTCTTGTATGACCACACATCCATCTCAACATCCTCATCTTGGCCACCCCCATTTTATGCTCATGTAATCCCTTTAAAGCCCAACACTCACTACCATAAAGCATTGCTGGTCTTATAGCAGTGCGGTAGAACTTCCTTTTAACCTTATTAGGAACTTTCCGATCACAAATAACTCCAATAGCTTTTCTTCATTTACACCATCCAGCTTGAATTTTGTGATTGACATCACCATCAATTTCACCATCTTGTTGTATAATTGATCCCAAGTACCGAAATTTTGTCACTTGCGGAATGACTTGCCCTTCCAATTTAACTTCCACTTCATTTCAACCTTGTCTCTTATCATACTTACAATGCATATATTCAGTTTTGCTCCTACTCAAACGAAAACCCTTCACTTACAAAGTCCGTCTCCATATCTCAAGTTTAGAATTAATTTCCTCCCTGGATTCAGCCAACAGAACTATATCATCCGCAAAAAGCATGCATTTAGGGATCTCCTCTCTTATAGGCTCAGTTAGAACATCTACCACTAGGTTAAACAAATAAGGGCTCAAAGCTGATCCCTGATGTAGGCCAATCCTTATAAGAAAGTCCTTTATTACACCTCCAGGCATTCTAACATTGGTTGTAACCCCTTCATACATGTCCTGAATGACTTTGATATATGCAAACCGCACCCCCTTCTTTTCCAAGGCTTTCCATAGTATATCCCTTGGCACATGGTCATATGCTTTTTTCAAATCGATGAAAACCATATGCAAATCTTTTCCTTTGCTCCTATACTTCTCCATACATCCCCTGAAAGTTCAAAAAAAGAAATCCAGAGAAAGGAAATGAGTGAAGAGAGGAAAGAAAAGAAGAAAATGAGTTTTTATGCAAAAGAAAATGAAATAAGAAGTACTTTTCTGGCTGAAACACACTTGCTACTCCTTGTTTACAAGGAATCCTTTTTGAATACTAATGACATTAACTCTTCCTTTTCTAGTGTTGTTGGTTCTTTATTGCAGGAATTTGATGATGTGTTCCCTGAAGAAACTCCACCAGGTTTACCACCTATTAGAGGAATTGAACACCAAATTGATTTCATTCCTGGAGCAATAATTCCTAATAGGCCAGCATATAGAAGCAATCCTGAAGAAACAAAGGAGCTTCAAAAACAAGTGGGAGAACTCATGGCAAAGGGGTATGTTAGAGAAAGTTTAAGCCCTTGTGCAATTCCAGTGCTTTTAGTTCCAAAGAAAGATGGAACTTGGAGGATGTGCATTGATTGTAGAGCCGTCAACAATATCACTATAAGGTATCACCATCCCATTCCTAGATTAGATGATATGCTTGATGAATTGCATGGTTCTATTGTCTTTTCTAAGATTGATTTGAAATCTGGGTACCATCAAATTAGAATGAGAGAAGAGGATGAGTGGAAAACTGCTTTCAAGACCAAACATAGATTGTATGAATGGTTAGTTATGCCCTTTGGGTTAACTAATGCACCTAGCACTTTCATGAGATTAATGAACCATGTTTTGCGTGCTTTCCTTGGGAAATTTGTTGTGATTTATTTTGATGATATTATGATTTATAGCAAGAATTTGGATGAGCATTTGGATCATTTGCATTGTGTTCTTGATGTTTTGAGGAAAGAAAAAATGTTTGCAAATCTGAAAAAGTGTGATTTTTGCATGGATAAACTTGTTTTTCTTGGTTTTGTGGTGAGTGCTAAAGGAATAGAAGTTGATGAGGAAAAGATACGAGCTATAAAAGAATGGCCAACACCTAAAAGCATAACTGAGGTGAGAAGTTTTCATGGTTTGGCTAGTTTTTATAGGCGATTTGTGAAGGATTTTAGCACACTTGTTGCACCACTCATTGAGGTCATTAAAAAATCTGTTGGTTTTAAATGGGATAAAGCACAAGAAGATGCATTCATTGGCCTTAAGCAAAAATTGTGTGCTGCACCTGTGTTAGTATTGCCTGACTTTAGCAAAACTTTTGAGATTGAATGTGATGCATCTGGAGTTGGGATAGAAGCAGTTTTAATACAAGAAGGAAAGCCAATTGCCTATTTTAGTGAAAAGCTAAATGGAGCAGCCTTGAAGTATCCAACTTATGACAAAGAGACATGCAAGGTGGCTGGAATTTATTGAGACATTCCCATATGTCATCAAATACAAGAAAGGTAATGATAATGTGGTTGTTGATGCATTGTCTAGAAGGTATATTTTTCTTTCAACTCTTAATACTAAGTTGCTTGGCTTTGAATATATCAAGAAGTTGTATGCAAATGATGCTGATTTTGCTGAATTGTTCTTTGATTGTGAAAAGAAAGTATTTGCTAAATTTTATAGAGTTGATGGGTACTTGTTTAAAGAAAATAGACTATGTGTATCTCAATGTTCATTACGTGAATTGCTTGTTAGAGAAACACATGGGGGAGGTTTAATGGGTCACTTTGGTATGAAAAAGACTTCGGATGTTTTGCATGAGCATTTCTTTTGGCCTAAAATGAAACGTGATGTGAAAAGAATTTGTGCTAAATGCATAACATATAAAAAGGCTAAATCTAGAGTCTTGCCACATGGTTTGTATACTCCTTTACCTGTACCTAGTGAACCTTGGATTGACATATCAATGGATTTTGTTTTGGGTTTGCCTAGGTCAAAAAGAGGAATGGATTCCATATTTGTGGTTGTTGATAAATTTTCTAGAATGGTACATTCCATTGCATGCCATAAAACTGATGATGCCATATACATTGCTGATCTGTTCTTTAAAGAAATTGTGAGACTTCATGGCGTCCTTAAAAGTATTGTTTCTGATAGGGATACCTAATTCTTGAGTCATTTTTGGAGAGTTTTGTGGGGGAAGCTTGATACTAAATTGTTATTTTCTATTGCTTGTCATCCACAAACTGATGGACAAACTGAAGTTGTTAACAGAACCTTATCACAATTACTCAGAATTGTGATTCAAAAGAACTTGAAAAATTGGGAAGATTGTTTGACATTCATTGAATTTGCATATAATAGAAGTATGCATTCATCTACTGATTATTCTCCTTTTGAAATAGTATATGGTTTTAATCCACTAACTCCTTTGATTTATTATCATTACCTATTGATGAGAGAGCAAGTCTTGTTGGGAAAAAGAAAGCTGAAATAGTGCAGCAACTTCATCAGCGTGTGAAACAGCAAATTGAAAAGAAAAATGAACATTATGCATTCAAGGCCAACAAAGGAAGAAGGCGTGTTCTTTTTGAACCTGGAGATTGGGTGTGGGTGCACATGAGAAAAGAAAGATTTCCAGCTCAAAGAAAATCAAAATTAGCTCTAAGAGGAGATGGTCCATTTCAAGTTTTTGAAAGAATAAATGATAATGCTTACAAGATTGATTTGCCTGGTGAGTATTTTGTTAGTGCTACTTTTAATGTAGCTGATTTATCTCCTTTTGATGTAGGTGAAGATTCGAGGACGAATCCTTTTAAGGAGAGAGGGAATGATGTGATCCAGTAAGTTGTGTCAAATTCAAGTGATCCTTTGCAAATACCAAGTGGATCAATCACAAGAGCAAGAGCCAAACAAATTAAGGAAGCATTGAATGGGCTAGTGCAAGGTATTTGGACAAAGCAAGTAGCAATTGGATCAAAGCTGGACAAAAATGCTGAAAACGTCACTAACTTCATATGGGCTTCAAATGGAGATATTAATCACGTTTTGGGCTTACAAACTTGAAACTAAAGAGCTTGGACCAAGTACTACAAATGGAAGGACTCATTTGGGGGCCTAAATAAGCACATTTTGAGCCTTAATTTGTTGACTACATTTTCTTGAAGTTAGGTGTGCGAAAATCAACAAGTAGTTGGTGACAGATTTGACTTTTGTTTTCTTTAGCATGTTGTATTTGATTTTTCAACTTTCTTCTAGATTGTATTAAACTTTTGTGTTTATTGTATTAGACTTTTATGTTTCCTAACACATGGTTTTACAATTTGTATTGGCTGTTTTCAAAATTACACTTATTGCAATTAGGTCATATTTTCCTATAAATAATTGGTGCTTCTTCATTTGTAAGACACAATTCAAATTTGAATGATAAATGAAAATTGCACTTCTGCACTTTGTTTCTTGAGAGTGGATTCTCTCTAGGGTTCTTTTTAGAACTAACAAACTTATCAAGACTTGATCAACCTTGTGGCGTTTTCCAACACTTCGGGTCCTTGTTCTTTCGTGTTCAAAGGTTCAAGTGGATCGTCGATCTGTGTTTAGCTTTCTTGGGGTGTGTATATTTCAGAATTGATTGTGGGTTTATGGGATCTTCCCTTGTGGGTTCACACCAAATGTAATAATAAAATAAAGTAAATTTAGCCAATAGCCATGTAGACAAATTTAACCTGGACATTACATATCAGCGTGCACATGGCACCAAATCCATTCTGACAAAACTACGGGTAAATAAAGAAACGGGAACTTTCCAAAGAATTAAAAGAATACAAAATCGCTGTTATATTCTATCCTGTACAAATTAAGGTACAATCAATATATCAATTTGTGTCTTCTATGCCTCATCTAACAACAAGAAGTTACATTTTTTGTATGGTGACATCTACCACATAACGTGCCAGGAATCTTGAAACATGGTGAACTCGTCCCTTGACTAGTGGAATAGCCCTCCAAGAGTGAAAATAAAAGATACACTCACCAAAGAGCTATAGGTTACTACTAATCGCAGTCCGGTTTGTACATAAACAAGAGCAGTCAGAATCCATTCTGACCAGCCTTTTCTCACGGTTAATCATCAGTTTGATCAAGGGTAGCTTCTTTGAAACTTGTCTCCAGATTTCATTTACTGTTCCATCTGGTTCCCCATATCGAAAGTATCGCTTCACCTGCAACCAGATATATCAAGTCAATGTCTTGCCATCTAGGGGGAGAAAGAAGAAGAAAAGAGGGGGGGAAACATAACTCAAGTTGAAGCAAACAAGATTGGTTCCTCTATTAGCTATACAAGCAAGAAAACAGGGACTTAAAACTGAAACAAAAATGAATATTTAAAAAAAAAAATGAGATTTTGGCAATCATAAACGGCTCACCCAAGTAGCAATTGATATTCAATAAATCTATTTATAATTCAGAATGAATGACGATAATGGTCACAACTTACAACACATATGGAGCTAAAACATGCTTAGATAATCACCATGCACTTGGAAGAAGGAAAAGATGCAACTCAACCCAAGTGTTCCATGATGAATGAAAGGGGAAAGTGAGCAAGAGAAACTGGTTCTCCCTCCTTCTCACAATTCAATTTGATTGAAAATGTAACTCAGCATGTCATAATGCACATTAAAAACATGTACTTATTGATTTAAGGACCAGAATGGACCAAAAAATTTCATTCCAGTATTACTAACCTCTTCTAGTTCTTTCTGATATTCAAGGATCCTATCTGGAGTTACCGATCTCAACTCTGACACCAAGTATCCAGGCTTTATAGCCGTGGCAGTTTCTACAAATATTGCAATTTTTTTGTAGTCTATAGTATCTTCAAATGGCAATTCAATATTATCACTAACAATCACTGGAATGCACAAGCTAACAATAGCATCAAAGAGTCGGCAAGCTGATGGAGTATCTCCAGCAGGATGTAAACAGAACTTTGATGTATGCATTCCTTGTGAAGCTGCACGTCTACCCTCTCTGGACTGTGCTCCATGCTTTATTATGACATCCTTTTCATTTTCAAGAATTTGAAAGAGAATATCACGAATTTTGCCTCCCTGTAAAACAGATTAAAATATAAGTAAATCAGTTCCAGGAAGAAAATTGTCCCAAAAAATTTTCTCCACCAAGGCACTCTACTCCATTGCGTTTTATTTTTATGTATTTTACTTTCTTGCAATTTAAGATGAAGGTATAGATTGATGTTCCATAGTTTGCATGCCAATAGGTTAAAAAAAAAACCTCAGTTTCAGAATCTAGGGAGAGAATGACTGTTTCTAAGAATAAAGACCAAAGGAGAGAAGATAACTTTCCAATGACCAAAACCAATGAATTGGTATAAAATAACCATGTATTGAAAAGAAGCTCAAGCTCACTATTTTTTCCCCCCTGGTTGGCCTGATTCCTGAAAGCTCATATGTTATTGAAGTAGCCTCTTGACATATATCCTTTTCAATCGACTAGCTTGATCTATCAAAAAAATTTTTCCGCTCTTTCAATGGCCGTGCCTTATATGATGATTGCTAATTGCTTTGGCAAAATTGATTATGATGAGGATAGAAAATTTGAACCGGCAAAGGCCTCATCATAGAAAATTAAGGAGAAACTGCGTGAATACAAACTTCTAGTGGTGAAAAGTGCTTAAAATAATTATTTTAAAAGAATCCAAATCAAGATACTTTTTTAAGAAAAATAAAAAGAGGTTTGACAAAGCAGTTGGCGCTAGCTCTGACAACATTTATAGATGACTAGACCAACCTTCTTATGCTCATGTCTGAGAAAGAGACAGCAGGCCTAAGTAATGATCACAATTGAAACCTCATAGTGAAACACTGAATGACTGGCAATCATATACGGATCCATGTTTAGTGCAACAAATAATGTTCCTTTCATATATATATTCACAACATATTTGTTTTGGGTGTCCATTCAAAACACATTTAATGGGAACATCTCAACATCCACGATGGTAAAAGTATCAGTTTCCTTTCAAAATCTAAATCTCATATTTACACTCTCCTATTTGCGTACTCAGGCGCACTTCTTCTGAACAATAACCACTCACCAATCCAATCATATATCCAAAGAGGATCATTCATTTCTAACATGCACATCTATTGTAAACAAACTAAACCTCATCCAAAAAGGAAAAACTCCATAATAAAACTAAGCTCACAATAGCATGAATTATAACTACCAAATTTATCAGCATTGCATATAGATATAAAACTACATATCATTACCTCCTTGCGATATCTGTTGCCCATGAAGAACAACAACGTATTGCGATTGTCGAGACCAACATCTCCATCATACACTCTGATTCGGTGAGAGTATGGTATTACAACGTCCTTAATAATGGATCCCTGGTCTGGTCGCAGACGCCCAAAATCCGACACAAGCAGCACACTGCTCTTTACCCTATCGATCACCCGGTACAGCGCATTCGGATCTGAAGCGACAAACACATGGTCTCTCCCATAATTCCTTTCCCAATACTCCTGCTGCTCCAGCCACTCCACTAACGCGTCCTGATTCTCCTCATCGCTATAAACAGGATTCTCAGAAGCTTCCGTCGTACCAGGTGGGCGAATCGGTTTCACAATCAAACTCAAAGAAGAGAAGAACGGCACAAAGAATAGGTCCGCCTCCTCGGGATCCGATACCCTAACAACAGGCGAATCAACACGCTCGGACTGGGGCCGCATGAGATCAGAGTAAAGGTACCACTCCGACATGTGCTGGTGACCTGGGTATTTGAGAGTGGTCACATCATCGACAGGTCTACCACCACGCGCCAAGGAATGTTGCTCGATGACTCCATAGGTGAACCTGGAGGGGAGATCATAAACGTAGACTTTGACAAGCGGATTCCCGCCGAAACGATTGCTCTCGAGATGAAAGGCGGAAGCAGTTTTAGCGGAATTCAAGGAGAAAGCGGTGTCATCGAGTTTGACGGAGGAATTGGTGACGGTGGTGGGGTTGAAGAAGGTGCTGAAAAGGGCGAAAGTGACCAAAGCGGCGAAGAAGGTGACAAGGGTTCGCTTCAGAGCCGATTTTCGCGCCATTAAGAAACCACCGATCACGCGATGGAAGAAGGAGGAGGAGGAAGAAAAGCGGGTTGGGGAGCTCACTTGGATAATGTGCGCAGGTAGTGAAGAGAAACACCTTACCCCTCATCTTCTAATAACGCAGTTTTTAGCTCATTTATTTGTTGAGGTGAGACTTAATTTAACTAATTTAATTATATTAACGAGTTTGGTTAATTTAGTTAATATAAAATAATATATATTTTTTTAAAAAAAACTATCTTCTTCAATTTTTTCCTTTTCCCATTTGATTATTGTTAAGATAATATTAATAAGGTTAATTTGAGAAGAAATTAAGTTGGCAAAAAAATTGAGAAGAAATAAATAATTATATAAAATAAGTCTTATATTTAGAACTAATATTAATATTAACTCCTCAATTAGGTATTGTATTATATTTATTTATTAAATACTTCTTAGATTCTATTTATAAGGTTAGGAGAGAAGAAGGTTTTTTGTCCTATTTATAAAGAAGAGAAGGATATTTTTTCAAATGAATATATAAATTTATTTTTCATTTAATATTGTATTGACTTTGTTTTTATGGAGTATAATGCATATTAAATATGGGTAAAATTAAAAAAATGTTGATAAATTTTAAAGTTGAGTTAATAAAATTAAAAATATGTGAAGCAGATGAAAGTGAATTATATACCATACCAGATTATTAATGAAATATTAAATGAATTTTAAATATGGATAAATATCACAATTTTCTCCACCACCACATCCCCATACAAACATAAATGGTAATGTCCATGGCGGCTGGCAGTCGCTGGTACTGAGGGTCTTGTACTATTTGTTTGAGTTAATGTTGGAGAAGTATGTTTATATAAATTGAGATAAAACTTTTATTATATACTTATTTCATATACCATAAATAACATTATAAAATCAATTTTTACCACTAACCCAAACGAGCACATAGTAGTGTACTTAGTAATATGGTATATTATAACAGAATGAATAGATATTAGAAAGGGAAAATTACACCGAGGTCCCAATTCAAAAAAAATAATATCAGAAAAATTTCATAACTTGTCAATCACAATTTTTTCACTTGTCATTGACAACTTATGTAACTTTTCTGATATTATTTATCTTAGTTGGTACTTGGTGTCAGTTTTTTTGAAATTAAGGTGGGCCCCACTGGACATATGAAAAGATTTCCGAACGACAAAAACAAATAATACAGGGACAGCATATTCTTCCTCTGGGACAATTTTTTAAGCCCCCACTCACCCCTCAGCTCACATCTTTTTCGTTTCTTATATTATTACAATTATTTATTTTTTCACTTTAATTCAAAAGTAATATTGTTTTGACTTGACCAAATGCTAGTCTTCCCTTCCCTGTTATTTTCACTTAAATCACCCATGACAGAGCAGACCTTTACACTTCTGCCATTTACATTCTGATGAGAAGCATTTGAAGTTGGAAACAAACAACATCAACCCCAATCTCTCAAGCTTTCAGGTTATTTGATCTTATTGGTCTACTATCTTTGAATTCTCTTCATAATTTTTTCCTAAGTTTCATGTAAATTTGCCTAATCAGTCAACATCACTTTTTCCATTTTTCTAAAGATCTCTTACTTTAGGTCTCTGCTTGTTCATCACTTTCAGAAGCATATATTTGCTGGAGGAGAAACAAACATCCAAATTTCAACTCAAGTCCTGAGGTAAAGAGAAGTTCTTAAATATATGGAAAATTCTCAGTATATTATAGGAGGAAGAAAACCTGTATAGTGTATATTTAGATGGTAGGAAAAAAATTTTGCTCAAGAAGCTGTACAGAGTATAATTTTTAAATTCACAATATTTTTGCTTTCTTCAGTACTGTGATTTTGGCAAAAGCATTTTTCACCAAAAGTATTGTCAACAATATCAAAGAGCACTACTGTTCATTGTTACAGAGTTACTTCAATAGCTTCTCTGTTGAAGACTTTATGGTCTAAATTACCATGAGAATATTTAAGATGCAAATAACAGAACCATAAGGAGAATGATTTGTTATGTGTACAAAAGTACTTTGACCTGTGTTTACTTTACAGGTACAAATGGCCACATCTGATGCACATTCAACAACAAGTTCAGAATCAAATCAGCAGCTTCCAAGGGTAGTTTCAGCTCAGTTTAGGACACCTTCCCTTGATTTATTATCAGATGCAGGTAATCTCTAGCTATATCCCTTGATTTCTTCATGGATCAAGCTCTAAACTCAGCCATATCTATATATTAGTTGGTATAATATCAAAGTGTGGATCTGCAAAGACAAAAAGGTCAGAATCTGTAAAGGATCCTATATATATATATATATATATATATATTCTAATTAGAGATGATACTTGGGTCATGAAAGAGTAATATTACTTGCAAAATTGTCAGGTTACTCCCTCCGGTCTTACATATAGGCCACTTCTAACCATCTCACCAGAACTATGGAGAAATAGTTAAATTATTGTTATTGTCTGAAAAAGAAAAAAATTTCCTAGTTTATCCTTGTTAAATTCTCCGTCTTTAAAAATGCCTTCACACTTATATGCAATCTTTTTACTCTACTCACTTGTCATTTGATATAATTTTCCCTCTCTCCGGCAAGAATGATGAAAACAACAATTCTACCTACTTCATGTGACGCAAGACTGAACTTCCTACTCTTAAAACACAAAAAATCCAAAGATTCTTAATAAATCTGAATCTACTAAAACATATTTTGTTATCTGTTACTTGTTTCAGAAGAAGTCAGAGAAAAATACCTCAACATTTGTGTACCTCTTCATAAGGCAGCATTGAAAGGTGATTGGAAAGCAATAAATCACATCATAGAACAAGATTCAACCCTTCTAACTGCGGCCATAACAAAGGGTTGGTTAACAGTTCTTCATGTAGCAGCAGGAGCAAACCATGTCCACTTGGTAGAAGAGTTGGTGAAAAAAATGGAGGCTAATGACTTGGAGTTGCAAGATCACAAAGGGAACACCGCCTTATGCTTCGCTGCAGCATCTGGGAACACCAAGATTGCTGAAATAATGCTGCAAAAAAATGCACTCTTGCCAACAATCAGAGGTGGACAAGAAGTGACTCCTGTTGTTATGGCTGTTTTACAAGGGAAAAGAGAAATGGCATTGTATCTATATCCTAAAACTTATGAAATTTTTGAAGACCGGGATTGGAATATACTGTTCTTCATCTCTATCAACAATGGAATCTATGGTAAGTATAAGGTTCCCCAACCTATGTATAATATAAGTTGTCGGACAAAATATTTTAACAAAAATCATAATGAGGTCATAAGGAAGGAATGTAATCATTAAAAGGTCCCATAACAAGTAAGCAGTATGCAATGCTAAGTCTCAGTGCAGAAAATAACTACAAATCCACGCTGATCGCTTGTTATTGGGAATTTTGATGATTACATTTCTTTCTTGGGGTCTCATAGTGATTTTTCCCATTATTTGAGGCTTTAAAGTTGATAAGCTTATCATTTTTATTTGCCCCTGATCAGAAGGTCATGGGGAAAAGAGAGATGAGAGCAATTGAGCTAGTCTTTGCTCATGCCTGTGCTAATTGGTCTCACAAGCCAACTTTCAGTCTTTCACAGTAAACTTGGAGGGATTTGGTTTTTGGATTAGCCATGTCATGTCATGTTTGCTACAAGCATTGGAGGGCTAGAGTATGATTTCTCTAGAAACATGAAGCTTATACACAAAACCGTCATGTTTCTTAATTCAGTTGGTAAAGTCTGTACTTTATAGCATGAAAGGTTGAATCAGCAGAAAATCATCCAGCAATTGATGACTGATCAAAATACCAAATAATTGACTGTTTCATTTTTTATGTTTCCCACCTGATGTAGTGGTTGAACCACAAGTACTTCACTTAGTTTACATATAGCTAAAGCATTGCATTGTATGAATTGTCACCAAGGAAGTTGAAACATAGACAGATAGAAACAACAACAATTATGCATCAGAGTTTGCAATTCTAGAATTATTGGAACATTTTGCAGATTTAGCCTTGCAAATGCTACGTGAGAGGCCAAAGCTAGCTTTAACTCAGGATGGAGACGATGGCACAGCTTTACACACCTTAGCTCGAAAGCCTTCAAGTTCTGGTAGCCAGAGTTCAGCATATGAAAAACAGAACATGAAATCCAGTAAGTGACTACAATCAATACCATCAGGAAAACTAAATCATTACAAATGCTATCAATATATTATGCTTTTGTGGAAATGGTTTTTTAAGAAGAGTTTTTCATTGCAAAATTAAATTGTTCCAGGTGTGGAGCAGAATTTGGTCATTGAGCTTGTTAGGAATATTTGGGAAAAAATCCTTCTTCAAGATGAGTCAAGCATGATGAGACTCATAAGAGAACCTTCACCAGTTATATTCATTGCAGCTGAAGCTGGGAACTTTGAGTTCCTAGCTGAGCTTTGGAGCACTTACCCTGATTTGATGTCGGAAAAGGATAGCCGAAACCGAAGTATAATTCACATTGCTGTCTTGAATCGTCATGCTAGCATCTTCAATCTCATACATGAAACAGGTCCAATCAAGGATTCCATAGTTTCTTCTGTGGATAGTGTTGATAAATGTAATTTGTTGCATTGTGCTGCAAAATTAGCACCACCAGACCGACTTGATTTGTTCTCAGGAGCAGCGTTTCAAATGATGTCTGAGTTATTATGGTTTGAGGTATATATATCTTCCCCCTCAACTCTATGGTTTATGCTTAAAGTTAAAGCTTTATTTTCCCTTAGAAATACTTATATATTTCAGGAGTACCACGTCATCTGAATTCTGTCTAACAAAAATATAACAACTCATAACATTTTAATCCTAGTTGGTAGGCGATTCATATGAAAAAAATTCAAAATTTTAATTTCTTTTCAAGAAAAATATGAGTTCATCATTTTGTTTTAGCTTTTTTGAATTAAAATGTGGTATTTTTCTTGAAAAAAAAATTTGATTTTTTTTTTCATATGAGTCACTTGCCAACTAAGATTAAAAAAATGATCTAAGTTATTATATTTTTATAAAAAATACTTATATACTTCAGGGGTGTCATATTATCTAAACCCTGTCAAATAAAAATACAACAAATCATGTCATTTTAATCCTAGTTGACAGGTGACTTATTTAAAGAAATTCACATTTTAATTTGTTTTCAAGAAAAATACACATCTTAATTTGAAGAAAAAAACTAAAACAAAATGATAAACTCATTTTTCTTGAAAACAAACAAAAGTGAATTTTTTCAAATGAGTCATCATCGGCCAATTAGGATTAAAATGATATAAGTTATTATGTTTTTATTGGATAAGAGTTTAGATGACGTGATGTTTCTGGAGTATGTACATATTTCTCCACTGGATAGAGTTTTCAAATGACGTGGTAATCCTTGAGTATTTACTCTTTTACTTTGTGTTGGTGGCATATAGCAAATTCATGTTTTGATGATGTGGCAGGAGGTGAAGAAGATAGTGCGACCATCATTCACAGAGATGAAGAACTCTGAAGAGTTAACTCCAAGTGAATTATTCACCAGAGAACATAAAGAACTACTAAAAGAAGCAGAGTCTTGGATGAAGGGAACTGCAAATTCTTGTATGCTTGTTTCAACACTGATTGCTACTGGAGTGTTTACTGCTGCATTCACCATTCCTGGTGCTAACAACAACGACACGGGAGATCCTAACTATTTGAAGACACTACCATTTCGAATATTCTCTATAGCAGATGTATCTGCACTTATTTCATCTGCAACCTCCATTTTAATCTTCTTGTCCATCATTATCTCACGCTATGCAGAAGAAGACTTCCTCAGGTCACTGCCATTGAAGCTCATATCTGGGCTAATAGCACTGTTCATATCTATCATCAGCATGATGGTAGCTTTTAGCAGTGCCTTCTTTGTAACATACTTTCATGGTCACAAGTGGGTCCCTTGCTTCATTGCAGTACTTGCTTTTGTACCAATACCTTTGTTTTTGTTCCTGCAATTCCCTCTTTGGTTAGATATACTCTATACCAAGTACTTCTGTAGGTCTCTATTCCGACCAAATAAACATGTACTTTATTAGACTCCGTGATTGCGTGTGTATACTGTATGAACAAAGTAAGTTTAGTTTGCTCAATGTCAAAATGTATGGTATTTTAGTGGAAGTCTTTGTTAAGATTTACTTCATTGATACATTCCCCAATCTCGAGTTTGATTAACGATTGAATTATTCTGTGTATAAGATAAAGGCTCCATTGAATTCAGATAAACTAGTAATATAAAAAACTCACAAAACATGTTGAAATAATATAAAAAAGTAGCAGTAGAAAGCATATTTTAACTGCAATATCGTACTTCGTATTAGCACTACCAGAGCAAAGATTCAGCAATTCAAAACTGAGTTGCGGAATACGAAAAAAGGTCCTACTCAACCTATCTTTGAATATCTTCTTCAAATTAAAGCTTTGATTGATTGCCTAATCTCAATTGGCGAAGTGATCTCTGTTCAAGAACATGTTGATGTTATCTTAGAAGGGTTCCCAGAAGAGTATGATGTTATTGTGATGATCATCATAGCTTAGATGCATAAGTTTTCTGTGAGTGAAATCAAATCTTTGTTGTTAGCTCAGGAAATCCGAATTGCCATCACACTGAAAGCTGCATCGATTGATACTGTGTCTATTAATCTTGTTGCTAATTCTGAGACTAGTATTGGTTATTATTCTAGCAACTCTCACTTGGAGAACAAAACTCATGCTAGTCATAATGCACTTATGCTCCTGTATATCAGTCTTCCTCAAGCTTTTCTCATGATCAAATCTTTTGAGGAAGAGGGGTTGGTGGTTGTTTTAGAGGAAGAGGTAGAAGATCTAACATGTATTGTCATCATTGCTATAAATCTGGTCATACTTGCTCCAATTGCTATTATAGAAATGATGTTTCTACTCATCCTCCCCCCTCTGCACGTATGTCTCATAGTCCTATTAGGGGATTGTAATGATCATGTGCACAGTAAATGTAAATGTGGTAGCTTTTTTGTAATGATCAAATGCCGTCACATTATATGGATGATATGTTTTTGGGTTTGAGCAACTTCAAGCTTGTACTTGAGACGTTCTGAATATTTATGAATTATAAACCTATTTTCTTGAGTTAAAGTTTGTGCTACAGTTATGCACATTTGATGCTCTTGCTTGCACAATGCCACAGTTTCCATTGACAACTTCATGTGTCTGCATTGACAAGTCAGGGAGGCTCCATTGACAAGTCATTGGGCTTCCATTGGCAACTCAATTTCCTGCACTTGACAAGTTAAGGAACCTTTACTAACAACTCCATATGCCATCATTGACAAATCAGGGAGGCTCCATTGACAAGTCATAGGGCATCCATTGACAACTCAATGGCCTACCCTTGACAAGTCAAGTAGCTTCCATTGACAAGTCAAGGAGGCTCCATTGACAAGTCACAAGGTGTTCATTGACAACTCAATGGCCTTTCCTTGACAATTCAAGGAGCCTCTACTAATAACTCTAGGGGCCTCCATTGTCAACCCAAGGAGACTCCATTCACCAGTTAATGGATGTACATTATAATTTTTCAATGTGATCATAACAGAGTATATATATTAATAACTTCATCAGTGTACTTTGACAACTCTAGGGGCTCCCACCAACAACCCCAGGTCCATACATTGACAACATAATTTACATCAGATTATAATTTTTCATAAATGAAAGTGGGCTGCACATGAACATAACTGCATATATATTAACAACTGCATAGGCACCTATTGACAAGTCAATGGGCGTCTAATGACAACTTCAGGTCTATTCATTGACAACTTAAATTACATCAGATTACAAATTTTTATAAATGAAAGTGGGATACAAAACCATATTATATTCAATCTTTATTTACATCTGAAAATGCATGTACAAGAAAGAACCAACAAATTCACAGACCGTGGCAAAAAATCAAGTGGTGGTCTAGATTTCTATCTAATCAGATTTACAAAAAAAGTATGACATGTACTTTCTAAAATCAAAAGAACCCAAGCCACCATGCATTGATTAGCTTGGATTAGGATTCTTGCAAGTCTTTACAGTTTGATGAACTTCATAACGAGTTCGCCACTTTCTTTTCCCAAAATGGAGGATATCATTATTTTAAACTCTTTTAAACTTGTCCCTTCCTTAATGGTTCTAGATCTGACTGTTCTACCAACATATGTTATATCCCTGTCTCCACTGACTTTAAACCTTCCACCTATATGAAGGAAACATAGTAGATTCTTACTAGATGTGGTAGCCATCACCACTGTCCACCTGTACAAAATAGTTGTCATTAACAATTGCAGCAACCTTATTAACAACTGTTGCTGGTCACATTAACAACACAAGTAAAACATTATCATATGACATATAGTTGTTATTAACAAGTTTATCATCCTCCATTGACAACTATTGATGCTCCTATTAACAACACCTTTTTTCCTACGCATATCAAGTTATGTAGCCATAAACCTTTCACCCTCATCTTCATTCCTTAGCTCTTCTATTGCAGAGACACAGCATAATAAACCAGAAAACAGAGCATAATGACAGCAAAAATAGAGCATATTAAACCATATCCAAATACATTGAAACCTTAGCCAAAGCATACTTATTACATTTAGTAGGTCTGCCTTTATAGTTTACAAGCATATGGAGGACAATACCCACAAAAGATAGACAACTTTTTCCATTTTTTAAGAATCGAAATGAAGATTAATCAATAAAACCTATAGTTGTAAAAAAAAACATTTACGCATGACATATAGTTGTCATTAACAAGTTCAACTGCCTCCATTGACAACTATCGCTGCCCCTACTAACAACATTTTTTGTCCTATGCAAATCATGTTATGTAGCCACAAACCTTTCACCCTCATCTTCATTCCTTAGCTCTTCTATTGCAAAAACATAGCACAGTGAACCAGAAAACAGAGTATAATGACAGCAAAAAAAAAGCATACTAAATCATACCAAAAATATTTAAACCACAACTAAAGCATTGCATTTACGATATCTATCTTTTTAGTTTCCAAGCAACTGGAGGACAGTAAATGGAAACAGCTGTCAGGTTTTTCCATTTTTCAGGACCAAAATAAAGATGGATCAAGCTAAAATCTGTTTAACCACTCAACGGAAAACATGAATCAAATAGAATAATGAAAACAAGAGAGTTGTTAGCATCAATTTCATACCTTACTCTTCAACCTTTGCTTATGATCTTCATTTCCTTCTTCATGCCATTTATGGAGCTGTTCGTTTTTGTATTTTACACCATTTTCCCTTCCCTCTCTATTTATTTGACAGGGGTATCTTGGACTTTTACATTTCCAATTTATTATAAAATGGTTCCATGGGACTTGAGAGTAATTTTAGAATTTTCTGGGACCATTTCTTTGTATATTTCTTTCCACGGGACTATAGTGTAATTCTCCCATTATTTTAACACTTTTATTGTTAGTTTTCTCGTCTAGAATATTCAAGAATAATAGACAAATATAGTCAACTGTCTTTAAGCTAGAGAATTAAAATATTTGTTAAAAGCGTAGATCGTTTTATATTATTAAATTCATGTATTAATTTGTTTTATATATAATTGGATATATATGTTTCATACGCATATCATAAAATTTTAAATTTGTCATGTTATATTATCTTATACGTGATGATCAAGAATTATGGTTAAACCATAATTTAACCACGGTTTCAAAGATGCATGTAGGCTGGCTAGCTCATAATTTAGCTTTGATTATTATATCTATATATGGTGACGGCCTGAGTCATGATTTAATTATGGTTATAAAACTGTGTGACTAACCCGTCACCCCGTGACTTTAGACACGACATTATTTTAGATGTACATGGCTGAATCACATAGTTTAATCCAAGGTTAACAAAATTGCCGTATTAAGATATACTACCTCCGGTCCTAAATATAAGACATAATTTATAGTGTAATTTGCACTACAAACTATGTCCTATATTTAGGACCGGAGGGAGTATAATTTAGTCACCATTTCTTTTACCAATAAGTGTAGTCTCAAGTATTTTTTGACATACGGTTCGTTTAGTTTGTAAAAGAAAATTGTTACATATCTCTATATTTCGTATTCCCTCCTGTCCTAAATATATGACATAGTTTGTAATGTAAATTGCACTATAAATTATGTCCTATATTTAGGATCGGAGGTAGTACTATTTAGTTATATGTCCGCTAGTTATTTATATATTCGGTTAGATAGTCACGTATTAATTTGTCGATTTGCAGCACCTATTATTCAAAAAAACAGATATTCCATCAATTTTTTTTAGAGATAACTAATTGAAAAAAGGAGTGATCTATGAAAAGGGAAATACTATATTATCTGGCCCCAAAACGATCCAATAAATAAAGAGGGGAGAGTTGGCCAAAAAGAAAATAATAATAATAAATAAAGAGGAGAGAGATATAGATTATTTAATTGTCTTTTTTGAGCGCCGCCCAAACTTGATAGAGACACACTGCACGAAACTTTTTATCTTATTCTTAATAGGGACAATTATATTTAAGTCCTATATAAGAGAAGAAATGAAAAAGTGGTCCCTAAAGTTGTTAATAACAAGTTGATGGGCGTTCATTAACAAGTCGAGGAGAGTCCACTGATAACTCCAGAGATAATTTCTTCATTTTTTTTTTGTATGGGACTGGAATGTAATTATCCCTTCTTAATACTAACTGCATTACCAAGAGTACAAATCCCATTTTATATTAGGAGAATTATCTATATATGTAATCACTTAAAAAAAAGTCTAACAACTCCTTATAAACATGTAATAGCACGTTTCAGTATAGCAAATGATGATGAGAAGTTCACACTGTGATTATATTTATTTCTTGGGACCATTTAGTAATTTTAATTTCCTGAATGAATGAAACCTCTAGACTCATAATTTTTTTTTTTTAAAAAAAAAGAACGAACAAATGAAGAAATGGAACAAAGAAGAAAGAACATGTGTATAATTAATCTGCGTATATATGCAGACTCTGCTACGTACGTACGTACTTGCATTCTTCATTTATTATGGAACCACTTGTTAACTCCATTATAAAAGAGGTTTGGTTGCTCCAGAATGTGCATGAAGCTGACGATGGAGAAGGAAGAAGAATCAAGTGTTTTTATCTGGAAACTACTCTCTGGACAGTGGGGATACGAGTTCCACCAGTTGAGGCAGTCGTCGTGGTGGCCGGAGATTGAGAAGTGGGACGTTGTGTACCGTGGGAGAAAACAGCCTGAGGGTTTGTTTTCCGATAATCCATTTAGAGAGTCGATCGATCGCTAGGTTGTAAAGCCTGAATAACGCAAATATTGGAACGAGTCGTGGTGTTGGATAAGCCAGGGTGGGCGTCTGTGTGTGCATATATACAGAGAGAGAGAGAGAGAGAGAGAGAGAGAGAAGGAGAGAGCCTAACATGCATGGCTTACTCAAGAAGCTAAGAAAGGGAAGGCAGAGAAATTTCAAACGACATCGTTCGAGGAATTAAACAGACGTGTTCAATTACTAAGCCGTGTTGCCCAATGGATCGATGGAGGATAATATCCAGGAACGTAGAGTGGGAAATAACGACGAAAAGATTGTTTTTGGATTAACTTTCAGAGAATAGATTACGAGGAGAATAGATTCTGAAGAAAAAGTGGAGAATAGCTTCTGAAGAATAGATTTTGAGCAGAATAGCTTCTGGAGAATAGATTATGAGTAAAATAGTGATTTAGGAAAATTGTGAAAAAATCTCTCATTGCCAACTTATTTGTTAAATGGGACATTCGTGTGCAGATTAACTAATTTTTCTAATATAATCAAATTAGATAAATAGGTCTTATAAGATAAAAAGAAGTATTAATAACGTTACTGTGTGTATGTATGTATATACATACATATATATATATATATAGGCTAACATGTATATATAGCATTAAAAGAAGAAGGAAGGAAGAGTTTGTGTTGAATATAAGCAAGTTACAGAGAAAGTTCTGGAAGATCCCAAACATTTTCGAGCTTCTTTTATTTATAAATACAGTGTAATAACCTTTGTCTGGGTACGTACGTGTACCATTTTATCCCTACATTGCTTTTGATTTCACCACCATGTCCTTTAGTCGTATGGTTGACCATGACTCCTTCAGTTTTAACGTATAGGGAAAAATCACAATTACTTCGTATAGGTCTGTGTTCCGACCAAATAAACATATACGTTACTAAACTCAATATATAATTCTGTGTATATATGAACAAAGCAAGTTTAGTTTGGTCAAAGGCATAATGTGTATAATTGGTTTTGTTGACAGTAAGAGTAATGCGATTGATAAAAAAGGTATTACAATTAACAACTCAGTTTTTTGGAAAATTAATGATTTAGGATTTTGAAGTTCAAGTGGTATTTATTTATCTTTTTTCTTAAGAGTTATTTAATTGTTTTTTCCCCAATCTTGAGTTTTATTAACGATTGAATTATTCTGCTTATTTTTTCCCCTCAAAGTCAACTGTTTGGTATTATGATTACTCTATTTATGCTACTTAGAAAATATTTGTTAAAAAGCGCTAATCATTTCATATTATTAATTTTTCGTGCATTAATTATACATACATACATATATAATTGTATAATTAAGTATATTTAATACGCATATTGTAAGATTTTAAATTTGCCCTGTTATATTATACCTGATAAAAAATTATGGTTGAACCAAAATTTAATTAACCACTGGTTTTAAAGATGCATATGGCTGGCTCGCTCGTAATTTAGGGGCGATTATTATATTAATAGTCATGCCTGAATCATGACTTAATAATTGTTATAAAACTGTATGTGACTCAATACAGAGTTACAGACGATATACGGTGGCAAAAAAAAAAAATACACGATATTATTTTAATAGTATATATGTGGCTGAACCGTACGGGTAACTTGCCACTAAATGCAGTCAAGTATCTTGTGCCTTAGGGTACATTTAGTTTTGTAGAAGAAAATTTTTACGTAGCCATGTATATGGTGGTTATTTAGTTTGAGACAAAAATAATTGGGGGGACTTATATATATAGGGTTAAAGGGCAATTTTGTCATAAAAGTTTTAAAATAGGAGTAATTTTGTCTTGAGACTGCTATCTAAGTTAATTTTGACCGTTAGTTGACCAAATATACTGAGTTGTCAGTTCATATATCATCCATGTCTTTTTGTTAGGGTGCAAATTTGTCCCAAAAGTTTGTGTCATCATCTACTTCATTTTTTTTTTAAAGTTAGATTTAAAACTTTTGGAGTAAAATTGCCACATGAAAAATTTCCGTGAGATATAATGAACGATTTCATGGGGGAGAGGGGCCTCTCTATTTCCCTTACCATCCATTTCCCTCTACTTTTTTATTCTCTTCGTTAGAGTAACTCTAAAGAGTTGAGATTCAATATCCTATAAAAATACTTTTATTTTCATGCAGAATAATCTTGCGGATGAAGACGCAACATTATTTTACACTTGCGGGGCTGAACCATGAATAAAATATCATTTAGTGCTGGTTTGAACTAATAATTGGAACCTTTAAAAATAACTTTTCAATCATAATTTATAGTATATAAGTAAGTATGTGAGAAAAATTTTATTTCGATTTATGTAAATAAAAACTTTTAAATATCCTAAACGTAATCCCAAATAAGTATAGTCGCGATCTTTTTTCTTTTTTCTTTTCAACCCATAAGTGTATGTAGTCTCGAGTATTTTTTTGACATACGGTTCATTTGGTTATTCGGAAAGAAATTGGGTACATATCTCCCGTTATATGTAGTTTTATTTAGTTTGTAACCAAAAAAAAAAAAAAAAAAAAATTGGGGGTATCATATATATGGCTTGAATGACTCTTTTGCTTTGATTGGTTGATTTAGCGATTTTCACATGGAGGTGTAGCTCCTCCCCCAATCTCAAGGTCAATTATCAATAGAATATGCGTCTAGCGTGCTCTAGTGTTAGTTCGTGGTGTAATAATTGCTCCAATTCTAAGTAAAATTGTATCTTAAATATTTTAAAATATTTTATACAACTTTAAAAATAATTTGAGATATTCGACGTACCTTTATCCTTCTAAATATAAATAATTATCATAAGTTAAATTAATTAGTTAGAAAAAAATAAAAATATGAATACTCTAAAATAATTTAATTAACTTCTTTAATCTCTATAAAAAATCAATTTTATCTTATATTTAAAATAAAAGTGAGCACTATAATACAATCAATAGATATTAGCATGCTAAAAAAAAATATTAGAAATTAAGGTGGGCCCCACTGGAAGCATAAAAAGATTTCCAACGACAAAAACAAATAATATTTTTTAAGTAACATTCACTATACTGAAGTGTTTTTTGAATAGTCAGCTAGTATTTTATAATATTTTTTTAGTATTATCTAATATTCTGAATTAATTTTGTAGGATCTTAAAAAATAAATTAGTAAATTAACTGACACTTTAAAAATACTTTCTTCGGTTCTAATTATAAGACAAAGTTGACCTTTTTAGAGAAATTAAGAAAGCCAATTAAATTACTTTAGAGTGTTTATATTTTTATTATCCTTAGATTATATATTAGTTTATTAGTCAAATTAATTAATTTGGAGAAAAAAATATAAATATTCTAAATTAATTTAATTGGCTTCCTTAATTTCTTTAAAAATGTTGACTTTATCTTATAATTAGGATCAGAAAGAATACTTCAAAATGATGGATACTATTTTTTTTTTTTTTAAAAAACGAGTAGCTTATATTTTTTTTTTCCAAAACAGTGTATTATGATAGAAAATGATGGGAGCGAAGACTGAGAGAAAAGGAGAGGATGCGCGTCCAATTTTTTAGGTCCCACTTACCTCTCAAGTCACATCTTTATTGACTTGACCAAATGCTAGTCTTTCTTTTACCCGCGTTAAGTGGTTTTGCCATTAGCCTGTGTGTGTTGACCGAAAAAAAAAATCACCGATGACAGAGCAGACCTATGCACTTCAGCCGTTTGCATTCTGACGAGAAGCATTTGCAGTTGGAAACAAACAACATCAACCCCATGAATTAATCCATGCAAATCTCTCAAGCTTTCAGGTTATTTGATCTCATTGCTCTACTATCTTTTAATTCTCTTCATAATTTTTTCCTCAGTTTCATGTAAATTTCCCTAATCAGTCAACATCATTTTTTCCATTTTTCTAAAGATCTCTTACTTTAGGTCTCTGCTTGTTCATCCCTTTCAGAGGCAAATATTTGCTGGAGGAGAAACAAACATCCAAATTTCAATTCAAGTCTTGAGGTAACGAGAAGTTCTTAAATATGGAAAATTCTTAGCATATTATAGGAGGAAGAAAACCTGTATAGTGTATATTTAAATAGTAGGCAAACAAATTTGCTCAAGAAGCTGTACAGAGTATAATTTTTAAATTCATAATATTTTGCTTTCTTCAGTGCTCTGATTTTGGCAAAAGCACTTTTCACCAGAAGTATTGTCAACAAGATCAAAGATCACTACCGTGCATTGTTACAGAGTTACTTCAATAGCTTATCTGTTGAAGACTTTATGGTCTAAATTTATTATGAGAATATTTAAGATGCAAGTAACAGAACCATAAGGAGCATGATTTGTTATGTGTACAAAAGTACCTTGATCTGTGTTTAGTTTACAGGTACAAATGGCTACATCTGATGCACATTCAACAAGAAGTTCAGAATCAAATCAGCAGCTTCAAAGGGCTGTTTCACCTCAGTTTAGGACACCTTCCCTTCATCTATTATCAGATACAGGTAATCTCCAGCTATATCTCATATATATGATGATTCATATGCAAGTTTCTTCATGGATCAAGCTCTAAACTCAGCCATATCAATATATTGGTTGATATAATATCAAACCGTGGATCTACGAAGACAAAAAGGTCAAAATCTGTAAAGGGTCCTATATATATGTATGTATTCTAATTTGAGATGATACTTGGCTTATACAAAGTGATCATGAAAGAGTAATATTACCTACAAAATTGTCAGGTTACTCCCTCCGGTCTTACATATAGGCCACTTCTAACTATCTCACAAGAACTAAGGAGTAGTTAATTATTGTTATTGTCTGAAAAAGAAAAAAATTTCCCATTTTATCCTTGTTAAATTCTTTGTCTTTAAATTAAAATACTATCACTCTTATATGCAATCTTTTTACCCTACTCAAATGTCATTTGATATAATTTTCCCTCTCTCTCCTGCGAGAATGATGAAAACAACGATTCTAATTAAAGATTACCTACTTCATGTGACTCAAGACTGAACTTCCTACTCTTAAAACACAAAAAATCCGAAGATTCTAAATAAATCTGAATCCACTAAAACATAGTTTGTTTTCTGTTACTTGTTTCAGAAGAAGCCAGAGAAAAATACCTCAACATTTGTGTACCTCTTCATAAGGCAGCATTGAAAGGTGATTGGAAAGCAGTAAATCACATCATAGAACAAGATTCAACCCTTCTAACTGCGGCCATAACAAAGGGTTGGTTAACAGTTCTTCATGTAGCAGCAGGAGCAAACCATGTCCACTTGGTAGAAGAGTTGGTGAAAAAAATGGAGGGTAACGACTTGGAGTTGCAAGATTACAAAGGGAACACCGCCTTCTGCTTCGCTGCAGCGTCTGGGAACACCAAGATTGCTGAAATAATGCTGCAAAAAAATGCACTCTTGCCAACAATCAGAGGTGGACAAGGAGTTACTCCCGTTGTTATGGCTGTTTTACAAGGGAAAAGAGAAATGGGATTGTATCTATATCCTAAAACTTATGAAACTTTTGGGGACTGGGATTGGAATATACTCTTCTTCATTTCTATCAACAATGGAATCTATGGTAAGTATAAGGTTCCCCAACCTATGAATAGTATAGGGTGTTGGACAAAATAGTTTAAGGAAAATCATAACGAGGTCATAAGGAAGGAATGTAATCACCAAAAGGTTCCACAACAAGTTAGCAGTATGCAATGCTAAGTCTCAGTGCAGAAAATAACTACAAATCCATGCTGATCGCTTGTTATTGAGACTTTTGATGATTACATTTCTTTCTTGGGATCTCAGTGATTTTTCCCATTATTTGAGGCTTTAAAGTTAATAAGCTTATCATTTTTATTTGCCCCTGATCAGAAGGTCATGGAGGAAAGAGAGATAAGAGCAATTGAGCTAGGCTTTGCTCATGCCTGTGCTAATTGATCTGACAAGCCAACTTTCATTCTTTCTCAGTAAACTTGGAGGGATTTGGTTTTTGGATTAGTCATGTCATGTTTGCTACAAGCATTGGAGGGATAGAATATGATTTCTCTAGAAACATGAAGCTTACACACACCCTCATGTTTCTTAATTCAGTTGGTAAAGTCTGTACTTTATAGAATGAAAGGTTTAATCAGCAGATAATCATCCAGCAATTGATGACTGATCAAAATAACAAATAATTGACTGTTTCATTTATGATTTTCACCTTTCTCCAAATTACTGATATATATATGATCCCACCTGATGTAGTGTTTGAACAACAAGGACTTCACTTAGTTTACAGATAGCTAAAGCAATGCATTGTATGAACTGTCACCAAGGAAGTTGAAACATGTACAGATAGAAACACCAACAATTAGGCATCAGAGTTTGTAATTCAAGAATTATTGGAACATTTTGCAGATTTAGCCTTGCAAATGCTACTTGAGAGGCCAAATCTAGCTTTTGCTCAGGATGGAGACGCTGGCACAGCTTTACACTCCTTAGCTCTAAAGCCTTCAAGTTCTGGTAGCCAGAGTTCAGCATATATAAAACAGAACATGAAATCCAGTAAGTGACTACAATCATACAAATGCTATCAATATATTATGCTTTTGTGGAAATGGTTATTTAAGAAGAGTTTTTCATTGCAAAATTAAATTGTTCCAGGTGTGGAGCAGAATTTGGTCATTGAGCTTGTTAGGAATATTTGGAAAGAAATTCTTCTTCAAGATGAGTCAAGCATGATGAGACTCATAAGAGAACCTTCACCAGTTATATTTATTGCAGCTGAAGCTGGGAACTTTGAGTTCCTAGCTGAGCTTTGGAGCACTTACCCTGATTTGATGTCGGAAAAGGATAGCCAAAACCGAAGTATAATTCACATTGCTGTCTTGAATCGTCATGCTAGCATCTTCAATCTCATACATGAAATAGGTCCAATCAAGGATTCCATAGTTTCTTCTGTGGATAGTGTTGCTAAATGTAATTTATTGCATTGTGCTGCAAAATTAGCACCACCAGACCGACTTGACTTGTTCTCAGGAGCAGCGTTTCAAATGATGTCTGAGTTATTATGGTTTGAGGTATATATATCTTCCTCCTCAACTCTATGGTTTATGCATGAAGTTAAAGCTTCTTTTTCCCTAAGAAATACTTATATGCTTCAGGAGTACCACGTCATCTGAATTCTGTCTGACAAAAATATAATAACTCAGAACATTTTAATCCTAGTTGGCAGGTGATTCATATGAAAAAAATTCAAAATTTTAATTTCTTTTCAAGAAAAATATGAGTTCATTGTTTTGTTTTATTTTTTTTTTTTTCAAATTAAAATGCTGTATTTTTCTTGAAAACCAATTAAAATTTGAATTTTTTTCCTCATGAGTCACCTGCCAACTAGGATTAAAATGATGAGTTATGTTTTTATGAGAAATACTTACATACTCCAGGAGTATTACGTCCTCTAAACTCTGTCCAATAAAAACACAACAAATCATGCCATTTTAATCCTAGTTGACAGGTGACTTATCTGAAGAAATTCACATTTTAATTTGTTTTTAAGAAAAATACACATCTTAATTTGAAGAAAAAAACTAAAAAAAAAATGATAAACTCATATTTTGCTTTAAAAAAAAATAAAAGTGAATTTTTTCAGATGAGTCATCACCAGCCAATTAGGATTAAAATGATCTAAGCTATTATGTTTTTATTAGATAGGGTTTAGATGACGTGGTACTCCTAGAATATGTAAGTGTTTCTCCACCAGACAGTTTTCAGATGACGTGGTAATCCTGTAGTATTTTTTTCTTTTACTTTGTGTTGGTGGCATATAACAAATACATGGTTTGATAATGTGGCAGGAGGTGAAGAAGGTAGTGCGACCATCATTCACAGAGATGAAGAACTCAGAAGGCTTAACTCCCAGCGAATTATTCACCAGAGAACATAAAGAATTGCTAAAAGAAGCAGAGTCTTGGATGAAGGGAACTGCAAATTCTTGTATGGTTGTTTCAACACTGATTGCTACAGGAGTGTTTACTGCTGCATTCACCATTCCTGGTGCTAACAACGACAAAACAGGAGATCCTAACGATTTGAAGACACTACCATTTCAAATATTCTCTATAGCAGATGTATCTGCACTTATTTCATCTGCAACCTCCATTTTAATCTTCTTGTCTATCATTATCTCACGCTATGCAGAAGAAGACTTCCTCAGGTCACTGCCATTGAAGCTCATATCTGGGCTAATAGCATTGTTCATATCCATCATCAGCATGATGGTAGCTTTTAGCAGTGCCTTCTTTGTAACATATTTTCATGGTCACAAGTGGGTCCCTTACTTCATTGCAGTACTTGCATTTGTACCAATACCTTTGTTTTTGTTCCTGCAATTCCCTCTTTGGTTAGATATACTCTATACCAAGTACTTCTGTAGGTCTCTATTCCGACCAAATAAACATGTACTTTATTAGACTCCGTAATTGTGTGCATATACTGTATGAACAAAGTAAGTTTAGTTTGCTCAAAGTCAAAATGTATTGTACTTTAGTGCAAGTCTATGTTAAGATTTGCTTCATTGATACATTCCCCAAATCTCGAGTCTGATTAACGATTGAATACTTCTGTGTGTAAGATAAAGATTCCATTAAATTCAGATAAACTAGTAATATAAAAAACTCACAAAACATGTTGAAATAATATAAAAAAGTAGCAGTAGAAAGCATATTTTAACTGCAATATCGTACTTCGTATTAGCATACACCAGAGCCAAGATTTAGCAATTCAAAACTGAGTTGCGCCATATGAAAAAAGGTCCTACTCGACCTATCTCTGAATATCTTCTTCGAATTAAAGCTTTGATTGATGGCCTAATCTTTATTGGTGAAGTGATCTCTGTTCAAGAACATGTTGATGTTATCTTAGAAGGTTTGCCGGAAGAGTATGATGTTACTGTGATGATCATCATAGCTCAGAAGCATAAGTTTTCTGTGAGTGAAATCGAATCTTTATTGCTAGCTCAGAAAATCCGAATTGCTAAAACACTGAAAGCTGCATCGATTGATACTGTGTCTATTAATCTTGTTGATAATTCTGAGACTAGTATTGGTTATTCTAGCAACTCTCACTTGCAGAACAAAACTCATGCTAGTCATAATGCACTTGCTCTTGTATATCAGTCTTCCTCGAGCTTTTCTCATGATCAAAATTTGTGAGGAAGAGGGGCTAATGGTCGTTTTAGAGGAAGAGGCAGAAGATCTAATCTGTATTGTCATCATTGCTATAAATCTGGTCACACTTACTCCCATTGCTATTATAGAAATGATGTTTTTACTCATCCTCCCCCCTCTGCATACATGTCTCATAGTCCTATGCGGCCATACTTTTATCATTCACAATATCCAACTGTGAATCTTGCCACTATGTCACCTGATCTTCATCCTTATATACCACCTTCCCCAATACAGAATATTATTATGATTATTCTTAGACTCTAGATTCAGGTGCCTCTCATCATGTTACACCATATCACTATAATATGACAGACTCGGGCTCAGCCACCGACTAATCCATCCAACCATGTCTTTGTTGGCAATGGATCAGTTGTGCAAATCTTACACAAAGGATTAACTATACTACCTTCGAGTAATCTTGTGTTTCCATTTCAACTGAAGAATGTATTTCATGTTCCAAACATCATTAACAACTTATAATAAGTGTTTCTAAACTAGCAAAGGATAATAATGTTTATTTTGAGTTTCATCCTTCTTGGTGTTGCATTAAATCACAGGACAATCATCTGATCTTAGTCAAAGGCCACCTCAGAAATGATGGTCTCTACTACTTTGATGATTTTTGGCACTGCTCCTTCAATCTGCTGCTTCAGATGCTTCCTCCAGAGGAAATGACCATCTTCCCCTATGGCACTTGTTACATCAAACACTAATTACTCAGCTGATTTTTTTTTACCTCTATTGCTACTTCTCACTCATGTAATATTCTTGCAGTTTCTGATATTTCTATTCCTAGCAAGGCTTCTGATGTCTTAGCCCTTTGACATTACAGACTTGGGCATGCTTCTTTGCCGATTGTTAAAAATCTTGCTATTGCATGTTATCTTGGCAAACTTGGTAATAAAACATCTTCTTCCTTTTTTTGTTCCTCTTGCTGCATTGATAAACTTCATTGTTTACCTTCTCCTTTTTCTATATTATATTGCCTTTGTTGATGCCTATTCAAAGTATATTTGTCTTTATCCTCTAAAAACCAAGTCTGGTGCACTATCTGTCTTTATTCAGTTTAAATCTATGGTTGAGAATCAACTAGAGTGTAAGATTAAGTCTCTTCAAATTGATGGAGAGGATAAATTCAAGGTGTTTGATCAGTACTTAGTTCAGCATTGCATTATTCATCATTATTCTTGTCCTTACACTCACACACAAATGGGTTCTGTGGAAATACGACACAGACATATTGTTGATGTTGGTTTAACTATGCTTGCTCATGCTCATCTACCTCTGAAATACTGGGAAGAGGCTTTTATTTCAGCTATGTATATTATCAATCGGCTTCCCTCTTCGGCTATTAATCATGAAGTTCCTTTTATCAGACTTTTTCCCACTTCTCCTAATTATAAGCTTCTCAGAGTTTTGGGATGTTCTTGTTATCTGTTGTTGCGACCTTACAATTCTCATAAATTGTCTTTTAGGTCCATGATGTGTTGCTTCTGTGGTTAAAGTAATCAATTAATAATTAGGATAACCAACTAATGCAATATAATGGCAACCAAGGTTATTTTCCCAAAAAGCAATCTATGGGTTTTCTCTAGAATTGAATTTAGGTGATAAAAAATGCAATAGAATGGACCTAAACTAGAATGCAAAACTCTATTACCTAAATGCAAATGCAATTTTTGGGGGGTTTTATGAAAAGGAGAATTGAAATCCTAAGGAAAATAAATAAAATAATATCTAAAAAAATCAAATAAGAAAAAATAGCAAATGTTTTCTTCAAATACAGTGAAGGGAACAATTTAGGATTTACATGAATATAGCTTTCCTAGCCAATATTACTATATTAGACCAAAGGGAGATTGAATGAACAATTTGGAATTAATAAGTTTAATCACCTCATTGAAGCATGGGAAACCCTTAAGCTCAATAACATCTACTCCACTAGAAAACTCATAATGAAATAAGAGCTAGTTAATTAAACCTATTAAAACCAATCACAATTAATTTTAATATAATTTTGGAAATTTTGTTTACAATTATTTAATTAAACAACTAGACAATTAGACAACCCAATTAAACAATCAAGAGGATAAACCCAAATTGACAATTAAATTAATAATAAAAACTCAATTAATAATTCAATTGATAATCCAAAAGTTTGCAAATTCTAGTAATTGACTTAGCACAAAATCAATCCAAAATATCAATCTAATCCAAAAGAGATATGTTTACAATCTAAAACTAAATTATTCTCAATTATTACAACTCAAAATCATTTAAAACTAAATAATCTCAAGTTTTGAATTAAACTGATAAAAAGAAGGGAAAATTACTCCTAGGTCCCAAGCAAACAACATATTATTAGAAAAGTCCTTATTTACAACTCTTCTGCGGGTATTTACAACTTGTTGAGTGTGTTTTACAACCTCCAAGGACCTTTCTGATAATATGTTGCTTGCTTGGGATCTAAGAGTGATTTTCCCTAAAAAGAAAGACTGACCCTCCCAAATTACCTCCCAAAATAACTCAAGCTGCCATGAAATTCCTTTCTGCACGCTTCAACTTCATCACGGCCATCTGGTGGATGTTTAATGGGAGATGATGATTGAATGGGGTGGTGGAACCAGCGTGTGCATGAGAGAAAGGAATAATGAAAATATATGAGACTTGATGAATCCCTTCAATCCGTGAGTGTGTGGCTGAATATATAGAAGGAATATGGTGGTGGGCCCATGCATGGTTGGTGGGTGGGGATTGGTGAATGGGGTTGGTGAAGTGGCGGTGGAGGATAAAAAAAAAGAGCTTTGAGGCTAAAATTTGAGTCCATTAAAATTGAAGTAGTTTAATAAAATTCATCCATTAAATTTTCTTTTAGCTTATAAATTCTGGACCACATGATGTTCTAATATGCTTTTCTTTTCCCTACAAGAATTAAATGAGATCATGATCTATCATATATTTAAAAATATTATTCTATCATAAAATAGGCAATTAAATTATTAACAATTTAAGCCCAATAATCTCATAGTTAATTCATATTTATATTATTTCTTAAAATTGGCTAACAATAAAAATATTATCTAATAAATTCAAATTAACCTAAAATAATCCCTAAAATAAATGAATAAAATAGAATAAAATATATAAAATTTGAGATTTATCAATCCTTGGCACATTTCTTAGCTATAGTCCTCATCATAAAGGTTATAAGTGTCTTGATCCCTCTGGGCAAGTTTATATCTCTTGAGACATCAAATTTAATGAGCTTCTGTTTCCCTTTCTCACTAAATCTGCATTTGGTTCTCCACAGGTATCTCAATTTGGTAGTTTGCCTTATTTAGCAATTCTACTTGCTTCAACTGATGATCCTTCTGCTGCACCATAGCCTGCTCCTGATTTGTCACCAAGCTTTTTACATACTGAGCCTTTGTCTCCTGTTGGCTCTTAACAATTGTTATCTCAGTCTCATTCTTCTAGTGCATCCAGCTCAAGTTTAGTATCCACTTCTCTAGCTCAATCATCAGCAGCCTCTGGTCAATTAACTGCGGCTGTCTCTGCCAGTCGTCCTACTCACACTACTCATCCTATGCAAACTCACTCTAAATCTGGAATTTTCAAACCACGGATTTTTATAGTATCTCCTGTTCCGAAGTCAATCAAAGCTGCTCTTCAGGATCCCAACTGGCTCGCTGCTATGAAATCTGGTATTAAGCTCTCTTGGTCAATGAAACCTAGAGTCTAGTTCCTTCACCAGTCAATTGTCCAACCATAGGTTGCAAATGGGTATGGCGTGTCAAAGAAAAGCAAGATGGCACACTTGACAAATATAAGGCAGGTTTGGTTGCTAAAGGATTTCAACAAACCTTTGGGTTTGATTATACTAAAACCTTCTCTCTTGTCATTAAATCTGCTACAATTCGTACTATTCTTACCATAGCTTTGTCTCAACAAAGGAATATTTTCCAAATTGATGTCAATAACGCCTTTTTAAATGGGGTTCTTGATGAAGATGTATATATGCAACAACCTCCTGGGTTTGAAGTTGGTTCTACTCCCTTGGTATGCAAATTCCGCAAAGCTCTCTATGGTCTTAAACAAGCGACAAGCTCCTCGGGCTTGGTTTAAGTGTCTTACTGCTGCTCTTCATAAGTGTGATTTTACCTCTAGTAAGTGTGATCCTTCTCTATTTACTATGCACTTTGGTTCCATCATCACTTATGTGCTTGCTTATGTTGATGACATTATCATCACTAGCAACTCTATGCCTTTCATATATGAGCTTAAGTTCAAATTAAATGATGAATTTGCTCTCAAGGTTTTAGGCGACCTTAGTTATTTTTTAAGTATTGAGGTCCGTAAAACATCTACTGGTGGTCTCACTTTGTCACAACACAAGTATATCACTGAATTGCTTACAAGGGCTGGTATGTCCAATTGCAAACCAGTCAAGACTCCTATGGTTTCCACCCCACATATGGCTGGCTCGCTCTTAATTTAGGGGCCAGATAGTCATGCCTGAATCATGACTTAATAATTGTTGTAAAACTGTGACTAAATATAGACGATATTCACTGGCAAAAAAAAAAAAAAAAGATATATTATTTTAATAATATGTGGCTGAACCGTACGGGTAACAAAGTTGCCGTTCAACTAACCATGGTTTTCATAAGCCAGATCAAACTATAATTAATTTAGTGACGATTTTGCCAATAAATGCAGTCAAGTATTTTGTGACTTATGGTTCATTTAGTTTTGCAAGAAGAAATTTTTTACATAGCCATGTATGTATATATGATGGTCATTTAGTTTGTAACAAAAATAATTGCCCCGGGGGGGATTATATGTATATAGGGTTAGGGATTATCTCAGTTAATTTTGACAACTAATTGATCAAATATGCTTAGCTAGTAGTCCACATGCACTACAAAAAAACAAGAAATTAGAGACGGAAATTAGCGACGGAATTAATTCCGTCGCTATTCCGTCTCTAAACCGTCAATAATTCCGTCGCTAATTTTAGAGACGGAATCAGAGACGGAATTTAGCGACGGAAAAATTCCGTCGCTAATTTCCGTCTCTAAAATTTTAGAGACGGAATCAGAGGCGGATTAGAGACGGAATTTAGCGACGGAAAAATTCCGTCGCTAATTTCCGTCTCTAAAATGTTAGAGACGGAATTTAGAGACGGAATAATTCCGTCGCTAATTTCCGTCTCTAAAATTTTAGAGACGGAATCAGAGGCGGATTAGAGACGGAATTTAGCGACGGAACAATTCCGTCGCTAATTTCCGTCTCTAAAAATTTAGAGACGGAATCAGAGGCGGATTAGAGACGGAATTTAGAGACGGAATAATTCCGTCGCTAATTTCCGTCTCTAATTAGAAATTAACATAGTAAATGAAGAAAGAAGAATTGTAGTGCTAATTTCTTGAAATTAATTAGCCTGCTAATCAATTTATTCATACACTTATTTATTAGTGTTACTAATATGATTTCTTTAAAAAAATAAAAATACAATAGTTGTTTTGGAAGCTATATATAGTTATGAAATCCGTAGATAAAAATTAAAAAAAATACAAACAAAGAACACTAATATATAAAAGTTAAAATTCATAACAACTCATGATACAATTTATAAGGTATAGTAGACATCACAATTTATTTCTTTGAGTTTTATGCAAAGCATAGGATTTTATTTATAAAATATTGAATTGGTGACAAATTACAATAATGTATTCTATCATTTCAAATAATACATAAAAACATGTAATAATTACTACTACATATATTATAGGGAAAATTCCATATAAAGCTATTTAAAATAGGATAATTCTAAATTAGGTTGGCAAGTATTATCCTTTCATTTTTCTTTTGCCACACTTGATAAAAATAACTACATTATTTTTATAAGAAAACTCAAATTTTTAAATTTTTTTATCTTTGATATCAATTGAATGATTTTTGGTTGAAAAAAAATCAAATTTTTTGATTAATTTTAATATCAATTAAATGATTTTTAGTTGGTATGTATCATAGTTCCTTTTTTTTTTTTTTTGCTTGAATTATTTTTTATGATCCTTTTAGAGCATAAAAAATTCCTTTGATTTAGAAAACTTATGTTTTGTTTGATTATATATTAATGTTGATATATATATAGATCAATAAAGTCATATAGCAATAAGAGGGGAGAGAAGAAAGGGGAGTGCATTAAAGTTATTTTACCCATTCCTAAATTGGGTTAATAACTTAATTAAGGATTTGTTAAATTTACCAACCTCATTTAGAATTTTTCTATTTTAATAGCTCTCCTCTCTCTCGGAATCATTGAATCACCGTTTTCTCCCTTCTCCGTCAGCCATTGCAGCTCTCCTCTCTCAAACTCTCTCTTCCTCAGCTGGTTTGTTTAGTTCAATGTTAAATACTCATTTGATTTGTTAGTTGAGACTAATAAGTAGGATTAGAGTGGTAGTCAACAAGCCAAAGCAAATAATTAGTCAAAGTATAATTTGAAAATTCACTATAATGAGTTGTTGTATTTTGGACTAAAACTCTCAATATTTAAGTTATACAATTTGAAAATTCACTATAATTTAGAAAAATAAAGTAAAATATATTTAATTATTCATAATGTCTCTGCTTTTCCCTTCCCACTCACTTTAAAATTGTATATCATGTATGTATACTAGCAGCTGTGAGATAATTTACTATAATATAGTGTCAGTATATTACAACAGGTATTTTCAGTTTCACACTAAACCCTCTGCTTGTTCTAATAAATTTACTGGTTTTTCTGGAAGCTCTCAGCTTTTCATATCAGTAATGTGGATTGATTCATTGTTTTCACTTCAAATCCTTGACAAAAAAAATTGGTCAACCCAAGAATGTATCAAAAAAGTTGTGTTATCGAACTTGATTTGAAAATGTAATTTCTTACAATGAGCTCAAGTTTATTTGCAGGTTTTTCCCTGATGATTGGTTTTTTTGTTTCCTTTCTTGCTTCGTTGATATATATAAACCTTTAGGCACACAGATCTGCGAGGAATGAGATCTGCCCCATAATCCATCAAATTAAGGAAGCTGAATCTGAACTATATTTCATGGTGATATTGCTCCTATTTCATGGTCAGAGCATCATATGAAAAAAAAAAAAAAAAAGTAAACAGAATGACTTGTTGATTGCTTGTTATTGTTGTGTTAATTTGAGTGGTCAAATTCATTTTAGTGGTTGTATACCGTCCATTATTTTATATTTATTCATATCTTTTAACTTTTTGTACTCATTATTTTCTTTAATAGGATCATTACATGAGGATCAAGACATCTAGAAGTTCTAATACAGATTCTCCAAGTGATGTGCAATCAAATCAGCTAGATGAAGAAGAAATGAATCTATATTTAGAGGCTGGAGGTGGTAAATATTATAGGATGGTTACTAGGTTGTTTGACATTAAATATTTGTGTAATTTGTTTGATATATTATATACATTTTCACTTTAATACTTTTGTTGCTTTGTAATTGTTAATATCCTATCATTTTAGAATTTGGTTTGAATTTGATTTTATTTGCAATCAATTTAATTACACTTTCAATTTTTTAATTATTATAGGTTATTAAGATTGACTTACCGTTAAATACAACATATAAAAAAAAATTTCAAAGAAAATATTTAAAAAGTTTAGAGATGGATTTGTGACCGAAAATTAAATATTTTTTCTAAAAAAGATTTCATTTTGCAACAAATTAGCGACGGAATTTCCGTCACTAATCCGTCTTAAAAATTAGCGATAGAATTAAATTGTTATTTTAAAAAAATTTAATTTGCGACGGATTAGGGACAGAAATTCCGTTGCTAATCCTGAACCAATTAGCGATGGAAATTCCGTCGCTAATCCGTCTCAAAAATTAGCGACGGAATTTCCGTCTCTAATCCGTCTCAAAAATTAGCGACGGAAATTCCATCGCTAATCCGTCTCAAAAATTAGCAACGGAATTTCCGTCTCTAATCCGTCTTAAATATTAACGACGGAAATTAGTCATTAGAGACGGAATTTCCGTCGCTAATTAGAGACGGAAATTCCGTCTCTAATCCGTCTCTAAATTAGCGACGGAATTGAAATTTCCGTCGCTAACACAATTAGTAACGGCCTTTTTAGAGACGGAACATTTTCCGTCTCTAATCTGTCGCTAATAAATTAGCGACGGAATTAGCGACGGAAATTCCGTCGCTAATAATTTTAGCGACGGAATAAATTCCGTCGCTAATAACCAATTTTTTTGTAGTGATGTTATCTATGTCTTTTTGTTAAGGTGCAAATTTAACTCAGAAATCCATGTGTTATTTATTTCATTTTTTTAAGATTAAATTTAAAACTTTTAGGGTAAAATTGTCACCCGAAAAACATCCGTCAGATATAATGGACGATTTCATTGTGTGTGTGTGTGTTCCGTGAGACCTTCAAATATTAATTAAATCGACGATTTCATGGTGTGTGTGCGTAATATAATGGCAGAGATAGTCCGTGAATTTGAAAGGTAAATAAATTAAAAGAACAGAGGTGCCTGATAAAAAGGACAACACTATCAGACACGAAAAATTAAAGATCCAACAAATACAACCTTAATTAATTAATTGGAAAGAGGAGATGGAGATATTTTCTAATTGACACTTTTCGAGTGCTGACGACATGCATGCATAAATTAAAGCCCAAACTTAATTGACAAGACTGCACGAAGCTTGTTATCTTATCCTGATTAATATAACAAAAGGCAAACAAGTACCAAGAATAGATAAAAATCGAACAAATCAATTAATTAATGGAATGGGACAAAGAATAAAGAATGTAACATAATTAATTTGTCCTATATATATATATATATATTTATGCAGACTCTGCCACATCCTACTTGCGTTCTTCCTCTATTATCAAACCACTTGTTAACTCCATTATCAAATTAAAGAAGACGCTTGCTTGCCTGAGAATCTGCATGAAGATGATAATGAAGAAGGAATAATAATCAAGTGTTTGAGGTGGAAACGATTTTCTGGACGGCGGGGATACGAGTTCCAGATGAGGCAGTCGTCGTAGTAGCCGGAGATTGATGAGAAGTTGGACATTTTGTGTAGGAAAATACAGTCTGAGGGTTGTTCCTATAATCCATTTTAACTCTATCGCTAGGTTAATATATTGGAATATGAGTCGTCGTCGTGTTCGATAAACCAAGCACGGAGGGCGTGTGTGTTAGAATGTATAGATATAGGGTTATTGGGCCTATAGGGCCAGAGGCCCAGTAGTATAGTTGGGCTGTGTTTAGATCACTGCAATGTTACTTTGTATGTATATATTGAGATCATACTATGATCAGGTGTATGGATTCATTATTATTGTGGAAATAATATAGGTAAAGGGCATGTGTGTTCTCGATGCCCTGATTTTTCAAGTGCAAGAGTTCATGCTTCCAACATGGTACCAGAGCCCTGGTTGAGATTCAAGAAACCACACTACAATCCATCACCTTAGTTCATTGGGCCACCAGAAAAACAAGAACATGCCCAGGACCTATCCAGAGAGATAGCCACTCCAGTGTATCAAATGATTGGGCCGGAAAACCAAGAAAAGCCCACTGTGAAATCAAGAATGGGCGCCCCATCCAACTGGACCCACGGAGTGCCGTCGCCAGATCGATCTTGACTGTTTAACCTAAATAGCCATACCAATCCCTTAGGTTCAGAATCGCGATTACGCCCTTAGGTTCAGAATCGCGATTCTCTGATTCTTGCTTTCGGACCAATCAACCCTACACAAATTTAGGGCAGTCCGTGTTCATCTCATCTGATTTCCGCCATAGCCGTGTTCCTCTAAGCTTGCTCGGCGGCGGACGTGAATCTTGATCGATTGAATTTTTTTCTCCATGATTTCGATTCTGTGAACAGTATTGCAACAGAGTATCTTTCCTTCCAATGGCATCGTCGAAGAATGTTGATGATAGCGTCGTTGATGGGCTCAGATTTATGCATCCTCTGTACCTCCATCCATCTGACACGCAGGGAACCTCCATCATCCCACATGTTCTAACAGGAAGCGATAACTACACCGTCTGGAGCAGAGCAATGCGAATTACACTTCTTGGTAAGCATAAACTGGGATTTATTGATGGTTCTTGCAAGAAGGACACTCAAGAAATCAATTTGCAAGCCTAATGGGAACATTGCAATGCTGTGGTATTATCTTGGCTGTTAAATTCACTTTTGAAGGATCTCGCAAGTAGCGTAATATTTTTTCAGAGTGCTCATCTTGTGTGGATTGATCTTCAGGAACGTTTCGACAAAGTCACAGGCTCAAGAATTTTTTCCTTGCACAGAGAAATCAGCTTGCTTCACCAAGGTTCCTCTTCTATTTCTACATATTGTACTAAACTAAAAGAACTTTGGGAAGAACAGGCTTCATTACTCCCTCTGCCATCTTGTAACTATAGTACCTCGACTGTGTATGCCGAACGAACCCAGCAGCAAAAGTTGTTGCAGTTCCTAATGGGACTTAGTGAATCATTCAGTAATGCTCGAAGCCAAATTCTGTTAATGAGTCCTTTTCCCTTCGTCAACCAAGCCTTTGCAATGATTGCCGAAGACGAAGCACAAAAATTACTTATAGACAACCCCAAGCCTGCGCCACTTGATGGAGTTGCCATGACTATTCGTGGACGAGGACGAGGCCGTGGGAGAGGGAGATTTCGTTCAGCCCTTGTCTGCGGACACTGTCAAAAAAGGGGCCATACTAAAGAAGCTTGTTGGGAGATAATTGGTTACCTGGCAGATTTTAAGGGGAACAAACCCAAGACAAACTCAGAGGCCTCTGCACATCAACTTGGAACTGAAACCCCTTCTGAAAGCGAAAAAGCACAACAAATTGTATCTACTACCTTCACCCAGGAGCAATATGAACGTCTTTTAGATCTACTCAAATGTGATTCTGAAGGCACTGTCTATGCCCTTACTGGTACACAATTAGGTTTGCATTTGAATTGTTTAGGAGCAAAAACTCATAGTAGATGGGTGCTGGATTCAGGTGCCACAACCCATATCATTGGAAACCTATCTCTTTTTGACAGTTATAGGGTTAATGATAGTGCCATAACAACCATTAAAATACCAAATGGGGACAGGGTGATAGTTAGTCATATAGGGACAGTTAAATGAAATATATTTACATGATGTTTTGTATACTGCACAATTGAAATTTAACCTTATATCTGTTCCAAGGATAACTAGAGACCTTAAATGCATGGTAGTATTTTTTCCTGAATACTGTTTGTTGCAGGATCTTCAAAGTGGCAAGAAGAAGGGGATTGGTAAGCTAGAAGAGGGACTATACATGTTAAAATTCTCAGAGAAACCTACTGTTTTGAATGTTACTAATATGGAAGTATGTAAGCATGATGACTTGTGGCTATTGCATAATCGTTTAGGACATGCACCACTCCCTGTTTTGAGACATTTGAGCTTTGTAAAGGATAAACATGTGTCATTCAATAAAGATTGTGATATTTGCATTCAATCCAAGAAAAACCGTCTCCCCTTTAATTCTAGTTGTATTAAGTCTAATGCATGCTTCGAATTGTTACATATGGATGTTTGGGGGCCTTATAGGACCCCTACACACCAAGGACATCGTTTCTTTCTAACTATTGTAGATGATTATTCTCGAAGCACTTGGATCTTTCTTATGAAATTTAAATATGAAACGGGTCAATGTATACGAGATTTTCTTGCTTATATTGCTAATCAATTTTCTGCCTTTATAAAAAGAATAAGGAGTGATAATGGGACAGAATTTACCAATCATGATCTTAGAGATTACCTTGCAGGGAAAGGTATAATTCATGAGACCTCATGTCCATATACACCCGAACAAAACGGGATAGTAGAAAGAAAGCACCGTACCCTCATGCAATTTTCTAGAGGCTTAATGATACAATCAGGGGTTCCTCTCAAGTTTTAGGGGGAATGTGTCCGAATGGCTGCTCACTTAGTTAATAGAATACCAACTAAGGTTCTAGGATACATTACATCATATGAAAAAGTATACGGAAAAGAGCCTAAGTATGATCATCTCCGAATATTTGGATCACTAGCTTATGCCACAAATCTGACTACCACAGATAAATTTGAGTCTCGAACCTTCCCATGTGTATTTTTGGGCTATCCAAATAATCAAAAGGGGTATGTGCTTTTAGATCTGAAAACCCATACTGTTATCATTAGTAGACATGTAACATTTGTTGAAAACCATTTCCCATTTAGAGAACAAAGAGGAATAAACCAAAGGGAAGTCCCTCCGGAAGTGAGAGATATGTTCTTATTTGATGATGAACATAGGATAGATCAATCACAACCTGAAATGCACTCACATACTACAGGAAGAGAAGATGGCAACATTACAATACCAGTAGAGTCTAGTGAAGAATTAAATCATGACAGTCAGCGTTCAAACTCAAGGATGGATAGAGACAGAAGGCCTCCTATTTGGGCCAAAGACTATGTTTGTAGCATGATTACAAAAGATTCACATAAGAATAACAGTCGCTATCTTTATCCAATTGATAATTATATATCCTATAAGAACATATCTGCTGCTCACCTATGTTTTCTATGTCATATAGATGCAGTTGTAGAACTTAAAAGCTATCATGAAGCAATCTAGAATAATGAGTGGATCAAGGCCATGAACCTTGAAGTGGAGGCACTAGAAAATAACAAGACTTGGGAGTTGGTTCCTTTGCCAAAAGGTAAAAGGCCCATTGGTTGCAAATGGGTCTACAAGGTTAAGTATAAATCCAATGGTGAAATTGATAAGTATAAAGCTAGGCTAGTTGCTAAAGGATATAACCAGTAGGAGGGGATTGATTATCATGAAACGTTTTCTCCTGTTGTAAAAATGATTACTGTACGTATGAATTTAAAAATAGCAGCCATAAACAAATGGAATATATATCAAATGGATGTGAATAACACTTTTCTGCAGCATGATTTAGAAGATGAGGTTTATATGACCATACCTCAAGGTGTTCATAGCAAGGGGGAGAACCTTGTGTGCAAATTGCGGAAATCACTCTATGGACTAAAGCAGGCCTTTAGGCAATGGAATTGTAAGTTGCCTATGGCATTAATAGAAGGAGGCTTTACTCAAAGTAAGCATGACTATTCACTCTTCCTTCAAACCTACAAAGATGGTGAGACTATTCTGATCCTTGTCTATGTTGATGACTTACTGATTACTGGTAGTGATGAGAGAAAAATAAGAGAGGTAAAGGATTTTCTTCATCAGAAATTTAAAATTAGAGACCTAGGTATTATGAAATACTTTCTTGGAATAGAAATGGCTAGGTCAACTAATGGCATTGTCATCTCTCAAAGGAAGTATGTTTTGGATTTATTGGCAGATTCTGGTATGAGTGGTTGTAAACCAATAGGCATGCCAATGCCTCAAAACTTGAAATTAGTAGGTTATCAAGAGGGAAAGGATAAGGAATCTGATTTGTTGCAAGATCTCGAGAGATATAGGCGATTAATAGGTAGGCTAATCTATCTCACTGTCACATGCCTTGATATTTGTTTTTCAGTGCAGGTGTTGAGCCAATTTATGCAACAGCCATTGAAAGTGCACATGGCAGCGGCATTAAATGTGGTTCGATACCTGAAACAAAGCCCGGGAATGGGAATACTTATCAGTTCAGGGGGAGATGTGTCAATGAGCTGTTATTGTGATTCGGATTGGGCATCATGTGAGATGACGAGAAGGTCTGTTTCTGGTTACTTGATCAAATTGGGAGGATCACTGGTTCATTAGAAGACGAAAAAGCAAACAACTCACTACTACAAAAATAGTGATTAGTGGCGCACCTTTTGTGGCACTTCTTTAAAGAAGTGCCACAGTTTCTTTCTAGATTTTTTAAATTTTTATTTTTTTAAAAAAAAATACTTTAGGTGGCGCTTTTTCAAGGAAGTGCCACAGCTGCATAGTGACATTAGGTGGCGCTTCCTTGAAGAAGTGCCACCTAAGGTGTTTTTTTTTTTTAAAAAAAGAAGAAGTAGCAGCTGTGACGCTTGCTTAAGGAAGTGCCACAGCTGCTATGTATTTTGTGTGGCACTTGCCTTAGGAAGCGCCACACAAAGTATTTTTTTTTTTAATTTTTTTTGAATTATTCTCTCTCCTGCAATCTGGTTCTATCACATTTATCCTCTTAATCTCCACTCCCCATTTAACACGTGCCATCACTCTTTATCTTCCTAGTCCCTATATTTTCTCCTTCTCTTCTTTTTGTCATTCATCACCGTCTCTACTTCAATCGCTACTTCCTCTTTATTCCTTTATCACTCATCACCTTTGTGAGGATTTTTTTTTTTGAAAAATTTGTTGTCTTCCAAATTTTTACATCTATAAATAATAGATCTTCAATCGCTTTCCCTTCCCTGGAGATCTTATGAAGATGGTGACACTTCCTTCCTTCACACATGCACACTCTCTCTCTTTTCACTTGTTTCTTCTTCCATTATTTTTATATTAAGCTTCGAATTTTAGATCTGCGTCGTCCAACTTAGCATTAGCCACGAAGTAGTAAGTTTATTTGATCTAATTGCTATTTTAGTTGCATTATATCTCATATATAACTTACCAGTTTATTTTGAATAATAGTTTCTTACTATTATGTTGCATATGTTTCTACAGGAGAAGAAATCTTTGGCTTTTTATGACGGAGGGAATGGTGTTCGTATTGTTTTATCAATTGCTACGTTGGTAAAGAACGTTCATATTTACTTTCAAGTTTCCTACTTTTAATTTTTTTAATTTTCCTTGATGAAGAATGCTTCTGAAATTTATTTTATCATTTTATTCCTAAAAAAATTATTCTCATTTGTATATGCTAAAAAATAAATGAGATAAAATTAAATGTTATTATATATAAGTTGTATTTATTTAGTAGTTATAATTATTATTATTGATGATTTTCATGAGTAAAATAATTATTTATTTTAACACTTATATTTTACTTAGTAGTGATTTTGTTAATTATTTATTTGGTAATTTTTTAAATTTTGTTGTGGATATGAAAATGCGTTTAAAGTGTGTTATCAACTATAATTATGGGGTTCTTTTGAAAAAAAATAATTATAGGGTTCTAAAAGAAAAATACGAAAATAATTTTTTTTTTAAAAAAAATACCTAGGGTGGCGCTTGCTTGAAAAAGTGCCACAGGAGGTGACCTCCTGTGGCACTTGTTCAAGTTCAAGCAAGCGCTACCCTAGGTATTTTTTAAAAAAATAAAAAAGAAAATACCTAGGGTGGCGCTTGCTTGAACAAGTGCCACAGGAAGTGACCTCCTGTGGCACTTGTTCAAGCAAGCGCCACCCTAGGTATTTTCTTAAAAAAATAAAAAATAAAATATCAAGGGTGGCGCTTGCTTGAACAAGTGCCACAGGAGGTCACTTCCTGTGGCACTTGTTCAAGCAAGCGCCACCCTTGATATTTTTTTTTTTAAAAATAATTATTGACTTCCTGTGGCACTTTTTTAAGGAAGCGCCACAGGAAGTGTTTTTTTTTAAAAAAAATATATATATGCTGTGGCGCTTCCAAGCGCCACAGCTTGTTTTAGTGGTGTCTTGATATGTGGCACTTACTAAGCACCACAACTAATTCAAATATAAGCGCCACAGCTTTATTTTTTTGTAGTAGTGACTGTATCAAAGTCCTCGGCAGAAGCTGAATACCGAGCCCTTGGATCTGCCACCTCAGAAATAGTATGGATGGAGGGGGCTACTAAGGGAACTTGATTTGCAACAGGAAGGTCCAATGCCAGTCTATTGTGATAGCAAAGCAGCCATCCATATTGCAACTAATCCAGTATTTCATGAAAGAACGAAGCATATCGAGATAGATTGTCACTTTGTTCGTGAAAAAGTGCAATCGAAATTGATTTGTTTAGAGCATGTGAAATCAGCAGATCAGCAAGCAGATTTATTAACTAAAGCTGTTACAAAAGAAGCATAGAATAACATTCTAAGCAAGTTCGGGGCAATAAATATCTTTGAAATCACAACTTGAGGGGGAGTGTTAGAATGTATAGATATAGGGTTATTGGGCCTATAGGGCCAGAGGCCCAGTAGTATAGTTGGGCTGTGTTTAGATCACTGTAATGTTACTTTGTATGTATATATTGAGATCATACCATAATCAGGTGTATGGATTCATTATTATTGTGGAAATAATATAGGTAAAGGGCATGTGTGTTCTCAATGCCCTGATTTTTCAAGTGCAAGAGTTCATGCTTCCAACAGTGTGTGTGTGTGTGTATATAGATAGAGAGATAGATAGGCTAACATGGATGAGTATTTACAGAGAAGAAGGAGCTGAAATTAAGAGATTATTGTGTTGAGTTAATAATTTACAGAGAAAGTTCTGGTGAGAGATTGTAAATAGAGTTAAAGCCATGTTGGAAAGACCAGCAAAATTAATTATTTATGATTAGTTTGGCGATGCAACAAAATAATGTGGGTTGCTTCCAGTCATCGTGTGATGAGGCAATGTTTTGTCATTTGATTAGAAATTAATTTAATTAATGATTTTTTTTAAAAAATAAACATAGGCATAAGTTTGAAGTTTGAGTTGAAACACAGTTCTACGTTAAGTATTGTATCCACATTGGCGTATGTAACTACTCCATTTGAAAAGGTCAGCGGGTATAAGTTGCAATTAGAGCCAGGGGTATAATTGGTAAACTAAATCCAATGTGGGGACAAAATGGGACATTCACAAACATTTTCATGCAGAAATGAAGGGGCTAATTCCGTTCTACGTTCCTCGAAGTTATCAGAAACAAACTGAATGTTATTAATCAGCACATATCACCGACGCGGCTTCAACACTGTCTCTGAAAATGTTTGAGCCCCAAACGTACGTATTACTTCGAATTGAACAGAACTTTCTCTGTAAATTACTAATTCATTTATTTATTATATATTAATAAACAATCTCTTCCTTCCTTCCTTCCTTGTTAAACTCTGTATATATATAAACGTTCATTCCTCATCAAGCTTCATTCATTCACAGCAAACCCCAATCTATACATCTCTCTGATCCATCGATAATCTTTCTGCTTAATTGACTATGAGTTCTTCAGGCCTCAAAATCCAGAACATTCTTTGCCCTACGGAAGGTCCGGCTCCTCAGGGTTCGAACACGAGACCTGACACTCGAACCCCAACAGGTCCGCCTCCTCAGGGTTCGAACACTAGACCTGGCACTGGCACTGGAATCCCAAGCCCCAGGGGTCACTTTTCCACCTCTCGATGACTCCTTTCCTAATTCTATTTATCAGGTTGATATAGTGCTTAATTGTTTACATCAATTTATTTTAAGTAATTTTGCACTACACTATAAGAGAGAGAGAGGTAGATATGTGTGAGAAGTTTTGACTTATAGTTATAAAGCATAAAAATACTTCTATTTTCATGCAGATTAATCTTGCGGATGAAGGCTACGTCATTGATTATGGGGTCAAGTGGATAGACATAACGGAATAATCAAGCAGTTGCATATATATGTAGGGCACATTAATATATGTGATCATATATTATTTATTCTTTATTTGTTGGTTTTATGTACGTGTTTTGATTTAAGTGGATCATTCCTTGTACATTTGTTTTTATTTTTGTAATCATTGGAATAAAATAAGATAGTTTCGTGTCTATCAGTATCAGATTTGGCCTTTATATATGTGGGCACACTATCGGCGGCGGCGGCGCTTAAAAGGTAAAAAATAGAGAGTACTTTTTTTTTTTGCCAAATAAAAAAAAAAAGACAGTACTCTATAAACTAATCTATTTAATATTATTTTGAAGATCTAACCGAATAATTCCCCCACTTATTATTTTTAACTTCTACTAACTAAATAACTCAATTTTAAACTTTTTTTATACCAGTGTCTCGATTTAAAACTCCATTACGTTTAGTTAAATGGTAAAGAAGGGTAAAAGTGTAGGTAAAGGTTAAGAATAAATCAAACCCTTTCTGTATGTATAGAAACATAAATATATGAGATATAAATCACAAACTTATTCGATTTTGTTAATCAACGAAACCGATCGATATGTATAGTTTAACTAAATAAATGGCTTTGGTTAATAAAAAAGGGATGTAACCTTTAACCAACCAATATACATGGCTATACTAACTCCCGTTCTAAACCCTCAACCCTAAAAGCTATGCAGTAGATTATTTTGGTCTTAAATATAATATCTCAATATATTATTATATATATATAGTCGTGGCCTGAATTATGATTTAATTATGGTTATAAAACTGTGTGACTAACACGTGACTTAGACACGACATTATTTTAGACGTATGTGGCTGAACCATATATAGTTTAATCAAAGGTTAACAAAATTGTCGTCAAATTAAACATGGTTTTCATAACCCTTAATAAAACATATAATATAGTCGCGATTTTTTTTCACCAATAAGTGTACTCTCAAGAATTTTTTGACATACGGTTCATTTAGTTTGTAAAAGAACATTGTTACCTATCTCTATATCTACCACTAGTTAGTTGTGTACGCTCGTTATTTATATATGCCGTTAAATAGTCACATATTAATTCGACGATTTTCGAGCATGTAATATTAAAAAAACAGATATTCCATCAATTTAACAGATAAATAATTTAAAAGAGGAGCGATCGATGAATAGGGCAATAATATACAATCAGGCACCGAAAAATCCAATTAAAAAAGAGGAGATATTGATTATTGAATTCAATTTTTTTGAGCGCTGCCCAAACTTGATAGACACCCACTATACGAAAATTGTTAGCTTATTCTTAATTATAACAAAAAGCAAACGAAGAGTACAAATCACATATTAGGAGAATTATTCATAAGGATGTAATCACTTAAAAAGAAAAAAAAAATTCTCGCTACAACTTATCAGTATGCGATAACAAGTTCCCATACGTTAAATGATTACAAGTTCATACCGTGATTACATTTATTTCTTGGACCTTACAGTAAATTTCCTCCCCATTTTTTTACGAATGAATGAAACCTAGACTCAAACTAAAAAAAGAACGAACAAATGACGAAATGGAACAAAGAAGAAAGAACATGTGTATGATTAATCTTTCCTATATATGCAGACTCTGCTACGTACGTACTTGCACTCTTCATTTATAACCAAACCACCTGTTAACTCCATTATATATCAAAGAAGACGCTTGCTTGCTCCACCATCTGCATGAAGATGATAATGAAGAAGGAAGAATCAAGTGCTTTTATCTCTGGAAACTACTTTCTGGACAGTGGGGATGCCAGTTCCACCGGTTGGGGCGGTCGTAGTGGCCGGAGATTGAGAAGTGGGACGTTTTGAATCACGGGAGAAAACTGCCTGAGGGTTTGTTTTCTTATAATCCATATCTGCGAGTCGATCGATCGCTAGGTTAGAAAGCCTGAAAAACGCAAATATATGAACGAGTGGTGGTGGTGGTGGTGGATAAGCCACGGAGGGCGTATGTGTGTGTGTATATATACACATAGCGAGGAGAGGCTAACATACATATGGCTAGCTTATGATACAAGGTAGAGAAATTTCAAACCTTGTTTGAGGGGTTAAACAGCCGCGTTTAATTAATAAGCCGTTTACTGTACACGTGGATTGATGGATCGGAGGATAATTTCCAGGAACCTAGTGTGTGAAATAAGCGACCAAGAATGTGTAACATAACTGTGTGTGTATATGTATATACATATAAATATATATATGCTATCATGTGTATATAGCATTAAAATAAAGAAGAAGAAGGAAGGAAGAGATTGTGCTGAATATCAGTAAGTTACAGAGAAAGTTCCTGGGAGATCCCAAACATTTTCGAGCTTGTTTATTTACGTATGTTTGGGGCTCAAGCAGCTGAAGGATTATTACATACACAGCATAATAATCTTTGTAACTGCTCCGTTTGAAGAGGTCAGCGGGCAAAAGTTGCAAGAGCCCAGGGGTATAATGGGTAAACTGAATCCAATGTGGGGACAAAATGGGACATTCACAAACATTTTCATGCATAAATGAAGGGGCTAATTCCGTTCTACGTTCCTCGAAGTTAACGGAAATTAACTGAATGTTATTAATTAGAGTTGACCGCCAGCTCATATCACCGACACGGCTTCAACACTGTCTCTGAAATGGTTGAGCCAACGTACGTCTTACTTCGAATTGAACAGAACTTTCTCTGTAAATTACTAATTCATTTATTTATTATATTAATCAACAATCTCTTGATTTTCTTCTTTCCTTCTACGTTATAAAGCTATATATATATATCTATGTTCATTCCTCGTCAAGCTTCATTCATTCACAGCAAACCCCAATCTATCTATATATCTCTCCCTGATCGATTGATAATATTTCCGCTTAATTAACTATGAGTTCTTCAAGCATCAACATCCAGAGTATTCTTTGCCCTCCTCCCTCGGGTCCGGCTCCTCGGACTCAGGGTTCGAACACTAAACCTAGCACACACATGCCAAACACCAAGGATCACTTTTCCACCAGTCGATGACTCCTTTCTTAATTCCATTTATCAGGTTAGTATAGCGGAAAATAATGTCTCCGTTGATTTCTTTCTCCATTGAATTTTTCAATCATTGGATCAAGTTTTAATAGTTGTAATTTAATATTATATAAAAACATTAATATAATATTAAGTCTCAACTATTGAAACTTGATCTAATGGTGGAGACATTCAATAAAGATGAAATGGAGACAGAAATCAATAGAAACATTCTTTTCCTGTTAATATAGTGCTTAATTGTTTACATCAATTTATTTTAAATAATTTTACACTGCACTATAGGAGAGGTAAATATGTGAGAAAAATTTAGTCTTATAAAGCATAAAAATACTTTTATTTTCATGCAGATTAATCTTGCGGATGAAGGCTATGGGGTCAAGTGGGTCGGCATCAAGGGATAATCAAGCAGTTGCACATCATATATATGTAGGGCACATTAATATATATATATATATATATATATATATGATTATATTATTTATTCTTTATTTGTTCGTTTTTATGTCTATGTTTTGATTTGATTGGATCATTCCTTGTACTTTTGTTTTATTTTTGTCATCATTGGAATAAAATAGGATAGTTCCGTGTCTATCAATGTCAGATTTGGCCTTTATATTATATGCGGGCAAATTGTCGTCGGCGGCGCTCAAAAGATCAAAAAACGACCATATAAACTAATCCATTTAATATTATTTTGAAGATCTAACCGAATAATTCCCAACTTATACTTTTTTTAACTTCTACTAACTAAATAAATCGTATGTCCCAATTTTGAACTTTTTTAACCAGTGTATCGGTTGTTAAAAACTCCATTACATTAAGTTATACGAGGCTAGGTCAAGTAATGGTATATAAACATAAATATATGATCTATAAATCACAAATTAATTCGATTTTGTTAATCAACAAAACCGATCGCAACATAGTTTGAATAAATGGATGGTAAAAAAGAAATGTATATAATGCGCATGCTATTGCGCTTGTTAGCCTTAACCAACCAATATAAATATTATTTATAATACCTGAGCACTCAGTGTTTTTTATTTATAATATGTATGTATATTATACGTGATAAAATTTTTTGGTTAAACCAGAATCTAACCACGGTTTATAATTTAGCATCGATTATTATACATATAGTTATGGCCTGAATCATGATTTAATTTTGGATATAAAACTGTGTGACTAACCCGTGACTTAGACACGACATTATTTCAGACGTACGTACATGGCGCTGAACGATATAGTGGTTTAATCAAAGGTTAACAAAATTGCCGTCGAACTAATAATGGAATAGTCGTAGTTTCCATAACCGCTGATTAAAATACGCATAATTTAGTCATGAATTTAACAATAAGAGTAGTCAATTATTTTGTGACATACCGTTCATAATTTTGTTTAATTTGTAAAAGAAAATTGTTACATATCTGTATGTATGATGGTTAATTAGTTCGCAACAAAAATAATTGGGAGAAATTATATATTCCGCTACATCTTCAAATATTAAATCGAGGATTTCATGCTGTATGTGTGCATTATATAAACAGACGGATATGCCATGAATTTAAAAGATAAATAAATTTAAAGACCAGAGGAGCCTGATGAAAATTAGGACAACATTATGAGGGCACGATACCAAAAAGATCCACACTTGATGTGAGACATACATACACTGCACGAAACTTGTTATCTTATTCTAAATATAAAAAGAAGCAAGCAAGTACAAACTAGGAAGAGTGCAAATCCCATTTTTGGAGGTAGATATGGACACAAGAATGAATGAAACCTACACACATAAAAAACGAACGAACAAATCAGGAAATATAGAACAAAGTATAAAGAACATATAGATAATTTGTCCTATATATGTGAACTCTGCTACTTCCTCCTTGCGTTCTCCTCCCAGCTTGTTATCAAACCTCACTTTCGTACGCTTGCTTGCTCTACCATATGCATGAAGAAAAAGATTTTTCTTTATCTGGAAAAGGTATTCTGGGCCGTGGGGACAGTAATAGTAGGAGCTGCTGCTGCTGCTGCAGCAGCAGCAGCAGCAGCCGCCTGAGATTCAGAAGTGGAACGTTTTGTGGCTTTGGAGAAAACGGTCTGAGAATTTATTTTCCTGTAATCCATTTGATTTAATCGCTAGGTTAAAGCCTGATGAATGCAAATATATATTGGAATGGGTCGTCGTCGTGGTGTTGGATAAGCCACGGAGAGCGTCTGTGTGTGTATATATATAGGCATAGCCAGAGGAGAAAATAGGTTAACATGGGTAGCTTACTCAAGAAGGAAGGAAGGGAAGGCAGAGAAATTTACATAGAAATTTCAAACATGTTTGGGCGGAGAAGCGGGTGAGGGATATATTAAACAGACGCGTTTAATTAATAGGCCGTGTCGTTGTGCCATGGAGGAGAGAAGGTGAACGGAAGACCGCAAGTTTTTACGCTACGTACAACCAACATGCATGGAAACTCGAAGAAAAAGGAGGAGAATGTGTTGAATATTACGAGTAGTAATTTACAGAGAAAGTTCTTGGAGATCAGAATGAAACGCCTAACAATTCGAGCTTCTTTTTACGTATGTTTGGGGTCAGGCAGATGATCGATTTTTATCGTTGAACCAGTTTTTAATGGTTGAGATTTGATGATAAATTTTAATTATATTTAATATTATAATAATATTTTTACAATTATCATTAAATTTTAACTTTTAAAAATTAATCTAATGATTGATATATTAAATAAAGTGGGAGGTCAATGAAAACATCGCTCTCATAAATATTTTTAATGTTTTGCGGGTTCGTGTACCATTTTATACCCCTTCTTTGATTTCGCCTCCATATCCTTGGGTTCGTATCTTTGACCACGCCTCTTCAATTAATTGGATTACTTACTCCAAGTGGGCCCCCAATACCATGATTCCTCCCGCCTTAACGAAAGACTCATGATGACACGCTTGTTTGAAAATTAAAGTTCAAAAAAATATGCATTCTTGTGTTAAAATTATAACTATATTGGTTAATTGACGCAAAGGCACAGTATTAATTTAGGCAAACCGTTGATATTTTATTCATATATATATATAGTTAATGAAACTGTTGATCTGTTTGTGATTATTAACTAGCTAACACAGCCCGGCTACTACTGCTAGCCAAGAATATTGTGATTCACACTATACATAACAACATTATCTTAGGTTAAGGAACCTTATAAAACTAAGGGAACGTTAAGTATTTTAATCCCCAAAATTTAGTTTGCCTTTACTTTCACTTCCTATAATTTACAAAAGTTTCAAGTAACAACCCAAAAAAAAAAAAAAAAAAAAAGAGGACCGTGCCAAACTAAATATTCTTGACGATGCAAAGATAAGAACATTATAGTCCTAAATGTATGTGTAGGCTGATGAGGCAAATTAAGTTTGTCATTAATTGTTGATTAGTAATTAAATTAAGTTTAACTTGAAGTTTGAACGGAAACACATAGTCCTGAACCTTTAAGTATTAGTGTTCACATGACAGCTCATCATGGTGTAAGTTAATTAACTACTCCCTTTGAGGCGGTCAACTGGTCAAAGTTGATGTGGGCAAACATTTCCATGCAAAAATGAAGGGGTTTACGTTTACACTCTACATATCACCGACACGGCTTCAAAACATACATATTAATTACTTGGAAATTAAACACAACTTTCTACGTAAATTACTAATTAAATTACTGGAACACAAGACCCGGCACTCGCATCCCAACCACCAAGAATCACTTTTCCACCAGTCGATGACTCATTTCATAATCATATTCCATCGATCAGGTAAGTGACATTCTTTAGTAGTGTTCATAGTTTAGGATTTGAGGGCTAGTTTTTTTTTATGCCCATGTTTTGATTTGGTTAAATAATTGAGTTAATAATATTCATTGGAAAGCTTCTTCATTAGTAAATCTGTCTCGTTCTTGTACTTTTTGTAATCATTAGAATACTCAGATAAGATAGTTGGATCCGTGTCTATCAGGTTTGGCCGTTATATATATGTGCGAATCGTCTTGGTCGGCGCTGAAAAGGTCAAAACAGATTATTAAAGCCGCTTTGTATCTCTTATTTCAACTTCTCATGATGATAGTTACAACAAGTCAACAACATAAACAAAGTCCATTTAATATTATTAATTTGAAGACCTCTCACGCAATATATGATTCCTCCACTTAGTATTTTTAACTTATACTGTATACTAAATAAATCGTATGTCACACCTAATTAAAAATTCATTACATTAATCAAGCTCTTTGAGGCTGGATCGGTGGTAAAATGGGAAGTTGTGGGCTAGATCCCACGTATAACTAATCTCAAGTTATTAGTGCCTAACCTTTTAATTTGAAATAATAAGTGTATAACACCAATACTTTTTCTTAAAGTTAGAATCATTAATGATCAATTATATTATATAAAAAAAATGGTAAGTATATAAAGACAATATACATCAGCATACATAACAGCTTATACAATTTCAAGAAAATTATTAAAAATTCGGGGGCCTCTCTCTAATCCTGCGTGTGGGTTCCACCAACCTTTCTTCTCTCGTCTCTCGCTCTCCAGGCCATTTTTTTTATGGTTTTGTTTTTCCTGCTCCAACGCTCTTCAAGTTTTCTAAATTCTTTTTGTTCCCCAACCAACTTTTCTAAATTCAAAGTCTTTAATACAATAAAGTTGAACAAAGTCGTGTCTAACAGAATTTCCTTTTTAAATAAACATTGAGATGAGTATATATCGAATCAACTGTAATTTCCATTTTTTTTCCCGATAAAACTGATGATTCATTCTCGTAAGAAACTTTCCCATTTTCATGGCATATATGTAATTAATGTCAACTATTAAAGCGTGTTTGAGAACTAATCAGATAAAGTCATGGTTAACTTTAGGTAGTAAATCAAGTTTTAATAATTTACTATGAGATTTAGAGAGAGAGAGAGAGAGAGAGAGAGACAGAGAGGAGAGATGAGCTGTCTATTGAATATGTGCCAATTGAGTTTTCTTTGATGGATGACCCCGGAGTCCGGGCAACGCAGCCGGCAAGTGCATTGGGGACTATGGTGAATGCTGAAATGATTAAAAATTCGAAGAAAGTAGCCAAAGGAGATTCTCCCACCTCTGCTGAAACGCTTGGAACTATTGTAGAGGAACTGGACCAAATGGTGACGATAAAAGATGCTTCAGGCAAATCAGGAAATGCACTTTCATATAAGGACTCGCTTACGGGCTTTAGGGGAATAGAGTATAACGGGGTTGCTTATGGCAACCCCAATGTCTAGGAGGATGATGTTCTTTCCGATCTTTTGAATCTATCCTGGGAAATTCCTGAGCCTTCAGAAGAGCTAAAATGTCTCATAGATGTTTATCCAACAATGCAATTATTGCAGGACGAATACAATCGATAGGCAAAACCCTGGAATACCTCTCTTATTATCACAGTCCTGGGTGCAAAGTTCAATCTCTACAGGCTAAAGGAGCATCTGTGTAGAATTTGGCAGACAAGCAATTTCGAACTAATTGATCTACCCAATAATTACCATGTTGTAAATTTCAAAGATCAGGAAAAATGGGAGCAACTCTAGAAGAAAATTCTTTTTGGAGGACTGTGGATGATAGCCCAACACACCATCCTTGTGCAGAGGTGGTCTCCATATTTCGATCCTTTCCATAATCCTCTGAGAAGAGTGGCCACTGGGATCAGAATTCCTCGTGTGCCTTTATTGTGCTACAATAAAGAATGTATGTGGAGGCTAGGAGATATGGTTGGGAAGACTCTTAAAGTGGATATGAATTCTATTGAGAGTCTGGAAAATGATGAAGCAAAAATTCACAGGGGACGCTATGCCAGAATCTGTGTGGAATTGGACTTATAGAAAAAATTAATCCCTCGAATTATCTCAGCTTCAGAGCTTTTTAACATAGAGTATGAAGGGCTGGGACTTATATGCTTTACCTGTGGTAGGTATACAGTCATAGAAAAGAGCAGTACCCATGGAAAGTGATACCTGATGATGTTTCTCATGCGGTAGGTCCAATGGTTATTGCGAACTAGGTAGCTTCGACATCATTGAAGGCGTTGTCGGAAAGAGCCCTTTCGGCTAAGGGCGATTAGTTTGGTCCATGGATGTTCGTGCACAAGACTGCTAAAGCGCGTATCCCTAGAACCAATGACGGTAGAGACAGAGTGGGTGGCAAGAGCCATTCCGGAGTTGTAGAGGGTATGGCTGTAGGTAGAGCATCTAGATCCGACGTTCTAGCTAGTACGGAAGTTGGTGAAAGTGGGATTTCCGAGCTGATTTCAAATCCTGAGCAAGGAAATGGGAGAGGCGAGAAGGTCGGTGAGGCACGGTTTACAAAGGTAGAGGTGAGATCTGTAAATTGTAATAAGCTGATTGCAAGGGACGGTCAAACCAAGCTGAAAAAGGGTGTTCACGTGGGAAATATGAGATGGGCCGAAGTGAGGAAGAAGAAGGTAATCACCAAACCCATTCAAAATAAGGACAAATAATGGACTAAGGAATTGGGTATGAGCCCAACTGCTGCAGCTGGTTTGGGAAGTAAAAAGTCTCTTAAAACCAACAAAAGTATGGGCTAAAGATCCCATAACTTAATTATAGGCAACATGCAAAATTGCTGGCCTCACCATACGGATTTTGAGATGCAATTAATAGCCCATATAGCGACTTCTGCTAACAGTGAGCTTCACCAAGAAAAAGGAAAATAATCCAGCACTTTGACATCTACAGGGGACATTGAGAAACAGGGGACATTGAGAAACAGGGGACCAATCTTTCTTCAAACTCTACGAGTATGGTGTCAAGAGAAGGCAGGATATGCAAGAGCAAAGTTCCAAGGCACACTCCTTCTCCCAATTAGAAGTTGTAGTCATGAAGGATGAAAAACCACCAGACAAGTAAGTCTCGTATTCCACTCCTCCTCTGTTTGTATATATCTATTTATGATAGTTTCATCTTGGAATTGTTGTGGGGCGGGTGGTAGTGCTTTTCCTCGGGTGTTGAATGATGTGGTTAAGAAATATGGTATTAATGTGATGTGTTTAATCGAGCCAAGGATCAGTGGTAACCAAGCCGATAAGGTAGTCAGGAAATTGGGTTTTAATGACTGGTTGAGAATTGAGGCCACAGGGTTTGCAGGAGGTATTTGGGTGTTATGGAATAAATGGGAGATTCATCTCGATTATATAACTTCTAATACTCAATTACTGCACTGCAAAATTTCCAATAATAATAATAATCAGATTCCTATGCTCGTTACTTTTGTATATGGGAATACTAGTGTGTTGAAGAGAAAAGATCCGTGGTCGTCTCTATATGCCATCAACCAAACAATGTCCACTCCCTGGTTAGTTCTTGGTGACTTCAATGCATCCTTAATCCTAGTGATAAAGTAGGAGGAGTGGCTCCCATTAATAGCTCTATGAATGATTTTCAAAATTGTATTGATTGCTGTAATCTTATTGAAGTGCCATTTGTGGCTGATAGATTTACTTGAGAAAAAACTGGGGTTAAGGAAAGGCTGGACTAGGTTTTCTGTAACTTTGATTGGGAAATTCAAAACCCTCAAGCCAAAGCTTATCATAACCTCAGATTCAAATCTGATCACAAGGTTGTTATAGTTGCTTATCGAACCAATAATGCATGTAGTAAAAGGGGAAGCAGTTTCCAATACCAAGCAGCATGGTGCATTAAAGAGGGATTCAGTGATGTGGTTAAAGCAGTGTGGCAGGGGAAGAATTGGCTCCAAGGTCAAGAACAGTTTGCGAAAGAGGCTTCTGAGTGGAATGATAGAGTTGTTGGGAATGTAGCAAGAAAGAAGAGAGAAATCATCCGAAGATTGGAAGGAATTGGTCATGCCAGCCATAGAGTGGGGTGTCAGAATGGTCTTTACAAGATTGAAAAGCAACTTTGGAGCATGTACCAAAAAAATGCTTTGCAAGAAGAATTGATCTGGTTTCAGAAATCAAGATGTAAGTGGCTATGCGGGGGTGATAGAAATATGAAATACTTTCATGCCAATGTGATAGCTAAGAGGAAAAGATGTAAAATTGATGCTTTGCAAGACGACAATGGTTATTGGGTCATAGAAGAAAAACTACTGCGAGATATGGCTCTTGACTACTTTCAGAAACTTTATTTAGTGGACAACATATCAACTTCCTTTTCTCCCTGGATGGCACGTTTCCCAGCCTTAGAAGCTCAGCAGTTAGAATTTCTGTAGAGACATGTTTCTCCAGTTGAAATAAAAAATGCAGTATTTGAAATGGGAGCCTTTAAAGCATCGGGTCCAGATGGCTTGAACCCCCATTTTTTCTAATCCCAGTGGAATTTGGTGGGTCAGAAGATATGTGACCTAGTGGCCAACATCTTTGCAAACCCGGAGCTTATTCATGGAATAAATCAGACAAACATTGTCTTAATTCCTAAGATCGATCAACCTACATCATTGAAGGACCTTAGACCTATTTCTTTATGCAATATGAGCTACAAAATTGTTAGCAAAGTAATTGCTAATCGCTTTAAAGGTGTCATGAATCATCTTGTGGCAGAGAACCAGTGTAGCTTTATTGTGGGCAGACAAGGCGTAGACAATATCATTATAGCTTAGGAGGCAATCCATACCATGAGAAACAAGAGAGGCAAGAAGGGTTATATTGCAATGAAAGTAGATATGGAGAAGGCTTTTGACAGGCTTGACTGGCGTTTCCTGGAATTCACTCTTCACAGTTTAGGATTGGGAGCTGACTTTGTTAAGTTGATTATGTGTTGTGTTTCATCCACTTCCATGGGCATTATATGGAATGGAGTATCCTTTGATAGTTTCAATCCTTCAAGGGGGTGAGGCAGGGCGACCCTCTAAGTCCGTATCTGTTTGTCGTTTGCATGGAACTACTCGGTCAGCTAATCTACCAGGAAGTTGAAATAGGGAACTGGCGTCCATTACGTCTAAACACTTCCGGTCCTTAAATTTCCCATCTTTTCTTTGCAGATGATCTGGTTCTTTTTGGTGAGGCCTCAAGGGAGCAGGTGGAGGAGATAAGGAATGTCATGGAACTGTTCTGTAGAGTCTCAGGCCACAAGATCAACCTGAATAAATCTAAATTGTTTGTATCCAAAAATGTCCATTTTAATAGGGCGTATGAGATGAGTCAGATTGTGGGGATTGGACTAACGGCAGATCTTGGGAAATATTTGGGAGTTCCTCTTCTCCACAAACATATGGTTAAGATGACTTTTGCTCCGATTCTCTAGAAGGTCCGATTGATTGACTAACTGGAAAGTAAGACATCTAAGCATGACGGGTCGCACGGTCCTCATCAAGTTAGTTTTATCTGCCATTCCTCAATACCAGATGCAATTAACTCTTGTTCCCAAAGGGGTGCTATCTACTATTGAAAAATTAAGTAGAGACTTCTTTTGGAATCAGCATGATGAATCTAAGAAAATGCATATGTTAGCATGGGATGTTCTAAAGCGAAGGAAGTGTGAAGGAGGCTTGGGAATAAAGGACCTTCATTGCCAAAACAAAGTTTTTCTAATGAAATTATGTTGGGGACTAATCACTAAACCAGAAGCCTTATGGGTGAAATGTTTGCGCGCGAAATACTCATGTGGGATGGCTTTGATTCCACAAGTGCAAAGGTGGCATAATCAATCGACTGTGTGGAATGGAATTGTGGCAGTATGGGATGATTTCAAAAGGGGTTTAGGCAGAAAATTAAGAAGTGGAAGAAACACACAAGCTTGGCAAGACTGTTGGGCCCCAGTAGACAAGCCACTAAAATACTTCATCGATAGGAATATGCCCCTTCTTGATATGGATGCTCAGGTTTGTTCCTTTATATCACGGACGGGCCATTGGGATAGAGCGAAATGGGAAACCTTTCTTCCCAATTGGGTGGTAGATAAGATAATGATGGTGACTCCTCCAACGGGCACCAAGGATGATGTAGTTTGTAGGTGGAATGCCCCTGACGGTAACTTTAGTGTGAAGTCAACCTATGAAAGAATCTATCATCGGCAAAACCAAAGTCATCAACCCTACTGGCAGAATTTATGGCACTGGCGAATTCCTAAAAGAGTCAAGCTCTTTATGTGACAAGTATTCCATGAGAGGTCACCAACTAATGAGATACGAGCTAGATATAATCCGAGCGTTCTAAATACTTGTCCTTTCCAGTGTGATAGTGAGGAGAGCATTCTTCATGTGTCAAGAGATTGGAATATGAGTCGTCGTCGTGTTCGATAAACCAAGCACGGAGGGCGTGTGTGTGTGTATATAGATAGATAGATAGATAGGCTAACATGGATAAGTATTTACAGAGAAATTTCTAGGAGGAAGAAGAAGAAGGAGCTGAAATTAAGAGATTATTGTGTTGAGTTAGTACTTTACAGAGAAGTTTCTGGTGAGAGATTGTAAATAGAGTTAAAGCCGTGTTGGAAAGACCAGCAAAATTAATTATTTATGATTAGTTTGGCAATGCAACAAAATAATGTGGGTTGCTTCCAGTCATCGTGTGATGAGGCAATGTTTTGTCATTTGATTAGCAATTAATTTAATTAATAATTTTTTTTAAAAATAAACATAGGCATAAGTTAGAAGTTTGAGTTGAAACACAGTTCTACATTAAGTATTGTATCCACATTGGCGTATGTAACTACATTTGAAAAGGTCAGCGGGTAAAAGTTGCAAGAGCCCAGGGGTATAATGGGGAAACTAAATCCAATGTGGGGACAAAATAGGACATTCACAAACATTTTCATGCAGAAATGAAGGGGCTAATTCCGTTCTACGTTCCTCCAAGTTATCAGAAACTAACTGAATGTTATTAATCAGCACATATCACCGACGCGGCTTCAACACTGTCTCTGAAAATGTTTGAGCCCCAAACGTACGTATTACTTCGAATTGAACAGAACTTTCTCTGTAAATTACTAATTCATTTATTTATTATATATTAATCAACAATCTCTTCCTTCCTTCCTTCCATGTTAAACTCTGTATATATATAAACGTTCATTCCTCATCAAGCTTCATTCATTCACAGCAAACCCCAATCTATACATCTCTCTGATCCATCGATAATCTTTCTGCTTAATTGACTATGAATTCTTCAGGCCTCAAAATCCAGAACATTCTTTGCCCTACGGAAGGTCCGGCTCCTCAGGGTTCGAACACGAGACCTGACACTCGAACCTCAACAGGTCCGCCTCCTCAGGGTTCGAACACTAGACCTGGCACTGGCACTGGAATCCCAAGCCCCAGGGATCACTTTTCCACCTCTCGATGACTCCTTTCTTAATTCTATTTATCAGGTTAATATAGTGCTTAATTGTTTACATCAATTTATTTTAAGTAATTTTGCACTGCACTATAAGAGAGCGAGGTAGATATGTGTGAGAAGTTTTGCCTTATAGTTATAAAGCATAAAAATACTTCTATTTTCATGCAGATTAATCTTGCGGATGAAGGCTACGTCATTGATTATGGGGTCAAGTGGATAGACACAAAGGAATAATCAAGCAGTTGCATATATATGCAGGGCACATTAATATATATGATCATATATTATTTATTCTTTATTTGTTGGTTTTTATGTCTGTGTTTTGATTTAATTGGATCATTCCTTGTACTTTTTGTTCGATTTTTGTAATCAAGGGAATAAAATAAGATGGTTCCGTGTCTATCAGTATCAGATTTGGCCTTTATATATGTGGGCATGCACATTGTCGGCGGCGGCGCTCAAAAGGTCAAAAATAGACAGTACTCTATAAACTAATCAATTTAATATTATTTGCAGATCTAACCGAATAACTACCCCACTTATTATTTTTGACTTCTACTTACTAAATAAATTGTATGTCCCAATTTTAAACTTTCTTTTATCAGTTCTCGATTAAAAACTCCATTACATTAAGTTATATATCCGAGGTTAGGCCAAATCGTAAAGAAGGGTAACAGTGTAGGTAAAGGTTGAGAATAATTCAAACCCTTTCTGTATGTATAGAAACATAAATATATAATCTACAAGTCACAAATTTATTCGATTTTGTTAATCAACGAAACAGATCGATATGTATAGTTTAACTAAATAAATGGCTTTGGTTAATAAAAAAGGGATGTAACCTTTAACCAACCAATATACATGGCTATACTAACTCCGGTTCTAAACCCTAAACCCTAAAAGCTATGCAGTAGATTATTTTGGTCTTAAATATAATATCTTAATATATTATTATATATATAGTCGTGGCCTGAATTATGATTTAATTATGGTTATAAAACTGTGTGACTAACACGTGACTTAGACACGACATTATTTTAGACGTATGTGGCTGAACCATATATAGTTTAGTCAAAGGTTAACAAAATTGTGGTCAAATTAAACATGGTTTTCATAACCCTTATTAAAATATATAATATAGTCGCGATTTTTTTACCAATAAGTTTATTCTCAAGTATTTTTTGACATACGGTTCATTTAGTTTGTAAAAGAACGTTGTTACTTATCTCTATATCTACCACTAGTTAGCTGTGTACGCTCGTTATTTATATATGCCGTTAAATAGTCACGTATTAATTCGACGATTTTGGAGCATGTAATATTAAAAAAACAGATATTCCATCAATTTAACAGATAAATAATTTAAAAGAGGAGCGATCGATGAATAGGGCAATAATATACAATCAGGCACCAAAAAATCCAATTAAAAAAGAGGAGATATTGATTATTGAATTTAATTTTTTCGAGCGCTGCCCAAACTTGATAGACACCCACTATACGAAAATTTTTAGCTTATTCTTAATTATAACAAAAAGCAAACGAAGAGTACAAATCACATATTAGGAGAATTATTCATAAGGATGTAATCACTTAAAAAGGAAAAAAAAATTTCTCGCTACAACTTATCAGTATGCGATAACAAGTTCCCATACATTAAATGATTACAAGTTCATACCGTGATTACATTTATTTCTTGGACCTTATAGTAAATTTCATCCCCATTTTTTTTTATGAATGAATGAAACCTAGACTCAAACTAAAAAAAGAACGAACAAATGACGAAATGGAACAAAGAAGAAAGAACATATGTATGATTAATCTTTCCTATATATGCAGACTCTGCTACGTACGTACTTGCACTCTTCATTTATAACCAAACCACCTGTTAACTCCATTATATATCAAAGAAGACGCTGGCTTGCTCCACCATCTGCATGAAGATGATAATGAAGAAGGAAGAATCAAGTGCTTTTATCTCTGGAAACTACTTTCTGGACAGTGGGGATGCGAGTTCCACCGGTTGGGGCGGTCGTAGTGGCCGGAGATTGAGAAGTGGGACGTTTTGAACCACGGGAGAAAACTGCCTGAGGGTTTGTTTTCCGATAATCCATATCTGCAAGTCGATCGATCGCTAGGTTAGAAAGCCTGAAAAACGCAAATATCTGAACGAGTGGTGGTGGTGGTGGTGGTGTTGGATAAGCCAAGGAGGGCGTATGTGTGTGTGTATATATACACATAGCGAAGAGAGGCTAACTCACATGGCTAGCTTACTAGAGAAGGAAGAGAAATTTCAAACATTGTTTGAGGGGTTAAAAAGCCGCGCTTAATTAATAAGCCGTGTTACTGTACATATGGATCGACGGATCGGAGGATAATTTCCAGGAACGTAGTGTGTGAAATAAGCGACCAAGAATGTGTAATATAATTGTGTTTGTATATTTATATACATATAAAGATATATAGGCTATCATGTATACAGAGCATTAAAAGAAGAAGAAGGAAGGAAGAGATTGTGTTGAATATCAGTAAGTTGCAGAGAAAATTCTGGGAGATCCGAAACATTTTCGAGCTTCTTTATTTACGTATGTTTGGGGCTCAAGCAGGTGAAGGATTTTTAAATACACAGCATAATAATCTTTGTGCGGGTACGTGTACCATTTTATCCCTACCTTGCCTTGGATTTCACCACCATATCCTTTGGTCGTATCTTTGACCACGACTCCTTCAGCTTTAATGCACAGGGGAAAATCACAATTAACATCCCAAACTTCAATTTAATAATAATAATTAGGTTTTTATAGGACTTTGTATAAAGTTAAGTTACAAATACATGTGCAAATACGAAAGTCTAGCTAAATTGCAAATCAGGAACTAATCACAGTTAAGTATGATAATTTACAAATAAGAATCTCATATATGCAACTGTACATCTTGGAAGGGAAAATTTCAGTCAGCCCCTTTAGTAGCAAATTAATTTCAGTCAACCCCCAAAACTTTATGAAACTTCATTGCATCGTCATGGTAAAAATAAAATTAATTTTCGTAGGTGAAAAGACAATGATGCCATTCTTTTATTTTTTTTAGAAGATCATTTACAAGACAAATAAGGGCATGCATTTACATGATAAATAAAGGGATTCAAAAGAACTTGGGGAGTTAAAAATATTTTGGTCATTTACAAGATAAATATGAAAATTCACAAGACAAATATAGGTATTTACAAGAAAAATAAAGATATTTACAAGATAAATAAATGGATTTAAACAAAACTAGAGAGTTAAAAATATTTTGGCCATTTATAAGAGAAATATGAAAATTTACAAGATAAATATGGGTATTTACAAGATAAATAAAGTAAAGGCATCATTGTCTTTTCACCAGGTTGACTGATATTAATTTGCTACATAGAAAGCTGACTGAAAATTTCCCTTTTTGGAACCTTACTATCACTAAATTAAAATCTTCCCTAATATAATGTGTATTACATACTTAATTGGTTGTTTTTCTTCGTGTAGTTTCTTCTTTAATTGGTTAGATATACCAAATACTTCTGGAGGCCATATGTTTCGGACCAAACAAAGATGTACTTTACTAGACTCCATAATTATGTGTATATATATGAGCAACGTTAAGTTTGGTTTGTTCAAAGTCAAAATGTATTGTACTTTTGTACAATGGCGTGTACACATGCATGTGGCCGGATTAAGGAAAAGCACTTATATGTTAAGATTTATTTCATTGATTCTTTTCCCAATTTTGAGTTTGATTAACGATCGAATTATTCTTGTGATTGTTTTCTCAGAGTCAAGTGTTTATTATTATAATTAATATATTTATGATACTTATAAAATATTTGTTAAAAAGCGCTAATCATTTTATATTATTAATTGTTCATGTATTAATTAGTTTGTTTTATATATGATGAACCAAAATTTAACCACTGGTTTTAAAGATACATATGGCTGGCTTGCTCATAATTTAGGTGCGATTATTTTATATATAGTCATGGCTTTAATCATGATTTAACAATTAATTATGGTTATGAAACTGTGACTAAATAGTAAATATACACGACAAAATTTTAGGCGTACGTGGCTGAACTTACGGTTAACAAATTAAAGTTGCCGTTGAACTAACCCTAGTTTTCATAAGCCTAAGTAAAATATAATTAATTAGTCACGATTTTGTCAAAAAATGCAGTCAAGAATTTTGTGACTTTTGGTTTGATTTTGTAATCATTGGAATAAAATAAGATAGTTCCGCGTCCATCAGTATCAGATTTGGACTTTATATTACATGCCGGGAAATTGTCGGCGGCGGCGCTCTGAAGGTCAAAAATAGACCATATAAACTAACCCATTTATAATATGTATGTATGAATGTATGTATGTATATTATAGGTGATAAAATTTTTTGGTTAAACCAGAATCTAACCACGGTTTATAATTTAGCATCGATTATTATACATATAGTTATGGCCTGAATCATGATTTAATTTTGGATATAAAACTGTGTGACTAACCCGTGACTTAGACACGACATTATTTCAGACGTACGTACATGGCGCTGAACGATATAGTGGTTTAATCAAAGGTTAACAAAATTGCCGTCGAACTAATCATGGAATAGTCGTAGTTTCCATAAGCGCTGATTAAAATACGCATAATTTAGTCATGAATTTAACAATCAGAGTAGTCAATTATTTTGTGACATACCGTTCATCATTTAGTTTAATTTGCAAAAGAAAATTGTTACATATCTATATGTATGATGGTTAATTAGTTCGCAACAAAAATAATTGGGAGAAATTATATATTCCGCTACATCTTCAAATATTAAATCGAGCATTTCATGCTGTATGTGTATGTGCATTATATAAACAGACAGATATGCCATGAATTTAAAAGATAAAAAAAATTTAAAGATCAGAGGAGCCTGATGAAAATTAGGACATTATTATGAGGGCACGATACCAAAAAGATTCACACTTGATGTGAGACATACATACACTGCACCAAACTTATTATCTTATTCTAAATATAAAAAGAAACAAGCAAGTACGGACTAGGAAGAGTACAAATCCCATTTTTGGAAGTAGATATGGACGCAAGAATGAATGAAACCTAGACACATACAAACCGAACGAACAAATCAAGAAATATGGAACAAAGAATAAAGAACATATTGATAATTTGTCCTAGCTTGTTATCAAACCCCACTTTCTTAACTCCATTTACGTACGCTTGCTTCTGGAAAAGTTATCCTTGGCCGTGGGGATACGAGTTCCACCGGTTGAGGTGGCAGCAGCGGCGGCGGCGGCAGCAGCAGCAGATTCAGAAGTGGGAGGTTTTGTGCCTTTGGAGAAAGCTTTCTGAGAATTTATTTTCGTGTAATCCATTTGAGTTGATCGCTAGGTTAAAGTATGATGAATGCAAATATATATTGGAATAGGTCGTCGTCGTGGTGTTGGATAAGCCACGGAGAGCGTCTATGTGTGTGTATATATAGACATGGCCAGAGGAGAAAATAGGTTAACATGGGTAGCTTACTCAAGAAGGAAGGAAGGGAAGGCAGAGAAATGTACAGGGAAATTTCAAACATGTTTGGGGGGTGAAGCAGGTGAGGGATATATTAAACAGACGCGTTTAATTAATAAGCCGTGTCGTTGCGCCATGGAGGAGAGAAGGTGTATGTGAAGCCCGCAAGGTTTTACGTATGGAAACTAGAAGAAGAAGAAGGAGAAGGAGGAAAATGTGTTGAATATTACGAGCAGTGATTTACAGAGAAAGTTCTGGGAGATCAGAGTGAAACGCCAAACAATTCGAGCTTCTTTTTACGTATGTTTGGGGTCACGCAGGTGACCGATTTGGGAGGAAGATCTTCATCTCTATTTACTCTTTATTTATCGTTAAACCAATTTTTAATGGTTGAGATTTGATGATATAGATTTTAATTATATTTAATTTTATAATAATATTTTTATATTTATTATTACATTTCAATAATTAAAAATTGATCTAATGATTGAGATATTGAACGGATCAGGAGGTCAATAATGAAACCGCTCTCCGGAATATTTTTAATGTTTTGTGGATTCGTTTACCATTTTATCCCTGCCCTGAGTTTGATTTCGCCTCCATATCCTTGGGTCGTATCTTTGACCACGCCTCTTCAAATTAATTGGATTACTACTCCATTTGGCCCCCAATACCATGACTCCTCCCGCTTTTTTGGTTTGAGAGGATGGGAGCAGTGGGAGGAAATAGGAGGGTGGGTAAATTATCTTTTTGGGTTAAAGAAATTTAAATTTTAGGTGAGAACCCAAAATTTAAAAATATTGAAAAAATAAATTTTGGGCGGATATCTCTTTGTAATGTGAGCTACAAAATTATTACTAAAACTATTTCTCATAGACTCCGGGAGATTATGGGGAAAGTTATTGGTAATCATCAATGTAGCTTTATAGCTGGAAGACAGAGCAGTGATAACATTATAGTGGCTCAGGAGGTTATCCATTCAATGAAGACTAAATCTGGCAAGATAGGTTGGATGGCACTCAAGGTTGACTTAGAGAAGGCTTTCGATCGTCTTGAATGGGGTTTTATTCATGATACTCTTAGAATGTTGGGTCTTGAGGATAAATTGTGCGAAGCTATCATGGCTTGTATTACCACCTCATCTTCTCAAATTCTATGGAATGGTGAAGTCACTTCTACTTTCAATCCAACTAAAGGCATTCGTCAGGGAGATCCAATCTCTCCCTATATATTTACCTTATGTATGGAGAGATTAAGCCATATAATTCATGATGCTATTGATAATGACACGTGGATACCAATTCAGCTGAATAGAGGTGGTCCTCTTATTTCTCATCTATTTTTTGCCGATGACCTCATTCTGTTTGGGAAGGCCTCTGAAAGTCAGGTTGAGGTGATGTTAGATTGTATCCAGAAATTTTGTGAGGCTTCGGGGCAAAAAATGAACCGAGGTAAGACAAAAGTCTGTTTTTCGAAGAATGTGAACTTCTCCAGAGCTTTAAGTATGAGTCGGAGTATGGGAGTTGGCCTTACAGGAGATCTGGGTAAATATCTGGGAATTCCTTTGATACACAAAAGAGCGAACTTCATCACTTTTATGCCTATCTTGGAAAAAACCAGGAATAAGCTTTCAGGATGGAAAAGGAGATACCTGAACCTGGCCAGTCGTGCTACTCTTGTTAAATCAGTTTTAAATGCCTTGCCATCGTATTACATGCAGACAATGTTATTTCCCAAAGGAATGCTTAACGAGCTTGAAAAAAGAAGCAGAAACTTCCTATGGGGGGAAGAAGACAATAGAAAGAAACTTCATTTGATATCTTGGGATTAAATAACCAGAGATAAGAAAGACGGAGGACTTGGGATCCGTGAATTAGGAAGACAAAATGAAGCTTTTTTGATGAAGCTATGCTGGCACCTCCTTAACAGCAAGGATGCTCTATGGGTTAGGGTTCTCCGATCGAAGTATAGATGTGGCATTGGCTTCATGCCAAGGATTCAACGCAAGAAAAACTCATCTGCGTCTTGGAGAGGTATATGTGCTGTATAGGAAAAGTTTATCAAAGGCGTAAGAGTCAATATTGGGAATGGGCATTTGGCCTCCTTCTGGCATGATAATTGGTCTGAGATGGATAGACCCTTAATTGAACTCATTCCTGGTTATGAAGCTTTTGTGGATAGAGAAGCTAAAGTAAATGATTACACTAATCTGTTGGGAGAATGGGACAGGGACAAGCTAAGTCAATGGTTCCAACCTCATGTTACTGATCGTCTTATGTGAGCCCACCCTCCTTGTGAGGAGAGGGGTGAGGATAAGTACTACTGGAAGCCTTCTTCGGATGGCTGCTTTTCTGTTAAATCTGTATATTACTTCCTTTCTGCAGGTACTCATGCTGTCAGAGAGCCATTCTGGAGGACACTGTGGAGATGCTCAATTCCAGAGAAGATCAAATCTTTTATGTGGCTAGCCTCTCATGATCGACTACATACGGCAAAGCTGAGAACTCAGAGAGGCCTCCTGGATTCGGCAAGTTGTTCCTTCAGCTGTAACCAAGAGGAGGACATGATGCACTTGCTTAGAGATTGTGGCAACGCCCGGGAGTGATGGATTGCTTTAATTCATCCGACCTTGTGGGATAAATTCATATCATTACAAGGGAAAGAATGGATAAATTGGAATCTTAAACATGGATTTGGCAGAGATTTCATGAGAAAAGTCCAATGGGCTTCTTTGTTTGGTTATGTCTGTTGGGATATATGGGTATCCAGATGCAAGAATGTCTTTGGCGAGGAGCTTGAGTTTTGTTCACAAGATGCACAGGCCAGCTTCTTTCGCGCTAGCTGCGATCAGGATCTGTTTTCCCATTGTAAGTTTTACTCTTCCCAGTCATCTGAATATCAGAGTACGAGAGGCAGGCAGGAAGGCTTTGTACACTTGGAGGTAGATGGATCGGCTATGGACTCAGGTCAATGCAGCTGTAGGGGAGTTTTACATGATATGGAAGGAGCTTGGCTTGGTGGTTTCATGTATAAGCTGTTGACAGTTCCTCCTGCAATCACAGAGATTTTAGCAATTATCCAAGGATTACAGATTTGCTGGAACAGAGGATACAGAAACATTCTGATCCACACTGATTGTATTGAGGCTATCAATTTGTTAACGAGAGGGGGAGAGCAAAACCACCCTTTCAGTGTTATTATTGTAGAAGCTAGACTATGGTTGTCTAGAGATTGGCATGTTTTGTTGAATTACATTCCTAGAGATCAGAATAGGAATGCTGATCATCTTGCTAGATTAGCGCATACTAATGCAGAGGTTTTTGTCTTTTTTAATCAACCACCACCTTCGTTGGAGGAGTCGGTCGTTGATGATTGCTTTGGGATTTCCCCTTTTGCTTTGTATTAAGTTCTAAGTTGTAACTTAATGAATTCCAGTTATCTTTCAAAAAAAAAAAAGAACTAATCAGATAAAGTCATGGTTAACTTTAGGTAGTAAATCAAGTTTTAATAATTTACTATGAGATTTAGAGAGAGAGAGAGACAGAGAGGAGAGATGAGCTGTCTATTGGAATACGTGCCAGTTGAGTTTTCTTTGATGGATGACCCCGGAGTCTGGGCAACGCAGCCGGCAAGTGCGTTGGGGACTAAGGTGAATGCTGAAATGATTAAAAATTCGAAGAAAGTAGCCAAAGGAGATTCTCCCACCTCTGTTGAAACGCTTGGAACTATTGTAGAGGAACTGGACCAAATGGTGACGATAAAGGATGCTTCAGGCAAATCAGGAAATGCACTTTCATATAAGGACTCGCTTACGGGCTTTAGGGGAATAGAGTATAATGGGGTTGCTTATGACAACTCCAATGTCTAGGAGGATGGTGTTCTTTCCGATCTTTTGAATCTATCCTGGGAAATTCCTGAGCCTTCAGAAGAGCTAAAACATCTCATGGATGTTTATCCAACAATGCAATTATTGCAGGATGAATACAATCGATGGGCAAAACCCTGGAATACCTCTCTTATTATCACAGTCCTGGGTGCAAAGTTCAATCTCTACAGGCTAAAGGAGCATCTGTGCAGAATTTGGCAGACAAGCAATTTCGAACTAATTGATCTACCCAATAATTACCATGTTGTAAAATTCAAAGATCAGGAAAAATGGGAGCAACTCTACAAGAAAATTCTTTTCGGGGGACTGTGGACGATCGCCCAACACACCATCCTTGTGCAGAGGTGGTCTCTATATTTCGATCCTTTCCATAATTCTCTGGGAAGAGTGGCCACTTGGATCAGAATTCCTCATATGCCTTTATTGTGCTACAATAAAGAATGTATGTGGCTTAGTTCACAGATGCATCTATCATCTATCGGAGAGCGTGGAGAGTGGGCACTTCCATCATCAAATATTTCAAGTCCCTGAGCAAGGGCTACTTCATTGGCAACTACCAGAGGAGGGCTCTCTCCGTATTGACGTTGACGGTTTGACTGCTTGTGATGGTGAATCAGCCTGTGGAGGGGTCATCCGAGACCACCAAGGGAACTGGATTCGCGAATTTCAACAGAAGTTAGGTCACTCTTTCCCAACTGCTGCGGAAATCCATGCAATCCAACGAGGACTTCAGTTATGTATGCAGATGGGCCTTAAAAAAGTCAGACTGTTTACTGACTCTCTCCAGGCCATTCACTTATTATCGACACAAAGTGGGATTGACCACCCTTTATATGATGTTATCTTCGAAACCAGGTCCCTTATTTATGCAGACTGGGATTTGAAGATTTCCCATACACATAGGGAGAATATTCACTGTGCTGATTATCTTGCACGAATGGCTCATATGAATACCCAGGCTTCTGTCGAATTAGGGACATCCCCTATGGAATGTATCCATCTTTTTGCTTTGGAGTGTGGTGGCTGCCACATGAACAATCGGTGGGACTTAGCCAGTTGATTTGTAAACTTTCAAGCTTTGCTTGCCTTTGTATTTCAAAAAAAAAAAAGAATGTATGTGGAGGCTAGGAGATATGGTTGGGAAGACTCTTAAAGTGGATATGAATTCTATTAAGAGTCTGGAAAATGATGAAGCAAAAATTCACAGGGGACGCTATGCCAAAATTAATCCCTCGAATTATCTCAGTTTCAGAGCTTTTTAACATAGAGTATGAAGGGCTGGGACTTATATGCTTTACTTGTGGTAGGTACAGTCATAGAAAAGAGCAGTGCCCATGGAAAGTGATACCTGATGATGTTTCTCATGCGGTAGGTCCGATGGTTATTGGGAACTAGGCAGCTTCGACATCACTGAAGGCGTCGTCGGAAAGAGCCCTTCCGGCTAAGGACGATCAGTTTGGTCCATGGATGTTCGTGCACAATACTGCTAAAGCACGTATCCCTAGAACTAATGACGGTAGAGACAGAGTGGGTGGCAGGAGCCATTCCGGAGTTGCAGAGGGTATGGCTGTAGGTAGAGCATCCAGATTCGATGTTCTAGCTAGTATGGAAGTTGGCGAAAGTGGGATTTCCAAGCAGATTTCAAATCCTGAGCAAGGAAATGGGAGAGGCGAGAAGGTCGGTGAGGTGCGGTTTGTAAAGGGAGAGGTGAGATCTGTAAATCGTAAGCAGCTGATTGCAAGGGACGGTTAAACCAAGCTGAAAAAGGGTGTTCACGTGGGAAATATGAGATGGGCCGAAGTGAGGAATAAGAAGGTAATCACCAAGCCCATTCAAAATAAGGACAAAGAAGGGACTAAGGAATTGGGTATGAGCCCAATCGCTGTAGCTGGTTTGGGAAGTAAAAAGTCTCTTAAAACCATCAAAAGTATGGGCCAAAGATCCCATAACTTAATTAGAGGCAACATGCAAAATTGTAGGCCTCACCATACGGATTTTGAGACGCAATTAACAGTCCATATAGTGACTTCTGCTAACAGTGAGCTTCACCAAGGAAAAAGAAAAGAATCCAGCACTTTGACATCTACAGGGGACATTGAGAAACAGGGGACCAATCTTTCTTCAAACTCTACAAGTATGGCGCTGGTGCCTTCAGATGCTGTCAACAGAAGCCAGGATATGCAAGAGCAAAGTTCCAAAGTACACTCCTTCTCCCAATTAAAAGTTGTAGTCATGATGGATGAAAAACCACTAGACAAGTAAGTCTCGTATTCCACTCCTGCTCTGTTTGTATATATCTATTTATGATATTTTCATCTTGGAATTGTCATGGGGCGGGTGGTAGTGCTTTTCCTCGGGTGTTGAATGATGTGGTTAAGAAATATGGTATTAATGTGATGTGTTTAATCGAGCCAAGGATCAGTGGTAACCAAGCCGATAAGGTAGTCAGGAAATTGGGTTTTAATGACTGATTGAGAATTGAGGCCACAGGGTTTGCAGGAGGTATCTGGGTGTTATGGAATAAATGGGAGATTCATCTCGATTATATAACTTCTAATACTCAATTACTGCACTGCAAAATTTCCAATAATAATAATCAGATTCCTATGCTTGTTACTTTTGTATATGGGAATACTAGTGTGTTGAAGAGAAAAGATCTGTGGTCGTCTTTATATGCCATCAACCAAACGGTGTCCACTCCCTGGTTAGTTCTTGGTGACTTCAATGCCATCCTTAATCCTAGTGATAAAGTAAGAGGAGTTGCTCCCATTAATAGCTCTATTAATGATTTTCAAAATTGTATTGATTGCTGTAATCTTATTGAAGTGCCATTTGTGGGTGATAGATTTACTTAGGAAAAATCTGGGGTTAAGGAAAGGCTAGACTAGGTTTTCTGTAACTTTGATTAGGAAATTCAAAACCCTCAAGCCAAAGCTTATCATAACCTTATATTCAAATCTGATCATAGGGTTGTTGTAGCTACTGATAGAACCAATAATGCATGTAGAAAAAGGGGAAGCAGTTTCCAATACCAAGCAGCATGGTGTATTGAAGAGGGATTCGGTGATGTGGTTAAAGCAGTGTGGCAGGGGAAGAATTGGCTCCAAGGGCAAGAACATTTTGCAAAAGAGGCTTCTGAGTGGAATGATAGAATTGTTGGGAATGTAGCACTAAAGAAGAGAGAAATCATTTGAAGATTGGAAGGAATTGATCATGCCAGCCGTAGAGTGGGGTGTCAGAATGGTCTTTACAAGATTAAAAAGCAACTTTGGAGTATGTACCAATAAAATGCTTTGCAAGAAGAATTGATATGGTTTCAGAAATCAAGATGTAAGTGGCTATGTGGGGGCGATAGAAATACGAAATACTTTCACCCTAATGTGATAGCTAAGAGGAAAAGATATAAAATTGATGTTTTGCAAGACGACAATGGTTATTGGGTCATAGAAGAAAAACTATTGAGAGATATGGCCCTTGATTACTTTCAGAAACTTTATTCAGTGGATAACATATCAACTTCCTTTTCTCCTTGGATGGCAGGTTTCCCAGCCTTAGAAGCTCAGCAGTTAGAATTTTTGTAGAGACATGTTTCTCCGGTTGAAATAAAAAATGCATTGTTTGAAATGGGAGCCTTCAAAGCACCGGGTCCAGATGGCTTGAACCCCCATTTTTTCTAATCCCAGTGGAATTTGGTGGGTCAGAAGATGTGACCTAGTGGCCAACATCTTTGCAAACCTGGAGCTTATTCATGCAATAAATTAGACAAACATTGTCTTAATCCCTAAGATCGATCAACCTACATCATTGAAGGACCTTAGACCTATTTCTTTGTACAATGTGAGCTACAAAATTGTTAGCAAAGTAATTGCTAATCGCTTTAAAGGTCTGTGGTGTTGCTAGTGATAAATGCTGTCATAAGTTGACTTTACACTAAAATTTCCGTCCGCTGATCTTCTTCAATAGATCCCGTCATCCTCGATGGCCATAGGTGGGTTGACCATCATGATCCTATCGACAGCCCAATTGGGAAGAAAAGTTTCCCATTTCGCTTTATCCCACTGTCCTGATTGAGTAATAAAGGAGCAAACCCGAGCTTCCATGTCTAAATGGCGCTCATTTCTCTCTATGTAATAGTGGTATGTTGAGAGGGGCCCAACACTCTTGCCAGACCTAGGTATTTCTTTCGCTTCTTAAGAGTTTACCAACCCCACTCTTAAAGTCATCCCATAATGCCACTATACCACTCCACACAGCCGATTGGTTACGCCATTTGTAAACTTGAGGAAATGTATCTATCCCACATGAATATTTCTGACGTAGACACCTAACCCACAAAGTCTCCAGATGAGTCACCATTCTCCAGCACAGTTTCATGAGGAAAGCTTTATTTTGACAATGCAGGTCTTTTATTCTCAAACCTCCCTCATTCTTCCTTCTTTTTAAGACATCCCATGCCACCAAATGCATTTTCCTGAAATCTTCATATTGGTTCCAAAAGAAGTCCCTACTCAATTTTTCGATCAATGCTAATACCCCTTTCAGGATCATCGTAGATTGCATTTGGTACTGTGGAATTGCTGATAGAACATATTTAATGAGTACCATTCTACCTGCTATACTCAAGTATCATCCTTTCCAGCTTGACAGTTTTAAATGCACCTTCTGAATTAGTGGGGCAACGATCATCTTGACCATGCGTTTGTGTAGAATTAGGACTCCCAAGTATTTCCCAAGGTCAACTGTTAGTCCAATCCCCACCTTCCGGCTCATCTCATATGCCCTATTAAAATGGACATTTCTGGACACAAACATTTTTTATTTAATCAGGTTGATCCTATGCCCCGAAACCCGACAAAACAGTTCCATCACTTTCTTCAATTCATCCATCTGCTCAGTATTCGCTTCACAAAATAGGACTAGATCATCTACAAAGAATAGGTGTGAAATCTGTGGACCAGTGTTGCTCATCCGGAAAGGCTTCCAATTTCCTAATTCAACTTCCTGATGTGTCAGTTGACCTAGGAGTTCCATGCATAATACAAACAGATATGGGCTCAAGGGGTCACCTTGTCGAACTCCCCTCATGGCCTAAACCTTTCTGAAGCAACACCGTTCCATAAAACATTCATGGAAGCTGTTGTGACACAATGCATAATCTGCTTAACAAAATCTGCTCTCAAGCCTAAGCTATGAAGTGTAAATTCAAGGAACTGCCAGTCAAGTCTGTCACACGTCTTCTCCATATCTATCTTCAAAGCAATATAACCCTTCTTGCCCCTCTTGGTTCTCATAGAATGAATAACTTCTTGAGCTATAATGATATTGTCCACCCCCTATCTACCTGCTATGAAACTGCACTGATTCTCTGCTACCAAATAATTCATGACTCCCTTGAACCTATTAGCAATAACCTTACTGAGAATCTTGAAAGTAACGTTACACATTGAGATAGGCCTAAAATCCTTCAAAGAGGTAAGATGGTCAATCTTTGGGATAAGGACAATATTTGTCTCGTTAATATCTTGAACATCCTCCGGGGAAGAGAAAATTCTGCTCACTAAGTCATATATTTTCTGCCCAACCAAATTCCACTGATTTTGGATGAAGTGAGGATGCAAACCATTAGGTCTCGGAGCCTTAAATGCTCCCATCTCAAAAGTTGCATTCTTAATCTCGATTGGAGAGACCTGCCTCTGTATAAGATCTAGCTGATGAGCTTCCAATATAGGGAAGAATGCCCTCCAGGGCGAAAAGGGTGTTGACAAATCCTCTTCCGTAAATAACTTCTTGAAGTAATCTAGTGCCATCCCCCTTAATCGCCCCTTATCTGTAACCTAGTTGCCATCATCATCTTGGAGAGCTTCAATTCTATTCCTCTTCCTCCTGACTATGACACTAGCATGGAAATACTTTGAGTTCCTGTCAGCACCACTAAGCCACTTGCATTTTGATTTTTGAAACCATATCATTTCCTCCTGCAAAGCAATTTTCTGATACGTGTCCCAAAGCTGATTTTCTAGCTTGTGAAGACCATTTTGACAACCTCTGCTACGCCTAGCACTGCCAATCCCTTCCAATCTTCTGATGATTTCTCGTTTCTTTTTCAACACATTCCCCACTACTCTATCATTCCACTCCGATGCTACCATTGTGAACTGATTTAGACCTTGTAGCCAATCATTCCCCTGCCAAGCATTTTTAACAACGTCACTAAAGTCTTCTTCAACACTCCCTGCAGCCTGATAAAGAAACCTACTTCTCCCTTTACTCCTACGCATTGTGCCTGAGTCCCCCGAAACAACAACCACACGATGATCTGATTTGAACCTGAGATTATGATATGCTTTGGCTTGAGGATTTTTAATATCCCAGTCGAAATTACAGAACACCCAGTCAAGCCTCTCCCTCACCCCAGTTTTCTCCCAAGTGAATTTGACCCCAACAACCGGAATTTCAATCAGGTTACAACAAAAAATACAACTCTGAAACTCCTGCATAGAACTATAAGTAGGAGCCGCCCCCTTCTTTATCCCGGGGACTAAGAAAGTCGTTAAAGTCTCCCAGGACCAACCATGGCATGTCCATGGACAGGTTAATCGAACACAAAGCTGACCATAATTCTCTTCTCTTCAACACAGTAGTATCACCATAAACAAAAGTTACTAGCATTGGTTCCTGGCCATTTTTATCAGAAATTCTACAATGCAACAGCTGTGTGTTTGAAGTTACATACTTTAGCTGACATTCCCAGTTATTCCATAGAACCTAGATGCCCCCTGCATATCCCGTAGCTTCAATTCTCAACCAATCGGAAAATCCCAGATTCCTCACTACCTTCTCAGCTCTACTGCCACTGACCCTAGGCTCTACTAACCCCATTACATTAATGTCATATTTATTCACCACATCCTTAAGCACTCGAGGAAATACACGGCTTCCTGCCCCGCGACAATTCCAAGCAGAAATAATCATTTATAGAATGTGGACAGAATATAAAGACAATGACTGGACTACTTATCTAGTGGTTTTGCTCCCATCATGACCACAACCTCTAGCTGGGATACTCAGTGCATCTCTATGCCTCGCTCGTGTTGACCTTGGTCACCATCGACACCCACAAACGGGACCATTGCCAATGAGGAATTTCCTGAGGAAATATTATGAACTTGGTTCTCCGGTTCCCCAACTTGTTCCAACTTGCGCTGGTTGCCATACTCGCAATTCTGGTCCTTTGATGAAGTAATATCAACTCCATTAGGAGCTTGCAGCGGCCCACTCGAATTCATGCTCCCTCTAATAACTTTATGAGTTCTTTGGCCCACTAACTTGCATGACCGAATCTCATTCTGGTCCTTTGATGAAGTAAGATTTGAAATTTGCCGTGTTATATTATACCTGACAAAAAATTATGGTTAAACCAAAATTTAACCACTGGTTTTAAAGATGCATATGGCTGGCTCACTCTTAATTTAGGGGCCAAATAGTCATTCCTGAATCATGACTTAATAATTGTTGTAAAACTGTGACTAAATATAGACGATATTCACTGGCAAAAAAGGAAAAAAAAAACACGATATATTATTTTAATAGTATGTGGCTGAACCGTACGGGTAACAAAGTTGCCGTTCAACTAACCATGGTTTTCATAAGCCAGATCAAATATAATTAATTTAGTGACGATTTTGCCAATAAATGCAGTCAAGTATTTTTTGACTTATGGTTCATTTAGTTTTGCAGAAGAAAGTTTTTACATAGCCATGTATATTTATGATGGTCATTTAGTTTGTAACAAAAATAATTGCCCGGGGTTAGGGAATTTTGCCATGGAAGTTGGAAGTTTCAAAATAGTAGCAATTTTGCCTTGACCATTATTTTAGTTAATTTTGACCACTAATTGATCAAATATGCTGAGTTGGTAATCTACATGTCATCCATGTCTTTTTGTTAAGGTGAAAATTTGTCTCAGAAGTCTATGTGTTATTTACTTTATTTTTTTTAAGGCTGGATTTAAAACTTTTGGGGCAAAATTACCGCCGAAAAAACTTCAGTGAGATATAATGGATGATTTCATGGTGTGTGTGTGTGTGTGTGTTCCGTGAGATCTTCAAATATTAATTAAATCGACGATTTCATGGTGTGCCTGTGTACTATAATGGCAGAGATAGTTCATGAATTTGAAAGGTAAATAAATTAAAAGAACAGAGGTGCCTGATAAAAAGGACAACACTATCATCAGACACGAAAAATTAAAGATCCAACGAATGCAACCTTAATTAATTAATTGGAAAGAGGAGATGGAGATATTTTCTAATTGACACTTTTCGAGTGCTGACGACATGCATGCATAAATTAAAGCCCAAACTTAATTGACAAGACCGCACGAAGCTTGTTATCTTATCCTGATTAATAAAACAAAAGGCAAACAGGTGCCAAGAATACATAAAAATCGAACAAATCAATTAATTAATGGAATGGGACAAAGAATAAAGAATGCAACATAATTAATTTGTCCTATATATATATTTATGCAGACTCTGCCACATCCTACTTGCGTTCTTCCTCTATTATCAAACCACTTGTTAACTCCATTATCAAATTAAAGAAGACGCTTGCTTGCCTGAGAATCTGCATGACGATGATAATGAAGAAGGAATAATAATCAAGTGTTTGAGGTGGAAACGATTTTCTGGACGGCGGGGATACGAGTTCCAGCTGAGGCAGTCGTCGTAGTAGCCGGAGATTGATGAGAAGTTGGACATTTTGTGTAGGAAAATACAGTCTGAGGGTTTATGTTCCTATAATCCATTTTAACTCTATCGCTAGGTTAAAATATTGGAATATGAGTCGTCGTCGTGTTCGATAAACCATGCACGGAGGGCGTGTGTGTGTGTATATAGATAGATAGATAGATAGATAGGCTTACATGGATAAGTATTTACAGAGAAATTTCTAGGAGGAAGAGGAAGAAGGAGCTGAAATTAAGAGATTATTGTGTTGAGTTAGTAATTTACAGGGAAAGTTCTGGTGAGAGATTGTAAATAGAGTTAAAGCCGTGTTGGAAAGACCAGCAAAATTAATTATTTATGATTAGTTTGGCGATGCAACAAAATAATGTGGGTTGCTTCCAGTCATCGTGTGATGAGGCTATGTTTTGTCATTTGATTAGCAATTAAATTAATTAATGATTTTTTTAAAAAATAAACATAGGCATAAGTTTGAAGTTTGAGTTGAAACACAGTTCTACGTTAAGTATTGTATCCACATTGGCGTATGTAACTACTCCATTTGAAAAGGTCAGCGGGTAAAAGTTGCAAGAGCCCAGGGGTATAATGGGTAAACTAAATCCAATGTGGGGACAAAATGGGACATTCACAAACATTTTCATGCAGAAATGAAGGGGCTAATTCCGTTCTACGTTCTTCGAAGTTATCAGAAAACAAACTGAATGTTATTAATTAGAGTTGACCGCCAGCACATATCACCGATGCGGCTTCAACACTGTCTCTGAAATTCTTGAGTCCCAAACGTACGTATTACTTCGAATTGAACAGAACTTTCTCTGTAAATTACTAATTCATTTATTTATTATATATTAATCAACAATCTCTTCCTTCCTTCCTTCCATGTTAAACTCTGTATATATATAAACGTTCATTCCTCATCAAGCTTCATTCATTCACAGCAAACCCCAATCTATACATCTCTCTGATCCATCGATAATCTTTCTGCTTAATTGACTATGAGTTCTTCAGGCCTCAAAATCCAGGACATTCTTTGCCCTGAAACACGTCCGGCTCCTCAGACTCAGGGTTCGAACACTGGACCTGGCACTCAAACCCCAACAGGTCCGGCTCCTCAGGGTTCGAACACAAGACCTAGCACTCGAACCCCAAGCGCCAAGGGTCACTTTTCCACCTCTCGATGACTCCTTTCTTAATTCCATTTATCAGGTTAATATAGTGCTTAATTGTTTACTTCAATTTATTTGAAGTTATTTTGCACTGCACTAAGAGAGAGAGAGAGAGAGATAGATATGTGTGAGAAGTTTTGCCTTATAGTTATAAAGCATAAAAATACTTCTATTTTCATGCAGATTAATCTTGCGGATGAAGGCTACGTCATTGATTATGGGGTCAAGTGGATAGACACAAAGGAATAATCAAGCAGTTGCATATATATGCAGGGCACATTAATATATATGATCATATATTATTTATTCTTTATTTGTTGGTTTTTATGTCTGTGTTTTGATTTAATTGGATCATTCCTTGTACTTTTTGTTCGATTTTTGTAATCAAGGGAATAAAATAAGATGGTTCCGTGTCTATCAGTATCAGATTTGGCCTTTATATATGTGGGCATGCACATTGTCGGCGGCGGCGCTCAAAAGGTCAAAAATAGACAGTACTCTATAAACTAATCAATTTAATATTATTTGCAGATCTAACCGAATAACTACCCCACTTATTATTTTTGACTTCTACTTACTAAATAAATTGTATGTCCCAATTTTAAACTTTCTTTTATCAGTTCTCGATTAAAAACTCCATTACATTAAGTTATATATCCGAGGTTAGGCCAAATCGTAAAGAAGGGTAACAGTGTAGGTAAAGGTAAAGGTTGAGAATAATTCAAACCCTTTCTGTATGTATAGAAACATAAATATATAATCTCCAAGTCACAAATTTATTCGATTTTGTTAATCAACGAAACCGATCGATATGTATAGTTTAACTAAATAAATGGCTTTGGTTAATAAAAAAGGGATGTAACCTTTAACCAACCAATATACATGGCTCTACTAACTCCGGTTCTAAACCCTAAACCCTAAAAGCTATGCAGTAGATTATTTTGGTCTTAAATATAATATCTCAATATATTATTATATATATAGTCGTGGCCTGAATTATGATTTAATTATGGTTATAAAACTGTGTGACTAACACGTGACTTAGACACGACATTATTTTAGACGTATGTGGCTGAACCATATATAGTTTAGTCAAAGGTTAACAAAATTGTCGTCAAATTAAACATGGTTTCAATAACCCTTATTAAAATATATAATATAGTCGCGATTTTTTTACCAATAAGTTTATTCTCAAGTATTTTTTGACATACGGTTCATTTAGTTTGTAAAAGAACGTTGTTACCTATCTCTATATCTACCACTAGTTAGTTGTGTACGCTCGTTATTTATATATGCCGTTAAATAGTCACGTATTAATTCGACGATTTTGGAGCATGTAATATTAAAAAAACAGATATTCCATCAATTTAACAGATAAATAATTTAAAAGAGGAGCGATCGATGAATAGGGCAATAATATACAATCAGGCACCAAAAAATCCAATTAAAAAAGAGGAGATATTGATTATTGAATTCAATTTTTTCGAGCGCTGCCCAAACTTGATAGACACCCACTATACGAAAATTTTTAGCTTATTCTTAATTATAACAAAAAGCAAACGAAGAGTACAAATCACATATTAGGAGAATCATTCATAAGGATGTAATCACTTTAAAAGAAAAAAAAAAAAAATTCTCGCTACAACTTATCAGTGTGCGATAACAAGTTCCCATACGTTAAATGATTACAAGTTCATACCGTGATTACATTTATTTCTTGGACCTTATAGTAAATTTCATCCCCATTTTTTTTTACGAATGAATGAAACCTAGACTCAAACTAAAAAAAGAACGAACAAATGACGAAATGGAACAAAGAAGAAAGAACATGTGTATGATTAATCTTTCCTATATATGCAGACTCTGCTACGTACGTACTTGCATCCTTCATTTATAACCAAACCACCTGTTAACTCCATTATATTTCAAAGAAGACGCTTGCTTGCTCCACCATCTGCATGAAGATGATAATGAAGAAGGAAGAATCAAGTGCTTTTATCTCCGGAAACTACTTTCTGGACAGTGGGGATGCGAGTTCCACCGGTTGGGGCGGTCGTAGTGGCCGGAGATTGAGAAGTGGGACGTTTTGAACCACGGGAGAAAACTGCCTGAGGGTTTGTTTTCCGATAATCCATATCTGCAAGTCGATCGATCGCTAGGTTAGAAAGCCTGAAAAACGCAAATATCTGAACAGGTGGTGGTGGTGGTGGTGTTGGATAAGCCACGGAGGGCGTATGTGTGTGTGTATATATACACATAGCGAGGAGAGGCTAACATACATGGCTAGCTTATGATACAAGGTAGAGAAATTTCAAACATTGTTTGAGGGGTTAAACAGCCGCGTTTAATTAATAAGCCGTTTACCGTACACGTGGATCGATGGATCGGAGGATAATTTCCAGGAACCTAGTGTGTGAAATAAGCGACCAAGAATGTGAAACATAATTGTGTGTGTATATGTATATACATATAAATATATATATGCATATAGCATTAAAATAAAGAAGAAGAAGAAGAAGGAAGAGATTGTGCTGAATATCAGTAAGTTACAGAGAAAGTTCCTGGGAGATCCCAAACATTTTCGAGCTTGTTTATTTACGTATGTTTGGGGCTCAAGCAGCTGAAGGATTTTTACATACACAGCATAATAATCTTTGTAACTGCTCCGTTTGAAGAGGTCAGAGGGCAAAAGTTGCAAGAGCCCAGGGGTATAATGGGTAAACTAAATCCAATGTGGGGACAAAATGGGACATTCACAAACATTTTCATGCATAAATGAAGGGGCTAATTCCGTTCTACGTTCCTCGAAGTTAACGGAAACTAACTGAATGTTATTAATTAGAGTTGACCGCCAGCTCATATTACCGACACGGCTTCAACACTGTCTCTGAAATGGTTGAGCCCCAAACGTACGTCTTACTTCGAATTGAACAGAACTTTCTCTGTAAATTACTAATTCATTTATTTATTATATTAATCAACAATCTCTTGATTTTCTTCTTTCCTTCTACGTTATAAAGCTATATATATCTATGTTCATTCCTCGTCAAGCTTCATTCATTCACAGCAAACCCCAATCTATCTATATATCTCTCCCTGATCGATTGATAATCTTTCCGCTTAATTAACTATGAGTTCTTCAAGCATCAACATCAAGAGTATTCTTTGCCCTACCCCGAGTCCGGCTCCTCGGACTCAGGGTTCGAACACTAAACCTAGCACACACATGCCAAACACCAAGGGTCACTTTTCCACCAGTCGATGACTCCTTTCTTAATTCCATTTATCAGGTTAGTATAGTGGAAAAGAATGTCTCCGTTGATTTCTTTCTCCGTTTCCTCTCCATTGAATTTCTCCATCATTGGATCAAGTTTCAATAGTTGTAATTTAATATTATATAAAAACATTAATATAACATTAAATCTCAACTATTAAAACTTGATCTAATGGTGGAGACATTCAATAAAGATGAAATGGAGAGAGAAATCAATATAAACATTCTTTTCTTGTTAATATAGTGCTCAATTGTTTACATCAATTTATTTTAAGTAATTTTACAATGCATTGTAGGAGAGGTAAATATGTGAGAGAAATTTGACCTTATAAAGCATAAAAATACTTTTATTTTCATGCAGATTAATCTTGCGGATGAAGGCTATGGGGTCAAGTGGGTCGGCATCAAGGGATAATCAAGCAATTGCACATCATATATAATATATATGATTATATTATTTATTCTTTATTTGTTCGTTTTTATGTCTATGTTTTGATTTGATTGGATCATTCCTTGTACTTTTGTTTTATTTTTGTCATCATTGGAATAAAATAGGATAGTTCCGTGTCTATCAATGTCAGATTTGGCCTTTATATTATATGCGGGCAAATTGTCGTCGGCGGCGCTCAAAAGATCAAAAAATGACCATATAAACTAATTCATTTAATATTATTTTGAAGATCTAACCGAATAATTCCCAACTTATTTTAATTTCCTGAATGAATGAAACCTCTAGACTCATTTTTTCTTTAAAAAAGAACGAACAAATGAAGAAATGGAACGAAGAAGAAAGAACATGGGTATAATTAATCTGTCTTATATATGCAGACTCTGCTACGTACGTACTTGCATTCTTCATTTATAACCAAACCACCTGTTAACTCCATTATATATCAAAGAAGACGCTTGCTTGCTCCACCATCGGCATGAAGAAGATAATGAAGAAGGAAGAATCAAGTGTTTTTATCTGGAAACTACTTTCTGGACAGTGGGGATGCCAGTTCCACCGGTTGGGGCAGTCGTAGTGGCCGGAGATTGAGAAGTGGGACGTTTTGTACCGTAGGATAAAACAGCCTGAGGGTTTGTTTTCCGATAATCCATATCTGCGAGTCGATCGATCGCTAGGTTGTAAAGCCTGAAAAACGCAAATACCTGAACGAGTGGTGGTGGTGGTGGTGGTGGTGGTGTTGGATAAGCCAAGGAGGGCGTATGTGTGTGTGTGTATATACACATAGCGAAGAGAGGCTAACATACATGGATGGCTTACTAGAGAAGGAAGAGAAATTTCAAACGTTGTTTGAGGGGTTAAAAAGCCGCGTTTGATTAATAAGCCGTGTTACTGTACATATGGATCGACGGATCGGAAGATAATTTCCAGGAACGTAGTGTGTGAAATAAGCGACCAAGAATGTGTAATATAATTGTGTTTGTATATTTATATACATATAAAGATATATAGGCTATCATGTATATAGAGCATTAAAAGAAGAAGAAGTAAGGTAAAGGAAGGGAAGGAAGGAAGGAAGAGATTGTGTTGAATATCAGTAAGCTGCAGAGAAAGTTCTGGGAGATCCGAAATATTTTCGAGCTTCTTTATTTACGTATGTTCGGGGCTCAAGCAGGTGAAGGATTTTTAAATACACAGCATAATAATCTCTGTGCGGGTACGTGTACCATTTTATCCCTACATTGCCTTGGATTTCACCACCATATCCTTTGGTCGTATCTTTGACCACGACTCCTTCAGCTTCAATGCACAGGGGAAAATCACAATTAACATCCCAAACTTCAATTTAATAATAATAATTAGGTTTTTATAGGACTTTGTATAAAGTTAAGTTACAAATACATGTGCAAATACGAAAGTCTAGCTAAATTGCAAATCAGGAACTAATCACAGTTAAGTATGATAATTTACAAATAAGAATCTCATATATGCAACTGTACATCTTGGAAGGGAAAATTTCAGTCAGCCCCCTTAGTAGCAAATTAATTTCAGTCAACCCCCAAAACTTTATGAAACTTCATTGCACCGTCATGGTAAAAATAAAATTAATTTTCGTGGGTGAAAAGATAATGATGCCATTCTTTTATTTTTTTAGAAGATCATTTACAAGACAAATAAGGGTATGCATTTACATGATAAATAAAGGGATTCAAAAGAACCTGGGGAGTTAAAAATATTTTGGTCATTTACAAGATAAATATGAAAATTCACAAGACAAATATAGGCATTTACAAGAAAAATAAAGATATTTACAAGATAATTAAAGGGATTTAAACAAAACTAGAGAGTTAAAAATATTTTGGCCATTTACAAGACAAATATGGGTACTTACAAGACAAATAAAGTAAAGGTATCATTGTCTTTTCACCCAAGTTGACTGAAATTAATTTGCTACAAAGAAAGCTGACTGAAAATTTCCCCTTTTGGAACCTTACTATCACTAAATTAAAATCTTCCCTAATATAATGTGTATTACATACTTAATTGGTTGTTTTTGTTCCTGTAGTTTCTTCTTTAATTGGTTAGATATACCAAATACTTCTGGAGGTCATCTGTTTTGGACCAAACAAAGATGTACTTTACTAGACTCCATAATTCTGTGTATATATATGAGCAACGTTAAGTTTGGTTTGTTCAAAGTCAAAATGTATTGTACTTTTGTACAATGGCGTGTACACATGCATGTGGCCAGATTATAAGGAAAAGCAATTCTATGTTAAGATTTATTTCATTGATTCTTTTCCCAATTTTGAGTTTGATTAACGATCGAATTATTCTTGTGATTTTTTCCTCAGAGTCAACTGTTTATTATTATAATTAATATATTTATGATACTTATAAAATATTTGTTAAAAAGGGCTAATCATTTTATATTATTAATTGTTCATGTATTAATTAGTTTGTTTTATATATGATAAACCAAAATTTAACCACTGGTTTTAAAGATACATATGGCTGACTTGCTCATAATTTAGGTGCGATTATTTTATATATAGTCATGGCTTTAATCATGATTTAACAATTAATTATGGTTATGAAAATGTGACTAAATAGTAAATATACACTACAAAATTTTAGGCATACGTGGCTGAACTTACGGTTAACAAATTAAAGTTGCCGTTGAACTAACCCTAGTTTTCATAAGCCTAAGTAAAATATAATTAATTTAGTCACGATTTTGCCAAAAAATGCAGTCAAGAATTTTGTGACTTACGGTTCATTTAGTTTTGTAAAAGAAAATGTTTACATATCTATATATCTATGCTGGTTAATTATTTAGTTTGTAACAAAAATAATCGGGGGGAATTATATATTCCATGAGCTCTTCAAATATTAATTCGACGATTTCATGGTGTGTGTGTTATAAAAACAGAGATATTCCATTAATTTAAACGATAAATAAATGAAAAAAAAAGAAAGAAAGAAGAGGAGCCTGATGAAAAGGACGACATTATCAACAAAAACAACCTTAATTAATAATTAATTGGAAAGAGGAGAGAGATATTCAATTGAGACTTTTGAGTGCTGACGACGACATAAATGCATAAAGCCCAAACTTAATTAACGACACTGCATGAAACTTGTTATCTCAATTATTCTAATTATAACAAAAGGAAAACAAGTACGAAGAGTACATACAAACCCCATTTCTAAAAGTAGATATAGACAAATGAATTGAATTAATGAAACATAGACACATAAAAATCGAACACATCAAATGGAACAAAGAATAAAGAATGTAACATAATTAATATGTCCTATATATAAATCATTATCTCCATTATCAAAGACCCTAGCTTGCTCCACAATCTGCATGAAGATGATAAAGAAGAAGTAAGAATCAAGTGTTTGATGTGGAAACGATTTTCTGGACTGTGGGGATACGAGTTTCAGTTGAGGAAGTCGTCGTAGTAGCCAGAGATTGATTAGAAGAGGGACGTTTTGTGTAGGAAAACACACTCTGAGGGTTTATTTTCCTATAATCCATTTTAAGTCGATCGCTTTGGGTCGTTAAGGCCTCGATGAATGAAAATATTGGAATGAGTCGTGGTGGTGTTCGATAAGCCATGCACGGAGGGCGTGTATATATATACAACCACAAGTAGATAGGCTAACATGGATGAGTATTAACAGAGAAAGTCCTAGGAGGAGGAGGAAGAAGAAGAGCTGAAATTAAGAGATTATATGTGTTGAATTAGTAATTTACAGAGAAAGTTCTGGTGAGGGATTGTAAATAGAGTGTTAAAGCCGTGTTGGAATGACCAGCAAAATTAATTATTTATGATTAGTTTGGCGATTCAACAAAATAATGTGAGTTGCTTCCAGTCATCGTGTGATGAGGCAATGTTTTGTCATTTGATTAGTAATTAATTTAATTAATGATTTGTTTAATATAAACATAGGCATAAGTTTGAAGTTTGAGTTGAAATACAGTTCTCCATCAAGTATTGTGTCCACATTGGCGTATGTAACTGCTCCATTTGAAAAGGTCAGCGGGTAAAAGTTGCTAGAGGCCGGGGGAATAATGGGGAAACTAAATCCAATGTGGGGACAAAATGGGACATTCGCAAACATTTACATGCAGAAATGAAGGGGCTAATTACGTTCTACGTTCCTCGAAGTTATCGGAAACAAACTGAATGTTATTAATTAGAGTTGACCGCCAGCATACACACATATCACCGACACGGCTTCAACACTGTCTCTGAAATGCTTGAGCCCCAAACATACGCACTAGTTCGAATTGTATTAAAAAGAACTTTCTCTGTAAATTACTAATTCATTTATTTATTATATATGAATCCACAATCTCTTCCTTCCTTCCTTCCATGTTAAACCGTGTATATATATGAACGTTCATTCCTCGTCAAGCTTCATTCATTCACAGCAAACCCTAATCTATATATCTCTCTCTGATCGATTGATAATCTTTCCGATTAATTAACTATGAGTTCTTCAAGCATCAACATCCAGAGTATTCTTTGCCCTACCTCTGGTCCGGCTCCTCGGACTCAGGGTTCCAAAACTAGGCCTGGCACTCGCATCCCAAGCACCAAGGATCACTTCTCCAAGAGTGGCCGATGACTCCTTTCTTAATTTCATTTATCAGGTAAATATAGTGCTTCATTGTTTGCATCAATTTATTTTAATATTGCACTGCACTTTATAAGGTAAATATATCAGAAAAGTTGTCTTATAAAGCATAAAATTACTATTTTAAATGCTCCCAGACCCACTCATATATAATCTTCCATAAACACACGCACACACCCCTTTTGAACACTCATATATCATCAACACAAGAACTTTCTATCTGTTATAACCCTTGGGTTTTACTTTTATGCAGATTAATCTTGCGGATGAAGCCTGCGTCATTGATTTTGGGGTCAAATGGGTTGACATAAAGGGATAATCAAGCAGTTTCATATATATGTGTAGGGCACATTTATATATATATGATTATATTATTTATTCTTTATTTGTTGGTTTTTATGTCTATGTTTTGATTTAATTGGATCATTCCTTGTACTTTTTGTTTGATTTTTGTAATCATTGGAATAAAATAAGATAGTTCCGTGTCCATCAGTATCAGATTTGACCTTTATATATGGGGGCACATTGTCGGCGGCGGCGCTCAGAAGGTCAAAAATAAACCATATAAACCAATCCATTTAATATTATTTTGAAGATCTAACCGAATATTCCCACTTATACTTTTTTTAACTTCTACTAACTAAATAAATCGTATGTCCTAATTTTAAACTTTTTTTTACCCGTGTATCGGTTATTAAAAACTGCATTACATTAAGCTATACGAGGCTACATAGTTTGAATAAATGGATGGTAAAAAAGAAATGTATATAATGCGCATGCTAGTGCGCTTGTTAGCCTTAACCAACCAATATAAATATTATTTATAATACATGAGTACTCAGTGTTTTTTATTGTGTGTGTGTGTGTTGTGTTATATGTGATAAAAAATTATGGTTAAACCAGAATCTAACGGAGGTTTATAATTTAGCATCGATTATTATACATATAGTTATGGCATATATGGAGAAAGAGGAATTACATTAGATTAGATGAGATGGAGAAAGAGGACGGGGTTGGGGCCTCTTGGCTTTCTTTATAAATAATGTCAAATGGGAAGAAGAAGAATATAGTGATGCATATTATATTTCACTCTGTCCCCATTCCAGATTCTAAGGAATATTGCCATGTGCCACGTGCACTCTCATTCATTCTCTCTAATTCTATTCTCATGGAATATTTGTCACTTCTTTTGTTTCCTATAGCTTGCTTTGCTTTGCTTATTCCTTGCTTTCATTATTTGTTTTTCGTATTTCAACTTTCTTTTAATGGTTATGATTTTTATTATCATGAAAAGGCAAGAAAAATAAAAAAACTCGAATATACAAGCTAGTCTTGGAGAGAGGATTCTCTTCATGATGTCCCTATCCAAAAGATAAAAATCTTGATATTCAATAGATATTTGATGAAAAAGTTCCGTGTTACTTACATAATAGTTATACAAGTTTCAATCCATTCTAGTGTGTGCCAAATTTTGGGTACCAATTAAAAGTCATGAAATCGAAGTAGAACTATTAAGTTGGTCGGTATTCTAATGCAGTAATATTCAGAGAAGATCTTTTTATGGAATATAATTGTGTGCCTATACATTAACTAAGGAAATTCTGTCTGTCATATATACGTGCACAAAGTCCATCAAGCATCAACATATTTTCTCATCCTTGTCAATAGTGGGGTAGCCTTATGCCCATGACATGAGTATTTGAATATTCTGAAACACTAGCTATTTATAGGTTAATCCTTTTCTTTATGAGAAATGACCGATGCTACTCTATAAATTCAAAAAATGAATTTTACTAGTATAATTGCAAATGTACTGTTTGAATTGAGTGACATCAATATTCTAATGTGATGTATGTTGGGGTTCAGAACATAGGTGGTCTGGTTGGAACAATATGTTGATTTTAATGGAGAGGTTTAGAATTTAATTTTATCAATTTATTTTTTTGGAAAACACAAACATGAGACTCCCGATAATTATTTTCTTATATACTACTAGGGAATACTAGTCGAAGCTAAGAGCTCCCTCAATAAGTTCTAGTTAAAGATTTGAAGACAAGCTTCATCCAATGCTCGTTTTGCGAACAAGTCGCCAATGCATTTTTATCTCTATAAATAACTTGGAACTTGATTTGAAGATGTCAACAGCTAAATTAAATTAATTTTATATCATAATAAGATGGGCCAACTTCTACCTTGATGACATTTGAAAGCATAACAAATCAAATGTAGCTGAATTAACCTCTTGAGTTAGACAATTCAAGATAGACGAAAAAAGAAAGTCCAACAGAAGCAAACTAGATATGAACTTGAAGGTCAGCTTACAGACAATCGCAAACCTCACGGACATGACAGCTTATACCGAATATAAATGTCTTCAATTTCTCCTTTCAAACATTTTATCAAACACCTAATATGCATTCACATTCAACAATAGAACAGAGGAGGAACATAATGGTGTTTTCTCAGAACAGAGGAGGAACATACCTCAAAAAAGAAATTGAAGACGAAGATGTCCCAGAAATGCAGTGAATAAGCAAGGACGACAGCACCCACTAGCAGCTGAAGCAATGTATGAGGTATGTTCCTCGACAGCACCCATGACAGTACAGCGGCCGAAGAGCGACGACGGACTCGATTCAGAATGGGATAAGGTAAGGGACGGGGACTCGCGCTGAGGAGAGAAAAGATTGGGAACAAACTTGCTTGGGTGATTCAGAATGGAAGGGATCGATTTTAGATTGGAAGAGGCGAGAGTGTGAGTTGATGAGGCACGGATCGAAAGTAAATTGGGAACATTTTTTAGACCGGTTAAGAGAATAACCGGTCTTAAAAATGGACTTTTAAGACCGGTTGTTATGCAACCGGTCTTAAAAGTCCCCTTTTAAGACTGGTTGTTCGGAAACCGGTCTTAAAAACCTTTTTTTTAGACCGGTTATCCTCTTAACCGGTCTAAAAAAATATATTTTAGACCGGTTCTCTTAGTAACCGGTCTAAACTATAAAATCCCTAATTTTTTTAGACCGGTTAGAATAGAACCGGTCTAAATAATCTTTTTTAGACCGGTTATTATAATAACCGGTCTTCCAACTTGTTTATAATAATGAAAATGCCACCGCGCATTTTTTTTAGACTTGCATCCACAACAACCGGTCTAAATGGGCCGGTTTAAAACACCTTTTTTGTACTTGTGGATAAATAAAGGGATTCAAAAGAACTTGGGGAGTTAAAAATATTTTGGTCATTTACAAGATAAATATGAAAATTCACAAGACAAATATAAGCATTTACAAGAAAAAATAAAGATATTTACAAGATAAATAAAGGGATTTAAACAAAACTAGAGAGTTAAAAATATTTTGGCCATTTACAAGACAAATATAAAAATTTACAGGGCAAATATGGGTACTTACAAGACAAATAAAATAAAGTCATTATTGTCTTTTCACTTAGGTTGACTGAAATTAATTTGCTACAAAGAAAGCTGACCGAAAATTTCCCTTTTTGGAACCTTACTATCACTAAATTAAAATCTTCCCTAATATAATGTGTATTACATACTTAATTGGTTGTTTTTTTTTTTAGTACAAAGGCAAGCAGAGCTGGTAAGTGTTAGGGCCTATAGAGTAGGCCGTACAGAGTGGTCCCGTGTCGGAGAACCACATTCTTAGGCAAAAAGCGGAGTACAACCGGTAGGCGGATACCAAAGTTCGACGAAGACCTGGCTGTTTAAGTGAGCCTGACCTGCCAAATAATCAGCACAACGAATACTTTCCCTATAAGAGTGGGAAATCTGCAAGTCCCAATCCGAAAAGATAAGGGATCTAGTGGCTAGGATAAGTTCGTATAATGGGTGTGAAGTAGGACAAGTAGACCTTAATAGGTGAATAGCTTGGAGGGAATCGGTGAACAGTTTGATTCTGGAAAGACCCATCTGCTTGCATATATTTAGGCCTCTGTAGATTGCATGAATTTCTGCAGCAGTTGGGAATGAGTGTCCTAACTTCTGTTGAAATCCACGTATCCATGTGCCATGATGGTCACGGATGACTCCTCCGTAAGTGGCCTGACCTCCATTGAGTACTGAACCGTCAACATCTATACGGACGAAATCCGGGTCCGGTGGTTCCCAACGAGCTACCCCTCTCTCTGGAATATGAAATATCTGTTGGTGAAATCGTCCGCTCTCCACCCCTTCCGAGAGGTGAAACAGGCATCTATGTACTATCTCTTGTGGCTTCTCAGCTACCCCGTCGAAAGCTTGACTGCATCTGTTCTTCCAAAGAAGCCAGCACGTTGTACTGAAAACTCGTTGTCATGGCCATCTAGAGCTTCTCCTATTGCCGGGTAAGTGCTGCATGTTCCATTGTAGCCATTCCTGCAAAGAACCACTAAAAAACATAGTATAATATAAGGGGTTAGTTATAGAGGACCATACCCTCTGGGCGTGTTCACAATCTCTCAATACATGAAGGATGCTCTCCACACTCTCACACTGAAAAGGGCAAAGGCTTGGAACAATTGGGTTATGTCTCGCTCTTGTATCATTTGTTGGAAGCCTCTCATGGAAAACTTGCCACATAAAGAATTTGATTCTTTCCAGGATTCCCCAGTGCCATAAGTGCCGCCATTGAGGTTGGGAACTGAGGTTTTGCTGATGAAAGATCCTTTCGTAAGCTGATTTCACACTAAAATTACCGTCGGGAGCATTTCTCCAACAAATCACGTCATCACCTGATCTTGTTGGGGGTGTCACCATCATAATCTTATCTACCACCCAAGTGGGAAGAAAAGATTCCCATTTGGCTCTATCCCAATGACCCGTTTGTGTTGTAAAGGAACAAACCCGAGCATCAATATCAAGAAGGTGCGTGTTCCTTTCAACGAAGTATTTTAGTGGTCTGTCTACCGGGCCCCAGTAGTCCTGCCAAGCAAATGTGCTTCTTCCATTTCTGATATTTTTGCCAAGGCCAGTCTCGAAATCCTTCCAGACTGCAACTATACCACTCTACACAGCAGATTGATTTCGTGATCTCTGAACCTTCGGTATGAAATCTGTTCCGCATGAGTACTTCGCACGGAGACATCTCACCCATAAGGCATCGGGTTTAGTGATTAGACCCCAGCACAGTTTCATCAGGAAAGCTTTGTTTTGGCAATGCAGATCTTTTATCCCCAGGCCTCCTTCACACTTCCTCCTCTTCAGAACATCCCATGCTAACAGATGCATTTTCTTGGATTCATCATGTTGGTTCCAGAAGAAGTCACGGCTCAGCTTTTCAATGGTAGATAGCACCCCCTTCGGAATAAGGGTTGTTTGCATCTGAAATTGAGGAATGGCAGAAAGAACCGACTTGATGAGGACCGTCCGCCCTGCCATACTTAGATATCTCCCCTTCCAGTTAGTCAATTTTGAGCGGACCTTTTGAAGAATCGGCGCAAAAGTCATGTTTACCATTCGTTTATGAAGGATAGGAACTCCCAAATATTTCCCTAGATCAGCTGTCAGACCAATCCCCATAGCTTGACTAAGTTCATACGCTCGGTTAAAGTGAACATTTCGAGAAACGAACATTTTAGATTTGCGCAAATTGATCCTGTGTCCAGACACACGACAGAACAGCTCCATGACATGCCGAATCTCCTCCACTTGCTCAATTGATGCCTCACCGAAGAGAATCAAATCATCAGTGAAGAATAGGTGCGAAATCCGGGGGCTAGCAACGTGTATCCTCAAAGGGCTCCAGTTACCCATTTCAACTTCTTGATGAATTAGCTGACCGAGTAATTCCATGCATAGGACAAACAGATAAGGGCTTAGAGGGTTTCCTTGCCTCACCCCTCTTGAAGGAGTGAAACTATCTGATGTAACTCCATTCCAGATTATGCTCATTAAAGTGGATGTGACACAGGACATAAGCAACTTAACAAAATCAGCTCTTAGCCCTACGCTGTGGAGAGTGAACTCCAAGAAACGCCAGTCAAGCCTATCAAATGCCTTTTCCATATCAATTTTCACAGCTATGTACCCCTTTTTCCCCCTCTTAGATCTCATGGTATGGATTGCCTCTTGAATCAAGATGATGTTGTCCACTGCCTGTCTGCCTGTGATAAAACTACATTGATTCTCTGTGACAAGATGGCTCATGATACTTTTAAAGCGATTAACAATTACTTTGCTAACAATTTTGTAGCTCACGTTGCACAGGGAAATAGGTCTAAAATCTTGCATAGATGATGGACTATCAATCTTTGGGATGAGCACGATGTTTGTTTGGTTAATTGCATGGATGTCCTCTGGGTTTGCAAAGATCTCTGTTACCAGATCACAAATCTGCTGACCCACCGTATTCCATTGTGTTTGGAAAAAGTGGGGGTGTAAGCCATCAGGTCCTAGGGTTTTAAAAGCCCCCATCTCAAACGCTGCATTTTTTATCTCAACTGGAGATACGATCCTCTGAAGTAGGTGGAGCTGCTGATCTTCTAAAGGCGGGAAGCGCGGCGTCCAGGGAGAAAAAGGGGTTGTTAGGTTGTCTGCCGAGTAGAGATTCTGGAAATAGTCAAGTGCCATACTTCTCAATTTTCCTTCGTCAGAAACCCAGTGGCCACTACTGTCTTGTAAAGCTTCAATTTTACATCTTTTCCTCTTAGACAAAACACTGGCATGAAAGAATTTTGTGTTACGATCACCCCCGCTCATCCACTTACATCTAGATTTCTGGAACCAGATTAATTCTTCCTGAAAAGCGAGTTTTTGATACATGCTCCAAAGTTTCTTTTCAATCTTGAATAGGCCATTTTGATTACCTTGTTTACCCCTGGCTCGGTCAATTCCTTCCAATCTACGGATGATTTCCCTCTTTTTTTTTTGCTACATTCCCAACCACGTTAGCGTTCCACTCTGAGGCCTCATTTACAAACTTTAGATGCCCCTGGAGCCAATTCTTACCCTGCCAAGCTGCTTTGACTACATCACTGAAACCATCTTCGATACACCAAGCTGCCTGGTAGAGAAAGCGATTATCCTTTTTGCCAAGAACATTATTTTTCTTATCGGAGACAACAATAACTCGATGATCGGACTTGAATTTGAGGTTGTGATAGGCTTTGGCCTGAGGGTTTTGAATGTCCCAATCAAAGTTGCAGAAGACCCAATCCAATCTTTCCCTCACCCCAGTTTTTTCCCAAGTGAATCTATCTCCCACGATCGGAACTTCAATAAGATTGCAGCAGTCAATACAATTTTGGAAGTCATTCATTGAGCTAAGAATAGGGTCAGCTCCTCCAACTTTATCATTTAGGCTTAGGATGGCGTTGAAATCACCGAGAACCAACCATGGAGTGGAGACCGTGTGATGAATAGCCGACAAGGACCTCCACAGATCCTTTCTCTTCAAAGAACTGGTATCACCGTAAACAAAAGTGACAAGAGTGGGACACAGACTATTATTTGCAGAGATATTGCAGTGAAGCAGCTGGGTGTTTGAGGATACATATTCAAGATGGAGATCACAGTTATTCCATAATACCCAAATACCGCCAGCGAAACCAGTGGCTTCAACTCTCAACCAATCATTAAAACCCAATTTTCTCACAACTTTATCTGCTCTAGCACCACTGATCCTAGGCTCAATTAAGCATATAACAGTAATTCCATATTTTTTAACCACATCTTTTAAAATCCGAGGAAAAGAACTACCTCCCGCACCTCGGCAATTCCAAGATGATACAATCATGATTAAATAAACAAATAAACAAATAGAAGGGAAGGAAAGCGGGACTTACTTGTCCGGCGGGTCTCCTTCCATCATGACAACTACTTCCAATTGGGAAATGGGGAGCAAGTTAGATTCTAGATCATTTAACCCACTTTTAGAGCTTGATTCCCCCTCCAGGCGTGAAGGAACCAAAGGTAGAACGTGCTTCTTGGGGTTATCATTGAGTTGAGGAGCGCTGGAATCTTTTTCCCCTTCATTAAGCAAGACGTCCCCATCCGCAGTGCACAGCTTGGCGTCCTCATTTCCATGTTGAGCAATGGGTTCCACCGAGATCATAGAGGTATATGTTGGACGTGACTCCACCAACTCATGAAGGGGCCCACCACTTTGTAGATTGCCTTTAACCAATTTGTGGGATCTCTGGGACGTGTTTTTTTTGGGCTTAACATGCGAAGAATCAGCTGCTGACTCGTTAATGCCCAAATTCGAAATGGGTCCCTCATTTTGATCATATTGATTGGGCTTGTCACATGATGTCTTGGACTTCACTTTGGTCCAGCGTTTGTGTCCCACGTAAACCCCTTTCTTGATAAGCATTGGAATAGGCTCCTCACGTGACATAATCTTTTTTAAAGGAACATGCCTATCCTTTTCAATAATCTGCAGTGGCTTGTCGGGAATTTGTATCCCTTTAGACACCATTTCTTCATCCACCCGTCCGCCTTTGCCTTTCCCTTTTTCCATCACCGAGGCTAAAGGCAACTTGGAAATATCACTTTCGAACTCATGCGCACTAGCAAGTGCTTTGAATCTGGATCCACTGCTCATTCCCATATATTCTGTGCAAACCAAGCTGGTCCTACCTTCTGCAGAAACACCTCCACCCACTCTGATCCCACCTTCCTTGCTTCTCAAAGATCGTGCCTTGACAGGCTTTCGCACAAACATCCACGGGCCAAACACGTCATCTCTTGCCGGGAGGGAGATTTTCGCAGACGACTCCGGTGGTGGTGCAGTTGCCTGACTTACAGAACCAGAAGGAACCTTCGCAAGAGAAGTGCCTTCAGGTAAAATTTTCCAAGGACACTGCACCTGTTTGTGACCATATCTGCCGCATGAGAAACATATGAGGTTAAGGCCTTCGTATTCAATATTGAAGAGTGCTGACGCTGAGATCACACGAGGGACCAGTTTTTTCTGCAGATTCAATTCCACACATATCCTAGCAAAGCGTCCCCTGCGAATTATAGCGTCGTCCTGCTCCAAATTCTCAATGGAGTTCATGTCCACTTTAAGAGTCCTCCCAACCATATCTCCAAGCCTCCACATGCACTCCTTATTGAAACACAGAAGTGGCACGTGAGGAATACGGATCCAAGTTGCTACTCTTCCCAGAGGATTGTGAAAGGAATACTTAATTGGTTGTTTTTGTTCCTGTAGTTTCTTCTTTAATTGCTTAGATATACCAAATAGTCAAATACTTCTGGAGGTCATCTGTTTCGGACCAAACAAAGATGTACTTTACTAGACTCCATAATTCTGTGTATACATATGAGCAACGTTAAGTTTGGTTTGTTCAAAGTCAAAATGTATTGTACTTTTTTTTTTTTGATACAAAGGCAAGCAAAGCTTGAAAATGACACCCACTATAGGTTAGGTCCTACAGGATGTTCTTGAGCTAGTAAGCCACAATCCAAAGCAAAGAAATGAAAACATTCAATTGGGGAAATCCCAAGTTCCTCGTGCTCCTGCGGAATCATGTGTGTCATTCTTGTAAGATAATCCGCACAATGAAGGCTTTCCCTATGAGCGTGGGAAATTTCTACCTCCCAATCACTATAAATAAGAGATCCGGTTTCCAAGATCACATCATACAATGGATGATTCGAATGACAATAAGTGGATAATAGATGGACTTTTGTACAAAATGTACAATGGCGTGTACACATGTATGTGGCCGGATTAAGGAAAAGCACTTCTATGTTAAGATTTATTTCATTGATTCTTTTCCCAATTTTGAGTTTGATTAACAATCGAATTATTCTTGTGATTTTTTCCTCAGAGTCAACTGTTTATTATTATAATTAATATATTTATGATACTTATAAAATATTTGTTAAAAAGCGCTAATCATTAATTTTATATTATTAATTGTTCGTGCATTAATTAGTTTGTTTTATATATGATAAACCAAAATTTAACCACTGGTTTTAAAGATACATATGGCTGGCTTGCTCATAATTTAGGTGCGATTATTTTATATATAGTCATGGCTTTAATCATGATTTAACAATTAATTATGGTTATGAAACTGTGACTAAATAGTAAATATACACGACAAAATTTTAGGCGTACGTGGTTGAACTTACGGTTAACAAATTAAAGTTGCCGTTGAACTAACCCTAATTTTCATAAGCCTAAGTAAAATATAATTAATTAGTCACGATTTTGTCAAAAAATGCAGTCAAGAATTTTGTGACTTTTGGTTTGATTTTGTAATCATTGGAATAAAATAAGATAGTTCCGTGTCCATCAGTATCAGATTTGGACTTTATATTACATGCCGGCAAATTGTCGGCGGCGGCGCTCAGAAGGTCAAAAATAGACCATATAAACTAACCCATTTAATATTATTTTGAAGATCTAACCGAATAATTCCCAACGTATACTTTTTTTAACTTCTACTAACTAAATAAATCGTATGTGAGCACTCAGTTTTTTTTATTTATAATATGTATGTATGTATGTATGTATGTATGTATGTATGTATGTATATTATACGTGATAAAATTTTTTGGTTAAACCAGAATCTAACCACGGTTTTAAATATGCATATAGCGGACTAGCTCATACTTTAGCATCGATTATTATACATATAGTTATGGCCTGAATCATGATTTAATTATGGTTATAAAACTGTGTGACTAACCCGTGACTTAGACGCAACATTATTTCAGACGTACGTACATGGCTGAACGATATAGTCGTTTAATCAAAGGTTAACAAAATTGCCGTTGAACTAATCATGGAATAGCCGTAGTTTCCATAACCGCTGATTAAAATACGCATAATTTAGTCATGAATTTACCAATAAGAGTAGTCAAGTATTTTGTGACATACCGTTCATCATTTAGTTTAGTTTGTAAAAGAAAATTGTTACATATCTATATGTATGATGGTTAATTAGTTCGCAACAAAAACAATTGGGAGAAATTATATATTCCGCTACATCTTCAAATATTAAATCGAGGATTTCATGCTGTATGTGTATGTGCATTATATAAACAGACGGATAAGAGATGAATTTAAAGGATAAATAAATTTAAAGATCAGAGGAGCGTGATGAAAATTAGGACAACAATATGAAGGAACGATACCAAAAAGATCCAAACTTGATGTGAGACATACATACACTGCACGAAACTTGTTATCTTATTCTAAATATAAAAAGAAGCAAGCAAGTACAAACTAGGAAGAGTGCAAATCCCATTTTTGGAGGTAGATATGGACACAAGAATGAATGAAACCTACACACATAAAAAACGAACGAACAAATCAAGAAATATAGAACAAAGTATAAAGAACATATAGATAATTTGTCCTATATATGTAGACTCTGCTATTTCCTCCTTGCGTTCTCCTCCCAGCTTGTTATCAAACCTCACTTTCGTACGCTTGCTTGCTCCACCATATGCATGAAGAAAAAGATTTTTCTTTATCTGGAAAAGGTATTCTGGGCCGTGGGGACAGTAATAGTAGGAGCAGCTGCTGCTGTTGCTGCAGCAGCAGCAGCAGCCGCCGGAGATTCAGAAGTGGAACGTTTTGTGCCTTTGGAGTAAACAGTCTGAGAATTTATTTTCCGGTAATCCATTTGATTTGATCGCTAGGTAAAAGCCTGATGAATGCAAATATATATTGGAATGGGTTGTCGTCGTCGTGGTGTTGGATAAGCCACGGAGAGCGTCTGTGTGTGTATATATATAGGCATAGCCAGAGGAGAAAATAGGTTAACATGGGTAGCTTACTCAAGAAGGAAGGAAGGGAAGGCAGAGAAATTTACATAGAAATTTCAAACATGTTTGGGCGGTGAAGCGGGTGACGGATATATTAAACAGACGCGTTTAATTAATAGGCCGTGTCGTTGTGCCATGGAGGAGAGATGGTGAACGGAAGACCGCAAGTTTTTACGCTACGTACAACCAACATGCATGGAAACTCGAAGAAAAAGGAGGAGAATGTGTTGAATATTACGAGTAGTAATTTACAGAGAAAGTTCTTGGAGATCAGAATGAAACGCCTAACAATTCGAGCTTCTTTTTACGTATGTTTGGGGTGAGGCAGATGATCGATTTTTATCGTTGAACCAATTTTTAATGATTGAGATTTGATGATAAATTTTAATTATATTTAATATTATAATAATGTTTTTATAATTATCATTAAATTTTAATTTTTAAAAATTGATCTAATGGTTAATATATTAAATAAAGTGGGAGTTCAATGGAAACATCGCTCTCAGCAATATTTTTAATGTTTTGCGGGTTCGTGTACATTTTATCCCTGCCCTGACTTTGATTTCGCCTCCATATCCTTGGGTCGTATCTTTGGTTAAATAATTGGATTACTTACTCCATGTGGGCCCCCAATACATGATTCCTCCCGCCTTAACGATAGACTCATGATGACACGCTTGTTTGAAAATTAAAGTTCAAAAAAATATGCATTCTCGTGTTAAAATTATAACTATATTGGTTAATTGAAGCAAAGGCACAGTATTAATTTAGGCAAACAGTTGATATTTTATTCATAAATAAATAAATAAATAAATATATATATATATATAGTTAATGAAACTGTTGATCTGTTTGTGATTATTAACTAGCTAACACAGCCCGGCTACTACTGCTAGCCAAGAATATTGTGATTCACACTATACATAACAACATTATCTTAGGTTAAGGAACCTTATAAAACTAAGGGAACGTTAAGTATTTTAATCCCCAAAATTTAGTTTGCCTTCACTTTCACTTCCTATAATTTACAAAAGTTTCAAGTAACAACCCCCAAAAAAGAAAAAAGAAAAAAAAGGACCGTGCGAAACTAAATATTCTTGACGATGCAAAGATAAGAACATTATAGTCCTAAATGTATGTATAGGCTGATGAGGCAAATTAAGTTTGTCATTAATTGTTGATTAGTAATTAAATTAAGTTTAACTTGAAGTTTGAATGGAAACACGTAGTCATGAACCTTTAAGTATTAGTGTTCACATGACAGCTCATCGAGGTGCAAGTTAACTACTCCCTTTGAGCCGGTCAACTGGTCAAAGTTGATGTGGGCAAACATTTCCATGCAAAAATGAAGGGGTTTACGTTCACACTCTACATATCACCGACACGGCTTCAAAACATACGTATTAATTACTCGGAAATTAAACACAACTTTCGACGTAAATTACTAATTAAATTACTGGAACACAAGACCCGGCACTCGCATCCCAACCACCAAGAATCACTTTTCCACCAGTCGATGACTCATTTCATAATCATATTCCATCGATCAGGTAAGTGACATTCTTTAGTAGTGTTCATAGTTTAGGATTTGAGGGCTACTTTTTTTTTATGCCCATGTTTTGATTTGGTTAAATAATTGAGTTAATAATATTCATTGGAAAGCTTCTTCATTAGTAAATCTGTCTCGTTCTTGTACTTTTTGTAATAATTGGAATAACTCAGATAAGATAGTTGGATCCGTGTCTATCAGGTTTGGCCGTTTTATATATGTGCGAATCGTCTTGGTCGGCGCTGAAAAGTTCAAAACAGATTATTAACGCCGCTTTGTATCTCTGTTTTCAACTTCTCATAATGATAGTTACAACAAGTCAACAACATAAACAAAGTCCATTTAATATTATTAATTTGAAGACCTCTCACGCAATATATGATTCCTCCACTTAGTATTTTTAACTTATACTGTATACTAAATAAATCGTATGGCACACCTAATTAAAAATTCATTACATTAATCAAGCTCTTTGAGGCTGGATCGGCTGGTAAAATGGGAAGTTGTGGGCTCGATCCCACATATAATTAATCTCAAGTTATTAGTGCCTAGCCTTTTAATTTAAAATAATAAGTGTATAACACCAATACTTTTTCTTAAAGTTAGAATCATTAATGATCAATTATATTATATAAAAAAATGGTACGTATATAAAGACAATATACATCAGCATACATAACAGCTATACAATTTCAAGAAAATTATTAAAAATTCGGGGGCCTCTCTCTAGTCCTGCGTGTGGGTTCCACCAACCTTTCTTCTCTCGTCTCTCGCTCTCCAGGCCATTTTTTTATGGTTTTTTTTCCTGCTCCAACGCTCTTCAAGTTTTCTAAATTCTTTTTGTTTCCCAACCAACTTTTCTAAATTCAAAGTCTTTAATACAATAAAGTTGAACAAAGTCGTGTCTAACAGAATTTCCCTTTTAAATAAACATTGAGATGAGTATATATCGAATCAACTGTAATTTCCATATTTTTTCCAATGAAACTGATGATTCATTCTCGTAAGAAACTTTCCTATTTTCATGGCATATATGTAATTAATGTCAACTATTAAAGCGTGTTTGAGAACTAATCAGATAAAGTCATGGTTAACTTTAGGTAGTAAATCAAGTTTTAATAATTTACTATGAGATTTAGAGAGAGAGAGAGACAGAGAGGAGAGATGAGCTGTCTATTGGAATATGTGCCAATTGAGTTTTCTTTGATGGATGACCCCGGAGTCCGGGCAACGCAGCCGGCAAGTGCGTTGGGGACTATGGTGAATGCTGAAATGATTAAAAATTCGAAGTAAGTAGCCAAAGGAGATTCTCCCACCTCTGCTGAAACGCTTGGAACTATTGTAGAGGAACTGGACCAAATGGTGACGATAAAAGATGCTTCAGGCAAATCAGGAAATGCACTTTCATATAAGGACTCGCTTACGGGCTTTAGGGGAATAGAGTATAACGGGGTTGCTTATGGCAACTCCAATGTCTAGGAGGATGATGTTCTTTCCGATCTTTTGAATCTATCCTGGGAAATTTCTGAGCCTTCAGAAGAACTAAAACGTCTCATGGATGTTTATCCAACAATGCAATTATTGCAGGACGAATACAATCGATAGGCAAAACCCTGGAATAACTCTCTTATTATCACAGTCCTGGGTGCAAAGTTCAATCTCTATAGGCTAAAGGAGCATCTGTGTAGAATTTGGCAGACAAGCAATTTCGAACTAATTGATCTACCCAATAATTACCATGTTGTAAATTTCAAAGATCAGGAAAAATGGGAGCAACTCTACAAGAAAATTCTTTTTGGAGGACCGTGGATGATAGCCCAACACACCATCCTTATGCAGAGGTGGTCTCCATATTTCGATCCTTTCCATAATCCTCTGAGAAGAGTGGCCACTGGGATCAGAATTCCTCATGTGCCTTTATTGTGCTACAATAAAGAATGTATGTGGAGGCTAGGAGATATGGTTGGGAAGACTCTTAAAGTGGATATGAATTCTATTGAGAGTTTGGAAAATGATGAAGCAAAAATTCACAGGGGACGCTATGCCAGAATCTGTGTGGAATTGGACTTATAGAAAAAATTAATCCCTCGAATTATCTCAGCTTCAGAGATTTTTAACATAGAGTATGAAGGGCTGGGACTTATATGCTTTACCTGTGGTAGGTATACAGTCATAGAAAAGAGCAGTGCCCATGGAAAGTGATACCTGATGATGTTTCTCATGCGGTAGGTCCAATGGTTATTGCGAACTAGGTAGCTTCGACATCATTAAAGGCGTTGTCGGAAAGAGCCCTTTCGGCTAAGGGCGATTAGTTTGGTCCATGGATGTTCGTGCACAAGACTGCTAAAGCACGTATCCCTAGAACCAATGACGGTAGAGACAGAGTGGGTGGCAAGAGCCATTCCGGAGTTGTAGAGGGTATGGCTGTAGGTAGAGCATCCAGATCCGATGTTCTAGCTAGTACGGAAGTTGGCGAAAGTGGGATTTCCGAGCTGATTTCAAATCCTGAGCAAGGAAATGGGAGAGGCGAGAAGGTCGGTGAGGCACGGTTTACAGAGGTAGAGGTGAGATCTGTAAATTGTAATCAGCTGATTGTAAGGGACGGTCAAACCAAGCTGAAAAAGGGTGTTCACGTGGGAAATATGAGATGGGCTGAAGTGAGGAAGAAGAAGGTAATCACCAAACCCATTCAAAATAAGGAAAAAGAATGGACTAAGGAATTGGGTATGAGCCCAACTGCTGCAGCTGGTTTGGGAAGTAAAAAGTCTCTTAAAACCATCAAAAGTATGGGCCAAAGATCCCATAACTTAATTATAGGCAACATGCAAAATTGTACGCCTCACCATACGGATTCTGAGATGCAATTAATAGCCCATATAGCGACTTCTGCTAACAGTGAGCTTCACCAAGATAAAGGAAAATAATCCAGCACTTTGACATCTACAGGGGACATTGAGAAACAGGGGACCAATCTTTCTTCAAACTCTACGATTATGGTGCTGGTGCCTTTGGATGCTGTCAAGAGAAGGCAGGATATGCAAGAGCAAAGTTCCAAGGCACACTCCTCCCAATTAGAAGTTGTAGTCATGATGGATGAAAAACCAGCAGACAAGTAAGTCTCGTATTCCACTCCTGCTCTGTTTGTATATATCTATTTATGATAGTTTCATCTTGGAATTGTTGTGGGGCGGGTGGTAGTGCTTTTCCTCGGGTGTTGAATGATGTGGTTAAGAAATATGGTATTAATGTGATGTGTTTAATCGAGCCAAGGATCAGTGGTAACCAAGCCGATAAGGTAGTCAGGAAATTGGGTTTTAATGATTGGTTGAGAATTGAGGCCACAGGGTTTGCAGGAGGTATTTGGGTGTTATGGAATAAATGGGAGATTCATCTCAATTATATAACTTCTAATACTCAATTACTGCACTGCAAAATTTCCAATAATAATAATCAGATTCTTATGCTCGTTACTTTTGTATATGGGAATACTAGTGTGTTGAAGAGAAAAGATCCGTGGTCGTCTCTATATGCCATCAACCAAACAATGTCCACTCCCTGGTTAGTTCTTGGTGACTTCAATGCATCCTTAATCCTAGTGATAAAGTAGGAGGAGTGGCTCCCATTAATAGCTCTATGAATGATTTTCAAAATTGTATTGATTGCTGTAATCTTATTGAAGTGCCATTTGTGGGTGATAGATTTACTTGAGAAAAAACTGGGGTTAAGGAAAGGCTGGACTAGGTTTTCTGTAACTTTGATTGGGAAATTCAAAACCCTCAAGCCAAAGCTTATCATAACCTCAGATTCAAATCTGATCATAAGGTTGTTATAGTTGCTTATCGAACCAATAATGCATGTAGTAAAAGGGGAAGCAGTTTCCAATACCAAGCAGCATGGTGTATTGAAGAGGGATTCAGTGATGTGGTTAAAGCAGTGTGGCAAGGGAAGAATTGGCTCCAAGGTCAAGAACAGTTTGCAAAAGAGGCTTCTGAGTGGAATGATAGAGTTGTTGGGAATGTAGCAAGAAAGAAGAGAGAAATCATCCGAAGATTGGAAGGAATTGGTCATGCCAGCCATAGAGTGGGGTGTTAGAATGGTCTTTACAAGATTGAAAAGCAACTTTGGAGCATGTACCAAAAAAATGCTTTGCAAGAAGAATTGATCTGGTTTCAGAAATCAAGATGTAAGTGGCTATGCGGGGGCGATAGAAATATGAAATACTTTCATGCCAATGTGATAGCTAAGAGGAAAAGATGTAAAATTGATGCTTTACAAGACGACAATGGTTATTGGGTCATAGAAGAAAAACTACTGTGAGATATGGCTCTTGACTACTTTCAGAAACTTTATTTAGTGGACAACATATCAACTTCCTTTTCTCCCTGGATGGCACGTTTCCCAGCCTTAGAAGCTCAGTAGTTAGAATTTCTGTAGAGACATGTTTCTCCAGTTGAAATAAAAAATACAGTGTTTGAAATAAGAGCCTTTAAAGCATCGAGTCCAGATGGCTTGAACCCCTATTTTTTCTAATCCCAGTGGAATTTGGTGGGTCAGAAGATATGTGACCTAGTGGCCAACATCTTTGCAAACCCGGAGCTTATTCATGCAATAAATCAGACAAACATTGTCTTAATTCCTAAGATCGATCAACCTACATCATTGAAGGACCTTAGACCTATTTCTTTATGCAATATGAGCTACAAAATTGTTAACAAAGTAATTGTTAATCGCTTTAAAGGTGTCATGAATCATCTTGTGGCAGAGAACCAGTGTAGCTTTATTGTGGGCAGACAGGGCGTAGACAATATCATTATAGCTTAGGAGGCAATCCATATCATGAGAAACAAGAGAGGCAAGAAGGGTTATATAGCAATGAAAGTAGATATGGAGAAGGCTTTTGACAGGCTTGACTGGCGTTTCCAGGAATTCACTCTTCACAGTTTAGGATTGGGAGCTGACTTTGTTAAGTTGATTATGTGTTGTGTTTCATCCACTTCCATGAGCATTATATGGAATGGAGTATCCTTTGATAGTTTCAATCCTTCAAGGGGCTGAGGTAGGGCGACCCTCTAAGTCCGTATCTATTTGTCGTTTGCATGGAACTACTCGGTCAGCTAATCCACCAGGAAGTTGAAATAGGGAACTGGCGTCCATTACGTCTGAACACTTTCGGTCCTCAGATTTCCCATCTTTTCTTTGCAGATGATCTGGTTCTTTTTGGTGAGGCCTCAAGGGAGCAGGTGGAGGAGATAAGGAATGTCATGGAACTGTTCTGTAGAGTCTCAGGCCACAAGATCAACCTGAATAAATCTTAATTGTTTGTATCCAAAAATGTCCATTTTAATATGGCGTATGAGATGAGTCAGATTGTGGGGATTGGACTAACGGCAGATCTTGGGAAATATTTGGGTGTTCCTCTTCTCCACAAACATATGGTTAAGATGACTTTTGCTTCGATTCTCCAGAAGGTCCGATCGATTGACTAACTGGAAAGTAAGACATCTAAGTATGGCGGGTCGCACGGTCCTCATCAAGTTAGTTTTATCTACCATTCCTCAATACCAGATGCAATTAACTCTTGTTCCCAAAGGGGTGCTATCTACTATTGAAAAATTAAGTAGAGACTTCTTTTGGAATCGGCATGATGAATCCAAGAAAATGCATATGTTAGCATGGGATGTTCTAAAGCGAAGGAAGTGTGAAGGAGGCTTGGGAATAAAGGACCTTCATTGCCAAAAAATTTTTTTTCTAATGAAATTATGTTGGGGACTAATCACTAAACCAGAAGCCTTATGGGTGAAATGTTTGCGCGCAAAATACTAATGTGGGATGGCTTTGATTCCACAAGTGCAAAGGTGGCATAATCAATCGATTGTGTGGAATGGAATTGTGGCAGTATGGGATGATTTCAAAAGGGGTCTAGGCAGAAAATTAAGAAGTGGAAGAAACACACAAGCTTGGCAGGACTGCTGGGCCCTAGTAGACAAGCCACTAAAATACTTCATCGATAGGAATATACCCCTTCTTGATATGGATGCTCAGGTTTGTTCCTTTATATCACAGATGGGCCATTGGGATAGAGCGAAATGGGAAACCTTTCTTCCTAATTGGGTGGTAGATAATATAATGATGGTGACTCCTCCAACGGGCACCAAGGATGATGTAGTTCGTTGGTGGAATGCCCCTGACGGTAACTTTAGTGTGAAGTCAGCCTATGAAAGAATCTATCATCGGCAAAACCAAAGTCATCAACCCTACTGGCAGAATTTATGGCACTGGGGAATTCCTAAAAGAGTCAAGCTCTTTATGTGGCAAGTATTCCATGAGAGGTCACCAACTAATGAGATACGAGCTAGACATAATCCGAGCATTCTAAATACTTGTCCTTTCCAGTGTGAGAGTGAGGAGAGCATTCTTCATGTGTCAAGAGATTGCGAGCAAGCTCAAAGAGTGTGGTTTTCTTTAACTAACCCTGTATACTATACTATGTTTTTTTCTGGTAATTTGCATGAATGGCTCCAATAGAACTTACAGTATTCGCTAGGAAATAGGAAGATGGCTAGATGGGCATGGCAAAGAGTTTTCAGCACCACATGTTGGCTCCTTTGGAAGAACCGATGCAATCAAGCATTTGAAGGGAAAGCTGATAAACCACAAGAGATAGTGCACAGATGCTTACATCATCTCTCAGAAGGAGTGGAGAGTGGACGCTTTCATCACCAGATATTCCAAGTTCCAGAGCGAGGGGTACTTCACTGGCGACCACCAGACCCGGGCTTTATTCGTATAGATGTTGATGGATACATACTCAGCAGAGGACAGGCCGCCTGCGAAGGTGTTATTCGTGACCAGCATGGTAATTGGATACGTGGATTTCAACAGAAGTTAGGACACACTTTTCCAATTGCTGCGAAAAGGACTTCATTTATGCAAACAGATAGGTCTAACAAAAATCAAGTTGTTCACAGATTCTCTTCAAGCTATCCATTTATTATTGATAAACTGTGGGACCGATCATCCACTGTATAATGTCATTCTAGATACCAGATCTCTTATTTATAGGGACTGGGACTTGGAGATTTCCCATACTTACAGGGAGAGTATTCGTTGCGCCGACTACCTGGCAGGAAAGGCCCATATGAACAGTCAGGATTACATGGAAATAGGGATATCCCGATGGAATGCAATCATCTTTTTGCTCTAGAGTGTGGTGTGTTACCACAAGCTCAAGCTGCTGGATCTAGTTTATAGGTTTTGTACTCTTCAAGCTTTGCTTGCCTTTGTAACCCAAAAAAAAAAAAAATTACTATGAGACGAAATCTCCTATAAATGACGTATGTGGTATATTTGTATTTTTTTTTTTACTGTTTGAAACATTCGATTCATTCAAGTTTTTGGAAAGCTGCTTCATTAGTAAATCTGTCTCGTTCTTGTACTTGTCGTAATCATTGGAATAAACTACTCAGATAAGATAGTTGGATCCGTGTCTATCAGATTTGGCCTTTTTATATATATATATATATATATATGTGCGAATCGTCTTGGTCGGCGCTGAAAAGGTCAAAACAGATGATTAAAGCCGCTTTGTATCTCTGTTTTCAACTTCTCATGATGATAGTTACAACAACATAAACTAAGTCCATTTAATATTATTAATTTGAAGACCTCTCACGCAATATATGATTCCTCCACTTAGTATTTTTAACTTATACTATATACTAAATAAATCGTATGTCACACCTAATTAAAAACTTTATTACATTAAACAAGCTCTTTGAGGCTAGATCTGCTGGTAAAATGGGAAGTTGTGGGTTCGATCCCACATATAATTAATGTCAAATTATTAGTGCCTAACCTTTTAATTTAAAATAATAAGTGTATAACACCAATACTTTTTCTTAAATTTAGAATAATTAATGATCAATTATATTATATAAAAAAATGATAAGTATATAAAGACATTATACATCAGCATACATAACAGCTATACAATTTCAAGAAAATTATTAAAAATTCGGGGGCCTCTCTCTAGTCCTGCGTGTGGGTTCCACCAACCTTTCTTCTCGTCTCTCACTCTCCAGCTCTACAATTTAAATGTTACTGTAAGGCTCAATCTTCGTCAAGATAGATCGGAGCTTTTTATTTTATCCCTTATGTACTTTCAAATGAATAGAATAATAACAAAATTATAATATTGTCACTTCATTAAAATAAAGCTTGAAAATTCTCTCAGTTGAAGCTAGGGTGGGAGAAAAAGAAAATTAATGTAGTTAACACATACACATATCAGAATTACACTAATTCATTTTCCTAGTTTTAAAATTAAATTCATATATTGATGATCGATCTGTTGTTCAAATTCCTTATGATTTTTGAAATTATTATTTAATTTCTTCCAGAACAAACTCTTCTGTCATTGTGGCTTTTTTTTATTAAAAAAAAAAAAGGTGATATGGTGGCTTTAAAGTGCATATAGGATAAAGACAAACTTTATCTGAAAAGTGAAAATGATTCTACGTACAGTACCGATCCAACTTTATGTAATTCCTATTATTCCATGACAGTATAAAGCATAAACAACAAAGTACAGCGACATGGATTTATCAAAAAAGAAGGTTTTTTCAAATGATTGACTCCATTATTGGAAGCAGATGCCAACAATTAAAGACAACAAAAACAACTTGTCCAAAAAAAAAAAGACAACAAAAACAACAACAACGTTTAATTTCACTAGGTGGGGTCAATTATATGATTCAAATAACACCATTGTATTATTAAAAACCAAATATGAGGATAAATTATTAATTAAAAGATCTCGCTCAATAACCCCATTGAGCGTTCTCTTCGGTCTTCCTCTTCCTCTTTTAACTGAGCTCCAAATAACTTGATCTACCCTCCTCACTGACATCCAATGGCCTTTGTTGTACATGTCCAAATCATCTCAAATGATTTTCTACCATTTTTTTTTTCAATAGGTGCCACTCTAACACTTCCTCGAATAGTTTCATTATGAATATTATCTTTCCTTGTATGACTACGCATCTGTCTCAACATCTTCATCTCATCAACCCCCACTTTGTGCCATGTAGCCTTTTCAAAGCCCAACATTTACCACCATAAAGCATTGCTGGCCGAATAGCATTACAATAAAATTTTTCTTTTACTTTATTAAGTACTTTTTTATCACAAATAACTCTAATAGATTTTCTCCATTTAAACTACCTAGCTTGAATTCTATAATTAACATCTCCATCAATTTCACCATCTTCTTGTAAAATTGATCCCAAATATCTTAACTTTGTCACTTGTGGGATGATTTGATCTCCCATTTTCACCTCCAAATCACTTCTTACTCTCTTCTTATCAAAAGTACAATGCATATATTTTGTCTTACTCCTACTCAGTTGGAAACCCTTAGACTCTAAGGTCATTTTCTATAACTCAAGTTTAGAATTAATTTCTTATCTTAACTCAGCCACAAGAATAATATCATTAACAAAAAGCATGCACTTGCCGATTTCTTCAATTAAAGAAATACAACTATTTTTGGTAATCTAGCTTTTGGGTTCTAGCTTACAATATATTTTCCCTAGCTACATGCCCAGCTAGATGCAAATAAAACGAACGAATTTAAGAAATGAATAAACACTATATATAGGGCAAACTAACTGATGATGAGAATATACTACTATACATATATAGTGTCGTGCCCTTACCTTGTTTTAACCTTTTTTAGAGTATTCACGGAAAACGATATGCGGTTCGGTGGGCAATACAAAAATAACATGAATGTACAGATAATAAGTGCATGATTACATAAATTCCCCATTGGGGTTCGTACATGATCATTACCATCAATATAGTCACACAGGGCTACTTGGGTATCTAAACCCATCCCAGTGAAACAGAGATATTTTCTCATCTTCGTTCCACCACTGCAATCCCCTTATATGGTTCTCTGCATTGTTCTCAACATATCTTCTGTCTTCTCCTGTCTAAATTGTTGGTAGGGGAGGGTGAGATTTAAAAGAATCTCAGTAGGAAAACAATACCAATATGCATCTACGATAAATGTTTAATGCATGACATGCTTGCATCACATAACTCATGCTCACACAATGACAAATCTGTAAGCTTAATACTTCAAACAATATACTTATGACCATAGCATAAATTGAAACATAGATCAAATCATTCATACATGTTTCACATAATCAAGCAAAGTAATAACATGCATCAACACACTAACACAAATATCATATACATGCAGGAGAGGTAAGTTCCCTACCTTAACCCTTTCACGCCTCGAAGCGTGTGCCTCGTAAAGCGTGCCAACGACTGGGCTCACAACTTGGTCCTACAATTCCAAATATACAATTTAGACACTTCCATAGTGTTTCTGGGGGTTATATAAGCCTATTATAAAAATTTACTAAAATGCCCACAAGGGCCCAGCCCGGCCCCACCGTACCCGGTCCGACTGCACTTTTCCTGAAATTTTGACATGGGCTATTCTAACATATTTTTGCCTAAGGAATCCATTTCCGGACTCGGAATTATCAAATTCAATATCAAATTACAAAATTACCCTTGACAGCTCCACTTTAAGGGTTTTAGGGGCGTTTTCAAAATTATGCTTTTTCGGCCTTTTCTGAAAAAGTGACCAACTATAACCCCACCTAATTTTCCATCCTGAACTCAATAGAACCATCAAATCACTGAAAATCTAACTCTAAGGCCCATTTACAGCCCTAGCCAAAATTACACAACTCTCTGGGGAAAATTGGGATTTTTCGATTCCGGCTCTGCAAACGTGTTCCTTTATACTCCTAATCACTTTATTAACCATTACATTAGGTTAGAACTACCATTTAGCATCAATTTTGGCAGCATAACACTTCTAACACAACATTTCCAAATTTTACAAACAAAGACAATCCGGCAAACTTTCACCGATTATATTGTCCACAGCAGCCAGAACAATCAAAGATTGAAGTTACCTCAAACTCCCTCTAGCTTTTCCTCTTATGGCTGAACCCTAGCCCTTCTTAACAAGTAAAATTCAGCTTCAACAACCCTTAAAATACATGGAAGAATAGCTTAGGAGTAATATTATATGCATTAGGTACGAACTCACCGAAGAAATCGACCTACCTTGCGAATTTTCTTCCCTTCTCTCTCTAAATGCTCTCAAACCTCTCTCTTTCCTATGGCTGCTGCAACATGACGGAAATGAGAAGAGGATGAATATAAGAAATGTCTTATAAGTCCATGCTTATGTCACCTTTAATTATGATGATGTCATAATTCCCATTTTCAACTTTTTCAGAAATTCTGGCAGATTTTCTGCCCTAACTTTGAAAAATCATAACTAATTCTAGAAAAATCAAAATGAGGTGATTCCAAATCCAAATGAAAACTATTTAAGTCACTACAAAAAAAAAGTGATTAAATAGCGGTTAAAAATGGGTTTTAGTAGCGGTTTTAACCGCTACAAACAACATTGGTAGCGGTTAATAAAATCGCTACTAAATCGTATTTTGTAAGCGGTTTTGTAAAACCGCTACTTTCCTTGTAGCGGTTAAACCCAACCGCTACAATATCACCATAAGCCGTAAATTTTTTCTGAGATATTTGTAGCGGTTATATAACCGCTACAAATATAAAAAATTGAAAATTTCAAGGCGGGAAAAGAAAAAAATAATGAATTTTTTTTTTTCAATTTTGTAGCGGTTAATAAACCGCTACTAAGTTGAATTTTTTTTTGAAATTATTAGCGGTTATATAACCGCTACTTTTTTCATGAAAATTCAAAAATGGCGCCAAAAAAATTAATTTAAGTTTCAAAAGGTGCTTTAATTAATAGCGGTTTAATAACCGCTACAAAAATTAATAAAATTTTTTAAAAAATATGATCATTTGTTTTTGCTTTTTTAATATTAAATTAAATATTTTATTTTTTTAGTAGTTTATCTAATTTAATTAGCTTATTATTCAATAGTTTAACTCATTTATAAATTAAAAGGAATAATTTAATTTAGTTGGATAAGTATAAAAATTGTATTGATAATATTATTAAGGATACTTAGGTAATAATGATTTGGCACAATCTTAGCTGCCTCAGGGTTAAATCACAAATTATCACGAATTAAATGCAATATAGTGCAAACAATTCGGGATCGTTCTCTTATCAATGAGCTATTTATTTTGACTACTCTAGGAAAAACTAAGTGCTATAAACATGGTTAGAACAGGGGTTTTTGAAATTAGTTTTCTAAAAATTAAAATTTATGAAAATAAAGCTATTCCTAATTTTTTTGGTATTTTGGAAAATAATAAAGAAATGATTTGGAGTAAAAAGGGACAATATGATAAAATGAACCTTGGTGGCAATTTTGGTGGCTTTCCTAGCTTCTTTGAAATAATTTGGGAGTTACTTTTACTTCAAGTCAAATTAAAAACCCTAAGTAATCGCATTAGGTCTAATCTACCTAATAAATGACTAGTCCTACAATCGCATTCTTAGTCACCTCTTAGACAAATTGTTAAAAACCCACTTGATGTTTATTGAAAATGGATTAATGCACTTTGTTCCTCTTAATTGAAAGCACAATCGCGATATTCAAATTAAATTAAATCCATCACACAATCTATATATCACATAGAATGTATAATTTCATTAATCCAATAGGAAAATAAGTCCAATAAAATTCAAATGCACCAATACCAAATTCAATACAAAATAATCCATCATAGACAAATTATCACTAATCTAAGTCTCAAAAATACACACATATCAATACAAAATTAATCCACAAAGACATAATGTATAATTTGAGCTAATGGAAAATAATGAACTCCCCTTGTAGAAGCTTGAAACTCTAGCCATTCTCTACCACCAAGACTCAAGCAAGTCAGCAATCCATGTCTATTAGAGCATCCGCATTAGCTTCACAAACCAACAACCAGAGAGCATCAAGACAGCTCCAAATCTGGAAGGACATGAAAGAGGAAGTGGAATGACTGTTGAAGAGTGAGGAATGGAGAATCCAATTGAATGCTTTGGATTATAATAGAATGAGAATCAAAAGAAGGTCGGTGGTGGTGTTAATAGAATGGTAGAAACGTGAAGATGGGACGGTTGTGATGGGAAATAGAAAAGGTGCTGACTGTGGTTTGGATTCTCTGAAGTGGTGAAGAGAAGAAGCTGATGGAGCTGTCGGTGGTAGGGAAGAATAGAGGAAGGAGGAGGAATGATGGTATTAGATTGAATCTGCAATGTTGAAAAGAAAGATTGTGGTGTCGGTGGTGATGGGAAATAGAAAAGGTGCTGACTGTGGTTTGGATTCTCTAAAGTGGTGAAGAGAAGAAGCTGATGGAGCTGTCGGTGGTAGGGAAGAACAGAGGAAGGAGGAGGAATGACGGTATTAGATTGAATCTATAATGTTGAAGAGAAAGATTATAGTGTCTGTGGTGATTCTAAACTTAATGGAGGTAGTGGCAATGTGGTGTTAGGACAAAGGGACCATGGTAAGAGAAGAAATGTGAAAAATGCAGGGGATAGACGGAGGAGCACAGAGGAATGCCGACGGTGGTGTCGAATTGAACAACAGAGAGCGCAACCAGTGGTGGAGAAAACAGGGGAGATTCCGATGGTGGTAATGAAGGAGTGAAGAACGACGGCAGTGGTTTTATTCGATGGTGGTGAAAATCAGTGAAGATCTCTCATCTCCCTCGACGAAGAAAAACCTCCAGTGTGATCCTGGAACCTCTCTCACTCGACTGTGAAAGGTGCCGGTTGTAACCCCCTACCTTAATAACCATATTTATAGTTCGAGAATGCATCATTAAGTTGAAATAGAGATCAGTGGTTAATTTAAAACTTTTCTAAAACTTGTTTAGTGCGGTGTCACGTTCACATCTCGAATATAATTGGTCTGTCCAGTTCAGTTCCATTTATACATCTCAGAGTGCAACCAAAATTTCCCGACAACACTCAGGTTTCGTTACTTAATAAAGGGTTTACAATGCTTAGTTTCCTATACAGGGGATTACACAACACTATTCAATATATACAACATGTGCAACTAATCCCCAACAAAATATGACAACCAACTACCAAAATTAAAACTCCTAGCTAGGAGCTCTAACCGCCCTTCATCACTTGCTTTTCCTTTGAACCGCTTGCCCTTGCTGTAGTTTAGTCATTGGAAAGAATGAGATTTTAAAGAATCTCAGTAGTAACAATTCACTTATAACATGTACAATCACGAAGCATGTAAGCAAATCACAACAACAACAACACAACGGCATTTCGACAACAGCTTTCGCTGCATTCACAACAGCATATTTCACAACAGCATGTTTCACAACAGCACAACAACAACATTTCACAACGGCAATGTTACATCACGGCATATTCAATGAAATGATATACATGCAAGACATCATACATAGAATAAGAGAAAGAGTCACTACCTTGTTCTTTCCGCTCGTGCACTAGCACTGGTTTATCACGTGCAGGGCAAATGTCAAATCCTATAATTAGAATTACGGGCGACAGGTTATTACTTAATCCAATTCTTTAATTCAAACACAAGTTGGTTATCATTAGAGACATTTAATCAAATCAACTAAGGATTTAAAGTGGTCAATTGACCTAAAAGACTAATTCCTAACCTCAAAGTTCAACAATACTACCTTATGCCATTACATCTTCAATTTTCGCATAAGAGACCAAATCTGCCAGAATTTTCTCCAGATTTTGAAAACTCATAACTAATTCTACAAAAATTGAAATGATGTGATCCCAAGTCCTATGAAAAGCTATTGAAGTCCTCTTCATAGGAAAAATATGAATCATTACTGGAAATCACCACACAATTCCAGAATTACACAAAATCCCACACTGCTCCAGAATTAAGTCCAGTTTCGACATCAAACTTTGGGCAACCAGAACTCACAGCTCAAAAAACGAAATGACACAAATTATATGTCCATTTTGAAGCTTGGAATGTGAACTTTAATACTGGAAAGTTTCATAATTTTTAGAGGTCATTTGGTTATCCAAAAACACCACACCAGTAGAGTACCTCGCTGGAATTCTGTTCAGGCTGAAAACCCAAATTTACACTTTGAGTTCCAATGACCCAAAATTCACAACCTAGGGCTATTCCCACATAATTTTTCGTGTAGAACACAATATTAACATCAAAATTAACAAATGTCCACTCATTCTCCATGTCCTGTTTTGGCAGAAATTCAAAATAAATCCCAACAATTACCAACTTCTAATTTCAGCATCAAACTTATGTCAAATGGTTTCCAATCATCATAAACCACCAATAACATAACCAAAACATCATGAATTACCCAAACCCTTGTTTAGCCAAAATCAGGGCAGATTTACACATGCCAAAATACTCATCCAACCAACACAACCAATAGCTCAAATTGATGCTAATACTCACCTAGTGCTCCTCCTTAAGTTCTTTCTTTGATTCTTCAGCTTTTGTTCTTGCAAGGTGGCTGAAAACGCCTCTTCTTCAAAAACAAAAATCATAGAAATGAAGCTAAGGAAGAGAGGAACAAGTTTCATGAAGGACTCTTGAGCCATAGATGAGGTTAAGGAGGTGAAAATTAAGACCAAACTCTCACCTTCACTTGCTTCTTCTTGCACCCTCGTGTTGCATCTGCAGCACCGATTTGGAGAATGAGAGAGAGAGTGAATAATAATCAGTTTTTCCCTTCCCTTATCACTTAAAAATCTGGCCGAAAAGTTGGGTAAAAAGGAGAGGCAAATATGTGGTCCATATTTGTTCTTTCTTGCTAAAATCCTATGGTAATTTCTATTGTATAATTGATCCAATTTGGTCAACCTTTCTCTTTCCTACCCCTTCCTCACTTGGCCGACTTGAAATGAATGAATAAGATGAGAGAATGTTTTTAATTAAATATTCAAGAATTTTGATGCGTGCTTCTGTCGCTAAAGCAATCAATTAATAACTAGGACAACCTACTAATGCAATATAGTGGCAACCTAGGTCATTCTCCCAAGGAGCAATATGTGGGTTTTCTCTAGAATGGAATTTAGGTGATAAAAAAATGCAATGGAATGAACCTAAACTAAAATGCAAGACTCCACTACCTAAATGCAATGAAACTAACCTAAATGAATTGGAATGCAATCTTTGGGGTTTTTAAGTGAAAAAGGAATTAAGATGCTAAGCAAAGAGAATAATGAAAAGCAAGACACTCAACAAGGGTTTAGTTCAGTTATGATGATGAAGGGGACAACTTAGGATTCACATGGATTTAGCTTTCTTAGCCATTCAATTTATTAGACCCAAGGGAGATTCATGAAAAGTTGGAATTAATAGATTTAATCACCTAATCAAGACATGGGAAACCCTCATGCTCAATAACACCTAATCCACTAGAAAACTCATAATGGAAAAATGCTGGTTAATTAAATCTATTAAAAACCAATCAAAATTTCTTAAGATAGTTTTGGAAATTATGTTTACAATTGCCTAATTAAACAATTCGACAATTAATCACCTAATTAAACAATCAAGAGATTAAACCCAAATTGACAATTAAATTAATAATGAAAACTCGATTAATAATCTAATTGACAATTAAAGGTTTGCAAACAAAAATCCCAATAATCATTTAAGAACAAAGCAAATCCAAAATATCAATTCAATTCAAATAAAAAATAAGTCTACAATCTAAAACTAGATTGTTCTCAATTATTACAACTCAAGAATAATTTAAAACTAAATAATCTTAAGTCTTGAATCAAAAAGATAAAAGAAAGACACTCCCTTGTAGTTTTCAAGTATAAGCTCCTAGGCTCTAGCTTCCTCCATGCTCCTCCCAAATTACCTCCCCAAAAGATTTAAGCTGCCATAGAATTCTCCTCTTCAATCTCCTTATATATCACCATCGCTCGAAGTAATAGTCAAAAGGGAAGAAAAGGACGAAAACTAAATTAGGAATCAATCCCTGCACAAATCTGTACGTGGCAGTTGGAAGGTTGGAAGGGAATATATTTATATAATGATATTTATGGCTGTGAATTGGGGACGAGGGAGAGAGAAATTCATGATGTGATGATCAAACAGCGTCCTCAATTTCTTTTCTTTCGTCCCGTGCAACCTGCGTCTGTCTCCCGCCCCGCCTGCGAGCGTCTTCTCTGTCTCTGATGGCTAGGGTAATTAAAATGTAGGGGAAGAGAGTATTTTTGGGTACCAATTTGAGCCCATTAAAATCTAAGAAGCCCAAATAAAATTCAACCGTTGGATATTCTTTTAGCTTTTCAGAAAATTTCTGCACCGCAGGATCTTTCAATCTGCTTTTCCTTACTCTGCAAGAATCAAATAAAATCGTGATTTATCATATAATTGGAAATATTTTCCAATCACAAGATATCAATCAAAAAATAATAATAAATTAAGCTCAATAATATCATAATCAATTCAGATTTATATTATTTCCCAAAATTGGCTAATTATCCAAATATTATCTAATAAATCCAAATTAGCCTAAAATAATCCCCAAAATAAATGAATAAGGTGGGATAAAATATATTAAAATTGTGATTTATCACAAGAGATATGTACTAATAATCCTTTGCTTCATCTTTTGTCTTTCTTTCTTGATGCCATACGAATATGTGGCCCTTTTTTGTTCAAGTCATCTTCTTTTATTTGGCCCACAATTGTTGACCAAAAACAATGACCGAAAGGAGTTAAAAGAAGCCTTCTACCATTATCTTAGTTTACCTCCTCACATGTTACTTTTAGTGGAAATTGTTGACCAAGTCTTCTCCTTTTAATTGGTCAAATGTTTGTTTCTCTTTCTTGCCTCATGTTATACGAAAATGAAGCCTAGGAAAAGAGATGATGATCTTTGGTAATATCTCCTTGAATAATAAAGTTAATTCCCCAATTAGCATGAGATTGTTGACTAAGTCTTCATCTTTTATAACTTGGTCCAATTGCTTCCATATGTCATATTTAATAGCCAATAGGTATTTTTCTCTTGGTTTTCCCCCTTGTCATACGTGAATCATGGCCTTCTGAAGAAGAAGATGATCTTGTAAAATATCATCTTGCAATATAATATTTAGTTGCCAATTTTGCATGTGAAATTTAACTAAATTCATAACAAAATTTCCAGAGGTAATTATGTCATTAATCCCACTATCTATTCTGTACATTTAGCCCTTGAGTACATTTTGGGATATTACACCGGTGGTTAAGGGAGGGCCGCCGAGCAAGAAGAAGCCGATGTTGATTGATGGTGTGGCCCTCCCTCTCCTCTCAAGCTCTCTCGGTCTCTCCTCCGCGGCACCCCCACTCTCCGCTTCCTCTCCCATATCTGTTTTCTTACTCTTTTAGCTTTCTGAAACAGTAACCTAATCCCTGGTCAAAATGCAAGTTTTGACCAGGGACTTTAATGAGATTGTTAAAACTTTTGATTGGGGACTAAAGTGACACGTATTGAAATATTTTGGAGCCCAACTATAATTTCCTGAATATTTGGGTACTTTTCTGTGATATTAACTAGGCCCTTTTCTTCATTGCTTGTAATTTTCACAAAAATCTGGGACCTCTTTCTGTGATTTTTAGGGTTTCATGGGTGTTTTCGTAATTATGTTTTTTCGGGCTTTTCCGAAAAAGTGACCAACTGTAACTCCACCTCATTTTCCCTTCTAAAACTCAATGGAACCATCAAATCATTAAAAATTCAACTCTAAGCCCATTTTCTAGTACTGGCCGAAATCTAAGAAACTCCAGGGAAAATTGGGGTTTTTCAAATCCGACTTCACAGACGTGTTCCTTTCTACTCCTAACCACTTTATTAACTATTTAATTAGGTTATAACTACCATTTAGACCTAATTTTGGCAGCATAACCCCTAGGCCATGTCATTTCCAAAAATTCAAACCAAAGACAATCCGGCGAAATTTCACCTATTAAATTGTCCACAGTAGCTAGAATAGTCAATATACGAAGGTTTGGAAGTTACCTCAAGCTTCCTCTGGCTTTTCTTAAAATGGCTAAAAACCTTATCCTTAGAACACCCAAATTTATGCTTCCAACACCTTACAATACATGAAAGAGAAGCTTAGGAACAAGGTTATACGAGTTAGGTACGAATTCACCGAAGAAATCGATCTACCTCGTGAGATTTCTTCTCGTTCTCTCGTGTAGGGTCATCAACAGGGATAGGGAGAGGTGCATTTGCAACGATCACCTCTTCAACTGCCACTCTGACTTGATCATCCTTTATTTCTTGGTGGTGGACAGTTGATCCCAAGTTGTGCACACTCCCCCGTGCAACCAATCTTCTCAGAGGATCCTTCACAAACAAGTCACATGGCTCACCAATTTGGCCGCCAGGACCCTCTGATGAATGACCAATGCAACTCCCTTTAGTGCTCTATTTAGGGTTTAGGGAATGAGCCTGGGGAGCACTGGTATTTGCTTGTCTTGTTCTTGTCATGATCATCCATTCCTCCTTTATCTTGCTGAACCTTTCTTCAAATCGTGCATCAAATAATGCTTCTGCCTCGGCCCTAGCTTCCGCCCTCATAGTGGCTAATATACACTCCATCTCCTCCCTAGTCACCATACCACTTAAGGAACGGCGTGAGGGTGCTCTAAAATAATCCCTTATGCCTACCCCTCCTCCAATCCCCCTGACACGGCCGGGATGCTCAGGTTTTCCTATAGCTACGGTCAGGATGTCATTCCTCCCATTCGACCTAAACGATCCCTCGGCTTGTTTTTTTGAAGCTCCTCCTATAAGACAGATGACAAATGTTAGTAATGAAATTTGTTTACTAAATAATTAATAACAAGTCAACAACAATATTTACAATTTTCTCACCGACTACACGAGATTGTTCACTCGTATAAGACCTGCTCCTCTTTTGGTGAGTGAACAACCACTTCTCTTCTCGACGTATCGGAGATGGTGGAGAAAGAAGAACAGAAGGATTGGATTGAGCTGCTTCTTCTAATCTCTTCTGTTTGGCCGCCAACAAGTCTTTTTCGGCCTTCGCATACCCCCCAAGAGACATTGTATGGGGGCAATCATTCTTTCTACCACTCTCTTGGGCCTTTTTCCTTTTTTCCTGCGAATAAGAAATCAAAATTAAGTCATTGTAAATCAATAAAGACAATTCATAATTCATAAGCAAATCAATTGCAAAATAAGTCAACAACTCACCAATGCTTCTGGAGTAGTTCGAAGCCGTCTAAATTTTTGCCAATTCTGTTCGTCAATAAAATAATACTGATCGCACGGATTAGGAAGAGGCTGACCTTCTTCCACCTCGATATGCATGTAATTGTTGGCTAGATTTGTCTTAAACTTCCTCCAGCGTTTATCACAATACGTTATTGTCTTGTCATACAAGACTTCACTCTAAGGAATGTCGTAAGTGAGCTGGATAGTTTCCCAAATATGTTGCTTCACACCTCTATTGACATTTCTCCACTGCTCTATCAAGATGCTAGGCTTGTTGCGTGCTAGGAGGCCGCCAAAACTCCTATACCCTTGGGCATTAGGCCCGATTGGTTTCCAATATCAATCAAACTCAATCGGAATCTTTCCCCCGGTATTCCGATTGAGAGGAATGTCTCTCAATCGGGTGGCTCTTCTACCCCTTCGTCTAGGCCGGTTACGTGGCTCATTGTGTCCCTAACTTGGAGCATTGCTAGGCTCGCTTTGATTTGGATTAGTTGGATTGGGAGTACCCTCACTAGGACGACTCATTGTCTAAAAACACTTTAAGAACACTATTTAAGGCAATTTTGCTACATGGTGCTTATTTTTATAACACGGCACTATCTACAAAGGCATCGTTCAAAAGCAATTTCCAAGTTATGCAAACATGAACAAATAATTGCAATGCACAAGTTGAAGGAGGAATGATTAATTGCAATTGCAAAAGCAATTCCCTAAAGCAAGTTTTCATATTGGTAAAGATTTTAAATTCAAATCGCAGGGCCAAATCAAAAGAAGGAAACCAGAAGCTATAAAATCAATATAACAGAAGCAACAAGCTTAAACCAAACAAAACAATATAACAGAAGCTACACCACTAGAAGCAACAAGCTTAAAATATAGTCTTCAACGTACTAGGATCAAAATCATAACTACGACTCTCAAAATCATCACTTTCAAATGGAATAATTAACCCAGGTCCACTAGAAGTAACAAGCTTAAACTATAGTCTGTAATGCAAATAGAAAACCACCAAAACGTCCACAATTTCAGAATAATTCATCCGTACCTTAAACCTTTGCTTGAGGATCCTCTTATTCCTCTGGATTTGAACAGTCCTTGGCCACTTGCTGCAGGAATCGAACAAAGAAAATGGAGGATAAGTAATCTCACAATTTCAATGAAAAACCCAAAAACAAAATGGAAACACAAACCTGACAATAAAAACGAGGTTGAGAACGAAACCAATCGAAGGGAACAAACGATGACAATGAATTCAACAGTAAATCTCCGTTGACGGCGGTGAAGTAAAGGACGGAGAAGAGAAGGGGAAAGGAGGAGCTGCCGCGAACAGACACAGGGGTTTTGCTGATGTGCTTGAGTCTTGAAATGAAATTTCAAAGCTAAATTTAGGCGGGTTTTGAAATCCAGGTTAGTTTTAAGACCGGTTGTCAATTACAACCAGTCTTAAAAGCAATATTTAAGACCGGTTCTATTTTAAAACCGGTCTTAAAAATAATAAACATTTTATTTTTATGATTGTCTTTAATTCAAATAATATTTTCTAGACCGGTTATTTTTAAAACCGGTCTAGAAAATATATTACATATTTTTATTTTTTTTTATTGTATATATTTTAAGATCGGTTGTTTTGTAACCGGTCTTAAAATTATTTTTAATATCGGTTTTTACTATAACCGGTCTTAAGAGTATTTTTAAGACCGGTTATTAATATAACCGGTCTTAATATTTCATCATAATTATAAAAATGCCACCGGTCATATTTTTAAGACCTTATCCGATGTAACTGATCTAAATGTTCCGGTCTAAAAACCCTTTTTTGTACTAGTGATTATTAATATCTTTTTTATTCATTTTATTATATATTTTATTTTTTTTGTATTTATAAAATTTTTATTTTTATTTGTATATAATATATTATTAAAAATTCAAATATATTATATTATAATTTCAATGTCAAAAATAAATATGAATTAAAAATTTTATTTATTTATTTTAATATTTATATTATAAATTTACAATAATTTAAAATTTAAATTATTTAACAAATCTATAATTATAAAAAAAAATCTAATTATTGAAAAATTTAAGCATTAATGACGGAAATTAGAGATGAAAATTAGTGATGGAAAATGACAGAATTAGAGATGGATTAGTGATGGAATTTAGCGACGGAATGTGATTCAATCGCTAATTTAGAGACGGAAAACTTCTGTCTTTAATTTCCGTCACTAATTTTTAATAACGGAATTAGAGACGAATTAGTGACGGAATTTAGCGACGGACTGTGAATCCGTCGCTAATCTGTCCCTAATTTAGTGACGGAAAAATTCTGTCCCTAAATTCCGTCTTTAATTTGAGTGACGGCATTTTTGAGGGATTAGTGACGAATTAGCAACGGAATTTCAATTCCGTTACTAATTTTCTGTTTTTTTGTAGTGTGCTTTTTGATGGTTGTGTAATGTAATTGTCCAAGTTTTTGTATTTAGATGCATTTGATTCTCTAAGGTTATATTCATTTTTTACAGGTAGAAATAATCCAGTATATAAATCATGATGGAGAGGTTAAAAGGGCTCGTTATATGCCTCAAAACCCACTTATCATTGCGACAAAGGGCATTAGTGCCGAAGTATATGTCTTTGATCGTAGCAAGCATGGCCATTTACTGAGTGGTTCTAATGATGCTCACATATGCTTATGGGATATAAATTAAATGCAACTCCTCTGAACAAAACCCTGCAGGCTATGCAGATGTTTAAGGTGCTCTTTTCTTCCCACTTTGGATTCATTTGTCTGATGTTGTTTACTGCGGATTCAGGTAATCTAAAATGGCATATGGGCTACTTTTATGCTAATGATGTGGTGGTACATGACAGATTTATTAAATCACCTTATACATTGCAAATTGGAAGGATGATTTTAAATCTTAAATCACATTGTAACAAAAATATAGTCAACCTGTTATTTGTAGGGTTAGCATTGGTGGAAAATTGCTGTAATTTTTATGTGCATCAGCTTGTAATTATCTTGTCTTGTTCATTATGCAACAGTATCACATCAAATCTGACTTTAATTAATATCATTTCATTTATGTAAATAGGTTCATGAAGGTGCTGTTGAAGATGTGGCATGGCATGTGACGCATGAATACTTATTTGGTTCTGTTGGCTATGACCAATACTTGTATATATGGTATCTCCGTTCACAAACAGCTAACAAGCCTGTCCAATCTGTACTTGCTCATCAAAGACAGGTACATCTAAAACACAACTCTTATCTCTCAAATTTTAAATTCTTTTAATTTTAACATGTTTGGCAAATTTTTATATAGGTTTTTATTTGGGATTTTGTAGGTCAACTGCTTAGCTTTTAATCCTTTTAATGAATAGTTCCTAGCCACCGGATCTAGTGATAAAACTGTGAAAGTGTTTGATCTCACATAACCACACACGATTTGCAATGAAAATTGGGATTAATTAATAAATTAAGAGATTAATGAATTAATTGAATTAAACACCCATTTGGAGACTCAACAGAGCACTTATAGGTAATTTAGTATCCTTTGCTAGTATAATCTTTCATTAAAAGCACATATTATGGGCATTCAATTGAGTACTTTTGAAATACAAGAGGGATAAATAATCCTTTGTAGTAGCCGGAGATTGATTAGAAGTGGGACGTTTTGTGTAGGAAAACACACTCTGAGGGTTCATTTTCCTATAATCCATTTTAAGTCGATCGCTTTAAGGCCTCGATGAATAAAAATATTGGAATGAGTCGTCGTCGTGTTCGATAAGCCATGCACGGAGGGTGTGTGTGTGTGTATATATATATATAAGCTAACATGGATGAGTATTTACAGAGAAAGTTCTAGGAGGAAGAAGAAGAAGTAGCTGAAATTAAGAGATTATTGTGTTGAATTAGTAATTTACAGAGAAAGTTCTGATGAGGGATTGTAAATAGTGTTAAAGCCGTGATGGAAAGACTAGCAAAATTAATTATTTATGATTAGATTGGGGATGCAACAAAATAATTTGAGTTGCTTCCAGTAATCGTGTGGTGAGGCAATGTTTCGTCATTTGATTAGTAATTAATTTAGTCAATGATTTCTTTAATATAAACATTCGCATAAGTTTGAAGTTTGAGTTGAACACGGTTCTACATTAAGTATTGTGTCCACATTGGCGTATGTAACTGCTCCATTTGAAAAGGTCAGCTGGTAAAAGTTGCAAGAGCCCAGGGGTATAATGGGGAAACTACATCCGATGTGTGGACAAAATGGGACATTCACACACATTTACATGCAGAAATGAAGGGGCTAATTCCGTTATACGTTCCACGAAGTTGTCGAAAACAAACTGAATGTTATTAATTAGAGCTGACCGCCAGCACATTTCACCGACACGGCTTCAACACTGTCTCTGGAATGCTTGAGCCCCAAATATACATACTAGTTCGAATTGTATTAATAAACAGAACTTTCTCTGTAAATTACTAATTCATTTATTTATTATATATTAATCAACAGTCTCTTCCTTCCTGCCTTCCTTCTTTCCATGTTAAACGGTGTATATATATGAACGTTCATTCCTCATCAAGCTTCATTCATTCACAGCAAACCCTAATCTATATATCTCTCTCTGATCGATTGATAATCTTTCCGCTTAATTAACTATGAGTTCTTCAAGCATCAACATCCAGAGTATTCTTTGCCCTACCTCTGGTCCGGCTCCTCGGACTCAGGGTTCCAACACTAGGCCTGGCACTCGCATCCCAAGCACCCAGGATCAATTCTCCAAGAGTGGTCGATGACTCCTTTCTTAATTCCATTTATCAGGTAAATATAGTGCTTTATTGTTTGCATCAATTTATTTTAATATTGCACTGCGCTCTATAAGGTAAATATATCAGAAAAGTTTTGTCTTATAAAACATAAAATTACTATTTTAAATGCTCCCAGACCCACTCATATATTCTATAAACACACGCACACACCCCTTTTGAACACTCATATATCATCAACACGAAAACTTTCTATCTGTTATAACCCTTGGGTTTTATTTTTATGCAGATTAATCTTGCGGATGAAGCCTCCGTCATTGATTTTGGGGTCAAATGGGTAGACATAAAGGGATAATCAAGCAGTTGCGCATATATTTATATATATATATATGATTATATTATTTATTCTTTATTTGTTGGTTTTTATGTCTATGTCTTGATTTAATTGGATCATTCCTTGTACTTTTGGTTTGATTTTGTAATCATTGGAATAAAATAAGATAGTTCCGTGTCCATCAGTATCAGATTTGGACTTTATATTACATGCGGGCACATTGTCGGCGGCGGCGCTCAGAAGGTAAAAAATAGACCATATAAACCAACGCATTTAATATTATTTTGAAGATCTAACCGAATAATTCCAAACGTATACTTTTTTTAACTTCTACTAACTAAATAAATCGTATGTCCCAATTTTAAACTTTTTTTTTTACCAGTGTATCGGTTATTAAAAACTGCATTACATTAAGCTATACGAGGCTAGGTCAAGTTATGGTATATAAACATAAATATATGAGCTATAAATCACAAATTAATTCGATTTTGTTAACCAACAAAACCGATCGCTACATAGTTTGAATAAATGGGCGGTAAAAAAGAAATGTATATAATGCGCATGCTAGTGCGCTTGTCAGCCTTAACCAACCAATATAAATATTCTGTAGAATACTTGAGTACTCAGTGTTTTTTATTATGTATGTGTGTGTGTGTGTGTGTGTGTGTTGTGTGTGTGATAAAAAATTATGGTTAAACCAGAATCTAACCGCGGTTTATAATTTAGCATCGATTATTATACATATAGTTATGGCCTGAATCATGATTTAATTTTGGATATAAAACTGTGTGACTAACCCGTGACTTAGACACGACATTATTTCAGACGTACGTACATGGCGCTGAACGATATAGTGGTTTAATCAAAGGTTAACAAAATTGCCGTCAAACTAATCATGGAATAGTCGTAGTTTCCATAACCGCTGATTAAAATATGCATAATTTAGTCATGATTTAACAATAAGAGTAGTCAATTATTTTGTGACATACCGTTCATCATTTAGTTTAATTTGTAAAAGAAAATTGTTACATATCTATATGTATGATGGTTAATTAGTTCGCAACAAAAATAATTGGGAGAAATTATATATTCCGCTACATCTTCAAATATTAAATCGAGGATTTCATGCTGTATGTGTGCATTATATAAACAGACGGATATGCCATGAATTTAAAAGATAAATAAATTTAAAGACCAGAGGAGCCTGATGAAAATTAGGACAACATTATGAGGGCACGATACCAAAAAGATCCACACTTGATGTGAGACATACATACACTGCACGAAACTTGTTATCTTATTCTAAATATAAAAAGAAGCAAGCAAGTACGTACTAGGAAGAGTACAAATCCCATTTTTGGAGGTAGATATGGACACAAGAATGAATGAAACCTACACACATAAAAAACGAACGAACAAATCAAGAAATATAGAACAAAGTTTAAAGAACATATAGATAATTTGTTCTATATATGTAGACTCTGCTATTTCCTCCTTGCGTTCTCCTCCCAGCTTGTTATCAAACCTCACTTTCGTACGCTTGCTTGCTCCACCATATGCATGAAGAAAAAGATTTTTCTTTATCTGGAAAAGGTATTCTGGGCCGTGGGGACAGTAATAGTAGGAGCAGCTGCTGCTGCTGCTGCAGCAGCCGCCGGAGATTCAGAAGTGGAACGTTTTGTGGCTTTGGAGAAAACAGTCTGAGAATTTATTTTCCGGTAATCCATTTGATTTGATCGCTAGGTTAAAGCCTGATGAATGCAAATATATATTGGAATGGGTCGTCGTCGTGGTGTTGGATAAGCCACGGAGAGCGTGTGTGTGTGTGTGTATAGGCATAGCCAGAGGAGAAAATAGGTGAGCTAAACACAATCCAAACACCCTAAACACTTGTCCCTTTGAGTGTGAGAGTGAAGAGAGTATCCTCCACCTGCTGAGAGACTGTGAGCAAGCCAAGAGAGTTTGGTTTTCTATAACTAACCTCATATATTATCCTGTGTTTTTTTCTGGTAATTTGCAGGAATTGCTCGAATGGAACATGCAAAATTCACCAGGGATTAGGAAGATGGCTAGGTGGCCATGGCAAAGGGTGTTCAGTACCGTATGCTGGCTCTTGTGGAAGAATCGTTGCAGGTGGGCGATGGAAGGGAAAGCTGACAATCCAAAACAGATAGTTCACAAATGCTCTTATCATCTCTTCGAGGACGTGCAAAATGGAAGCTTCCAGCACCAGTTATTCATAGCGCCAGAAAGAGGGTTCGTCCACTGGCAACCTCCTGACCCGGGTTATGTGCGAGTTGATGTAGATGGTTCCAGAGATAGCAGAGGACGTGCAGCATGTGGCGGAGTTATTAGAGACCATCAGGGCAACTGGCTATGTGGATTTCATCAAAAGCTGGGTCACAAAAACTCGGTTGCTGCGGAAATTCACGCAATCCATAGCGGACTACATCTATGCAAACAGTTGGGATTCACAAGGATCAGGCTCTTCTCAGATTCCTTACAGGCTATCCAATTACTATTCATTGACGGTGGATCGGATCATCCGTTGTTCGACGTTATCTCAGCTACTAGGTCCTTAATTTACTGGGATTGGGATCTAGTAATTGCTCATACTCATAGAGAGAACATCCGGTGCGCTGACTACCTAGCGAGGAATGCTCAGATGGGCAATCAGGAGTTTGTAGTGATGGTCACTGCACCGCTGCAATGCAATGAACTGTTCGTGATGGAATGTGGAGGCATTCCACAGTAATGATCTTCTTGTGATGCTAGATCACTAGCACTCGTTTTAATATCAAGCCTAGCTTGCCTTTGTACTCAAAAAAAAAAAAAGAGGAGAAAATAGGTTAACATGGGTAGCTTACTCAAGAAGGAAGGAAGGGAAGGCAGAGAAATTTACATAGAAATTTCAAACATGTTTGGGCGGTGAAGCGGGTGACGGATATATTAAACAGACGCGTTTAATTAATAGGCCGTGTCGTTGTGCCATGGAGGAGAGATGGTGAACGGAAGACCGCAAGTTTTTACGCTACGTACAACCAACATGCATGGAAACTCGAAGAAAAAGGAGGAGAATGTGTTGAATATTACGAGTAGTAATTTACAGAGAAAGTTCTTGGAGATCAGAATGAAACGCCTAACAATTCGAGCTTCTTTTTACGTATGTTTGGGGTGAGGCAGATGATCGATTTTTATCGTTGAACCAATTTTTAATGATTGAGATTTGATGATAAATTTTAATTATATTTAATATTATAATAATGTTTTTATAATTATCATTAAATTTTAATTTTTAAAAATTGATCTAATGGTTAATATATTAAATAAAGTGGGAGTTCAATGGAAACATCGCTCTCAGCAATATTTTTAATGTTTTGCGGGTTCGTGTACATTTTATCCCTGCCCTGACTTTGATTTCGCCTCCATATCCTTGGGTCGTATCTTTGGTTAAATAATTGGATTACTTACTTCATGTGGGCCCCCAATACATGATTCCTCCCGCCTTAACGATAGACTCATGATGACACGCTTGTTTGAAAATTAAAGTTCAAAAAAATATGCATTCTCGTGTTAAAATTATAACTATATTGGTTAATTGAAGCAAAGGCACAGTATTAATTTAGGCAAACAGTTGATATTTTATTCATAAATAAATAAATAAATATATATATATATATATATAGTTAATGAAACTGTTGATCTGTTTGTGATTATTAACTAGCTAACACAGCCCGGCTACTACTGCTAGCCAAGAATATTGTGATTCACACTATACATAACAACATTATCTTAGGTTAAGGAACCTTATAAAACTAAGGGAACGTTAAGTATTTTAATCCCCAAAATTTAGTTTGCCTTCACTTTCACTTCCTATAATTTACAAAAGTTTCAAGTAACAACCCCCAAAAAAGAAAAAAGGAAAAAAAGGACCGTGCGAAACTAAATATTCTTGACGATGCAAAGATAAGAACATTATAGTCCTAAATGTATGTATAGGCTGATGAGGCAAATTAAGTTTGTCATTAATTGTTGATTAGTAATTAAATTAAGTTTAACTTGAAGTTTGAATGGAAACACGTAGTCATGAACCTTTAAGTATTAGTGTTCACATGACAGCTCATCATGGTGTGTAAGTTAATTAACTACTCCCTTTGAGCCGGTCAACTGGTCAAAGTTGCTGTGGGCTAACATTTCCATGCAGAAATGAAGGGGTTTACGTTCACACATAACCGACACGGCTTCAAAACATACATATTAATTACTCGGAAATTAAACACAACTTTCGACGTAAATTACTAATTAAATTACTGGAATACAAGACCCGGCACTCGCATCCGAACCACCAAGAATCACTTTTCCACCAGTCGATGAAGGCGATCTCCGGTCCCCCCCTGTGATGCGATGCTTGTGCGGCGCCCGTCCTCTGCGATATACTCTCAGCTGCGTCCCTCTCCTCGGGTCATGCATATCCATTTGGCATATCCACCGGGTTGGGTCCATGGGAATCGGATCCCTTGGTCAAAACGACGTGTTTTGACCCAGGGACCAAAATGAGAACTGTAAAACCTTTTCTTGAGGAATAACTTGCACAGTTTTGAAACTTTAGTGGGAAAAAGCAAACTTTCTGAATTTTTTGGCTACTTATCTGTAATTCTCACTATCACTTTTCTTCATTATTTTATAATTTTTCTAAAATCTAGGGTCCCTTTCTGTGATTTTCCCCAATCTTTAAAATATTAATTTGACCTCCAAAATCCCCAATTTTCTTCCAAACCACCTACAATACAATATTAAACATCATATAGCATCAAAAGTTTATGGGAAAATTTGTACAAAAATAATTAATAAATTATGACAATTTTATCCCTAATTGTAATTAATTCAAAACAATTGTCCCTAACTTAAATTAGTGCTTAATAATATAATAATGTTCAGAAAAATATATCAAAATCCTAATTTAATTATTAAAAATCATATATAAAATATGATTTAATCAATCAATAATCTTTGTGCTTAATTAACTATGAGTTCTTCAAGCATCAACATCCAAAGTATTCTTTGCCCTACCTCGGGTTCAGCTCCTCGGACTCGGGGCTCGAACACAAGACCTGTCACTCGCTGCTTCATTAGTAAATCCGTCTCGTTCTTGTACTTGTACTTGTCGTAATCATTGGAATAAAATCCTCAGATAAGATAGTTGGATCCGTGTCTATCAGATTTGGCCTTTATATATGTGTGGGCGAATCGTCTTGGTCGGCGCTGAAAAGGTCAAAACAGATGATTAAAGCCGCTTTGTATCTCTGTTTTCAACTTCTCATGATGGTAGGTACAAAACATAAACTAAGTCCATTTAATATTATTAATTTGAAGACCTCTCACGCAATATATGATTCCTCCACTTAGTATTTTTAACTTATACTATATACTAAATAAATCGTATGTCACACCTAATTAAAAACTTCATTACATTAAACAAGCTCTTTGAGGCTAGATCTGCTGGTAAAATGGGAAGTTGTGGGTTGGATCCCACATATAATTAATCTCAAATTATTAATGCCTAACCTTTTAATTTAAAATAATAACTGTATAACACCAATGCTTTTTCTTAAATTTAGAATAATTAATGATCAATTATATTATATAAAAAAATGATAAGTATATAAAGACATTATACATCAGCATACATAACAGCTATACAATTTCAAGAAAATTATTAAAAATTCGGGGGCCTCTCTCTAGTCCTGTGTGTGGATTCCACCAACCTTTCTTCTCGTCTCTCACTCTCCAGCTCTACAATTTAAATGTTACTGTAAAGCTCAATCTTCGTCAAGATAGATCGGAGCTTTTTATTTTATCCCTTATGTACTTTCAAATGAATAGAATAATAACAAAATTATAATATTGTCACTTCATTAAAATAAAGCTTGAAAATTCTCTCAGTTGAAGCTAGGCTGGGAGAAAAAGAATATTAATGTAGTTAACACATACACATATATCAGAATTACACTAATTCATTTTCCTAGTTTTAAAATTAAATTCATATATTGATGATCGATCTGTTGTTCAAATTCCTTATGATTTTTGAAACTATTATTTAATTTCTTCCAGAACAAACTCTTCTGTCATTGTGGCTTTTTTTTATTAAAAAAAAACAGAGATATGGTGGCTTTAAAGTGCATATGGGATAAAGACAAACTTTATCTGAAAAGTGAAAATGATTCTACGTACAGTACCGATCCAACTTTATGTAATTCCTATTATTCCATGACAGTATAAAGCATAAACAACAAAGTACAGCGACATGGATTTATCAAAAAAGAAGGTTTTTTCAAATGATTGACTCCATTATTGGAAGCAGATGCCAACAATTAAAGACAACAAAAACAACTTGTCCAAAAAAAAAAAAAGACAACAAAAACAACAACAGCGTTTAATTTCACTAGGTGGGCTCAATTATATGATTCAAATAACACCATTGTATTATTAAAAACCAAATATGAGGATAAATTATTAATTAAAAGATCTCGTTGAATAACCCCATTGAGCATTCTCTTCGGTCTTCCTCTTCCTCTTTTAACTGGGTTCCAAATAACTTGATCTACCCTCCTCACTGACATCCAATGGCCTTTGTTGTACATGTCCAAATCATCTCAAATGATTTTCTACCATTTTTTTTTTCAATAGGTGCCACTCTAACACTTCGTCGAATAGTTTTATTATGAATATTATCTTTCCTTGTATGACTACGCATCCGTCTCAACATCTTCATCTCATCAACCCCCACTTTGTGCTCATGTAGCCTTTTCAAAGCCCAACATTTACCACCATAAAGCATTCCTCGCCGAATAGCATTACGATAAAATTTTTCTTTTACTTTATTAGGTACTTTTTTATCACAAATAACTCTGATAGCTTTTCTCCATTTAAACTACCCAGCTTGAATTCTATAATTAACATCTCCATCAATTTCACCATCTTCTTGCAAAATTGATCCCAAATATCTTAACTTTGTCACTTGTGGGATGATTTGATCTCCCATTTTCACCTCCAAATCACTTCTTACTCTCTTCTTATCAAAAGTACAATGCATATATTCTGTCTTACTCCTACTCAGTTGGAAACCCTTAGACTCTAAGGTCATTTTCCATAAATCAAGTTTAGAATTAATTTCTTATCTTGACTCAACCACAAGAATAATATCATTAACAAAAAGCATGCACTTGCCGATTTCTTCAATTAAAGAAATACAACTATTTTTGGTAATCTAGCTTTTGGGTTCTAGCTTACAATATATTTTCCCTAGCTACATGCCCAGCTAGATGCAAATAAAACGAACGAATTTAAGAAATGAATAAACACTATATATAGGGCAAACTAACTGATGATGAGAATATACTACTATACATATATAGTGTCGTGCCCTTACCTTGTTTTAACCTTTTTTAGAGTATTTACGAAAAACGATATGCGGTTCGGTGGGTAATACAAAAATAACATGAATGTACAGATAATAAGTGCATGATTACATAAATTCCCCATTGGGGTTCGTACATGATCATTACCATCAATATAGTCACACAGGGCTACTTGGGTATCTAAACCATCCCAGTGAAACAGAGATATTTTCTCGTCTTTGTTCCATCACTGCAATCCCCTTATATGGTTCTCTGCATTGTTCTCAACATATCTTCTGTCTTCTCCTGTCTAAATTGTTGGTAGGGGAGGGTGAGATTTAAAAGAATCTCAGTAGGAAAACAATACCAATATGAATCTACGATAAATGTTTAATGCATGACATGCTTGCATCACATAACTCATGTCACACAATGACAAATTTGTAAGCTTAATACTTCAAACAATATACTTATGACCATAGCATAAATTGAAACATAGATCAAATCATTCATACATGTTTCACATAATCAAGCAAAGTAATAACATGCATCAACACACTAACACAAATATCATATACATGCAGGAGAGGTAAGTTCCCTACCTTAACCCTTTCACGCCTCGAAACGTGTGCTTCATAAAGCGTGCCAACGACTGGGCTCACAACTTGGTCCTACAATTCCAAATATACAATTTAGACACTTCCATAGTGTTTCTGGGGGTTATATGAGCCTATTATAAAAATTTACTAAAATGCCCACAAGGGCCCAGCCCGGCCCCGCCGTACCCGGTCCGACTGTACTTTTCTTGAAATTTTGACATGGGCTATTCTAACATATTTTTGCCTAAGGAATCCATTTCCGGACTCGTAATTATCAAATTCAATATCAAATTACAAAATTACCCTTGACAGCTCCACTTTAAGGGTTTTAGGGGCGTTTTCAAAATTATGCTTTTTCGGCCTTTTCTGAAAAAGTGACCAACTATAACCCCACCTAATTTTCCATCTTAAACTCAATAGAACCATCAAATCACTGAAAATCTAACTCTAAGGCCCATTTACAGCCTTGGCCGAAATTACACAACTCTCTGGGGAAAATTGGGATTTTTCGATTCCGGCTCTGCAAACGTGTTCCTTTATACTCCTAATCACTTTATTAACCATTACATTAGGTTAGAACTACCATTTAGCATCAATTTTGGCAGCATAACACTTCTAACACAACATTTCCAAATTTTACAAATAAAGACAATCCGGCAAACTTTCACCGATTATATTGTCCACAGCAGCCAGAACAATCAAAGATTGAAGTTTTGGAAGTTACCTCAAACTCCCTCTAGCTTTTCCTCTTATGGATGAACCCTAGCCCTTCTTAACAAGTAAAATTCAGCTTCAACAGCCCTTAAAATACATGGAAGAATAGCTTAGGAGTAATATTATATGCATTAGGTACGAACTCACCGAAGAAATCGACCTACCTTACGAATTTTCTTCCCTTCTCTCTCTAAATGCTCTCAAACCTCTCTCTTTCCTATGGCTGCTGCAACATGATGGAAATGAGAAGAGGATGAGTATAAGAAATGTCTTATAAGTCCATGCTTATGTCACCTTTAATTATGATGATGTCATAATTCTCATTTTCGGCTTTTTCAGAAATTCTGGCAGATTTTCTACCCTAACTTTGAAAAATCATAACTAATTCTAGAAAAATCAAAATGAGGTGATTCCAAATCCAAATGAAAACTATTTAAGTCACTACAAAAAAAAAACGTGATTAAGTAGCGGTTAAAAATGGGTTTTAGTAGCAGTTTTAACCGCTACAAACAACATTGGTAGCAGTTAATAAAATCGCTACTAAATCGTATTTTGTAAGTGGTTTTGTAGCGGTTTTGTAAAACCGCTACTCAAGAAAAATAACCGCTACTTTCCTTGTAACGGTTAAACCCAACCGCTACAATATCACCATAAGCCGTAAATTTTTTCTGAGATATTTGTAGCGGTTATATAACCGCTACAAATATAAAAAATTGAAATTTTCATGGTGGGAAAAGAAAAAAATAATGAAATTTTTTTTTTCAATTTTGTACGGTTAATAAACCGCTACTAAGTTGAATTTTTTTTTTTGAAATTATTAGCAGTTATATAACCGCTACTTTTTTCATGAAAATTCAAAAATGGCGCCAAAAAAATTAATTTAAGTTTCAAAAGGTGCTTTAATTAATAGCGGTTTAATAACCGCTACAAAAATTAATAAAATTTTTTAAAAAATACGATCATTTGTTTCTGCTTTTTTAATATTAAATTAAATATTTTATTTTTTTAGTAGTTTATCTAATTTAATTAGCTTATTATTCAATAGTTTAACTCATTTATAAATTAAAAGGAATAATTTAATTTAGTTGGATAAGTATAAAAATTGTATTGATAATATCATTAAGGATACTTAGGTAATAATGATTTGACACAATCTTAGCTGCCTTAGGGTCAAATCACAAATTATCACGAATTAAATGCAATATAGTGCAAACAACTCGGGATCGTTCTCTTATCAATGATCCATTTATTTTGACTACTCTAGGAAAAACTAAGTGCTATAAACATGGTTAGAACAGGGGTTTTTGAAATTGGTTTTCTAAAAATTAAAATTTATGAAAATAAAGCTATTCCTAATTTTTTTGGTATTTTGGAAAATAATAAAGAAATGATTTGGAGTAAAAAGGGACAATATGATAAAATGAACCTTGGTGGCAATTTTGGTGGCTTTCCTAGCTTCTTTGAAATAATTTGGGAGTTACTTTTACTTCAAGTCAAATTAAAAACCCTAAGTAATCGCATTAGGTCTAATCTACCTAATAAATGACTAGTCCTACAATCGCATTCTTAGTCACCTCTTAGACAAATTGTTAAAAACCCACTTGATGTTTATTGAAAATGGATTAATGCACTTTGTTCCTCTTAATTGAAAGCACAATCGCGATATTCAAATTAAATTAAATCCATCACACAATCTTTATATCACATAGAATGTATAATTTCATTAATCCAATAGGAAAATAAGTCCAATAAAATTCAAATGCACCAATACCAAATTCAATACAAAATAATCCATCATAGACAAATTATCACTAATCTAAGTCTCAAAAATACACACATATCAATACAAAATTAATCCACAAAGACATAATGTATAATTTGAGCTAATGGAAAATAATGAACTCCCCTTGTAGAAGCTTGAAACTCTAGCCACTCTCTACCACCAAGACTCAAGCAAATCAGCAATCCATGTCCATTAGAGCATCCCCATTAGCTTCACAAACCAACAACCAGAGAGCATCCAGACAGCTCCAAATCTGGAAGGACATGAAAGAGGAAGTGGAATGACTGTTGAAGAGTGAGGAATGGAGAATCCCATTGAATGCTTTGGATTATAATAGAATGAGAATCAAAAGAAGGTCGGTGGTGGTGTTAATAGAATGGTAGAAACGTGAAGATGGGACGGTTGTGATGGGAAATAGAAAAGGTGCTGACTGTGGTTTGGATTCTCTGAAGTGGTGAAGAGAAGAAGCTGATGGAGTTGTCGGTGGTAGGGAAGAATAGAGGAAGGAGGAGGAATGATGGTATTAGATTGAATATGCAATGTTGAAGAGAAAGATTGTGGTGTCGGTGGTGATGGGAAATAGAAAAGGTGCTGACTGTGGTTTGGATTCTCTAAAGTGGTGAAGAGAAGAAGCTGATGGAGCTGTCGGTAGTAGGGAAGAACAGAGGAAGGAGGAGGAATGATGGTATTAGATTGAATCTATAATGTTGAAGAGAAAGATTGTGGTGTCTGTGGTGATTCTAAACTTAATGGAGGTAGTGGCAGTGTGGTGTTAGGACAAAGGGACCATGGTAAGAGAAGAAATGTGAAAAATGCAGGGGATAGACGGAGGAGCACAGAGGAATGCCGACGGTGGTGTCGAATTGAACAACAGAGAGCGCAACCGGTGGTGGAGAAAACAGGGGAGATTCCGGTGGTGGTAATGAAGGAGTGAAGAACGACGGTAGTGGTTCTATTCGATGGTGGTGAAAATCAGTGAAGATCTCTCATCTCCCTCGACGAAGAAGAACCTCCGGTGTGATCCTGGAACCTCTCTCGCTCGACTGTGATCTCTGCTCTTTCTCTCTCGCTCGACTGTGAAAGGTGCCGGTTGTAACCCCCTACCTTAATAACCATATTTATAGTTCGAGAATGCGTCATTAAGTTGAAATAGAGACCAATGGTTAATTTAAAACTTTTCTAAAACTTGTTTAGTGCGGTCTCACGTCCACATCTCGAATATAATTGGTCTGTCCAGTTCAGTTCCATTTATACATCTCAGAGTGCAACCAAAATTTCCCGACAACACTCAGGTTTCGTTACTTAATAAAGGGTTTACAATGCTTAGTTTCCTATACAGGGGATTACACAACACTATTCAATATATACAACATGTGCAACTAATCCCCAACAAAATATGACAACCAACTACCAAAATTAAAACTCCTAGCTAGGAGCTCTAACGGCCCTTCATCACTTGCTTTTCCTTTGAACCGCTTGCCCTTGCTGTAGTTTAGTCATTGGAAAGAATGAGATTCTAAAGAATCTCAGTAGTAACAATTCACTTATAATATGTACAATCACGAAGCATGTAAGCAAATCACAACAACAACAACACAACGGCATTTCGACAACAGCTTTCGCTGCATTCACAACAGCATATTTCACAACAGCATGTTTCACAATAGCACAACAACAACATTTCACAACGGCAATGTTACATCACGGCATATTCAATGAAATGACATACATGCAAGGCATCATACATAGAATAAGAGAAAGAGTCACTACCTTGTTCTTTCCGCTCGTACACTAGCACTGGTTTATCACGTGCAGGGCAAATGTCAAATCCTATAATTAGAATTACGGGCGACAGGTTATTACTTAATCCAATTCTTTAATTCAAACACTCAAGTTGGTTATCATTAGAGACATTTAATCAAATCAACTAAGGAGTTAAAGTGGTCAATTGACCTAAAAGACCAATTCCTAACCTCAAAGTTCAACAATACTACCTTATGCCATTACATCTTCAATTTTCGCATAAGAGACCAAATCTGCCAGAATTTTCTCCAGACTTTGAAAAATCATAACTAATTCTACAAAAATTGAAATGAGGTGATCCCAAGTCCTATGAAAAGCTATTGAAGTTCTCTTCATAGAAAAAATATGAATCATTACTGGAAATCACCACACAATTCCAGAATTACACAAAATCCCACACTGCTCCAGAATTAAGTCCAGTTTCGACATCAAACTTTGGGCAACCAAAACTCACAGCTCAAAAAACGAAATGACACAAATTATATGTCCATTTTGAATCTTGGAATGTGAAATTTAATACTGGAAAGTTTCATAATTTTTAGAGGTCATTTGGTTATCCAAAAACACCACACCAGTAGAGTACCTCGCTGGAATTCTGTTCAGGCTGAAAACCCAAATTTACACTTTGAGTTCCAATGACCCAAAATTCACAACCTAGGGCTATTCCCACATAATTTTTTGTGTAGAACACAATGGTAACATCAAAATTAACAAATTCCCACTCATTCTCCATGTCCTGTTTTGGCAGAAATTCAAAATAAATCCCAACAATTACCAACTTCTAATTTCAGCATCAAACTTATGTCAAATGGTTTCCAATCATCATAAACCACCAATAACATAACCAAAACATCATGAATTATCCAAACCCTTGTTTAGCCAAAATCAAGGCAGATTTACACATGCCAAAATACTCATCCAACCAACACAACCAATAGCTCAAATTGATGCTAATACTCACCTAGTGCTCCTCCTTAAGTTCTTTCTTTGATTCTTCAGCTTTTGTTCTTGCAAGGTGGCTGAAAACTCCTCTTCTTCAAAAACAAAAACCATAGAAATGAAGCTAAGGAAGAGAGGAACAAGTTTCATGAAGGACTCTTGAGCCATAGATGAGGTTAAGGAGGTGAAAATTAAGACCAAACTCTCACCTTCACTTGCTTCTTCTTGCACCCTCGTGTTGCATCTACAGCACCGACTTGGAGAATGAGAGAGAGAGTGAATAATAATCAGTTTTTCCCTTCCCTTATCACTTAAAAATCTGGCCAAAAAGTTGGGTAAAAAGGAGAGGCAAATATGTGGTCCATATTTGTTCTTTCTTGCTAAAATCCTATGGTAATTTCTATTGTATAATTGATCCAATTTGGTCAACCTTTCTCTTTCCTACCCCTTCCTCACTTGGCCGACTTGAAATGAATGAATAAGATGAGAGAATGTTTTTAATTAAATATTCAAGAATTCTTGTAGAGCTTAAGTCGGTTGAGCACATGTGTGAGAGAGAGAGCACTTTAATTGCAAGAGATATGTACTAATAAGCCTTTGCTTCATCTTTTCTCTTTCTTTCTTGATGCCATACGAATATGTGGCCCTTTTTTGTTCAAGTCATCTTCTTTTATTTGGCCCACAATTGTTGACCAAAAACAATGACTGAAAGGAGTTAAAAGAAGCCTTCTACCATTATCTTAGTTTACCTCCTCACATGTTACTTTTAGTGGAAATTGTTGACCAAGTCTTCTCCTTTTAATTGGTCAAATGTTTGTTTCTCTTTCTTTCCTCATGTTATTCGAAAATGAAGCCTAGGAAAAGAGATGATGATCTTTGGTAATATCTCCTTGAATAATAAAGTTAATTCCCCAATTAGCATGAGATTGTTGACCAAGTCCTCATCTTTTATAACTTGGTCCAATTGCTTCCATATGTCATATTTAATAGCCAATAGGTATTTTTCTCTTGGTTTTCCCCTTTGTCATACGTGAATCATGGCCTTTTGAAGAAGAAGATGATCTTGTAAAATATCATCTTGCAATATAATATTTAGTTGCCAATTTTGCATGTGAAATTTAACTAAATTCATAACAAAATTTCCAGAGGTAATTATGTCATTAATCCCACTATCTATTTTATACATTTAGCCCTTGATTACATTTTGGAATATTACACCGGTGGTTAAGGGAGGGCCGCCGAGCAAGAAAAAGCCGATGGTGATTGATGGTGTGGCCCTCCCTCTCCTCTCAAGCTCTCTCGGTCTCTCCTCCGCGGCATCCCCACTCTCCGCTTCCTCTCCCATATCTGGAGCCCAACTATAATTTCCTGAATATTTGGGTACTTTTCTGTGATATTAACTAGGCCTTTTTCTTCATTGCTTGTAATTTTCACAAAAATCTGGGACCCCTTTCTGTGATTTTTAGGGTTTCATGGGCGTTTTCGTAATTATATTTTTTCGGGCTTTTCTGAAAAAGTGACCAACTGTAACCCCACCTCATTTTTCCTTCTAAACTCAATGGAACCATCAAATCATTAAAAATCCAACTCTAAGCCCATTTTCTAGTACTGGCCGAAATCTAAGAAACTCCAGGGAAAATTGGGGTTTTTCAAATCCGACTTCACAGACGTATTCCTTTCTACTCCTAACCACTTTATTAACTATTTAATTAGGTTATAACTACCATTTAGACCTAATTTTGGCAGCATAACCCCTAGGCCATGTCATTTCCAAAAATTCAAACCAAAGACAATCCGGCGAAATTTCACCTATTAAATTGTCCATAGTAGCTAGAATAGTCAATATACGAAGGTTTGGAAGTTACCTCAAGCTTCCTCTGGCTTTTCTTAAAATGGCTGAAAACCTTATCCTTAGAACACCCAAATTTATGCTTCCAGCACCTTACAATACATGAAAGAGAAGCTTAGGAACAAGGTTATATGCGTTAGGTACGAATTCACCGAAGAAATCGACCTACCTCGTGAGATTTCTTCTCGTTCTCTCTCTAAAAGCTCTCAATTCTTTCTCTCTCTTGTTGCTGCACTAGGCACGGTTTTGGTGCTGATGATGGAGGAGGTGGATGATAATTTAATATGATATAATATTATTTTCTAATTATTTACTAAATTTCCAACAATTTCGGATTTTTACAAAATTTTGGCAGATTTCTCTCCAAATTTTGAAAAATCATAACTAATTCTAGAAAAATAGAAATGGGATGATCTCAAAGTCAATGGAAAGCTATTTAAGTCCTCTTTACTGGAAAAATATGGATCAATGCAGTTCATAACCACGAGAATACAGAATTGCACAAAAGTCCACACTGCTCCAAAATAGATTCTAGTTTCAATCCCAAATTTTGCAAAATCATAACTCTTAGCTCACAAATCAAAATGACACAAATTATATGTCCATTTTGAAGTTTGGCATGTGAAATTTAAGATTGGAAAGTTTCAAAATTTTTAGACACCATTTGCCTATTCAAAACATCTATACAAATCGACTGCCCTGTACAGAGTTTCAATGGACAGAATTTCCAACTTTTGCACAATTGTTCCCAATGGTTTCAATTTCACAACAAACACTCTCCCCACACAAATTTTCACAAGGAAGCCATTGGAATCACTAAAACAACCAAATTCTCTTCATATCCACTTTTGAAGTCATTAACCCTTAATCAAAATTTGGGATATTACATCTCACACACATGCCAGTGCCTTTGCCAGTTGAGTTAAGAAGAATCTGTGTAATTTAAATGCAAAATCATATATATATATATATATATATTGCTTTGCCAACAAAATTAGAAATACAAAATTTAATATATTATTAAATATTTGAATTTAGTTTTCTTATTTTATTTTATGTAAATATTCTACCTAAATTTTTATTCACTAGTACATAAAAGGGTTTTTAGACCGGTTAAAATCGACTTTTTAGACCGATTTTGGATTCGGTCTTGATATAGCCGGTCTTAAAAGTATGTCATTTTTAAGACCGGTTTCGAAACTGATCTTAAAAGTCTAACTTTTAAGACCGATTGTATTAATAACCGGTCTAAAAGTAACAATTTTAAGACCGGTTGTCATGAGCACTGGTCTTAAAAGACCTCTGGGGGAAGGGGTTTTAGAGAAATTTTTAAGACCGGTTGTTAAAAATAACCGGTCTTAAAATTAATTTTAAGACCGGTCTTAAAAATTTTAAGACCGGTTATACATAAAACCGGTCTTAAAATTAATTTTAAGACCGGTTATTTTTATAATCGGTCATAAAAGTGTTATATTTTGTTTTTTTTTAAATGTGTGTGATTAGGTTTTTACCATATGGTGTTCAATTTGCTTCCACTTACAATGTCCTTTTACTTTAACTTTCCACTTACCATTTCCTTTTGCTTTAACCTTCCACTTACCAGTTCCACTTACAATGTTCAGTAGGCATAAATGAATTCAACCATGTCATATATATCATGCAACCAACAGGCTAGTGAATTCATCAAAATATAGAAAAATCATCTTAAAACCAACAAACATGTTAAATCATGCAACCAACAATATTTGCACCCAATTAATCACCATGTCAATTCATCAATATACACAAAACAATTCTTCAGTTTTACAAGAACTCACTGTTGTAAAAGTTCATAAATGAATTCAGCACAACATTTACGAATGTGCTCAATATCTTCTTCTGGAAAAGGGTCAGCAAGTTCAAACATCTAAAACACCAAAGCCAGGAAAAACATTAAATTCACTTTTAAAAAAATAATAGTACAAAATTTTTGAAATATATATATATATATATATACATTTATCTTTTCAGTAAGTTCTGTTGTGCCTAGGGTAATAATATTATACATGTGCCTCAGAATATACATCCCACACAAGTTGGACCCCGGTGGTTGCCTACGGGTCTGAAAAATAATATGATATTGTTAAAACAAGTATAAAATTAAAGCATGACTTATTATTGAATACATTCTTAAAACAAACCAATATGTAACTAACCTTTGGCAAGATCCATGTAGGGTCTCTTACCTCACGCATAGGCCTACCACAAGCAGTGTGTTGGAATGTCCGCATAGCCCTATATCATCAAAATCACAAAGGTTACTTATTTTACACAAATTCCATAAATTTTGCACACGAAAGGTAATTAATAATGCAAGAAAACTTACAAGTTCAAGCTTTTCTTCAATTCACTAGTTGGCTTGCTGAGGTGGATGGAGCATAAGAGAACGACAGAATAACTCCTCTTGCACAAAATAGCCAATTGCCAATGATCACTGAAAAAAGGGAAAACTTTTAAGCAAATATAAAATATTATGTATAGTATGAAATATAAATTTGTCTTACTTATACAAATATGGAGCCATGAAACACTCAATTGCGGTTTCACTAAGACTGTGCGATAAGTATGTGTGTCTGATAGAAGAAGTGGTCCCTTTGTCGTAGAGTTGAATTGGGCATAGAAGTCCAAATTTATCGGTTTTTCCAGAGTCAACCAACCTGCGATGCATCAACCTACAATAATTCAAGCAGGGACATTAAATCAAAGTTTAACGGCGTAATTTGTAAAATATTAACTTCTAATTTGAGAAGATACTTACATCAAAAAGAGCTGGACATTAAATCATCCCTTTCAAGATAGCAGTGCGCCCCTGACTTGTCAACAGCTGACTCAGTAGCCCAATTTCTTGTTCCAAAGGACGTATCATATGCCATCAGAATCACTTGCTGCATGACATTCAATGGAGGTCACGAAACATCTTGAGTGGAGGGACGTGGAGGTGGAGGCGGCGGGGATTCCTCAGCTCGATCAGAAACAAGGTTTTTTGGCCACAAGATGAAAGAGTTGATGACATCGCCCACAACCTTGAAGTCATCAACAAGGATATGGAGAGGTGCATCTGCAACGATCACCTCTTCAACTGCCACTCTGACTTGATCATCCTTTATTTCTTGGTGGTGGATAGTTGATCCCAAGTTGTGCACGCTTCCCCGTGCAACCAATCTTCTCAGAGGATCCTTCACAAACAAGTCACAAGGCTCACCAATTTGGCCGCCAGGACCCTCTGATGACTGACCAATACAACTCCCTTTAGTGCTCTGTTTAGGGTTTAGGGAATGAGCCTGGGGAGCACTGGTGTTTACTTGTCTTGTTCTTGTCATGATCATCCATTCCTCCTTTATCTTGCTGAACCTTTCTTCAAATCGTGCATCAAATAATGCTTCTGCCTCGGCCCTAGCTTCCACCCTCATAGTGGCTAATATACACTCCATCTCCTTCCTAGTCACCATACCACTTGAGGAACGGCATGAGGGTGCTCCAAAATAATCCCTTATGCCTACCCCTCCTCCAATCCCCCTGACACGGCCGGGATGCTCAAGTTTTCCTATAGCTACGGTCAGGATGTCATTCCTCCCATTCGACCTAAACGATCCCTCGGCTTGTTTTTTTGAAGCTCCTCCTATAAGACAGATGACAAATGTTAGTAATGAAATTTGTTTACTAAATAATTAATAACAACAAGTCAACAACAATACTTACAATTTTCTCACCGACTACACGAGATTGTTCACTCGTATAAGACCCGCTCCTCTTTTGGCGAGCGAACAACCACTTCTCTTCTCGACATATCGAAGATTGTGGAAAAAGAAGAACAAAAGGATTGGATTGAGCTGCTTCTTCCAATCTCTTCTGTTTGGCCGCCAACAAGTCTTTTTCGGCCTTCGCATACCCCCCACGAGACATTGTATGGGGGCAATCATTCTTTCTACCACTCTCTTGGGCCTTTTTCCTTTTTTCCTGCGAATAAGAAATCAAAATTAAGTCATTGTAAATCAATAAAGACAATTCATAATTCATAAGCAAATTAATTGCAAAATAAGTCAACAACTCACCAATGCTTCTGGAGTAGTCCGAAGCCGTTTAAATTCTTGCCAAGTCTGTTCGTCAATAAAAGAATACTGATCGCACGGATTAGGAAGAGACTGACCTTCTTCCACCTCAATATGCATGTAATTGTTGGCTAGATTTGTCTTAAACTTCCTCCAGCGTTCATCACAATACGTTATTGTCTTGTCATACAAGACTTCACTCTAAGGAATGTCGTAAGTGAGCTGGATAGTTTCCCAAATATGTCACTTCACACCTCTATTGACATTTCTCCATTGCTCTATCAAGATGCTAGGCTTGTTGCGTGCTAGGAGGCCGACAAAACTCCTATACCCTTGGGCATTAGGCCCGATTGGTTTCCAATATCTATCAAACTCAATCGGAATCTTTCCCCCGATATTCCGATTGAGAGAAATGTCTCTCAATCGGGTGGCTCTCCTACCCCTTCGTCTAGGCCGGTTACGTGGCTCATTGTGTTCCTAACTTGGAGCATTGCTAGGCTCGCTTTGATTTGGATTAGTTGGATCGGGAGTACCCTTACTAGGACGACTCATTGTCTAAAAACACTTTAAGAACACTATTTAAGGCAATTTTGCTACACGGTGCTTATTTTTATAACACGGCACTATCTATAAAGGCATCGTTCAAAAGCAATTTCCAAGTTATGCAAACATGAACAAATAATTGCAATGCACAAGTTGAAGGAGGAATGATTAATTGCAATTGCAAAAGCAATTCCCTAAAGCAAGTTTTCATATTGGTAAAGATTTTAAATTCAAATCGCAGGGGATATCCACTTTATGGGCAGCACTATGACGAAAGAAGAGATAGAGCAAGTTATTGGTAGCATGGGATCCCTAAAAGCACCCGGCCCCAATGGACTTAACACTCTTTTTTCCAATCACAATGGGACCAGGTTGGTACAGTAGTTATTGATTTTATTAAAAAGATATTTTCATGCCCGTATGAAATTAGAGAGATTAATCATACCTACCTTGTACTCATCCCGAAAGTGCTTCACCCCAAAGTTCTGAAGGATTTTTGGCCTATTAGTCTATGTAATGTTATATACAAGCTAGTCACAATTATTATTGCTAATCGGATTAAGTCAAGTCTTGCCAGTATTATCTCTCCTAACCAATGCAGCTTTGCACCGGGAAGGCTCAGTTCAGATAATATTATTGTAGCCCAAGAAGTTATTCACTCTATGAAAACCATGAAGGGCAAGCAGGGATATATGGCGAGCCAGATTGATATGGAGAAGGCGTATGATTGGCTTCGGTGGTCATTCATTATGAATGGTCTTCGGGAGCTAAACTTACCAGAAAATTTAATCCTATTGGTAGAGCAATGTATTACCTCCCCATCTATACAAATTTTATGGAATGGTAGTAAGTCTAATCTATTCCTCCCTTCTCGGGGCATTCGGCAGGGGGACCCCCTTTCACCGTACCTCTTTGTAATTTGTATGGAGAAACTTGCTCATTTGATTCAAACACAAGTTAACCTTGGGATTTGGAAACCTATCCGCCTTAATAAAGATGGGCTACCAATTTTCCACTTATTCTTTGCTGATGATTTGGTGATCTTTGCAGAGGCTAGAATGGATCAGGTTCACACAATTAACAAATGTTTACAAGATTTTTGTAAGGCGTCTGGACAGAAGGTGAATGCGATGAAAACAAGGGTGTTTTTCTCCTATAATATTAATCATACCATAAAATCCCAACTTAGTGAGAGTCTTGGGTTCACTATGGCAGCAGATTTGGGTAAATATTTGGGAGTTCCATTACATCATGACAGGGTTAAGAAGGCAACGTATCAATTTGTAGTGGATAAGGTTCAATAAAGATTGGCTAACTGGAAATGCCACTCACTTTCTTTTGCTGGGAGGAATACTTTACTTAAATCCGTTGCTATGACTATACCAAATCACGTTATGTAGACTTCCCTTTTGCCTGTTAGTTGCAGTGAAGAGATTGATAAGAGCGCTTGTAATTTTCTTTGGGGGTCCATACCAGAAAAATGAAGGGCTCACGTTGTTTCTTGGAACTAGGTTTGTTCGCCAAAACCTAGAGGGGGTCTGGGATTGCAACATTCAACTCTACAGAATCGGGCATTCTTAATGAAAATTGGTTGGGGATTAGTCTCTAACCGTGAAGCTCTATAGTCCAAAGTCATAAGGGGCAAATATCAATGTGGGGCTGACATGTTGCCTACAATAGATATGAAACGATCGGGATCTAGAGTTTGGAGTGGCATTAAAGGCACCTGGCCAAAGGTGGAGAACGGGGTGGAAATTGTTCAGCGGCATGAGGAATCTAGAGCTAGATGGAAATTTGAGAGAAGTGGACAATTCACTGTTAAATCAGCCTATATGTCCCTTATTGACACCACGGAGAACGGGCTTAATAACTGGGTCAAGATTTGGAAACTCCAGGCCTCACAACGGTGCAAGTCACACTTGTGGTTGACATCACTTGATCGGCTTCTAGCGAATGGCTCACTCTATCGTCGGAATCTACACCCGGATGGTTCATGTAAATTTTGCCCCACACTAGAAGAGACCACATTACATGTATTGAGAGGCTGTATACGTGCTCGGAAGTTCTGGCTGGGTCTGGGTATTTTAGAATTTGGTGCATGGTTTTGGGAAAGTAGCCTCCAGGAGTGGTTAAAGTCAAATGTTGTGGTTACTCGGGAGGTCAGATTTGGTAAATGGAATGTGGTGTTTTGTGTAACTTGTTGGCTACTGTGGAGACGACGGAATGAATTTGTCTAGCAAAACACCCTCCCAAGTGTGCATGAAGGTCTGGCCGAAGTAAAGGGAGTCGTTAATTGCATGAGAAGTGCTAGAAGTTTACTCAACAAGCACCAACGGATAGCCACGCGAGGAAAGGAGGATATACCGATCAACGTCAATACAGTTCTAATATATGTGGATGAAGCGTTTTCGTATGGTTCTCAGGCAGTAGGATGTGGCGGAATTCTTCGTTGTGCAGGAGGGGAAATAGTAGAGTCCTTCATGTGTAACCTTGATGGCAACGCCAGTATTACTGCTGAAATCTGGGGTTGCATTTGGGGTTTACGACGAGCATGGGAGGCAGGTTTTCGACGGGCCCAATTATTTTGTGACTCAGCTGAAGTAATCTTTTGGGCTGAAAGAGAAGACACAGACCTGCATGAAGATGGTGAACTGTTTAATATACTACGAGGCCTGATGAAGCAAGATTGGGAGGTTAGTCTGCAGCTTATTGCCAGGGACGCTAACGAGATTGCTGATCTACTCGTAAAACAAGGGCTGGGTTTGGGATGTGGAATACAAATCCTGTCAAAGGCCTCCACGATCTCTTTCCTGACAAGCAAGGGGATCACGTAGTGCTTCTGTCATTTTTTTTCTTTGCTGTCGTACTGTTTTAAGTTCCCTTCTTATCAAAAAAAAAAAAACAAAAACAAAAACAAAAAACAAAAGAAAAGAAAAGAAAAGAAAACGCGTAAGTCAATTTAATTAATTATGAAGGGCCAAATTGTGTACGTGACATATATATAATATGTTTATCTTTTATATATTAACTATTGAATATTGAAAAAAAATAAAGAAAAACGAAATTAATTAGGCCAGTGAATTAATGTTAAAATTCCAACGATTTACACCCAATTAATGGATATGATTATATGGTCATTGTTAGCATATTGCATTTGAAAGACGCGTAAATGGTTTATATATAAATATTCAATTAATTATTTCATTAAAAATAATATATATATATATATATATATATATTTTTTAGTTTGTATACCTACATTGATATTTATTCATTATAGCTTAATTTGTTGGTTTTAAGTGTACCTACGTATATGTCTATAGCAAATATATTGTAAGCTAGATTACAGCAGTCAAATATGCTAGGCTTGGTTTTACCTAAATATAGCTCTAGGCCTACAAAAGAGATTTAAAATCTAAGTATGTATATAGGCTTTTTTAAGGGCCCAAATTGAGCCTTCAAAGGGCCAACAAGACCCAAAATTTTTTTAAAAGCCTATTTAAAATATAAATCTTTAAACATGCTTTAAAGTCCATACCTTCAAAATCATATATAAGTAATTAATATAACCCTTTAAGCATTCAGTGTCATCAACTCCTAGGGCTGTCTCTATTTCCAAACTAGGGCACGACACTGCAAATTTGAACCATTTTAGGATTTCAGGTAACACTGAATGATTCAAATTTTGATTTTTTTTTTGCATTACCTGACAATGTAGTTGAACAGGCTTCGAGACGATTGTGCGTTTTGACCCCTAGTTTGGTCCATTCATTCATTCACATTCGATCAAGTAATTTTGTTTTTTTGGTCACTTGTTTTATTCAGCCTCGCTTCCAACTGATATAAAGGACAAGAAAGCGATAGAAGAAGAGATAAGAAATAAGGACAATGGGAAAAGACGAGGATAAAATGCGGGGAGAGATAGAGGAGAACAGAAAGATAAACGACGAGTACAAAGAATGGAAGAAAAACACTCCGTTCTTGTACGATATGGTAATAACCCATGCCCTAGAATGGCCTTCCCTCACTGTAGAGTGGCTGCCGGATCGACATGAGCCTCCGGGGAAGGACTACTCCGTCCAGAACATGATTCTGGGCACTCACACCTCAGAGAATGAGCCCAATTACTTGACGATTGCACAAGTCAAGCTACCTTTGGAGCATGCTGAGATTGATGCTAATAACAAGGTATTTGAAATTTTAGATCTACTTGAATAAGCCTTCACACTAAACCTGTGGAGGCTGAGAAAGTTTGAGCAAAATAAAAATATATGATTTCCTAACAGAAGAGGGCCGGGCTTGATGATGTTATTACTTATTTGTCTCTAAGTTGAGATGTAAGTATCACTTATGACAATTATTTGCTTCATGCGCGTCAAGTTTGGCAATGCTTGAGAATTGATATCAGAGTCTGGGTCATGTGAAAGAGAGGGGCTTTTAGTAAAGGTTCTATGCATTTTGATATCTCTGTTTAGCCTCTAGAAAAGGCCTCAAACTACTGAAGTGTCAGTCTTCTTTTGAGTTTGATGCATAAATAGGTGTATATAGTTGAGCCTTGTTCAATTCATTTGTGAACCAAAGTCATAGTTTAGGCCAGCACGTATTCTGATTTGATCTGTATGTTATTAGGGTTTCTGTGCCTTCTTGTTTCTTCCCCTTTCCTCCTTTAAAATGGGCCACATCACTCACCTTCCCTTTTCCTGTTTCTGTTCAATGCAATTCATCAAAGTTAAAGAAAACCATCAATTTGATTTCTAAATATAGCATTTTAATTTAAAAAACCCTAGTTCTTGATTCCAATTAACTTAAGGAACAAGAAAAAGGAAAAAAAATATAGTATGTGTTGAAACTCGGAACAGATTGAACCAATCACTTATTTGATTTGGGGTATACGATCAACTGCCCCAATTTTGTTAAATACTGATTAAGAATGAACAAGTTGATGGTGATTCAATCATTTCACATGAGACAACTTTATTTTATTTTCTTTATTTTTAATCATGTACCACCATAAGTTGTGATTTGAAGTTCTGCTATAGAACTATAATAAATATTCTCAGAGAAGAAGCTATGGTAAAGATCACTTTGACTCGCTTTAAACTATTCTTGGCCTCCTGATTTCAGCAGTCAAACGATTAGGAGGCGAAGATATAACGTGTCAGTGGATAGTTTACTTAAGCCAAGCATCAAGCACAATTTAATCCATCTCTTTGCAACTTTACTTTTGATGATTGTGTAATGATCCAAGTTCTGGAATTTGGATGCTTTTTGTTCTCTAAGGTTACGTTCATTTCTTACAGGTACAAATAATCCAGCAAATAAATCATGATGGAGAGGTCAATAGGGCTCGTTATATGCCTCAAAATCAATTCATCATTGCAACAAAGACAGTTAGTGCTGAAGTATATGTCTTTGATTATAACAAGCATCCATCTAAACCTCCTCTAGATGGTGCTTGTAATCCTGATTTAAGGTTGAGAGGTCACAATACTGAAGGATATGGTTTATCATGGAGTAAATTCAAGGAGGGGCATTTACTGAGTGGTTCAGATGATGCTCAGATATGCTTGTGGGATATAAATGCAACTCCTAATAACAATACCCTGGAGGCTATGCAGATATTTAAGGTACTATTTTCTCCCCACTTTGGAATAGGTTATCAAATCGGGATACAAATCATGAAACCAAATGTATCGTTAATCATAAGATTCATGATCAATTTTAAGGATAATATTAACATAATTTTCACATAAGAGAACATCAAATGTTTGTATATATTAGCATTTTAAAGGCAAAAAAAAATTTAGGAAAAAAGAAATAAAAGATAGGGTTTGATTAACCAGTGAAAGGGAATCAGTGATAATCATAGAAGTAAAAGGAAATTCCTAAATAAATCTAGACAAAATCAGCAAAGGAAAAAAAAACAAGGTTTTCTAAATTCGATTCACGTCAGATCTGACCCAAATTTTGCATGACCTGGTTCACCTAGAATCGTAGGAATCACCGGCGTCGCACAATTCCTGTGATTTTGGCTTGTATTGCTCTTGGAATCGCAAAATACATGCATAAGTAAGATACATCAACAGATTCATATCTTTCTCACCTGTTTTTGAATCGAACCATGAGATATAACTCGAGATTCACGGGGATTCTAACTCCCATTGGATTCATTTGTTTGATGTAGTTGAACCTGGCGTAATTGCTTCTATATTTACTGTCGATTTAGCAAACCGTCTAATAGAGAAATATTTACCGCTAATTATAGGTCTCCGAATATATTTTCTTTTAAGTTTGAATCATTTCAAGTTGAGGCGGCTTAACAGGCATATGGGCTACTTTTATGCGGATGATGCGGTGGTACATAACAGATTTATCAAATCACCTTACATATTGCAAATTGGAAGAATGGTTTTAAATCTTAAATCACATTGTAACATATAGTCAACCTGTTGCACCATTCTTGTCATTACCTTGTCTTAGTTCATTATGCGAAAGGGGTATCTTTGGCATATTGCAACCTGTTAGGTCTATTTTCTTTGCCCATAAATTTATGCCCTCTAAGAACAAAAAACCTGTCATTATTTTCATGAAACCAACATCTGCTGGAATAAATCACACCAATTCGGACATTAATCTCATTTCATATATCTAAATAGGTTCATGAAGGTGTTGTTGAAGACGTGGCATGGCATTTGAGGCATGAATACTTATTTGGTTCTGTTGGTGATGACCAACACTTGTTTATATGGGATCTCCGTTCACAATCAGCTGATAAGCCTGTTCAATCTGTCGTTGCTCATCAAAGTGAGGTACGTCCAAAAGACAACTCTCTGCTTATTTTTTGGTTGCTTTTTAATTCTTTTAATTTTATTATCTTTGGCAAATTTTGATATAGGTTTTTATTTGCGATTGCTTTGTAGGTTAACTGCTTAGCTTTTAATCCTTTTAATGAATGGCTCGTAGCCACCGGATCTACTGATAAAACTGTGAAATTGTTTGATCTACGCAAGATCGATACTGCTCTTCACACCTTTGATTGTCACAAGTAACATTCCTCCTCTAATGCTTTCAATATTTACTCCACATGTATTTATATTCTTGAATTAATGTTGAAATGGATTTATATACAGGGAGGAGGTTTTCCAGGTTGGTTGGAATCCAAACGACGAAACTATTTTGTCTTCTTGCTGTCTTGGTAGGAGACTCATGGTGTGGGATCTTAGCAGGTATCCTTTTAGCATTGTGACGCTGTCTTTATTAGTAGGAATGTGGCCAATATTTGTTCTTTATCATCTTCATGAACCTTTCTGTTAAGCACCTTTTTTATTTGGGTAAAAATCAAGATGTTCAAAATGGTTGCTGAAGAATTGATATTTTGGTGAAAGTGGGATCATTGCAAACATTGGAACTCATGGATATCCTAATGGAGCTAGTCACTAATGCTAGAATATTTTCCTGGGTGACTAATTAAGTTTATACTCTTTAATTGTGTATTATAGGATTGATGAAGAGCAAACGCCGGAAGATGCTGAAGACGGCCCTCCGGAACTGTTGTTCATTCATGGGGGTCACACAAGTAAAATATCTGACTTCTCTTGGAACCCATGTGAAGACTGGGTTGTTGCAAGTGTGGCTGAGGACAACATACTCCAGATATGGCAGATGGCTGAGAACATATACCATGATGAAGATGATCTTCCCGAAGAGTCAACTAAACCTGCTGCTTAGTGTTTTTTTTTGGACAAAGATAATTTCATTGTTTTTTTTTGGACAAAGATAATTTCATTGTTTAGACTCACTGGCTTTTCTCTATATCTACAGTTTCATTGTTTAGTCATCTTCTTAGTTTCCTTGGGATTCAAGAAATAAAAATCATTCTACTTGTCCGTTTGTGCTGCTCACAACCTTACACTTCTGCATTGCTCACTCTCATTCTTCTTTTCTTATTTGTTTCTGTAAGAAAAAATATAACTAAAAAGGAGATTTGGCGTACCGGGGTAAATCCATGTTCGGATCTGGGTCGAAACTCCAATGCTCCAGACTTGTGCCCACACAATTATTAGACTACTAGAGCCTAATTGTGATTTGCACAGCAGATCACCAGAACCAGAAAGATGGTAGGAGAGAAGAGAATTGCCAAAAAATTTAATAGCGGGGTGAATTACAATTGAGGAGGCACACCCTATTTATAGTGATTTATGGAGGCCACTAATTAGGAAACGTGTGCACACCTTCTTGTCCTCCAAGACAGCAATTAATTGATTCTCAATTAATTCCCTAGTTATGGTGATTTGTTCCTCATTTAACAAATCCATAATCATTACTGAATTATTCCCTAATCTGCATTTAATGCTAATTTTATTCTTATTTGATTAGGCTACTTATTTCCTAATCAAATAGTCCGGCCCATCAAGGGCGGACTTGGACCCAAAATCTAACAGTTTCCATTGTCGGGGATAGCGAAGAGTGGCCAATGAATCACTTTTTCAATCTCTCCGATTTTGATCATGCGGTATTTCAAACCAAGTCATGTTCTCTTTTATGATATTCTCTTGGGCTTTTTCGGAACCGGTTTCCCTGCTCATCCTTGGAGCTCTTCCAAATCTAGACTGTCCAGATCTGGATTTGGATGGTCCAAATTTGATTTTTTTTTTAAAACGGGTGATTTTTTAATAAAAAATCATTTTTTGAAAAAATATTAGTTAAGGTATTATCTTTATTTTAAATTATGTACTTATTAAAATAACTTTTTTCGAAAAAATAAAAAGTAAAAAAAATTAAATCTGGACCGTCCATATCCGATCGGACGGTCTATAACACAAAGGATGAGCGCAGGGAAACTTATTCCGGCTTTCCTGAAGCTTCATTCGCAGTATGAGTTGTTGGAGCATAAAGATATACAAGATTGTGGGCCCCACCCCTCCAATATATAAGGACTCTTTTAACAAGACTCTCAATGTCATTTAATTCAGTTAGTTTGTTATTAGGCTGTTAGTTAGTAGCCGTTGGGGGAATACGTTATGATTTTACCCTTACTTGTATTCACGTACGTCATGATTGTTCGTTCATTGTATCGCACAATTCTGTTTCATCAGTTCCTCTCTCTCTCTCTCTCTCACTCTCTGGTTCCTGCAAGACCGTTCTAGAGGATTGTGCGTTCTGCCTCCTAGTTTGGTCCCTTCATTCATTCACATTCGATCTGGTTTTCTCTCTCGTGTTCATCCATCTCTTGCAACTTTTGGCGGGAAAACATTTGGTTTGTCTGTCATTAATATTGTTGAATACTTTCTATCATGATGCATCGAATTTGAACTAATTTCGTTTTTTTTCTTTTATATTCAGCCACGAATTTCCTCTCCAGCTCGCTTCCAGCTGATTTAAGACCAAGAAAGCTGAGAGAAGAAATATGGATGATAGGCAAAGAAAGAAAAAGATAATAGAGCGGAACAGAAAGATAAACCAGGAGTACAACGAATGGAATGAGAACAAGACGTTCTTGTACGATATGGTAATAACGCATGCGTTAGAATGGCCTTCCTTCACCATAGAGTGGCTGCCTAATCGAGATGAGCCCGCGGGGAAGGACTACTCCGTCCAGAACATGATTCTGGGCACTCACACCCCACAGAATGAGCCCAATTACTTGAAGATTGCCCAAGTCAAGCTACCTTTGGAGCATGCTGCTGAGATTGATGCTAATAACAAGGTAATTGAATTTTGAATAAGGCTTAACAATAACCCGGCATGTGGAAGCTAAGAAAGATAGGCAATGCTTGATAGTTGATTTTAGGAAATGTTCTATGCATTTTGATATCTATAGAAAAGACCTAAAATTACTCAAGGGTCAGCCTTGTTTGGAATTTGATGCATATATAATTGACCCTTGTTTTGTATGCAATTCTAATGTCCATATCAAGGATCATGTCAAAATAGAATTTCGAGCATAATGGTGCAATGCATCAATGGTAGAGAAAATTTGACTCGCTATAAACTATTCTTGGCCTCCTGATTTCAGCAGTCAAATGAGTAAAAGGTGAATGATTAACCTGTCAGTGGATAGTGTACTTAAGCCTAGCATCAATCATGATTTAATTTATGTATTTGCTCCTTTGCTTTTTGATGATTTTGTAATGTAATGATCCAAGTTCTCTTGTATTTCTCTGAGGTTATGTTCATTTCTTACAGGTACAGATAATCCAACAAATAAATCACGATGGAGAGGTTAATAGGGCTCGTTATATGCCTCAAAACACATTTATCATTGCGACAACAACAGTTGGTCCTGAAGTATATGTCTTTGATCGTAGCAAGCATCCATCTAAACCTCCTCTAGATGGCACATGTAATCCAGATTTAAGGTTGAGAGGTCATAATGAAGAAGGATTTGGTTTGTCATGGAGTAACATCAAGCAGGGCCATTTACTGAGTACTTCTTATGGTGCTCAGATATGCTTGTGGGATATAAATGCAACTCCTATGAACAAAACCCTGCAGGCTATGCGGTCATTTAGGGTACTATTTTCTTCCCACTTTGTAGTCAGTTGTTTCATGTAAATGAACCTGGCATACGTAATTGCTTCTATGTTTACTGTGCATGGATTCAGCAAACCTGTTATCTTAAATCACCTTACATATTGCAAATTGGAAGGGTGATTTTAAATCTTAAATCACGTATCTAGAAACATAAATAGAGTCAACCTGTTATTTGTAGGGTTAGCATTGGTGAAAAGAAAATTGCTGTAATTTTTATGTGCATGGTTGACATTATTTACAGCTTGTCATTATCTTGTCTTAGTTCATTATGCAGCAGTATCACACAAAATCTGACATTAATCTCATTTCATTTGTCTAAATAGTTTGAACAGGAAGGGGTTGAAGATGTGGCATGGAGTTTGACGGATGAAAACGTATTTGGTTCTGTTAGTGATGACAAATACTTGCGTATATGGGATCTCCGTTCGCAATCAGATATCAATCCTTCCCAATCTCTAGTTGCTCATCAAAGTGAGGTACGTCCAAAAGGCATCTGTGTATAGTGTTATTCTTCAATGTGTTTTTGCTGCTTTTTAAGTCTTTTAATTTTAACATGTTTGCCAAATTTTGATATAGGTTTTTATTGGGGATTGTTTTGTAGGTTTACAGCTTGGCTTTTAACCCTTTTGTAGAAAAGTTCGTAGCTACCGGATCTGCCGATAATACAGTGAAATTGTTTGATCTACGCAAATTCAATACTGCTTTGCGGACCTTTGATTGTCACAAGTAACACTCCTGCTCTAATGCTTTCAATATTTACTCCACTTGCATTTATATTCTTCAATTAATGCTTTCAATATTAATGGATTTATTTACAGGGATATGGTTTACCAGGTTCGCTGGAATCCGAAAAATGAGAATATTTTGGCTTCTGCTGGTCGTGATAGGAGACTCATGGTGTGGGATCTTAACAGGTATTTTTCCCATAATCCGTTCTTGTTTTCCAGATTTGCACTTTGGTACTGTTAATTAGTTCTAAAAAAACTCCAAGTGATACGATGCTGCCATGTTGAATATAAGCGTACGTAGTAGAGTTGATTCATCAGTTAGTTAGTTTTGTCTCTAGGCTATATTGTCTTGTAACATTACTGGGGCTTCCTTTTCAGCATTGTGACACTATTTTTATTAGATGGTCAAAATGGTTACTGAAAGGATTGATATTTTGATAAGTCGTGATTGATATCCTAATAGAGCTAGAATATTTGTGTGGGTGACTAATTAAGTGTATGCTTATTGATTATATATTAATTTATAAATAAGACAAATTAGTTTCATTTAAAGATGATAACTATAAATACTTTATTCAGCTTGCTTAATTGATTGAGTATTATAGGATTGGTAAAGAGCAAACAGCAGAGGAGGCTGAAGATGGGCCTCCAGAACTGTTGTTCCTTCATGGAGGTCATACGAGTAAAATATTTGACCTCTCTTGGAACCCATGTGAAGACTGGGTTGTTGCAAGCGTGGCTGCCGACAACATACTCCAAATATGGCAGATGGCTGAGCACATATACAATGGTGAAGATGATAAGCGCGAAGAATCAACCAAACCTGCTGCTTAGTGTTATTTCACTTTAGAAATTGACAATTTCATTGTTTCTTTAGACTCACTGGCTTTTTCTATATTCACAATTTTCACTACGTACGTGATTTTTTCTAGCTATCAGCAAGATCCTTTTGTATCATGCATGTGTCGTTTTGGTTGCCATGCTGAATAGTTGTGGATGAGTACTGAAAGTTGCACCATTACATTGACGCCAGTTTTTTTTTTTTTTTGGCTGAATCTTTAAAGGGTTCTGAATGGCTTTTCAATTCAACTTGTGTCCAATATGCTAAATCAATAGGAAATATTTTTCTTTCCTTCCCCTCCACTTAACTAAACCGAAAGTTATTAAATTCTCTACCATCCATTAATGAACACGGAATTTGATATCATTAGTTAGTTCATTTCGTTTAACATGAAATTCAACTTCAAAATCTTTGATTCTTTTTGCTAGCTATTTAATTCAAAAAAATCTTAACCATTTTTTAATTTTCTGCTGAACTATGACATGCGAGCGATGCTTCGTTGCAATTGAGCTGAAATTTATATACACTTTTTAAAAAAAAAAAAAAAAATCAACTTGAACTTTGCTCAGACTTTGCACACATTTTGTTGGTGAAATAATCTTTACATATGGTTATTATATTAATAGGATATGTCAGTATTTAGGAGTAAAGGAAACTTGAATTCATATATTAGTACTCCTTGGGGCCATTTTTATGAAAACTCAATAACTGAATTATATAATTTTAAAAAGTAGTTGAAATTGGTTAAAAGTAATAAATATGTAGGAAATATTTTTAAAGTATGCCTAATAAGAGAAAGAAATAGAGACCTAATGAGAGAAAATATGCAAGAGAATGTAGTATGAAAAAAATAATATGAGATATAGTAGAATTAAGTGGGGGGAAATATGATAAAAACACACTAAATATTCAGACATCCCTAAAGAAGATGTTATAAAAATGATCAAAACAATTCAAATTTTAGACTATTATAACCTGGAGGGAGTAATTTAGTAGCATTGTGGGCTACCAAATAAATTCTTAATAAATGAACCTTGAGGTTATGTTGGTGTTTCAATTCTATTTCGAGTAAAATAATACTCCCTTTAGTCTAAAATAATATAGGACATTTAAATTAATTCACTGAAAACAAGAAGTGACAATTAATTCATTGAATATGTCATAAATTAAATTTTTTTTCAACTTTTACCCCTATTGAAAAATATGTTTGAAAATTTAATGAGTGGATAAAATTTGAAATAAACTTTAATTACATGGCATTTTCCATATATTTGTCAATCTTCGTTAAATTTGGCTTCAATTCTCCCTCTATATAAACACGTGCGCCTATCTGGTTTCCTCAAGCTTCATTCGCGGTATGAGTTGTTGGAGCATAAAGATACAACACAAGATTGTGAGCCCCACCCCTCCAATATAAGGACTCTGTTATGGAAATATAATTATGTTAGTTATAATTCTGTTAGTTTGTTATTAGGCTGTCAGTTACTAGCCCCGTTGGGGCATACGTTATGATTAGAAGGGGGTGGTAGTAAAGGATTAAGAACATAAATATCCTTAGTAGCCTATTGTATTCAGATCTTGATTGTTCATTTCGTTTCAGTTTCAGTTTCACCTCTGTTCTCTCTTCTTCTTCTTCTTCAATAATTCCTCTGTTTCCTCTCTGTTTCTGGTTCTAATACCATAGCAGACTCCAAGACCTTAAGGCACTCCACACGATTGTGCGTTCTGCCTCCAAGTTTGTCCATTAACAGAAAGATCAAGAAAACGAGAGAAGAAGATATAAAAAATAAAGACAAAAGAAAAAGACGAGGATGAAACAGAGGACTTCAGAGATATAAACCAGGAGTACAAAATATGAAAGAAAAACACTCCATTCTTGTATAATTTGGCAATAACTCATGGCCTAGAATGGCCTTCCCTCACTGTAGAGTGGCTGCCTGATCGACATGAGCCTCAGGGGAAGGACTACTCTGTGCAGAAGATGATTCTGGGCACTCACACTTCAGAGAATGAGCCCAATTACTTGATAATTGCCCAAGTCCTGCTACCTTTGGAGGATTCTGAGTTTGACATTCCTGATGCAGACAGCTTTGGATTTGTTAATACCAATAAGGTATTTGATACTTGAATAATTCCAAGTTTGGGCAAAATATATGAAATCCTAACACATGAGGGGATGATGATGATGCTATTGGTCTCTTGGTTTGGACAATGCTTGGTAATTGATTTCAGGGTCTGGGTTTGTGAAAGAGAGGGGCTTTTACGGAATTGTTCTATGTATTTTGATATCTCTGTGTAGCCTCTGGCAAAGGCCTTAAATTACTCAAGGGTTGGCCTCTTGGAATTTGATACATAATAAATAGGTGTAAGTATATTATTGAGTCTTGTTCATTTTTGAAGTATATAATTCATATAGTTCTGTTTTTATAATAATGTTAGAAGGGGGTACAAGTAATGTAATGGTCCAAGTTCTTGCTTTTAGATGCGTTTGTTGAAACAGAATAGGGAGAATGAAACAGAGCAGAGCAGCCAACGTTGACATAAAGCATATGACTAAAATGATGCAAGGCATAACGATTATGCAGAGGGAGTAGGTGGGAGGAAAGTTAGTGAAGATGTCAATGTTGACTATTACAGTATTTTAATGCATGAATTAGTATTATAAATAGGTTCTAAACTTCATTGTAAATCATCAAGATTTGGAATAAATACATTTGAGTTTGGTTTCTATACCATTTTGGTACCAGAGCTGAGTTTCAGAGTGCCAGAGAGCGAAAGAGTGAGTAATGGGTGAGAAACAAAAAACGTGAGAAAAAGGGGTGCTGGATTTTCACTCTCGGAGCGTTTTTTGAAGAAACCGACCGCACCATTGTGTTCAGAAGGCTGAAAAACCTAGGAATAGCCTCGGTCACCGCCGTGAAACACCTCCACGCGCCTCTACGGACGTCACCGGAAAATTGCTGGAAAAGTCGTCAGAATTTCAGACAGTCGCCGGAGTTTAGAGATTGAAGATGATGACGTCATCATCCATGTCATCCTGATCTGTTGCGCCAGCGACATGTCAGCCACTGGTTGACTGCCATGTGTCATAACCGCCACGTCATCAATCCCAGTCAGCTCAACTTTCTGAAATTACATTTTGGCCCCAAATTTCTACCAAAATTACATTTTCAGACCCCAAAACTTTCTGAAATTACATTTTGGCCCCATATTTCTGCCAAAATTACATTTTCGGACCCCGAAACTTTCTGAAATTACATTTCGGCCCCATATTTCTGCCAAAATTACATTTCCATTCCTGAAAGTTAAGAAATTACCTTTCTACCCCATATGTCCATAAAATTTCCAGTTTTACCCCTTACTTGCCATAAAAACCGATCCTATCCTTGTACTTTTCCATCCTATACCTAATCTCACAAGAACAATTCCAAAATGCCTCCAAGACGCAGAAACACACATGAGATTGAGATGGACGAGATGAGACGTCGGATACAAGAACTGGAAACCACTGTACAAACGCAGCAAGCTATGCTAGAATCTCGTAGTGAATATCCAGAGGATGATTCAGATAACAATAGTTCATCGTCCACTGACTACCGCCATCGTCCTCAACAACAATCATTCCGCCTTAATGACATTAAGGTAGATATACCAGAATTTGAGGGAAGGCTTAAACCAGATGAATTTGTCGATTGGCTTCAAACTGTCGAACGAGTTTTTGAATATAAAGAAATTCCTGATGAGCAGAAAGTCAAAATTATTGCCATCAAACTAAAGAAACATGCTTCCATATGGTAGGAAAATCTCAAGAAAAGGCGTGAAAGAGAAGGAAAAAGCAAGATTCGAAAGTGGGACAAAATGCGACGTGAGCTCTCACGTAAGTTTCTTCCAGATAATTATTATCAAGATAATTTCCTTCAATTATATAATCTCCGCCAAAAGGCTATGACTGTGGAAGAATATACGAGGGAATTTGAAAAACTCATGATGAAGTGTGATATCCAAGAGATGGAGGAGCAAACAATAGCCCGTTATATTGGAGGATTAAATATCAACATTGCTCATCCAGTACAGCTCCAACAATACTGGACTCTGGACGACGTCATTCGTCTAGCCATCCGTATTGAGAAACAGTTACCCAAAAGGTTTCCGTTTCAACCGTCTTCCTCCAACGAAATTACTTTTGATGGACATGAAGCACACATGCATCAGCCTACACAAATACATCAGCATAACTCTTCAAATAAGCATACACAAGAATATCAGTCTAACTCTTCAAGCAAGCCTCCAACAAAGGCTACCAAGGAATTTAGCTCCAAAGCACCTAAGTGCTTCAAATGCCAAGGGTTTGGTCATATCGCTTCAGAATGTCCTACCCGCAAAGTTGTTACTATTATTGAAGGGGAAACTTCTGCAGTTTTTGAAGAAGAAGAGGAGCTCATACCCGACAAAAAACCTGTTTTTGATGAAGAGCCAATTTTTGATGAAGAAGTCATTCCTCCTGATCAAGGTGAAACACTTGTGATTAGACGAAGCTTGCATACAGCCACAGTAAAAGAATAGCCTTGGCTACGTCACAACATTTTTTATACTCGTTGCACTACTCAAGGTAAAGTCTGTGACATCATTATCGACAACGGAAGTTGTGAAAATGTAGTCTCTAACTACATGGTAGAAAAGCTGCAACTACCAACTCATAGCCATCCGTACCCGTACAAACTCCAATGGTTTAACAAAGGAACCACGGTAAAAGTGTCCAAACGATGCCTTGTTACTTTCTCTATCGGTAAAAGGTATCACGATGAAGTTTGGTGTGATGTTGTTCTGATGGATGCTTGTCATCTTCTTCTGGGAAGACCTTGGCAATATGATCGACACGCTCTATACGACGGGTATGCAAACACATATTCCTTCCAGAAGAATGATGTGAAGATTCAGCTTGAACCTTTGCCACCAGATAAACACGTCAAAATAAAAAATAAGCCCAAGTCATTTTTACTGAAGCATGAAGTTTCAGATCAATCTCCATTCATTGATGATGATGTTGTTTTTGACTCGAGGACGAGTCCTGTCCAACCCCGGGGGAATAAAACAGAATAGGGAGAATGAAACAGAGCAGAGCAGCCAACGTTGACATAAAGCATATGACTGAAATGATGCAAGGCATGACGATTATGCAGAGGGAGTAGGTGGGAGGAGAGTTGGTGAAGATGCCATTGTTAACTCTTACAGTATTTTAATGCATGAATTAGTATTATAAATAGGTTCTAAACTTCATTGTAAATCATCAAGATTTGGAATAAACGCATTTGAGTTTGGTTTCTATACCATTTGTTCTCTAAGGCTATGTTCATTTGTTACAGGTGAAAATAATCCAGTATATAAATCATGATGGAGAGGTTAATAGGGCTCGTTATATGCCTCAAAATCTGTTAATCATTGCGACAAAGGCCGTTAGTAACGAAGTATATGTCTTTGATTATAGGAAGCATAGATCTCAACCTCCCTTAGATGGTGCATGTAATCCTGATTTAAGGTTGAGAGGTCATGATGAAGAAGGATTTGGTTTATCATGGAGTAACTTCAAGCAGGGCCATTTACTGAGCGGTTCTAACGATACTCATCTATGCAGATGTTTTTTCTTTAGTTTGAATAATTTCAAGTTGAAGTGGCTAAAATGGCATATGGGCTACTTTTATGCTGATGATGTGGTGGTACATAACAGATTTATCAAATAATTTTTATGAGCATGGTTGACTTTATTTACAGCTTGTCATTATCTTGTCTTAGTGTGGGTTTGGGTAACATCAAAAAACACTTTTTGAGCCTAAACCATAGTTTTGCCAAAAGGCACTGAAACATCTTAAATTTTTGCAAAAGCACTTTTTTTTCCCTGAAACCATATGGTGTTGGAGAAGCTAAATTTTTTTTCCTATTCAGAAGCTATTCTCCAAAATTACTTTTTTCACTTTTTTTTCAGAATCTATTCTCTAAAAACTAATCCAAACACACTCTTAGTTCATTATGCAACAGTGGTATCTTTGGCATATTGCAACATGTTAGGTCTATTAAGCCTTCAAAGAACCAAAAAAATGTTATTATTTTCATGATGCTGGACAGTATCACACAAAATCTGACATTAATCTCATTTCATTCATCAAAATAGGTTCATGAAGGTGTTGTTGAAGATGTGACATGGCATATGAGGCAAGAAAACTTATTTGGTTCTGTTGGTGGTGACCGATACTTGTATATATAGGATCTCCATTCGCAATCAGCTAACAAGCCTGCCCAATCTGTACTTGCTTATCAAAGTGAGGTACATCTAAGACACAACTCTGTGTGCATGGTTTTGAGCTTCTGTGTTCTCTTCAAACTATATATTTTCCATATTATTTTTACTTATCAAATGTGAATCTATGTAACTGTCTTATTATTTTGAATTGTAATATTGATACTGGTCCCCCCCTTTTGGGAACTCGGTTCACTGTTCAAAGTGTTCTTGGCAGCTGAAGCACTTTGCCTTTGTTATAATGTACAAATTTATCAAGGACCTATTCCAAAAAAAAAAAGTTTAAGCTATTAACTACTCTACAATTAAGACTGTGAATAGCTTCATGAAAATTTCTATGGTGCTTCTTCTTTGCCTTGTAGTGTAATTATTTTGCTTGCTTTTTAATTCTTTTAATTTTAACATCTCTGGCGAATTTTGATTCAGGTTAACTGCTTAGCTTTTAATCCTTTTAATGAATGGGTCGTAGCTACCGGCTCTAGTGATAAAACTGTGAAATTGTTTGATCAATACTTCTCTTCACACCTTTAATTCTCACAAGTAACACTTCTGCTCTGATGCTTTCACTATTTTCTCCCGATAAATTGATATTCTTCATTTGTGTCGAAATGGATTTTTCTGTACGTGTGCCACAGGGAGGGGGTTTTCCAGGTTGGGTGGAATCCAAACAATGATGAGACTATTTTGTCTTCTTCTTGTCATGGTAGGAGACTCATGTTGTGGGATCTTAGTAGGTAATATCCCTTAATGCCTTCTCCTTGTCATCCTCCATACTATCTTTGATCCTTGAAATAAAATTCAGTTGACTTTTTTTAGAGAGTTTAAGGAAGCTAAATAAGTAATCTAATCATAGCACATATATGTTGTATATTACTCCCTCTGATCCTTAATATAAGACTCAGTTGACTTTTTTTTTAGAGATTAAGGAAGCTAAATAAGTTAGTTAATCATAGCAAATATATATGTTGCGTATCATTTGATTATATATCAGCTTATAAATGAGGCAAATTTATTTTGTATAAAAAAGATAAATATAAAGACTTTAAAATAATTTATTTAGTTTCCTTAATTTTTTTTTTAAAAAAAGTCAACTAGACCTTATATTAGGGACGAGAGGTAGTGATAAGTGCCACCCAGAAAATCTCACAGAATCAAATCGAGAGAAAAACTTCTTTATTAAAACTGTGAAAGTAATAAAGTCTCTGTACAATAGCTCACACGACTTCGACTCATTTATACAATATGATGGAGAGAACCATCTGACTCTGACTAACTAACACGTGCCTATCACATGCCTACTGTCATATACACGTGCCTATCACATGCCTACTGTCATATAAATTACCTATATATATGTTCCACAGGTAGTAAGTAGTCATGGACATGCTAATGGAGCGAGTCCCTACAGCTAGAACACTTGCATGGGTGACTAATGAAGTGTATTATTATTATAGGATTGGTGAAGAGCAAACGGTAGAGCACGCTAAAGAATACGTGTGTGTAGGCCACTCTCATTGCCTATTAGGCAAGTTTGAGGCTGCAAGTTTTTGAAGAAGGAAAAGACAGAAGGGAAGATCTATTAAGTAACCCAAAGAGGTATAGCCGACTAGTTGGATGGCTCCTTTACTTGACACTAACACGGCCTGATATTAATTTCTTTTTCTGTTCAAACCTTAAGTCAATTCATGCAGCAGCCCACAAAGGTTCATATGGCAGCTGCACGTGATGTGGTTTGGTATCTTAAACAAAGTGTAGATTTTGGTATTCTGTTAAGTGCTGAAAATGATTTAACTATACAGTGTTTTTGAGACTCAGATTGGGGGCATGCCCTTCAACTCGGAGGTTGATAACCGGTCATTTGCTTAAGCTAGGAAACTCTCATTATGTGGAAATCAAAGAAACAGCCTACAATGTCAAAGCCTTCAGCAAAGGCTGAATACCGTGCATTAGATGAAAATAAAACAAACAAATTATAGAAATGAATAAACAATATATATCGGGTAAACTAAATGATGATGAGTACATACTACTTCCTCTTGTCCGAATATAAGACCAATTTTAATGGAAAAGTTGAATTATAAGGTAGGTGGAGATGGTGTGTGTGTGTGTAACATTCTTGGGTAGCCTAATATAATTTCAATAAAATAAGTGTCTGGGTATTTTCTTATAAATTACAGACCGCGTGGGTTCCATCAACCTTCTTCTTTAGCCTCTTACTCTACAAGTTTCTAAATTCAAAGTCTAGTAAATTTGAAGGAATTTTTGTTGACCAAAAAAAAATTTGAAGGAATTTTCATATGTAACAGAATTCGCAGTTTAAATAAATTCTTATTATAATTAATGCCGACTTTCCAATTTTCGTTGTATATTAATACGGTCAACTAAAACGTGTATTTTTGAGAAGTAATTAGGCAATATAAACGTATAGTTAAACTTAATCTATATTTTTAGAAAGTTTGAACTATTCAACTCCTGTAAGTTTGTCGACATTGTGCCTTCAATTGGGAATTGGAAGAGCGTAATAATATTCATTTAATAAATGTAATAAGGTTCAATCTTCATGGATATATAGTTAAATTCATTTCTGGATCTCGATGATCGAGCTATATACTTTGTTGATGACAAGACTGAAATGGTGGCTTTAAAGTGCATAAGGAGGCCCTTTCAAATCAAACGAATATTGTCTCCATTATTTTAAGCAAATACGGACAAGCAACGAAGTCAAACCCGGACGCAAAATCATACAAATATTGTAATCTAGCTTACAGTATATTTCTTCTAGACATATATAAACTTAAAACGAACAAACTAAGATATAATGAACAAATATCAGTGTAGGTAAGCAAACTAAAGAGGTATGCGAGGTAATCGCCCTATATATGAAGCCTTTTCTCTTGTTTCCAGTTTTCCTTTATTTGGCAAGCGCCGTCGATCCATTATCAATTTTGCAATATCCCAAAATTTAGTAAAAGGTTAACTTTTCTAAAAAGAAAATTTAAATAGTGTTGGAGATTAATTTGGTGAATTAAAGGCCTATTTTCCAGAAAACTTTGAGGAACAATAATTAGATAATATGTCAAATTATGGAACCTACGAAATTTATGGAATCTTAAATTAGACAAAGGGAAAAAATTAGGGCATAGTGTGTGTAATTAATAGGATTAAAATATACCTCTCTCTATATATATATTACAAACTACCGACACAAGACACACACAGAGACATGTAGCATTCTCTTAGACAAACACACACAAACTTGGACACATGGAGGCTTCTTCAACGCGCGCGCGCGCACTCCACCCAAATATGGACAGCACATACACATTCATTACCCAATGAGTCAATAAATAAGCACCCTTCTTCACTCTCTCATTTCACCACGTTGGCCAAAGAAAAAAAAACCAAGAGAAACAGAATTGAGAAATAGAGAAACAGAGAGACGTGAGTGATCGGTGCCATTGAAGGAAGGAAGAAGAAGCTCCAAAATTCACATGCAACATCATAAACATATTTAGGTGAGTCTCCTACATGTTTATCTTTGTTTTCACGTTGGATTTGAGTAGTTTTTTGTTGTGGTTTTGCCTGGAGTTAAGAGAAAAGTCGCCGGAAAATTCTGTCAACCGAAAAGTTTTAAAACCAGTGACTGTGTGATGATTTTAGGGTTCAATTTGGGGTTCTTTGATTCTGAAATTTGATCATTAACATCAGGACAGATGTGCAGGAGAGTATAGAGTTAAAGTTCATGAGGTTTGGAGTATAAATTCATGGTTGCATGTTAGTTTTCTTTACCCTGTTTTGCTGGCTAAAAAATAGAGTATCTACCTGAAAGTTACAGATGCTTAAATAGAGGATATCGATGGAGTTTTTGATTGGTTCTTTTTGTATAGATAGTTTAGGATGTGTAGTTGATGATAGAATCAAGAAGAATACAATTTGGAGTGAAAATGAATGAGTTTTTTTTTTTTTTGAAGTCATACAGTCGAAACTGACATTTTTGAAAGACAGTCAGCTTTATATTGAGTTTTGACCAGGCAAACCTTATTCAATATTTATGAAATTTTAAAGCATATAGTAGACATCCATAGCTTTAAAATGAGTCTAGTATTGCATCATTTGAATACCTGTAGAGAGAGTTATGATTTTTGAAATTTAAGTCAGAAACAAGGAAAATTCTGGACGTCCAGGTTCTGGCAGTTTGGTTGTGTGATGTTTTTGAGTAACATAATCTTGTTCAATGGCCATGAAACTTTTCAGAATAAAAGTATACATCCTAAGCTTTAATTTGATATATAATATATGTTATTTGAATTAGTATATTAAGATATATGAATTTTTGAAGTTAGTTGCTATCATATTATGTTTCTGGAGTGTAATCTAGAATTGGGGAGAGTTTGCAAAATATCTAGGCAAAATTGGATAACATTGACTAGCTTTAGGTATTTTTCCTTGAAAATACACTTAAACAGCTTTCCATATCAGTGGATTACCCCCGGACAAGGAAGTGGAGTTCGCAATTGAGACTAGACCTGGAGCAGAACCGATATTCAAAACCTGATAACTCTCCATATTTTGTACATTTAAAGAATATTTTGAAGATAACTGGAGAGTTATCTATGCAATTTTAGAAGATTCAATGAGATTTTATTATGAAAAGATCAAATCAAAGTGGTGAATTATTTGTGGGATTCAGATTGTAAATATTCAGGATAAAAATAATTAATTGGGTTAATATAACTTTTGGTCCCTGAAGTTTGATCCAATTTTGATTTTGGTCCCTCAAATTTGAAATCGGTGGTTTTGGTCCCTGAAGTTTCACCCAATTTTGGTTTTAGTCCTTCAAGTTTGAAATCGGTGGTTTTGGTCCCTGAAGTTTCACCCAATTTTGGTTTTAGTCCCTCAAGTTTGAAAATGACTTGTTTTTTTTCCGGGTCGGGTCGGGTTTCAAAAACGGGTAGCCAAGTCCTTTTTAAACTTGAGGGACTAAAACTAAAATCGGGTGAAACTTTAGGGATCAAAACCACCAATTTCAAACTTAAGGGACTAAAACCAAAATTGGGTGAAACTTCAGGGACCTAAACCACGGATTTCAAACTTGAGGGACCAAAACCAAAATTGGATCAAACTTCAGGGACCAAAAGTTATATTAACCCTAATTAATTTTAATAAGATAAAGTTTCTAAAAAAAAGAATTTAGTTGTTTTATTTTATCTTATTTTATTTTATGTGTTCTCATTTTGACTTTATTTAATAAGATCATTAGGAGCATGTACGTTTGGGCTTGGGCTGCTAATTCTAACTTAAGATATGAAGAAGAGGACCAATGTGAAAGTGGGCCGAGGAGCTATATGGACTAGAGAATATGAGAACCTAATTGAAGGAGAGAAAAGCAACATAATGAGTGGAGAAAAAGGGAGACGAGCCGCACAGTGAAAGGTGTAGAAGGGAAGCAACAGAATGAAGACCGAAGGAGGCAGCCGCAATAATTGACTTGGGCATTTTTTCATCCTCTTCGAGAGCTACAGAGCAGCAAAAGGAGGGAGTAGCTGCACAGTGGGGGCCGCAATTGTTGAAAGGGAGGAGCTTCATCTCTTGACGAGGAGCCACAAGAATGGACTGAGATTTTTTTCATCCTCTTCGTGAGCGAGAGAGTAGCGGCTAGGGAAGACGGAAGACACAGAGGAGACAACGGCAATATTGGGTTCAAGAAAGAATCAGCAGAGGAAGTGTTGCCAATTATTATTGTATTGCTTCAATTTTATTTTCTTCTCTCTGTTTCGTTGAATTCTAGTATGTTTCTGAGTGTAGAATTTATTGTTGTTGCTGTGATGACTCTCTTTAAAGCCATGTGTGGTTAGGCTCTTTTTCAACCTAGAGTAGTTATGAACTAATTTGGGGATTTGAGCATGTATGAACTAATTAATTGTGGTTTGTGTTAATTTTGTTTACTTAATCTGTTTTATTTTGTCTACTTAGTGCTTGATCACCACTAAGTAAGAATTTGGGTAATTTAGATTAACCTTGGGAGAGGGATCTTAATTGGACCATAAGATTAAGTAATATGGGATTAGAATTTATTCTAATTTGCCAATAGGATAGGAATATACCTATTGCACCCATATAATCATATTAGAGTGAATTTGGACATTTATTGCCTCTTGAGTAAATTAGTTAGGAATAACAATTTTAACTTGAGAGAGGAGTATAAGTGATTGAAAGATACTTATATTCATTTAAACTCTAGATTAACAATTTAACATTAAGTACTTTTAATTGGGTAAATATATGCTTTGCAACTTAAAGAAGAGATTAGCCACTCTAGGTTGTTTTTATCAATTGAAATCTTTAAATCATTAGATTTATTTCTTTTGCATTTGTTTAAATTGTCTTTCAATCTCTTTCTTTGATTTGTTCAACTTAAATGAAAATGGGAATTTTAATGCCTAATTATCTATTACCTTGAATCTCTGTGGGATGACCTTGATTTGCTACTATACTATTCCAACAGCCCGTACACTTGCGGTGCATATTTAAAATTTAGTAGCATCAAAACCCCATACAGAATGGTGCCAAGCGAGATGGTAGAGTTGAAGAAAAAGATTGATGAGCTGCTAGAGGAAGGGTTTATCAGACCTAGTGTCTCGCCATGGGGAGCTCTAGTGCTCTTCATTAAAAAGAAAGATGGAAGCCTACGACTCTATATTGATTACAGGAAGTTAAACAAGGTGATTGTCAAAAATAAGTACCCACTTCCTAGAATTGATGATTTTCTTGATCAACTATCAGGTGCCTGTGTGTTCTCAAAGATTGATATGAGATCTGGGGATAACCAACTCAAGGTGAAAGCAGATGATGTGTCGAAAACTGCTTTTAGAACAAGATATAGCTATTACGAGTTTTTAGTAATGCCATTTGGGTTGACCAATGCACCTGCAATGTTCATGGACTACATGAATTGAATTTTCCATCCATACTTGGATCAATTCATGGTAGTATTTATCGATGATACTCTGGTGTACTCTCAGAGCAGAGCAGGGCAAGAACACCATTTGAGGATTATACTAAACATATTAAGGAACAAGAAACTCTATGCTAAGCTAAGTAAATGTGAGTTTTAGCTTTCAGAAGTTAAATTTCTAGGTCATGTGGTCTCACAGCAAGGGGTCTCGGTGGATCTAAACAAGGTAGAAGCAATACTGAACTGGAAGATGCCATAGACTATTTTTTAGATAAGTAGTTTTCTGGGTCTTGCCAGGTATTATAGGCTATTCATACATAATTTCTCCAAAATAGCTTTGTCGTTGACCAAGTTAACATGGAAAACTCAACTTGTGTAGGACAGCAGTTTTGAGAGGAGCTTCATATAGCTAAAATAGAAATTAACAACAACATTAGTGTTGACAATCTTAGATTTGCAGTCAACCTTCTTGGTTTACATAGATGCCAATGGATAGGGTTTGGGATGTGTTTTGATGTAGCAAGGCCAAGTAGTGGCAAGGCCAAGTAGTGGCATATGCATCTCATCAGCTGAAGTCTCATGAACAGAGATGTCCCATACACAATCTTGAGTTAGCAGCGGTTGTGTTCACACTGTAAATCTGAAGACACTATCTCTATAGGGCGACCGTGGAGCTGTACTGTGATCATAAGATTTTTACGATCAGAAAGAGCTCAACATGAGACAACATCGATGGATAGAGCTGCTTAAAGATTATAACCTGGAGATCAAACATCATACAGGCAAGGCTAATATGGTGGTAGATGTATTGAGCTATAAAGCAATGCAGGTAGCAGCCCTCATGATTTACGAGCAAAGGTTGATTGCAAACTTTAGAGATCTCATCCTGTCAAATCAGATTATGATCAATAGTATCAATATCAGTCAAGCATAGAATGACTTAAGAGCATATACAGAAGAAGCTTAGATGCTAGATAGACATGCCCAGTCTATCAGAGATATGATCACAAAGGGAGAGACTCAAGAACATGACTTGTCACCAAGTGGGCTAGTCAGATACAAGAAGTGAATATACGTTGCACCACAAATAGAGTTAAAGCGACAAATCCTGAAAGAGGCACACAAGAGTAAATATACTTTATACCCAGGAGCAACTAAAGTTTACCAAGTCCACATATTGGTGGCCAGGCATTAAAAGAGATGTGACAAGGTTCGTTGCTCGTTGTCTTACTTGCGAGAAAGTGAAAGTTGAGCATCAACGACCATCAAGACTTCTACAAAATCCTATAATTCCTAAGTGGAAATGGGAGAGTGTCACTATAGATTTTGTGACAGGATTACCTAAGGTCTGAAATCATGATGCAATCTGAGTAATAGTGGATTGATTCATGAAAACAACACATTTTCTCCCAATTAGTATTCACTACTCTCCTGATAAACTTGCAGAAATCTATATCAAGGAGATTGTACGTCTACATGGTACGCCAAAGAACATAATATATGACAGAGATCCTCGATTCACTTCCAAGTTTTAGAGGGCAGTGCACGACGCTTTAGGCACCAAGCTTTGATTCGGTACGGCCTATCATCATCAGACGAACGGGAAAACTGAAAGAACAATCCAGACACTAGAGGACATGCTCAAGGCGTTCGTGATAGATTCAAAGGCAGTTAGAATCAATTCATTCCCTTGGCGGAATTCACATACAACAATAATTACCATTTGAGCTTTCAAATGGCTCTTTATGAAGCATTGTATAGAACGAAGTGTCAGTCGTCTTTATGCTGGACAGAGCTGTTAGAGAGGCAGATGTATGGGCCGGATATTGTTGATAAAACAACATAGCAGATCAAACTGATAAAGTAGAGACTGTTAGCTGCTTAGAGCAGGTAGAAGAACTATGTTGACAAGAGGCAGAAACCTCTAGAGTTTGAAGTTGGAGATCATGTGTTCATGAAGGTTTCATTTATCACCAGTATTGGCAGGGCATTAAAGGTGAAGAAGTTGAACCCTAGGTATATTGGTCCTTTTAAAATCTTGTCTAAGTTTAGGCTAGTAGCATATCAAATTGCTTTATGCCAAGTTTAAGCAGACTGCTTGATGTCTTTCATGTCTCACAGTTAAAGAAATATCACCCCGACCCAAAACATGTGATCGAATATGAAGAGCTGGGCTTACGTGATGACCTAACGAATGAGGTCACACCTGACTGAATCATTGATTGGCAGGAGAAACAGCTCAGGCATAGGAGTATCTCGTCCATTAATGTCGTCTGGAAGAGGTTATCTCCTAGAGAAGCAACTTGGGAAGCAGAAGAAGACATCAAGAGACGTTACCCAGAATTTGTGTCTCTATAGATGTAACAAATTTTGAGGACTAAATTTACTTTTAGGGTAGGAGAATTGTAATATCCCAAAATATAGTAAAAGGCTAAATTTTCTAAAAAGAAAATTTTAATGGTGTTGGAGATTAATTTGGTGAATTAAAGGCCTATTTTCCCGAAAACTTCGAGGAACAATAATTAGATAATATGTCAAATTATGAAACCTACTAAATTTAAGAAATCTTAAGTTAGACAAAGGGGGAAAATTAGGCCCTAGTATGTGTAATTAATAGGATTAATATATATATATATATATATTAAAAGCTACCGACACAAGACACACACATAGAGACATGTGGCATTCTCTTAGACAAACACACACAAACTTTGACACATGGAGGCTTCTTTAATGCGCGCGCGCACACTCCACCGAAATATGGACAGTACATGCACATTCATTACCCAATGAGTCAATAAATAAGCATCCTTCTTTACTCTCTCATTTCACCATGTTGGCCAAAGGCAAAAAAAAAAAAAAAAAAAACAAGAGAAACAGAATTGAGAAATAGAGAAAGAAAGAGATGTGAGTGATCGTTGCCACTGAAGGAAGGAAGAAGAAGCTCCAAACTTCACATGCAACATCATAAACATATTTAGGTGAGTCTCCTACATGTTTATCTTTGTTTTCAAGTTGGATTTGAGCATTTTGTTGTGGTGGTTTTGCCTGGAGTTAAGAGAAAAGTCACCGGAAAATTCTCTCAACAGAATTTTTTTTAAAACCAATGACTATGTGATGATTTTAGGGTTCAATTTGGGGTTCTTTGGTTCTAAAATTTGATCATTAATATCAGGACATATGTGCAAGAGAGTATAGAGTTAAAATTCGTGAGGTTTGGAGTATACATTCATGGTTGCATGTTAGTTTTCTTTACCCTATTTTTGCTGGCCGAAAAACATAGTATCTACCTGAAAGTTGTAGAGCTTAAATAGAGGATATCGATGGACTTTAAAAATAAAAAAACTCTACCTGAAAGTCATACTGTCAAAACTGACATTTTTGAAAGACAGTTAGCTTTATGTTCAGTTTTGACCAGGCAAATCATATTCAATATTTATGAAATTTTACAAGCATATAGTAGACATCCATAACTTTAAAATGAGTCTAATAATGCATCATTTGAATACATGTAGAGAGAGTTATGAGTTTTGAAATTTAAATCAGAAATAAGGGAAATTCTGGACGTCCAGGTTCTGGCAGTTTGGTTGTGTGATGTTTTTGAGTAACATAATCTTGTTCAATGGCCATGAAACTTTTCAAAATAAAAGTATACATCCTAAGCTTTAATTTGATATATAATATGTGTTATTTGAATCAGTATATTAAGATATATGAATTTTTAAAGTTAGTTACTGTCAGATTATGTTTTTGGAGTGTGATCTGGAACAGGGGAGGGTTTGCAAAATTTCTAAGCAAAATTGGATAACATTGACCAGCTTTGGGTATTTTTTCTTGAAAATACACTTAAAGAGCTTTCCATATAACTTTGAACCACTTCATTTAGATTTTTGTAGATTTAGTTATGATTTTTCGAAGTTGAGCCAAGAAGCAGAGAATTTCTTGGCCGCGGCCAAAATGTTTCTGACCTCTCTTGGTCGCGGCCAAAGGATTTCTTGACCAGGGCCAAGACCCCTATTTCAATATTTTTCATTTTTGAACATTGTTGATTGATCTAGCATTTCCTAACCCTATAGGCACTTATTTGGACTTCCAATGGCTACCTAAGTGGCTCAAAATGTGTTAGAAAAATACATGAATGAGTAATAACTCAATTCTTATATATTTGGAATTTTAAGACATATCAATAGCTCGAGCCAGAACAAAAGTTTAGGATAGATATTGGAACTCGAAAAGGACTCAGGTAGTGTTACACTTTCTTTCATATACTATGTAATAATTTGTATACTTTGTGTATGCCATCTTTTGAAACATGACAGTGCTTAGGGCACACGACCTAACTTTGATCAAGGATCCAACAATGGTATACGTGGATAAGCCAGGGTCTAAACATGCCGTTGGACCATGGACATGAGTTAAGCCAGGGTTGCAAACATGTCATTTGACCTTGGATAGTATGAACAAAACACGAGTTAGCATCTTACATGACCTGGTGTATGATAAGTATATATTTTATAATTAAATAAGTATAATTTCTGAGATATATTTGATTAAATTTATTACTATTTTATACTTATTTAATTATCTTCTATATATTTTTCAGTCCTTTAATTAATTATAGGATAAAAGGATATTTCAAAATAAAATCTACTCATATCCTATTTTATTTCGCAGGAGATATTATTATGAAATTTAGGAGGTGAAAAGTTAGAAATATAATATATATCACATTTCCATGAATCCATGTGCCAGATTTGAAGACAAGAGGCTGAGGCTGAGGCAACATAAATTGAATAGCAAATATATATATACATATATATTATATTGCAAAATAGATTACAAAGGATATATTGGATTAGAAAAGATTGAGACGTGGACCCATCCACATGAAGCATCAGTGTTGTAACGGGCTATTTAATTAGTGAAGGGATATTATTGTGATAGAAGATATCTAATAAAAGGAAAATCAAGGACAGCACGCAAGGGAGGCTATATATATTATACATGCGAGAGGAGGAGTGGCAAAGAGAGATCAGAACACTAACAAGAAAGGACCTTGACGGCAGAGAGGAAAGATCAAGGAGGGAGAGATCTGGGCAGTGAACATTCAGCAGCAAGGAACACTGAGGGATCCTTCGACAGTCTTCTTTCTCCTTAAATCTGAATATTATTTCTCTGTCATGGATTTTATCATAGCATGAGTAGCTAATTTTCTTTGTATAGAGAAACTATGAACTCACTAGTGGACTAGATTTTATTTCCATAATTTATTAGTTATGATTTATGTTAATTTTAGTTACTTAATATTTGTTTGTTATGTCCGTTTGATGATTGACCACCATTAGATGTGAATTTGAACATTAGGATTTACCATGACGAAGGGAATTTTAATTAGGCTCTGAGATTAAGTAATATGAGTAGATTATGATTTAATTTGCGATTAAGATAGACATAAACCTAATAGCCCCATATAATTGTTAAAGAATGTGTTTGAGTTATCTTGCCTCTTGAGTAATTAGGTTAGACATAACAGTTATATTTAAGAGAGGGTTATGAGTGGACCGACAGGCACTTATAACTATTTATACTTGAGATTAACAAAATTAATATTTTAGATTAACTAATTAAATGGATATAAGATTTAGGGTTCTAGCGAGGGATTAGTGACTTTAGGTTGTATTTGACATTGATAGTTTTCGTTATTTAATTTCCTTCGAATTTTCTAATAACTAGATTCATTTAACTTAAAAGAAATTGAGATTTTAATGCCTAAAAATTAATTGATTGATTCCTCATGGGACGATATTCTATTGATCACTTTATTACTTGGCACAACCCATATACTTGTGGAGCACATCAGTGTATTGCATATTTATTTTCATATTTTATGTCGGAAAAGCATGTTACTGTTGAGATTTACTCAAATCTCACCCTTTATAAAACTAAAAAACATTCCAGCAGAAGCTAGTGGCTCGAAGGGAAAGACAGGGGCTACCGATGCGTAGAGTTCTAGCTATATATAGTCATGAAAGAGCTACAACTATGCAGAATAATTACAGCCATATCAAAAACTAAGCAAAGAAAGAGAAGAGCAATGATAAAAACTAAGGATTGGAGCTCAAAATCTCTTCTAGATTTCAACCCAAGCTTAATACTCTTCAACGAGGTAAAACCCTAGCACACCCAGCTCCTAGGAACACTTGAAAACTGAAGAATAACCTAATTTCGGCCTCTCCCTTGCTTAAATACCCTCCTCATACGTTTCAGTAAGTAAAACACATGGTTGCATAGTCTGTCATATGCTTCGGCACATACATATGTGCTGAAGCATATGACACAGTAAGTTCTGACCTTGCCTGCTTCAGCACATATGCTGTTGGCTGAAGCATATGACACAGTGAATGCAATTTCCCATTGGCTTCAGCACATATATTGTTGGCTGAGGCCAACAACAAAACAGCTTCCCTCCTAGTTCATTGAGCTTTTCCTTGGTCTTTTAGAGCTTTTTGACTTGTCATCTTTCACCTACAAGGAGGAGGACATCATGAGCTCTTTAATTTTAAGAGATAATCCTACTTATATGCATTTAACTCATAATTTGAACTTTTCTTTTGTTCTACCACATTTTCTTCTATATATGCACAATTTGTACTCAAAAGCAAGTGAAAAGAGAAGAAAATGTGCTAGAATGTTATCAATTTCTATGAGTTATCAAGCATCCAAGAAAATTCCTAATCCTAGCTGCCCTTTGAGGTATTGAACAACTCAAACAGCAGCTGCCATGTGTGACCTTCTTGGGGCACTCATAAATTGACTCAACGTCTACACAACAAAGCAAATGTCAAGTTGAGTAGTGGTAAGATAAATTAACCTACCGATTAACATCCTATATGCAGACGGGTCAGGAAGAAGAGGATCCTCTTGCTTAAAAGTATTGTTCCTTCTGTGCTTTTTCTTAGTATACTTTGCTAACCCATTCCCTTCAACACATAATCAGATATGTCTTTCTATAGGAACCCTCAAAGGTTTGGCTCCACTCAATCCCATATCCGCAATGAGATCCATAGTATACTTTCACTGACTCAACACAATGCCTTTCTTGGATCTTGCCAACTCTAAACCCAAGAAATATTTGAGGTGGCCCAATTTTTTAATTTTGAAATTATCATGCAAGTTTGCTTTCAACTCATTGATTCTATCAATGTTATTCCTTGCTATTATAAGATCATCAACATAAGCCAACACAATAGTTATATTCCCTTTATTTTCCTTAATAAACAAGGAGTAATCATATGTGCTTTGTATAAAACCACCTTGTATCAAGGTTTCTGTGAGTTTAGCATTCCACTGACGTGAAGCTTGTTTAAGACCATACAATGATTTAATCAACTTGCAAACTTTACCATTTCCAAATTGATCAAATCCTTGTGGCATTTTCATGTAAACTTCCTCATGCAAATCCCCTTGCAAGAATGCATTGTTGACATCCATTTGAAAAAGATGCCAATGATACATTGCTACAAGAGTGAGGACTAATCTCATAGTAACCATCTTGACAATAGGGGAAAAGTTTTCAAAGTAGTCTATTCCCTCTTGTTGGCTATATCCTTTTGCCACTAATCTAGCCTTTTACCTTTCTACCTTACCATTTGAGTCATATTTGACTTTGTAGACCCACTTACAACCTATGGCATTCTTGCCTTTAAGAAGGTCTACAATCTCCCATGTTTTGTTTAACTTTACTGCATTCATTTCATCCTTCATGGTCTCTAGCCACTTGGGATCCCGCTTGTTTCCTGAAAACTATAGGGCTCAATAACATTGTCATTAGATAAGATATAATCCTTATGATCTTTAGAAATATTTGCATAAGACAAGTACTCATGGATGGGATACCTGCATTTTACCTTTTCAAAGGAATCTGCCACCTTTTCAGCTAGGCACATATAATCATTCATCCAAGAGGGAGGTCTTCTGTCACGCACATGATTGCTTGGCCTATCCATATGTTGTTCGGTATCAATTTAAGTCTCATTTCCAGGTTGGTTGTCATCTAAAGCAGCTTGGTCATTATGATTCAGGTCTACTACTGGTATATTTGGTTTGGTTGGAATCTTTTCATATACAAAATGATCCCCAAATTGATCCCACATATGTCTAATAGCCCCTCTTTGGTTATTAGAATTCATGTCCTTAAATGGAAAACGATTTTCATGAAAAACCACATTCCTACTGACTGACATCGTTCCTTGTCTAGGACTGTAAAGCAAGAAACCCTTTTGATTAGGGGGATACCCCATAAAAATATTTGGTTCAGCTCGGGGTTGGAATTTATCAGTATTATTCTGGAGAGTAGTAAAGGCTAAGCATCCAAACACCTTTAAGTAAGATAAATAAGGTTTTTGATGATAAAGAATTTCATATAGAGATTTGAAACCCAAGGTTTTGGAAGGTGTTCTATTAATAAGAAATGTTGCAGTCTTAATACTCTCTCCCCAGAACGTAATTAGAACCTCAGAATGAATCAAAATGCTTCTAGCTACATTTAACAAATGTCGATGTTTCCTCTCTACAACCCCATTTTGTTGAGGAGTATAAGGACAAGTGGTTTGATGAGTAATGCCCTTTTCACTTAAGTATGTTCTAAGGTGATTATTTACGAATTCTAATCCATTGTCAGTTTGAAGTGTCTTTACAGTGGTAGAAAATTGAGGGCTAACATATGCTATGGAATTCCAGAGGATATAAGGTATAGTGATGTATTGTTGATTTGATTATTAGAGGCTCTTGGACCTCTATATTCAGCAAGGTATCCGATTAACTCATAGCAGCGCTCCTTAGTGTGTCCCTTATGTTGACAGTGTGTACATTCTTCATTTGATAGCCCTCTACCTCGTCCCCTGCCTTGCTGACCACATCCTTGAGTTGTGGTAGCGGTAGATTCTAATGAGTTGGAGCATGCCTTAGAACTAATTAGACGATTGTCCTCATCTTGACAAATTATAAAATAGGCGTGGTTGACTGTGGGTAGAGGGGACATTAAGAGGATTTGGAGCGGGGCTTGTTGGTGTACATCATTCAGACCCATGAGGAACTGAAATAAATGCTGCTGTTGCACTATCTTCACATATTCCTGAGATGTGGAACATTGACATGAAGGGAGAGGGCCAAGAAAGCTGTATTCGTCGCAGAGTTCCTTGAGTTTTGTAAAGTAGCTTGTAACCGTAAGTGTCCCTTGAGGGAAAGAGGAAGGAGCCTTATGCAGAGAAAAAATCCTTGACCCATCAACTTTGTTAAAACACTCTTGTAAATCAAGCCAGACAGATTCAGTATTGTCAGAGAAAACCATGCCATTTGTTATTTCTTTATCATCTAAGTTGATCAACCATGATAAAACTACATCGTTACATCTATCCCAATGATCAGTGAGGTTTGAGGCTTTATTGCGCCAAAAAGTACCATATATCAGCCCCAATTTATTCTTACCTCGAAATGCCAACTTCATGGGACGGCTCCAAATTGTGTAATTGTGGGAGCTGGTTAAAATTTGGGGCACCAAACTCACAGATTGTGTATCAGACGGATGTAAGTAGAAGGGGTGTATGTTGTCGATAGCAGATGATGAGGAACTCATAGTGAGGAAATGTTGCTTAAGAGACAAAAGATTGTTGGACCAGAAATCTTGAATTCGATCAACAAATGCAGAGAGAAAGGGAAAGCATTGAACCTGTAATCTTTTAGGTTAAATGATTTGAACAAATTCTTTTAGTGGAATCAGTGCAAGATCTTTGATATTGCAACCAGAAATGGATCTTGAAGAGGATAATCCCTGAAGCCGTTGAACCTTGTTTTGGTGATGAATCCTTTGACGAGAAAGACGGTTGCAACTGGGAATTCAACCAACTGAAACCTAACCACCCTGTGAACCTCTCTGACGGTGAAGATCACGACGGTGAGAATGATTCTGCAGAGTATGGTGTTGATGAAGAATCCTCCGATGAGATTAATGGCGACATGATCGCCTTGAATAGAAGTGTTACCTGCAGTTATTACAGAGTTAGGCTAAAAATCGGTGCTTCGCGGCTTTAGGGCTGGAATGATTGAAGCATAAAAATGATTCTTGGAGCATTTGTAATGACGTCGCTGCACCTCTCTTTTTTTTTATCATATGAGCCTAATCAAGCATGTGAGAAAAACATTCAACATGAAAGAGGGATTTGGGCTTCAGGAACATGGCTCTAATACCATGATAAACACATGTCATGGACTTGAAAATAAGAGAAAACAGGATCAAAAAGCAATGATCCCTTTCCCTCTATATTTATAATACAAACCAAAGTCATACACAAGACACTAAGCCAGTGGGCCTAAACATACGCACATGAGCCCACAAGCTAAAAACACCTGATATACTCAACATAATATCATAGTCATAATATATAACTTTACTACAATATTAATACAATATTCTAATATTCCTAACAAGTACCTTATTAGATTTTTTAGGTGAATATACAACTTAACCATTCACTAATTATTGTGTTGATGTTGCTTTCATATGGTATTATGTATAATAAGTAGGGTAGAATTGGAAAGTTGTTGAATTTTCTGCCAAAGTTAATGAGGTTTAAGATTTTTTTTTTGTTTTTTGTGAAAAATATTGGAAGTGCTTGATAAATAGGATTACAGAAGTTGTTAGTAATCTTTCTTCATTCAAATCAACCAATAGAGGACATCCTGTATAGAGAGAGGTATGAACACAAAATATGAGAGGATCCACTTTCCTAACCAATGGAATTCTATATAATGCATAATATAATTTCTGTTTATTAATTGATTTGGTTATGTTTTGCTGGGAATATATGTTGTCATCATATCATGCCTCTAATATGGCAGGTTTAATTAGCTTACCTTACTTACGAAGCTTTTGACTCTAAAAATAAAAAGGGAATAAAGTTTTAGTCTAATTCTTCAAGGAACAAGAAAGTTTCAGAGGACTTTGTATAAAACAACCAAAGTTTCAACAACAAATCTTCGTAAACTGGTTAAATCAAATTCAATTATTTTAGGTTGACCATCGTTATACGCTATACATTTGTCATGAAGAAGTTCTGGCTAATATTAAAATGTCTGGAAAAAAAAGGATATTAAGGAAATTGAAAAAAATTAATTTCAACCGTAAATCCAATTAATAAACATACTCGTACCACGCAACAACTCAGTGCGTTTAAAAAAGGTTGAGTAATTTGATTTAAATAGTTAAAGATTGAGGCTGAATTTCATGTGAAACGAAATAAACTAATTCCTAGTTCATAGGAGAGAGGCCACACTACAAAAAAAAAGATTTTCGGCTGTGACTTTAAGTCTAAAAGTCGCTGCTATTGCAACCGTCGTTGAAAATTTTAGTGGCGACAATTTTTATCGTCGCTAAAACTATACTTTCAGTAGCGACAAAAGGTGACTTTCAGTGGCGACACGTTTCAACAGCGCCTTTTGTTACCGCTAAAGGTGACTTTTAGTGGCGACTTTTGTGACGCCATTGAAAGTATAGTTTCAATGGTGACTTTTTGTTGCCATTGAATGTGACTTTCAGTGGCGACTCAATACTTTCAATAGCGACTTTTGTCACTGCTGAAAGTGTCAAGTTTTTTTAAAAAAAATTACTCCGGTAGTCAACAACCACCCACCGTCCACGTCATCACAGGCCAGCTGCTTTCCAGCTCATCACTAAGACCCATATGTCGATTTATCCCTCACCACCTCACCTTGTGCCACGTGTTGCCACCTCGTTACACCACATTTGTGTGAAACTCAACTTATTTATGGTCCTTCCAAAGTTTGAACCTAAGACCACCTCTTTATGTGGCCATACCTTTACCACTGAGTTAGAAAGAACCTGTTGATTATTATTGCAAAATAATATATATGTATAATTGTTAACCTCATGAAATTCTTGTCAGAATTGCACATTTCATCCTATTTATCCCACGTTTTGAGTATATTAGTAGGCATCTGGGAGTGCTAAAGTTGATGAAATGTGTTCTGTTCATGCTGGGCACAAAAAGAATATAAATGTGGATGAAATATATTGCTAACTGTTATGATTATTCAACTATGGTTGTTTGTGAGTTCTTTGTGTTAAAAAGGGTACATATTCAGTCATAGCTGGACCAGAGAAAGCCAAATGCAATGAGAAGGAGGTGAAAGGAAGTTGAAGCCATCAACCATGCCAAGGAAAGGCAAGAAGGGATGAGAACAGAGCAGAAAAGAGAGGAAACTGAACTTCAAAGATGACTGGCTGCGGCCAACCTATTTATGGGCCGCGGCCAACAAGAGGATAGAAAGTTATGGGCCGCGGCCAAGAAGAGGTCAGACAGCTACTGGCCGCGGCCAAGTATCCATGGGCCGCTGCCCAAAGATGGACAGAAGCTCACTGGCTGCGGCCTATAGATTGCCTGGCCGCGGCCAACCCTCAAAAATGCTGTTATGCGTTTTGTCATCTGAGGAACTATAAAAGTGAAAACCAGAGGCTGAAGACGGGATCCTAGATTTGGAAAGACATAGGAGGTGGCTGAGAACATCCTCTGAGCTTGGGTATGCTTGAAATCAAGGAGAATCATGGAGAGATTGAGGATTTACAGAGATTTCAGCTCAGATTCTATGGTTTTTCTATATTTCTTCCATTTCTTCTCTAGAATTCTGATATGCCTGTAATGAGAGCTTATGTCTGTGAATCATTTGTGAACATGGATAGCTAGAGTCCCTTTCTAGGATTGTTTCTGATCCTTTGTATGGATTAAACTTGTTTCTTTTCTTCTCTAAGGATCTAATGACATATATATGTTGATTTCATTCTATTTTTACTGCTGTATGTGACTGGCCATCACTGTGGATGATGTGTTCAATTAAATTAAGCTTGAGAGAGTTAATTTAATTGCAGAACTGGAGTGAAATCATGCTAGACTTGAAGTTTATAACTAAATGGATGGTATGTTAGTAACATAAAGATATAGTTATTAACCTAGCATTGTGAAATTAAGATTGGTATGTAATGAATATCTTCTCTTAGTTGTAGCAAGAGATTGTGCATGCTAATACACGATATGCATTTGGTTATGACTTGAGAGAGCTTAATCATATGCTTTAGAATCTTAAACTGACATATATATACCCCATGAAAAGGATCCTTGAAGAGGAAAAGAAGTAAATTTATGAAATACTAAGGGGATGAGCAATCCTAGGCCTATTATACTTGATTGAAATCATACAACTCTAAGTTTTGTTCAGCAACTTTTAGCTTTTCAAATATATCTTTTGAAATTCCTTTTTCCACACATAACAACATGTTTTGGCTCAACTTAATCAAATTCACCAAACCTATTGCTTGACTAATTTGTTACTCAAATCCTTGAGGGAACGATCTTTACTTATCACTTTATTACTTGACGCAATCCGTGTACTTGTGGAGGCGAACAAGTTTTTGGCGCCATTGCTGGGGATTGGTTTAACAAATCTGTTAGTTGACCTTAGGCTTGTGATAGTAGATTTCGCTTGGGTCTTTAGTTAGGTTTATAATTTTTTCTTTCACTATCTTTTGCATTAAATTTTGTTTGTTTTAGTTTGATACTTGCTGGTTTGTGCCTTTTTTATAGGTATCAGCTTAGTACATGCAACATTTGCAATTAGACGAATTGATAGTGGTACTTGACGGATTACCGCGTATTGAAGAAGAAACTGAATCAGCAGCAGAATCTGAGTCAGAGATAATTGAATCTGAATCTGAAGCTGAAACAATGGCGGATGAGTATGATAGAGCCATCGTCAATGACTTCACCAGCCGGAATATGCGAGGCACTCAATCTTGCATTTGAATGCCTGAGATGCAAGCACACACTTTTGAGATCAAACCGGTGATGATCACAATGTTGCAAATGCATGGGTTGTACCATGGTCTTTATAATGAAGACGCCAACAAGCACTTGATGTACTTCTTGGAGGTGTGTGATTCTTTCAAGCAGAATGAAGTCCCCCAAGATGTGCTGAGGTTGCTGCTATTCCCTCTCTCTACAAGGGAAAGCTAGAGATTGGTTCAACAATCTCCCAAAAGGATCCATAACTTCTTGGGCTGATCTTGAAGCGAAATTTAGAGCTCGATTTTTCTCTGATGATAAATCAGTGGAAGTAAGGGACGAATTTCTAAGTTTTAGACAACAGCCGGATGAGTATTTGTGTGACGCTTGGGAAAGATACAAGATGTTAATGAAGCAATGCCCTAATCATGGGGTGGACAAGTGGGTAGTGATCCAAATTTTCTGCACTCGCTTGGATCCTCAATCTAAGGCAATGGTGGACTCTATGACTAATGGAGGTTACCGGAATGTTCCTGTCAATGAAGTGTTTAGACTTTTGGATCAATTATCTGCAAACAACACCCAAGGCAATGATAGAAGGACTACCCCATCCTTGCCCAACACAAAAGAAGACTCTTTTTCACAAATTGCCATAATTTTATCCACACTGAACAAGTGTTTTGATGTCTTAGAGTCCCAAATACATAAGGGCACTTCTCGTGGTATACATTCTGTTCAATTTACTCCGATTGTATGCGAGTAATGCAATGACGTCCATATGCCTAATAACTGCCCCTCTACATGGGCACTGAATCTATCAACTATATGGGCAAATTTCGACATTCTCAAGGTAATTCATACTCACAAACTTACAACTGTGCTTGGAGAGCTCATCCCAACTTTTCTTGGAGTCAAGGTAACACCTTGAACCCCTCACATGAGTCTACTTCTGGCACCAAACCGGTTCCTTCACCGAGTTTTCCATTGCCATCAAGGCAAGCTCCTACAAAAGAAGAAGAATCTAAGACGGATAAGATGTTGGCCCGTATCTTATCAGAGGTGGAATCTTCAAGGGGTGAGAGTAAGGCTACCTTTTCTCTGCATGAATATGCTATTAAGAACCTTGAAGTTCAAGTGGGACAACTAGCAATACAGGTAAATGCCATGGCTCGAAATGGTCTCCCAAATGACACCATCCCGAATCCAAAGTGGGGTGGAAAAGAAGAATGCAAGGCCATTCATTTGAGAAGTGGTAAGGTGCTTCCGAACATGCCTAACTCGAGCACAACTGGACTAAAGCAAGATGAGCAAGTGGATATTGAGATTGAAGAGGAAGGAGTCATGACTCAAGAAAATATGGTGGAAGACAATGAAACTAAGAAGACAAAGCAAACTGAAGGAGGTTTGGATGATGTTAGTAAGAGTAAGAAGAGGAAACAAGAGTTGAATAATGAGAAGAAGAGCAAGCCAACCACCTCCACTACCCTTCCCTCAAAGATTCAAGAAGAAGGAGGAAGATGCATAATTCAAAAAGTTTGTGAACATGTTTAAGCAACTATATGTAAACATTCTATTTGATGTGTTGTCCAAGAAAAGGTGATTTAATGAATTTGAAACTGTGGCATTAACCAAAGAATGTAGTGCAGTGATCCAAAGGAAGTTACCCACCAAGCTGAAGGATCCGGGAAGTTTTTATATTCCTTGCAATATTGGAACAAACTTCAATGGTAAAGCCCTATGTGACTTAGGTGCTAGTATAAACTTGATTCCCTTAGCCGTTTTTAACCAATTGGGGTTAGGAGAGCTAAGGCCTACCACAGTAACCCTTCTATTTGCTTATCGGAGTATTTCTAAACTTAGAGGAATCATTGAAGATGTCCTAGTGAAAGTAGACAAGTTCATCTTCCCAGCAGACTTCGTGGTGCTTGATTGTGAGGTTGATTGGAAGATCCCGCTCATTCTAGGCCATCCTTTCCTAGCTACAGCAAGAACCCTTATTGATGTGGAGAAGGGCAAAATCACTTTGAGGGTGGATGATGAAAAAGTGATCTTTAACATGCCAAAAGCCTTGAATTTCCATGATGATTCAGCTCAATGCTTATTTGTTGATATATTGGACTCGCTCGTTCCTCAAGAGTCATATGCTCTTATGATCAAAGACCCTTTAGAGGCATTTCTAATTGGGGAGAAAAGTTTGGATGAATTTGATGAAGAAGTTATTAAAAACCTTTTTCATATGGAAGCATTCCCTCACTCAAGACAGAGGAATTTTGAGCCACTTGAGGTGGCTGATGCATTGAGTACTCCTTTGAAGCCCTCTATTGAAGTTCCACCAACTCTTGAATTAAAGCCTTTACCATCTCATCTCAAGTATGCCTACTTGGGGGATGCCAACACTCTATCGGTGATTGTCTCTTCCGATCTTTGTAATTTGCAAGGAGAGAAGCTCCTACGAGTTTTGAAAGAACACAAGCAGGCCATAGGTTGGACAATAGCGGATATTAAGGGAATAAGCCCTTCGATGTGTATGCACAAAATTTTGTTAGAAGATGATCATAAAACTTCTATTGAGCATCAAAGGCGCTTGAATCTAATCATGACAGAAGTGGTCAAGAAAGAAATTCTTAAATGGCTTTCCGCTGGAATTGTGTACCCTATTTCTGACAGCTCATGGGCGAGCCCAATCTAATGTGTCCCTAATAAGGGTGGCATGACTGTAGTGGCTAACACCCAAAACGAACTAATTCCCACTCGTACGGTGACTGGTTGGCGGGTGTGTATGGATTATCGGAAGCTCAACACTGCTACAAGAAAGGATCATTTTCCTTTGCCATTTATAGATCAAATGTTAGACAAGCTAGCAGGTCAGGAGTTCTTTTGCTTCCTTGATGGATATTCCGGTTACAACCAAATTGCCATAGCCCCAGAAGACCAAGAGAAGACCACCTTTACTTGTCTATATGGCACTTTTGCTTTCAGACGAATACCCTTTGGACTATGCAATGCGCTGGCCACATTTCAACGGTGCATGATGTCCATTTTTGCTGATATGATTGAGAAGACCATTGAAGTATTCATGGATGATTTCTCTGTCTTTGGTCCATCTTTGGACTTGTGCTTGGAGAATTTAGATGCGGTGCTTAAAAGATGTCAAGAGGCAAACTTGATTCTCAATTGGGAGCAATGTCACTTCATGGTGCAAGAAGGCATTGTACTTGACCATAGAGTATCCAAGAACGGGTTGGAAGTAGATAGGGCTAAAATTTCTATTATTGACCAATTACCACCGCCTACTAATATAAAGGGTATCCGAAGCTTTCTTGGACATGCCGGGTTCTATCGGAGGTTTATCAAGGATTTCTCAAAAATTTCCAAACCCCTTTCTAAGCTATTTGAAAAAGATGTGGAATTCAAGTTTGATGATAAGTGTCTACAAGCTTTTGAAGAATTAAAGAATCGTCTTATTTCAGCTCCGATCCTAGTAGCTCCATATTGGGTTTTACCTTTTATTATTATGGCTGATGCGAGTGATTACGCCGTTGGTGCTGTTCTTGGGAAAAAGGTAGGGAAACTCTTTCACCCTATATATTATGCCAGCAAAACTCTTGATTGTGCTCAAATCAATTATACCACCACTGAAAAGGAGTTACTAGCCATAGTCTATGCATGTGAGAAGTTTAGACCGTATATTGTGGGTACTAAGGTTACTGGTTACATTGATCATTCAGCTCTAAAGTACCTAATCACCAAGAAGGATTCTAAGGCTAGACTAATTTGCTGGGTGCTCTTACTTCAAGAGTTTGACCTGAACATCATTGACAGAAAAGATACAGAGAATCAAGTAGTCGACCACCTGTCAAGGTTGAGTACTGAGACTCAACTTGATAATTCTGACATGATCCAGGCATTATTTCCAGATGAACAGCTGTTTTTCGTTGATCATTCATCCACACTATGGTTCGCCGATTTTGTAAATTACTTGGTCTGTGGAGTATTACCTCCAGAGTTCAACTCTCATCAAAAGCGTAAATTTTTGCATGAAGTAAAGAAGTACTTTTAGGATGAACCTTACTTATTCAAGTGGTGCCCCGACCAACTCATTCGAAGGTATGTCCCAGAAAATGAACAAGAGTGCATTCTGCATTGTTGCCATTCGTTTGAGTATGGTGGTCATTTTGGAGGAGAGAAAACCGATGCGAAAGTTATTCAGAGTAGGTTTTATTGGCCTTCTTTATTCAAAGATGCTTATGCTTTTGTCCTCCAATGTGATCGGTGCCAGAGAGTGGGGAACATATCTAGAAGGAATGAGATGCCACTGAATAGCATGCTAGAAGTTGAACTTTTTGATGTTTGGGGGATTGATTTCATGGGCCCCTTTCCTAAGTCTTTCAACAATGAATACATTTTAGTTGGAGTGGACTATGTATCAAAATGGGTAGAAGCTATGGCATGTGTAACTAATGATGCCAAGACGGTTTTGAAATTCCTCAAGAAACACTTCTTCATAAGGTTTGGCATACCAAGAGCAATTATCAGTAATGGTGGATCACACTTCTGCAATCATCAATTTCAAGCTTTGATGAAGAAATATGGTGTTAGGCACAAAGTAGCATTGCCCTACCACCCCCAAACAAATGGCCAAGCTAAGATTTCTAATCGAGAGATCAAAAACATTCTTGAGAAGATGGTGAACACTACTAGTAAGAACTGGTCTTCCAAGTTGGATGATACTCTGTAGGCCTACCGAACGGCTTACAAAATGCCTATTGTTATGTCTCCATATCGATTGGTGCTTGGAAAAGCATGCCATCTGCTGGTGGAATTGGAATATGGAGCCTATTGGGCTATCAAGAAGCTAAATTTTGATCCGCGAGCTGTGGGAGAAAAGAGGCTACTTTAACTCAATGAGTTAGATGAAATCCGTTTAAATGCTTATGAGAGTGCAAGGATTTACAAAGAGAAGATAAAGAGGGACCATGACAGCAAAATCATTCCTAAGAGCTTTGAACCTAGTCAAACTGTTCTTCTTTATAACTCTAAACTGAGGCTATTTCCCGGAAAGCTAAAGTCTCAATGGTCTGGGCCATTTAAGGTGTTTTAAGCATTAAAATATGGTGATGTGGAGCTGGAGAATGAAAAGGGAGAGAGATTCAAGGCGAATGGTCAACGGTTGAAGCACTATTGGGGAGGAGATGTGGATAGGCTGGTATCCACCATCTACTTATCAAATGAAGAGTGACCAACGTGAAGAGTCAAGCTAAAGACTATAAACTAAGTGCTTCTTGGGAGGCAACCCAAGTTTTGAACTTAATCTCTTTAGTTTCTTTGATTTTAGTATAATTTGGTAGGTTTACGTTTGGTCTTTTAGCTTTTGTAGGAAGGAAGGGACCCCAAGTTGAAAGTAGTCGAGAGCAAGAGGATTACAAGGAAAGGTGGTGGCATTTGGGTTGGACAGGCATATTTCAGGGAAGTTCTTCAATTCTTATGCTTGAACATATATTCTTGATGACTGTGATGTGATATGATGGTTGTAGTGGATATTAGAGAGGCAATGTGCATTGTATTGTGCTTAATTATGTCAAATTGCTGATTATACATAGTGAATTATGCATTAGGAAGGCATCTTGATCATAAGAAATGTGTGGACAATGGTTGTTGATTGTGTGAGAGTCAATGTGGAAGTATGGTGCAAATGAATCAAGTTTTGGTGTGCTATATTGAGTATTCAATGGTTCTGTGTCTTGTGTGTCGCCAATTACATATTATAAAGCTGGGAAGGACATCCTAGCCGCGACCAAGATGATGTGGGCTGCGGCCCAAAAGAGCACAGAAGGTCCTGGGCCGCGGCTAGCAACTGGTTGGCCACGGCCAAACAAATCACAGAAGGTTTTGGGCCGTGGCCAGGTCATTGTTAGCCGCGTCAGGCTATTGCCCAGAAAGATTTGGGCCTCGGCCAGCACAGGGTGGGCCGCGGCCCAAGCGCGACAGCAGGGTTTTTAAAAGCCCTGCCCAACTCTTTTCTTTTCTCATTCCCCTTTTCTCTCAGCCGCCGACCCCTTCCCCTTTTCCTCTCCCAAAGTCGACCCACTCTCCTCAGCCTTCCCCTTCAATTTTGCCCTCAATCTGTTGCTTCCACTCCGTTTCCCCTTTGATTTCCCTTAACCTCCTCGTTCTCCTGCTTTCCCCATTGTGGATTTGAGTCGTTCTACACTCTTCTGCTGTAGAAGAGCAACCTAGGGCACCGAACGGGTACCTTTCATCTTCGATTCCTCCTCTAATCTATTGATTCTTCCACCTTCTAAGGTAAAGAGGTCTCGATCTTGCTCTTTTACTCACATTAATGGTAGTATCGTTTAGTTTAGAATTGGGGATTTAGACGTAGGCGGGACTAATCTGTTATAATAACTGGTTTTAAGGATAATGTACATGATTATAGAGTTTTTCTGTCCTTGTGACAGCAATTGATGCATTCAATTAGCCTTTAACTGCCTTAAAAGCTGCTGCCCTGTTATAAAAATTGAATGTTGCTGTTGTTAGTGTGCATTGCTATCATTGCTGGTTGTAAGCTACTGCTCTGATTATGCCAAATGTGTGGTGGTGGAAATCTGCAATTGCTTGTGTCCTGCATTGATTACTGCTGCAGTAGCATTATCAATAAAATGCCATTTTGTTTTTGGAAATGAAAGGTTAACTTCCTCAAGGTTTAGGCTAAATCATTTATGTCCTGCTGAATCTCACTTGTGTCTTAAGCTACTGCCATGTTTTGTCTTATCCTGCTGCATCGCACTTACTTGACATTACTTAATCATTGGTGTCTTGAACGTAACTTGTTTGTTGGTTATTGTATTAAATCTAATTCAGGTTTGCTGTGCCAACTCTGTCAAGTTCCAGCATTTTGCCAAAACTATTTGCATTGGGATTGTTGCGCTTGAAATTTCATAATGCTTGTGACCCCTATTATGGTTTGTTCTTGCTCGTTGTCCTGGATTCTATGGTTGCACAAACCATTCCCTCTGTTTTTCTGAAAGTAAGGATATTCTGTCATTATGAACTGTTTTTGGCAAAATTTCCAATAGTTTAATTATATATTGAGCCTCAGTTTGAAAAGCGCAGAATGGTTTAGCGATTGGGGGTATTCTGTGAATTTGCTTTGTTTTTCCAATAGCATGCTGAACTGCAATCCCTTACTTAATCATTAAAATGCTTTTCCTTTTGGATATGATTAGTTGTTTAGGGCACAAGAGGGTAATTTCCATGAAGTCAGGATAGGGGTTAGGTTGGAATTGCGCTGAGTGATTTAGTCTTGCTTAGGTTATAAGTTTGGGGGAGGTTTTATGTGTCTTGTCTACTTCTGGTGTCAGTATTGAGTGCCCATTTGTTTCTTCATCTGTTTTGGTTTCGCATTGCTCCTTCCCAGCTACAATGCCTGCTAAGCGTGTTGCTGACCGCACGGGTCCCAGGGCCGTCGCTGAGGCCAAAGCCAAGATCATTACCCAACCCTTGTTGCAAGAGCGTGAATTCCCGTTCAACGTCTCTTATACGTTTCATGATTTAGCCACCCGTACCTATTGCTTGCAGAGGCTCATGGATCCTAAGGTTGACGGGAATTTGTAGATTGTTCAGGAATTCTATGCCAATGCTTGTGTGAGACCCATTTGGTGGTTTACCCTTAGGGGGGTTAACATTGACTTTACTCTACCTAGCTTTCGGCAGTTTGCAGCACTCCCGGTTGTTGAGGAATGCAAGTACAAGCAGCTATTGGATAATGAAGATGACATCCCTGAGGATGAAATTTCTGAATTGCTGGTTTACAACAACATGGTGGTGTGGCAGAGTTGAGGTGGGGCTCAGAAGTATTTACTAAGTGCTCAGTTATCAGTTCAGGCCAGGGTTTGGTTGCATTTTGGCAAGGACTACTTCTGGCCTTCGTCAAACCGGAATCGACTTACTAGAGACTAGGCTCTCCTGATTTACCTTCTTATGAAAAAGGAGCCAGTCGATCTAGGTGCATTGATTTATCAAAATCTGAGAAACCTTGCACATGATCATTTGGTGGGATTGATGTTGCCGCACCTTATTTCTTCCTTCTGCTCTTCTGTGGGTGTCTCCACCGTGGCTACTGATGTTCTTTTTAAGCCTATCAAGAAGTTCAACTACTTAAGCATCAAGCCGAAACTGGATGAGCAAGTCCCAGCCTCCCAACGTTCAGCAAACAACCCTATTTTTCAGCAGGGCGAACCTTCTTAGGCTCCTCCGGCACATGTGGAGTAGGGCAACCCATCTGGTGCCCCTTCCTCTTCTCAGTCTTCTGCTATGTTGGATGTGATCCTCGCGGCCATCCAGCGCACTGAGGCCACTGCCGCCCAATGGCTCACATATCTGCAGGACCATGGTGTTCGCCTGACCCGGTTAGAGGAGTTATTTTTTGCCCACATACCTACTGTAGCTCAGGCTGGTGATGGTGATGATGGCGAGGATGATGATGATGACGGAGATGGTGCCGATGCAACTGCCAGTGACGATGATGGCACGGATTAGTGTTCAGTTTGTTGTTGTTGAGCTTTTTACTATTGTTTTTCCTTTTCCTTTGGCTATTGCTCATACTTTGCTTCAGTAACTATTGTTACACTTTCTCTTACTAATGACTAATATCGGATTTTGCTTGATATTGTGCCTCTTAATATACCTGTCACTATTCTGTATGTGGATTGTTGTGTGCTCTCTTTCATTGCAGGTGATATTTGTGACATGTTGTGCCTTGTGACAGTGAGGACACTATCTACCTCAAGTTTGGGGGTACTTGAATATTCGTATGCATGTTTGTAAATCTTTTTTGTGCCCTGTCCTTGAGTCAAAGTCAAGTTAGATTTGATTAATCCTATCTGAAGAGAATAGTTGATTTGTAGGGTTTCTGGGAAAACAAGACTGGATATTCATGAATGCTTGGTTCTCATTTTAAAAGCTAATTCTTAATACTTACCTGATTAAACACTGCGCACGAGGGTTGAAAATAATTCGAATGCTTTGTCGAGGGATTTTATAGCAAATTGACGTGTATGAACTGTTTTCATTGAAAGCCTTTTGAATTTGTATTTGAATTTCTTCAAAGAAATTAGCATTTCACACACGTTGAATATGGGCACTACTACAAAAAGGGTAAAAGGTGGCACACATTTTGTGGCACTTCTTTAAACAAGTGCCACAGCTTCTCTTTTTTTTTTTTTACCTCTATAATTTTTTTTAATTTTGGGTACCAGCTGTGGCGCCTAATAGATTAAGTGCCACAATTGAGGAGGCCTAGTGTGGCGCCTGCCTACACAGGCTCCACACTTGGGGCCACGAAAGCAGCTGTGGCGCCTAACCCACCAAGCGCCACAGCTGCAGCATTGAATTTTTTTTTTAAAAAAATGGGCATGTGTGGCGCCTAAATAAATAGGCGCCACACATGATAATTTCAATATCAGCTGTGGCGCCTAAGCATTAGGTGCCACAGCTGATGAGAGGCAATGTGTGGCGCCTAATTATTTAGGCCCCACACTTGCCCATTTTTTTTAAAAAAAAATTCAAATGGATAGTGTATCTCTTAATTATTTCATTTCCCGTGTAGTGGTCCTGTGTCCGCCCCCCATTCCTTCTCTTTTTGACTACTACTCCACTTTAATTATTTAACTACTCTCTCCTCCATTAAACTACTTTCCCTTTCTCATCTTCTTAGTGGATCCGTCGGCCCCCTCCCTCCATTTTCTATCATCTTCACACTAAAAAACACACCCACACGCTCATTCGTCACTCAAGCTAGCATCACCAACGTGGTCTCCCACTCCCTGCGCTGGTCAATTAATAGATTTGTAAGAAGAAGACTATTTCATTCTAGCTTGTTTTGTTTAAATTTTTTTTTAGTCAAGATAAACCGTAATATAACGTTTGCTTTTTGTTCCTAATTTAATAGGAAAGAATGAAAACCTAGTTTGTTTCGTTTGCCTTTTTGCTTTGTTTAAATTTTTTTGCCGACAAGCTTGCATTTTTTAGTAATCTTTTAATTTACTTAATTAGTTGTTGATGTATTGTGTTCACATATCAAGTTCTTGTATTGTGATATTTTTTATGTTAGCTTTGGAGAGTATTAATGTAAGAACATTATTGTTGGGGAACTTGAATTTTAAATGTGAAAATTATATATATATATATATAATAGGTTGAAATATAAAATAGAAAGATTGACAATTTGTGGAGATGATAAACACGAAAGCCACTCATTTTATATAAAACTTCACAATCAGGAAGCATAAAAAAGGGCCACAAGAAAAAGAAGAAGAAGAAGAAAAAAGAAAAAAAAGGGGACCCTCCTGTGGTGCTTGTTTGAGGAAGTGCCACAGGACCCCCCACTGTGGCGCTTGCTCAAGCAAGCGCCACATGAGGCCCCCCTCCTGTGGCATTTCCTCAAACAAACGCCACAGGAGGGTATTTTAAAAAAAAAATTTAAATGTTGTGGCGCTTCCAAGCGCCACAACTTTTTTTAGTCGTGTCCAGATATGTGGCACTTCTCTAGCACCACAGTTAATGCAATTATAAGCGCCACATCTTTACTTTTTTGTAGTAGTGGGGACTTGCTTATGTTCTTGGGTGAAGTGTAAGGAATTGGCTGGTTATGGCACGTAGAGTTAGCATATGGATCAATTAAGTTAATGCATTCGGATTAGGCTAATGTTGAATTAATCTTGGGGATTGTGCATGAGAAAGGAAAACCTCTGTTGGAAGGATTTCGAGCCCGAGTTTCATTCATTAGTGTGTTTGTGCCACTTATGCTAGTGTACCTCTAGAACTTGTTTAAATTCTTTTTCAAAATCACATATGCATGTGGATTAATAAAAATGATAGGGGCATTCATTTTTGAACTCATTGACCTAAACACAAACCTTTCATACTCACCCATTGCTGACCCCCTTTGAGCCCTTCATTTTTCAAAAATCTAGCATTCAACAACAAGCTATGCATACTTCTGTTCTGCATTAGAATGACACTTAAAAAGCATTGAAATAGCATTTGATTCACTCTTTGTTTCAATAAATGCTAAGTTATGCAATTCACAAAAAGAGAGAAGGAATTGGTGAAAGAAAAGCAATATATATGTTGAAAAAAAAAAGAAAAGAAAAGAAAGAAAGATGTCAATATATACACTTATGCATGCATAGTACTTGTTTCATTATCCTTTCCATTAAACCATTTCCAACATTACAACCCTTTTCAAAAGCCCCCTTGATTCATGAATCCAGGTGTACAAAGTGGTGGAGAGAGTAGAGTTTCTACAAGCCTATGACAAGACCTACTATAAGTGGTACTAAGCGAAATTACCTACATTTGTGAGAGCTAAACACTTAAATCCGTGAGTGTTATCTTGTGTACATAACTTTGATTGATTGAGCTTTAATCTAATTCATCTACATTGCCTCATACTGAAACTTGTGTTAGCTTCAAGCGATGACAATGAGCAATTCCATGAAACCCTAAAGTCCCACTGGCATTAAAGGTGTGTGGATTGATTTATAAGTAAAAAGAAAAGAGAATGCAAAGGATTAAGTCTGGATATTGAGGCTGAGTCATACATGTTGAAGTGTTGTTTCTGATATTGATAAATGTAGGAAGATTGTTATTCAACTCTTGTCAAACACACACTCAGTCTTAAAATTGTTGGGGAATTCGTTTTTAAACTATGAACCAGGCACCCATGTATATTTTGTTGTCATGAGTAGCTAAAGAAAAGAAATGGTCATGCATGAGCACTATGTCTAGGATTAATTTGATCTAGCTTTTGTCATGTGACTGATTTTACTCGAGGACGAGCAAAAGTTCAAGTTTGGGGGTGTGTTAACCTCATGAAATTCTTGTCAGAATTGCACATTTCATCCTATTTATCCCATGCTTTGAGTATATTAGTGGGCATCTAGGAGTGCTAAATTTGATGAAATGTGTTCTATTCATGCTGGGCACAAAAAAAATATAAATGTGGATGAAATATATTGCTAACTGTTATGATTATTCAACTGTGGTTGTTTGTGAGTTCTTTGTGTTGAAAAGGGTACAGATTCAGTCATAGCTGGACCAGAGAAAGCCAAATGCAATGAGAAGGAGGTGAAAGGAAGTTGAAGCCATCAACCATGCCAAGGAAAGGCAAAAAGGGATGAGAACAGAGCAGAAAAGAGAGGAAGTTGAACTTCAGAGATGACTGGCCGCGGCCAACCTATTCATGGGCCGTGGCCAAGCATCCATGGGCCGCGGCCAAGAGGAGGTCAGACAGCCACTGGCCGCGACCAAGCATCCATGGGCCGCAGCCCAAAGATGGACAGAAGCTCACTGGCCGCGGCTCATAGATTGCCTGGCCACGGCCAACCCTCGAAAATGTTGTTGTGCGTTTTGTCATCTGAGGAACTATAAAAGCGAAAACCAGAGGCTGAAGACGGGATCCCAGATTTGGAAAGACCTAGGAGGCGGCTGAGAACATCCTCTGAGCTTGCGTGTGCTTGAAATCAAGGAGAATCACGGAGAGATTGAGGATTTGTAGAGATTTCAGCTCAGATTCTCTAGTTTTTCTGTATTTCTTCCATTTCTTCTCTGTAATTCTGATATGGCTGTAATGAGAGCTTATGTCTGTGAATCATTTGTGAACATAGATAGCTAGAGTCCCTTTCTAGGATTGTTTCTGATCCTTTGTATGGATTAAACTTGTTTCTTTTCTTCTCTAAGGATCTAATGACATATATATGTTGATTTCATTCTGTTTTACTGCTGTATGTGACTAACCATCACTGTGGATGATGTGTTCAATTAAATTAAGCTTGAGAGAGTTAATTTAATTGCAAAACTGGAGTGAAATCATGCTAGACTTGAAGTTTATAACTAAATGGATAGTATGTTAGTAACATAAAGATATAGTTATTAATCTAGCATTGTGAAATTAAGATTGGTATGTAATGAATATCTTCTCTTAGCTGTAGCAAGAGATTGTGCATGCTAATACACGATATGCAACTGGTTATGACTTGAGAGAGCTTAATCATATGCTTTAGAATCTTAAACTGACATATATATACCCCATGAAAAGGATCCTTGAAGAGGAAAAGAAGTAAATTTATGAAATACTAAGGGGATGAGCAATCCTAGGCCTATTATACTTGATTGAAATCATACAACTCCGAGTTTTGTTCAGCAACTTTTAGCTTTTCAAATATATCTTTTGAAATTCCTTTTTCCACACACAACAACATGTTTTCGCTCAACTTAATCGAATTCACCAAACCTATTGCTTGACTAATTTGTTACTCAAATCCTCGAGGGAACGATATTTACTTATCACTTTATTACTTGACGCGATCCGTGCACTTGCAGAGGCGAACAATAATATATATATATATATATATTAAACAACACAAACATAAATAAATATATATTATGAAATATTACTTATATTGTTAAATATTATATCTATATATTATTTATAATATATTAATATATGTAACAAATATATATATATACATATGTGTGTGTATTAACATATGTGTGTATACTAATATAATACTTTAAAATTATTTTTGAACAAATAAAAAGAAAAATTTAATTAATATCCTATTATGAATTAAAATGTATTAATTTTTTTATATTTACTTAACTTATTAAGTGTGTTTATATATAAATGAAGTATTTAAAAAAGAAAATCAAATATAGGTCATATGTATTAATTGATACATTTATGAAATAATTTATTTTAGATAAAAATGTCACACTACTACAAAAAAGTAAAGATGTGGCGCTTATAATTGCATTAACTGTGGCGCTAGAGAAGTGCCACATATCTAGATGCCACTAAAAAAAGCTGTGGCGCTTGGAAGCGCCACAACATTTTAAATTTTTTTTTTTAAAAAAATACCCTCCTGTGGCGCTTGGTTGAGGAAGTGCCACAGGAGGGGGGCCTCCTGTGGCGCTTGCTCAAGCAAGCGCCACAGTAGGGCCCCCCTACTGTGGCGCTTGCTTAAGCAAGCGCCACAATAGGGTCCCTTTTTTTTCTTCTTTTTTTTTCTTCTTCTTCTTTTTTTTCCTGTGGCTCTTTTTTATGCTTCCTGATTGTGAAATTTTATATAAAATGAGTGGATTTCGTGTTTATCATCTCCACAAATTGTCAATCTTTCTATTTTATATTTCAACCTATTATATATATATATATATAATTTTCATATTTAAAATTCAAGTTCCCCAACAATAATGTTCTTACATTAATACTCTCCAAAGCTAACATAAAAAATATCACAATATAAGAACTTGATATGTGAACACAGTACATCAACAACTAATTAAGTAAATTAAAAGATTACTAAAAAACGCAAGCTTGTCGGCAAAAAAATTTAAACAAAGCAAAAAGGCAAACGAAACAAGCTAGGTTTTCATTCTTTCCTATTAAATTAGGAACAAAAAGGAAAACGTTATATTACAGTTTATCTTGACTAAAAAAAAATTTAAACAAAGCAAGCTAGAATGAAATAGTCTTCTTCTTACAAATCTATTAATTGACCAGCGCAGGGAGTGGGAGACCACGTTGGTGATGCTAGCTTGAGTGACGAGTGAGCGTGTGGGTGTGTTTTTTAGTGTGAAGATGATAGGAAATGGAGGGAGGGGGCTGACGGATCCACTAAGAAGATGAGAAAGGGAAAGTAGTTTAATGGAGGAGAGAGTAGTTAAATAATTAAAGTGGAGTAGTAGTCAAAAAGAGAAGGAATGGGAGACGGACACAGGACCACTACGCGGGAAATGAAATAATTAAGAGATACACTATCAATTTGAATTTTTTTTTTTAAAAAAAAGTAGGCAAGTGTGGCGCCTAAATAAATAGGCGCCACACATTGCCATAAATCAGCTGTGGCGCCTAATGCATTAGGCGCCACAGCTGATCAATTCATTATCATGTGTGGCGCCTATTTATTTAGGCGCCACACATGCCCACTTTTTTTTTTTTAAAAAAAAAAATTAATGCTGCAGCTGTGGCGCTTGGTGGGTTAGGCGCCACAGCTGCTTTAGCGTAGGCAGGCGCCACATTAGGCCTCCTCAATTGTGGCACTTAATCTATTAGGCGCCACAGCTAGTACCCAAAATTAAAAAAAAAATTATAAAGGTAAAAAAGAAAAGAGAAGCTGTGGCACTTGTTTAAAGAAGTGCCACAAAATGTGCGCCACCTTTTATCCTTTTTGTAGTAGTGTCAGTACATGTTATTAATTTATAAAGATATATTGATGGGATTGTGGGGAATAATAAATCTTGAAGAACTTAGTAGACGATAGGTTTGCTTATACGTTTGAAAGTGTTACACACAAGCAAATGTATAATTATCTTATTTTTCTTTACAATAAATAGCATATTTAGTATGCTCAAATGGTAAATATCAAATTTAAACCAAAAAATATATATAAAAAATAACATTTGTTGGTGATAAAAACAATCGATAAAAAGAAGAAGCTGAAATTAACTTTTAGCGGCGACAATTAAAGTATGAGTTTCAACGGTGATTTTTGAGTTTCAGCAGCGACTTTTAAAAGTCGCCACTGAAAGTGCCATTTTCACCGGCGACTTAGCTGAAATTGCCACTTTCAGTGGCGACAAAATTAAGTCGCCGCTGAAAGTACCAGAAAAATGTTTTTAAAAACAAAATCAAACAACCCCTAGATTGAAATGACTTAATTACTTCTGAGCCAATCCCACAGTTATCGTCCATGGCGCCAAACAAATTAAACTGAATGTAACGACTTGACCGTCAGAACACCATTGCCGACACGGCTCAAACACTGTCTCTGCTTGAACCCCAAACAGTACGTATCACTTGAAAATTAATCAGCAGTTTCTACTTAAAGTAATTAATTTATCAGTTTCCACAATGTCTTTCTTGCTTTTAAGCCATGTTAACCTATATATATATATATATATATATCCACGTTCATTTCTGGTCAAGCTTCATTAATTCACAGCAATTTCTTTTTTTTTTTTTGCCAATTAATTCACAGCAAATTAAATCCTATATATCTATATACTCATCTTATCTTATTTATAGGGCATTTTCAACATTTTTCACATAAATCAAGAACAACTTTAAACCTCATTAACTCTATCCTAAAATTTAACAACTTTCTAACTTCACCCCTATTTAATATACAAAATACAAAATGAAAACTAAGTCAACACAATAATAAATGAGATGATAAATTATACATTCATCTCAAAACTTTAATGAGGTGCCTTATAAATAGGACAAACAAATTTAAAGTCTAGTAATGAGGTTGAAATAGCCTTTTAGTCACCTTGGGGTTATCAAGAATAAAACCAAATTAATGCAATATAATGCACAACTCGGGTCGTTTCACTTTGAGGAACCGATTATGAAATTAATTCCTAATAAACTAAGTAATTACAATGCAAATTTGACAAAGGAAAAACATGATTAATTGATTTTCAAAACTATGAATTAAATGTAATTAAAATAGATATTTTTGGAATAAAAGTGGAATGAAATGGAAATTGGTTTTGAAGAGTGTGATAAAGCCTCATAGAACAATGAATTTCATCTATCATTAGCTTCAAAATCTTTTTAGGAGTGTGCTAGTTTGACAAAAATGCATAAAAGACCCTTTAAGATAGCTTAAGTTAGGTGAATTAAATCTCCCACACCGGGCAAGACTTCATCCCTCTAACCGAAATTCAATACAAAACACTAGTAATTGCAATAAAAGTCCCTCAAAATACCAAACCTCAAACACTGTTGAGTCTAATGCATTAATCAAAAAACCACTTTGTATGCAATTTATGAAATCACTAACTTTTCTAAAATATCAAACCCCATCAACCGATGAGTCTAACATTAAAAGAGAGGAACCTCTACTCTAGAAATATTATTAAGCACTTTTATTGTGTGATTGTGAATTAATTGATGCAATTGGTTTAATGCAATTCCAAAGGCAACTCAATATATAAATAATATCATGCAAAATAAGAGAAAATCAAGAGAATTACAATTAAACATATATGTAATCACATGTATTGATGAGTATAATGTTCAACATAAACTAATTCAAATCACAAATTGATTTAAATAAAAATTAAACAAAATATATTAGTCTTGACTATAAATTACAACTCTTTAAACTAAAAAAATCATAAATATATAGTCAAGCTAATAAAGTAAAATAAAACTCCACTCTTATATATAGCTCTAAGCATCAAGAATCAACCAATTGCCATAGGAGGGGTAGAAGAGACTTGGCTACTGCAAACCATCAATACAAATATCATCAGAGAGAAGCTCCTTCTCCTTTAACAAAATCATAGCCATAGAAAACACCACAGGGAAGCGAAATTGAAACAGAGTGAACACAGATAATCAAGGTCTCTTATTCCAAAATTCACGGCTCCCTCTGCAATTGTTAAGCGCAAGTGGCGATCGAAGAAGACGAAGGGAATGATGATGATCTCAAGTGAACACAGATAATCAAGGTCTCTTCTCGGAATGATGCTCGCCAATGGATGACAGTGATCAAGGTGGGCGGCTGCCGGCAGTGGAGGAGAGACGATGATGATTGGTGAATGAAGCTTGCCACCACTACTCCTCTGTTCTGCGTAACCTCCGCCTCACAGCTCTCAGCTACCTCCCGCAGCTCCCCTTTTTCGGCTCTCTGTTTCTCCCTCTCAGGCCTGGTCCGGGTTCGTGAACCCTGGTTATTACTATATATATGAATAGAAAATTGAAAATTCAACAAATGAATGTGATGTCATATGTCCTAAACACGTACGGTAATATAGTTGTGGAGGGAAAAAAATTAAATATGGATTTGTCGCAATTTAAAATTGTTGAGAGGTGTTTATATAATTTTTTAAAATGCTTTCTTAATTAGGATAGATATACCATTATTTTTTTTCTATCATTCAATGGATGTATCGTTCAAGGTCTTGTACGCATGTTGTTTCGTAAAATTTAGTTTGAATTTTTGAAGCGGTCTTGCACGTAAACCAGGCTCAGTATCCACATTCCACCTGCTCCAACTCATCATATTGCATATATATATATATATATACATATATAATGTGCTTGTAAAGGAAAAAAAGAAAAGAAAAGAAAAAATTGAGGATAACTATACATCATCACCCGCAGGTTTCTTCCACTAGAAGATATATATAATGTGCTTATCTCTTATATATTGACTATTGAATGTGAAAAAAATCAATTAATGCGAAAATTCCACCACGAAATTGGTGATAAAGAAACCTTTTTTGAGTCCCGAAAAGAAAAGGAAATTCTATGAAAAAGGAGATGTTCATATATATTTGCCGACAATAATCAACATATATAGCAGTATAACGATAGAGAGTCAATGATATGAGAAATTCTCACAAACCCTTAGGAAATGTCCCACGATAGTGGCATGTTTTATTCAAACTACGTACTAAAAAAGTTTCTGCCTTTTTGGCCAATAAAAATTAAAGCCACCCCAAAAGTGAAATATATAATCTATACTTCACCAATCATCTTTTTAAAAAAAATAATTTCCATAATACAGAATAACACAAGGGACCTACTTCAGAGTTCAGACGATATGGGCATATGGCCTCTCTCTCTCTCTGCGTATTAATTAAATGAAACTCACTGCATTTTCCAAGCTTTTTACATTGACATTAATGTTGAGGGAAGATAATATGCGTACAAGTTCTGTACCATTTCCATGTAAATTTCCTAGCTTAACATTCATGCAAGTTCCTATTAATCCCCTCAATTACGACATTCACCATCTCCGTCTCTAATTATATATATATATTATAAAAAAATTATAGGGTTGTAGCGTTCTTAATTATAAATCACATTACAAAATTTTAGAAATAAAATAATTGAAAATATTTTCTTTATTATCATCCTCAACACCCAAGCTGCTTCAGAATTTTCCCCAAAATTTCTCTGTAAGGTTCTTCTTATTTCCTTCTGAAATGTCCAACTTCTTAGTACCCTTTCTCTCTATAAATATATACCTCTATGAGCTTCATCAACAAGCTTCAAACCAACCTTATCATCTAAGATCTATTCTCAAATATTCTTCAACAAGAACCTTTCTTTATAGATCCCTTCCCTTATAAAGCCAATTAAGCCCCATCACTATGAGTTCCAAAAGCATCAAGGCCCAGGAGATGTTTAGTCCACCTACTTCTCAGACTCAACAGGAGGCCTCTAACCCTAATAATGGCACTCAAATCCCAAAGCCGCAGAACATTCTTTCCCCAGCAAATACTGCGCCACGTCCTCAGAATCCTCCTCCCACAAATCCTGGCACTCCAATCCCGACATCGCAGGGTGGCTTTTCAAAGGGACGTCGATGATTATGTTAGGGATGCATGCATGCCCCTTTTCTTTCTATTCTCAGGTTACTCATTCAATAATTAATTACACTTTTTTTATTCTTATTATCTTTCATCATCAGTATGCTTCTGTTCGAAATATTTGATACATCTCAAGTACGTACCTCTCTTAGGGTTTGTGCCTTTTCGTAAATATATTTTAAATCACAATATCCATATAAACAAGTATATATATTATATTTATCATTTCTCAATTTGCTTGAATTTTCTAGGTCCTGTCTTCTTTTTTTTCCAATTTTGCTCACTCAATTTTATGTTAATTTTGGTACAGATAGTGGTGACGTGAAGTTGATAATGGATCGACGGGCTTGCCATACAAAGGAAAACTGGAAACAAAAAAAGGCTTCATATATAGGGCGATTACCTCATATATATATATATATATATATATCTTAATCTGATATTTGTTCATTATATATTAATTTGTTCGTTTTAAGTTTATATATGTCTAGAAGAAATATATTGTAAGCTAGATTACAATAAAAGGGGTTGTATTTGTTGAATTTATTTGTATGGTTTTACGTCTGGGTTTGACTTCGTTGCTTGTCCGTATTTGCTTAAAATAGTGGAGACAATATTCATTTGATTTGAAAGGGCCTTCTTATTGTTAAAGCCACCATTTCATCTCAGGGAGAAAGGTGTTTTCATTGACCCCTCTCTTTATTTACTCTTCATTTAATGTTTTTACCATTAGATCAACTTTTAATGATTGATATTTAATGATAGATATAAAAATATTACTATAACTTAAAATATAATAAAAAACTATTATTAAATCTCAACCATTAAAAGTTGATCTAATGGTAAAAACATTAAATGAAGAGTAAATAAAGAGAGAGGTCAATGAAAACACCTTTCTCCCTTAGATGAAATGGTGTCTTTAACAATAAGAAGGCCCTTTCAAATCAAATGAATATTGTCTCCACTATTTTAAGCAAATACGGACAAGCAACGAAGTCAAACCCAGACGTAAAACCATACAAATAAATTCAACAAATACAACCCCTTTTATTGTAATCTAGCTTACAATATATTTCTTCTAGACATATATAAACTTAAAACGAACAAATTAATATATAATGAACAAAAATCAGATTAAGATATATATATATATATATATATGAGGTAATCGCCCTATATATGAAGCCTTTTTTTGTTTCCAGTTTTCCTTTGTATGGCAAGCCCCGTCGATCCATTATCAACTTCACGTCACCACTATCTGTACCAAAATTAACATAAAATTGAGTGAGCAAAATTGGAAAAAAAGAAGACAGGACCTAGAAAATTCAAGCAAATTGAGAAATGATAAATATCATATATATACTTGTTTATATGGATATTGTGATTTAAAATATATTTACGAAATGGCACAAACCCTAAGAGAGGTACGTACTTGAGATGTATCAAATATTTAGAACAGAGGCATATGCTGATGATGAAAGATAATAAGAATAAAAAAAGAGTAATTAATTATTGAATGAGTAACCTGGGAATAGAAAGAAAAGGGGCATGCATGCATCCATAACATCATCATCGACGTCCCTTGGAAAAGCCACCCTGCGATGTCGGGATTGGAGTGCCAGGTTTTGTGGGAGGAGAATTCTGAGGACGTGGCGCAGTATTTGCTGGGGAAAGAATGTTCTGCGGCTTTGGGATTTGAGTGCCATTGTTAGGGTTAGAGGCCACCTGTTGAGTCTGAGAAGTAGGTGGACTAAACATCTCCTGGGCCTTGATGCTTTTGGAACTCATAGTGATGGGGCTTAATTGGCTTTATAAGGGCAGGGATCTATAAAGAAAAGTTCTTGTTGAAGAATATTTGAGAATAGATCTTAGATGATAAGGTTGGTTTGAAGCTTGTTGATGAAGCTCATAGAGGTATATATTTATAGAGAGAAAGGGTACTAAGAAGTTGGACATTTCAGAAGGAAATAAGAAGAAACTTACAGAGAACTTTTGGGGAAAATTCTGAAGCAGCTTGGGTGTTGAGGATGATAATAAAGAAAATATTTTCAATTATTTTATTTCTAAAATTTTGTAATGTGATTTATAATTAAGAACGCTACAACCCTATAATTTTTTTATATTATATATAATTAGAGACGGAGATAGTAAATGTCGTAATCGAGGGGATTAATAGGAACTTGCATGAATGTTAAGCTAGGAAATTTACATGGAAATGGTACAGAACTTGTACGCATATTATCTTCCCCCAACATTAATGTGAATGTAAAAAGCTTGGAAAATGCAGTGAGTTTCATTTAATTAATACGCAGAGAGAGAGAGAGAGAGAGAGAGAGAGAGAGAGGCCATATGCCCATATTGTCTGAACTCTGAAGTAGGTCCCTTGTGTTATTCTGTATTATGGAAATTCTTTTTTTAAAAAAGATGATTGGTGAAGTATAGATTATATATTTCACTTTTGGGGTGGCTTTAATTTTTATTGGCCAAAAAGGCAGAAACTTTTTTAGTACGTAGTTTGAATAAAACATGCCACTATCGTGGGACATTTCCTAAGGGTTTGTGAGAATTTCTCATATCATTGACTCTCTATCGTTATACTGCTATATATGTTGATTATTGTCGGCAAATATATATGAACATCTCCTTTTTCATAGAATTTCCTTTTCTTTTCGGGACTCAAAAAAGGTTTCTTTATCACCAATTTCGTGGTGGAATTTTCGCATTAATTGATTTTTTTCACATTCAATAGTCAATATATAAGAGATAAGCACATTATATATATCTTCTAGTGGAAGAAACCTGCGGGTGATGATGTATAGTTATCCTCAATTTTTTCTTTTCTTTTCTTTTTTTCCTTTACAAGCACATTATATATGTATATATATATATATATATATGCAATATGATGAGTTGGAGCAGGTGGAATGTGGATACTGAGCCTGGTTTACGTGCAAGACCGCTTCAAAAATTCAAACTAAATTTTACGAAACAACATGCGTACAAGACCTTGAACAATACATCCATTGAATGATAGAAAAAAAAATAATGGTATATCTATCCTAATTAAGAAAGCATTTTAAAAAATTATATAAACACCTCTCAACAATTTCAAATTGCGACAAATCCATATTTAATTTTTTTCCTCCACAACTAAATTACCGTACGTGTTTAGGACATATGACATCACATTCATTTGTTGAATTCTCAATTTTCTATTCATATATATAGTAATAACCAGGGTTCACGAACCTGGACCAAACCGGCCCAAAAACCAGTGAACCGGCTGGTAGACCAGTACAGTCCGGGTTCCTATTTAAAAATTTTTTTAATGTTTTTTAGAACTTTATATTAATTAGTCTAAAATCTTCAATTTTTCACCGGTTTAGCCCCGATTTAGTTCCGGTTTGGCCTAGATCTAACCCATTGACCCTTAACTCAGTACTCTGATTGGTTCAGTACTCGGTCCGGGTTCATGAACCTTGGTAATAACCAAACTAGACAGGGCCTGTGAAACATGAAATGGCTAACCCATTGTGATCCACCAACAACTAATGTGATGTTAACTAATTAGATCAGATAGCTCCAACAGAAACTATTCTCAAAGTCACTCACCATCCCTATAACATAATCAACTACTACATGTCGCATCAAGAACGTTTGACCAAAAGTTCAACTACTTTTCGTTTGCTTGTTTAGATCACGTAGTTTTTTTTTTTTTTGTCTTTGTCATTACCCTTCGTGCTTTGATCTCGTTGGTACGTTCATGGCCTTGTTGATCTCCTGTTTGTGTGTGTATGTATATCTTTAGAACCGATGACTGATTTTCTTCGTATATAATCAATATAAGTGTGTATTCAAAACTTACAATAAATTTTGTTTTATTAGTTGCTTTTTTGAGCGCTTAGCGGCTAAGAAGATTCAGTTTGCGACAACACTCCCTCCCTCTTTGAAGCTGAAGGCATATTTACTATGAGGGATTTGGAGGAGAGGGGAGAGGAAGAAATTTTTTTATCAATTGTATTTAAGAAAATTGGAAAAGTGAGGTTACGATTCAAAATTTTAATAAAGAGAATGTGTAAGGTAAAAGAGTAAAAAAAAAAAAAATTGATTAAAAACTTCTAACTCTACTTCTCTTTTTTTTTTTAAAAAAAAAAAAACCAACTCAAAAATATTTTTTCCACCGCTCACTTCCCTTCCTCTCCCCTCATACCAAACAAGCCCTTATAGATGGGGATCTGAGTTGGAATTTGGAGGCAGGTTGATTCTTTTGTTCAAATCCAAACGTCTAGGGTCATCACATGTGTGAATATATAACTATTGTATGAAATCCAATTTTGAAACATGGAAATGAATTGGAAGTGTCACCCAGCGATCGTTAAGGTATTTGCAGAGAAATTTGTTCCATTCATTTATTAATGTAATCGAAAAATTAAAACCAACGTTGCACGTAAATGAAACTCTTAACGTTTGAAGACGCAATTTAAATTTGGACCATTGACGGACCAGATTTAAATTTTAACTTCTTAATTAAAATTATATATATATATATTTAAAAATATGGATACAATTCAATTCTTAACTTATGAATAGCATGAGTTTTTTTAGAGATTTTATATTTTATGTTGATATTTATTATTTTAACACCATATATATTGCAAAATTTACCAAGATATTTCTGTTTTATTTTCATTAATTAATAATTTTCTATGAACTTCCTAGCATTTTTCAGTTTGAGGATGATGAGAACAACGAAATGTAAACGTGTACTGATTACCTAGACCAAGAAATTTATTGATATATCCTATATAATCATTTGACGTGCTTATTGAAATTAGAAATTAAGCTTTTCATAATGCATTCCTCAATGACGAAAATATTCATCATTAGGCGATATTATGTATATTTTGATAAATTAATCGTTTGTCTAAAAAGTTAGGTTTGAAGACTTAAGATCGATCATTGAACTCATTGTTTATTACTAGTTTCTAAAAGGTCGATCGTCCCTAAATCTCTAGAAACTTCACGCTTTTTCAAACATAAATGCACGCATAAGGGCTTCATGACATGTTTTAGTCAAAAGGGTTCAAAAAAATTAGGCGGCTTTAAAAGTGTGAATATGTCGTCTAATGTCGGAATAATTAAAAGGGAGAATTGTTAAAAAAGACCTTATTGGTAACTTATTTGTCAAATGGGACCTGGAAAGATATCTGCACATGAAGGGAAGATTTTTGCACACTTATAGGGTAGAATTTTGCACACAGGGAAGATCATCTACACACTAGAGAAGATATTCTGCACACATGAAAGATAATCTACACACAAAGGTCCCATTTGGCAAATAAGTTGCCAATGAGGGATTTTTTTCACAATTTTCAGTAATTAAAACTATTTAATTATAAGTAATCAATTCTTTTCGTCCACTGGATTAGCAATACCGTGTTAAGTGCCTGTGGCGTCCTATTTAATACCACTCTGATCCTATTTATAAGTCTTTTTTGACTAAAACATTTGGTCTTATTTATAAGTCCAGTTTCAGGGTAGTAAAGGTATTTTGTACTTTTTTATTCCTACTAATTGCAATAAACAAAAGGAATTTATTCATGTTGACTTTTGGAACCAATTATAAATAAGGGTGAAATTGGAAATTTAGTTCATAGTTAATGAGTTAACTAACTCTCCTTGGTATAAGAGAATTAGTTAAATAGGACTTATAAATAGGACCATGTTGATCTCTATTTTTTTTTCTTAACATTAATAGTAGGATTTGTGCTCATACCTCGATAACAAGGAAATACTATCTTATGTTCATAATATGAGTCACTTCTAAAATATTTGGTCTGCAATATGAGTTACTTTAACAGTAATTAATGCTTAAATGTAGCTATTTATATTATTCTCTCTTTTTCAAAACTTCATTTAATATTGAAAAAAGTTATAAAAAAATTACTAATTATGAATGCGGCAGCTCACCCTCGCGGGATCGCGATCCATTGTCCCGGCCATTGTAGCATGTGTGTCGCCCAGGGCATAAGGGGCATGATGACTTGACGTCATCCTTACCTTCCTCCGGCTTATCACCGGCAGTCTGCTCAGGGTTCCAAACTCAACGTTGGCAACTAAACACGAGGGTTGCGCTCGTTGCGGGACTTAACCCAACACCTTACGGCACGAGCTAACGACAGCCATGCACCACCTGTGTCTGCATTCCCGAAGGCACCCCTCTCTTTCAAGAGGATTCGCGGCATGTCAAGCCCTGGTAAGGTTCTTCGCTTTGCATTGAATTAAACCACATGCTCCACCGATTGTGTGGGCCCCCCTATGACACGGAGATCGAGGATGATTTCCTTGCCACCATAAGGGACGATTGAAGAAGATTTGCATAGAAATTCTGAAGTAGCGAAGGATTGTGGTACAAGTAATTAGTCAACAATAATGTTGATTATTTATTGCTTTACAGCTTGAAAATTTAATTGCCTGAATTCATGGGATTCTTCCGTCCTCTTTGCCGTCTCTATGACCAAACCTACCAGTTGCTTTTGCTCCATTTGCTCATCAACATCGTCTTAATTAGTCGAGTGCATCCCATTTCATATATCTCTATATTAATTAGTTGTGTTTATGTGATTAATCTCTTGGACTTTAATTTTGGCATGATTAATTGGGTTAAAATGTGTTATTACTTATTAGGACTTGGGAGTGTCTTTGCCTAAGGCCAGAATAGCAAGGCAGCAGAGACGCACTCGGATTGGGATCTTTTCATCGATCAAGACCTTGTTACTTTGTCAAGGGCTTAACAAATAAGTACTCCCTCCTGTCACTAATATAACACATATTTAGAAAGTTGATCTTAGTCTTAAATATATAATATTCATATTTGTCAATATTTTCTCAATTTACCTCTATTGATACTCCTTCAACAATAATCAAGAAAAAGATAGAATAAGAGAATTAAGGAATGTGACTAAGGTGCTTTAGAAAATGCATGTTATATTGACTAATTTAACTACTTTCCTTAATCTAATTAAATTACATAAATATGCCTTATATTAAGGATCAGAATGAGTACTTTGATAGGACTGAAATTGATTAGTTTGTGTCCTAAAGAGTGAGCTAACTAAGCTTGCTTTCAAAATTAATTCATGCGATAGGTACTCTTAAGTGGTGGTTATATAAAAACTTAAACACACTTGCTAGGATTATAGGAGGTGCTTAAGCATTGATTGTCGCTGTAGTATAGTGGTGAGTATTCCCACCTGTCATACGGGTGACTTGGGTTTGATCCCCGGTAGTTGTGCCATTGCTTTGACACAACCTTAGCTAACTCGGGGTCAAATCACAATTAACCACATGCACACAACTCGGGATTGTTCTCTTATCAAGAAGCCTTTTATTTTGATTCCCTAGGTTAGACTAAATGCTAAAAACATGGTTAGAAGTGGGATTTGAAATTGGTTTTTCTCTAAATCAAAATTCATGAAAATAAAACTATTACTAATCTTTTTGGTATTTTTGGAAAACAATAAAGAAATTATTTGGATAAAAAAGAGATTATAAGATAAAATGAGTCTTGATAGCAAATTTAGTGACTTTTCAAGCTTCTTAAAATATTTTGGGAGTTAATTTTAGATCAAATCAAATTAAAAACCTTAAACAATCACATTTGGTCCAATCTACCTAATTAATAACTAATCTTATAATCACATTCATAGTCATCTCTTAGATTAATTGTTAAAACTCACTTCATGTCTGTTGAAAATTACTTACTGCACTTGCTTCCTCTTAATTGAGAGCACAATCACAACGCTCAAATTGAATTAAATCCATCACACACACTAGTCATCATGAGAAATACTTATATACTTTGAGAGTGCCACGTCATCTATACTCTAACCAATTAAAATATAACACCTACCCTAATTTTAATCCTAGTTGTCCCTCTATTTTTTCTGAAAGAAAAAAGAAAAAATAAAACCCCTCCACCAACCCATGCGCCATGCCCTTCATCCTCAATACCCTCCCTGCACATCGACCTCTCCTTCCTCTCCATCTTCTTCCCCACTATTTTTTTTCTTTTCTTTTTTACCATAAAAAAATAGAGGGACAACTAGGATTAAAATTAGATTAGGTGTTATATTTTAATTGATCAGAGTATAGATGATGTAACACTCTAAGAATATGTAAGTATTTGCATAACCTCATTAATTCAAAAAGAAATAAGCTAAAAAAAATTCAAATGTACCAATACGAAATTCAACAAAAAAACAATCCATCGTAGATAAATAATCATTCATCTAAATCTCAAAAACACACGTATACCAATACACAATTAATCCAAACAGAACATAATGCATAAATTGAGCTAAAACTTAGCAAAGCCATTAAAGATCAGTAAAAGACTGAATTTCAAAGAGAAATTGCTATGTGTACTGTCGGTCAGGTTGAAAACAGAGGATCTGGGTAGTCAAATAGTGGTGAATTGGAAGGCAAAGGAGTATGTGGTGGTGAAAATGGAAAAGAAACAGAGGAAGTAGTGGAATGTGTGAGGACAACTAAGGTCACCGGTGGAAGAGGAGGAGAAGGTTGGTTTCGGTGAACGGCGGAGCTAGTGGTGATGAGAGAGAAGAGGCAGGACGGACTTGATGCCGGTGTAGTCAGAACGGAGGAAGACGGTGGTGATGGAGAAACCGCCGGCCAAGATTCTTATCTGAGCATCTCTGGATTTCCACTTCCCTCTTCCAAACTCGCACGGCCTCCTTCTTTCTCTGGTCTGTCATCTCCAAGTCCCAGCTGGCTCCGACTGTGATGACCGCGGAGATCGACGCCGTACACGGTGGTGGTGTGAGCTTCGTTCTCCCTCTCTTTTTTCTCCGATTTCCTCCTCTTTTCTCCGTCTTTCTTTCCTCAAAACTCTGTCGAGTCTCACGGCCCAATGATGAAGGTTTCGGTGATGATGGCGAGTGAGGATCAAGAGGGTCGACGGAGGTGGTGGTCGACGGTGAAGAAGGCAGAAAGTGATGGTGGTGGTGCTTGGTGAAGTCGTTCGAACCTCCTCCTCTCAAGCTCTCCGACTATCAGCTCTGTCTTCTCCAGTCGCGGCGCTACACTGTGATGCTCCCACCCTCTCTGGGTCGGGTCGGCCTTTTGCTGAAAAAGGTCTTGGTCAAAATAGGTTTTGACCAGGGACCTATGTTAAAATTTTAAAAGTTCTTTAGGAGGGACTAAATGTACAATTTTGAAACATTTATAGGGTAAGCTGTAATTATCAAAACTTTTGGGAACTTTTCTGTGATTTTCGTTAGCCACTTTTCTTCACAATTTTGTAATTTTCAGAAATTCTAGGCCCTATTTTGTAACTTTCCTAAATCCTTAAAAATATTAATTTTGACTCTCCAAAATCTCAAATTTTCTTCTTAAACACCTGTAATACAAAACTAAGCATAAGGTAGCATTAAAAGATCAAGACATTATTTGCATGAATAATTAACAAATTATTATCATTTTTTCCCTAATTACAATTAATTCAATACAAATATTCTTAACTCAAATTAGTACTTAATAATACAATAATGTCCCAGGAAATGCATTAAAAATCACAATTTAATTAGGAAAAATATATAAAAATATGGTTTAATCAAATATGCTATTCTAGTCATTTATGAAGTTAGGATTGTGTCCCTAACCCACTCCAAGAGTTAACCTTCTCATTGATACATTCACTCAACCATTTCAACTAGTAACTAGAAGACTCATAAATAGAATAGCTTAGTTATTATTTTATATAGTTTAATCCAACTATAGACTCAATTGGTATATATCCATCTTAATTAACTCGGGATCCCTTGTCCAAATTTATCACTTATTTCAGTCTTTAATATAAGACCCACTTTAATTAAGAAAAAACTATAAATTAGACCTTATAATAAGAATCGGAAGTAGAACTATGTTAAAGTGATCAAGTCTCAAAAAAAAACATGCCATATGCCGCTCCTTATACTATATAGGAAGTGCATTACCCCCCTCTATTTATACAGAATATGTCCTCTGTGTATTGATTTGTTAACTTTAACATTACAATAAATGTCATAATTCTTCATTATATTTTCATGCATATCAGAGTACTAGGATTTTCTTGTTTTCTTAGTAAAAAAGGGTATGCGTATATGTTATATTAGAGCCCAAAAGAAGAAAAAAGAAGAATGAACCCGATAGTGATAAGTGTATATAGAATGGGGATCATCCACCTGAATCTAAGTAGGTGGCCTAAGAATCGCTACTACAGAATTTGCCATATTTACACTTAATGGTTAAAGAAAACACAGTCAAATATCATGAGGTAGAGATGAGGAAAACCATTACTTGATGGTTAATTATACTAACTGTCAGCTAACTTGTTAAAACAAGTAGCTTTTGTGACGTATGATCATTGCTTGAGAACTCTGTTATATTAAAAACTACCCTCTGAGATAGATTGTTCCTTGTAAAAAAGTTCGGATGAGTATTTGTTTAGAGTATATATGGCACATCCATATTTGAGGGGTTTTTCTTTTTTGGGTTGGGGAGGGGGGGGGTCAAAAATCAGTAAATTTGTACAGTACAAGTGAATTCTTCAGCGAATTGATACTTCTAAAATTCATATTGGGGTAACTAATGATCTTGATAAAGTAACAATAATCTTGTTCAAGTACATGATAGGCTTGCTTTGTATTTACATTGTTATTGGTGAGTTAAGCAGAATTTAAGGAGAAATTTTGGGGAATATTCCGAACGAAGCAGCGTGCGTAGGATATTTCCGTGGTTCGCTGGCTGAACCAGCTGCTTCATTGATTGAAGCTATATAGTGTGAAACGGAACGTGGGAAGGAATAAATGAAAAGTTAAACCTAATTAATTAATAGGAAGGCTTGAAGATTGAAAATTAAAGATAGATGGAGGGACATTAATCCAAGACGACTTGGCTGTGGCAGCTGCAATTTTGAGGCATACCACTCTGATCCTATTTATAAATCCTTTTTGACTAAAAAATTTGGTCCTATTTATAAGTCCAGTTTTAGGGTAGTAAAGGTATTATGTACTTTTTGACCCCTGCTAATTGCAATAAACAAAAGAAATTTATTCATGTTAACTTTTGGAACCAATCATGAATAAGGGTGAAATTGGAAATTTAGCTCATAGTTAATGAGTTAACTAACTCTCCTTGATATACGAGAATTAGTTAAAAGGGACTTATAAATTGGTTCAGAGTACTATAGGGTTTGAGTCATGTTCACCGTCTTCGACCACTCCTTGTTCAAACTTGAAGTGTGGAAGCAAATGTTGGATGGTGTAATCAAGAGGCGATATATATGGAAAGAAGCACTTTAATGCAAGGAACGAAAAACTAGACCGGTCAATGAATCGGTTACAACACAGGTTTAAGGGTTAATGGGTCAACCGGGGTCGGACTGGAGGTTGGACCGGACATATTAAAATATTATAATTTAATTGATAATAACAAAATAAAAATATCAAACATCATTCATAAGTCTCAATTGAAATATATTACTCAAATGTCTTACATGATTTTAGTATAAAATGGAGATTTCAAGGTACCTTTAAATTATATTTTGTCTTGTTGGATGTTAAGCACAATTTCGCCCAAAAAAAAAAAAAAAAAAAAAACTTAAGCACAACTTTTCCAAAACATAATCATTTCTTGAAAAGAGAAAAGATATTCACATACCACTCTGGTCCTATTTATAAGTCCTTTTTAATCAAAAGTTTTGGTCCTATTATAATCCATTTTCAGGGTAGTAAATGCATTTTGTACTTTTTTACCCCTATTAATTGCAATATAAACAAAAGGAATTTATTCATGTTGACTTTCAGAACCAATCATAGATAAGGGTGAAATTGGAAATTTAGCCCATAGCTAATGAGTTAACTAACTCTCCTTAGTATGTGAGAATTAGTTAAAAGGGACTTATAAATAGGATCAGAGTGGTATCTATAATAATTTTCTTTTAATAATAAATAAATATCTCTATGACAGCACTTTTGATGTAACAAATATTTTTTAATAATTTTTTAATAACAAAATGGCAATAGCCTAATAGGTGTGTGGACGTATGGTTATCCAAATTCAAAAAAGTTTGCCAAAGTAAAAAAGAGAGAGGAGCTAACATGCTATGGGCAATATTTTTCTTGATTAATGATTTCGTGGCTTTTCTCTCTCCCTCCCTGCATCCCCTTTCTCTCAGTCACTTCAGAGTTCAGTCGAGCCTCTTTCTCTCTTTATATGAGCAATATTTTCCTTACCAACCTGTTATTTGCAAGATTGGTAGGTTTTCTATTATTTTTCTTTATTCTTTCATCCTCCTTTATTCTGTTTCTCTTCTCCGTATTCTTCTATTTTTTTTCCAGTCATCTTCTTCATTTCTCTTCGGGCTTGTAGTTGTATGCTGAGATCTAGGTAAAAAAACATCTTCTTCTTCATTTCTCTTCGTCACTCGCTGCCGTCACAGCCGTTCATCGAGAGGGCACAAGGTTGCCATCGTCGTCAGACGCTGGGCTAGGGCACGGGGTCAGGGAGGGAGCTTCAATGTTCCACTTTGCTTCTGCCAGAACTTAGAATGAGTTTCCGATATCTGATCTGAGTTTCAGCTTTTTTTTTTTTTTTTAATTATGCACCCAAAAAGACATCATTTTGGGGCAATTTTTGTTGACTCGGGCAAACCGCCTGACTTGGCGGTTTTCCCGAGCCAACCAAAACTTTGCTGGGCCGACTCGGTCAAGACCGAGTCAACCTTCCCCCTTCTCAAGCGTTAGACCGAACTGGACTAGGGACCAGTTTGCCAGTTTTCCGGTCGGACCGGCCGTGCGGTCCGGTTTTTTGTTCCATGCTTTAATGCAGTATATGTTGGATGGAGCAGGTTAAATGGAATCTTTTTTAGACGCGTCTATTTTTTTCCTTCCGACTAAACACCCCTAAAAATTTATGCATTACATAAAATTTTTATATATTGCTTCTATGATATCCCTCCCCTCTCCTAACTTTAATTTATATTTTATAGTTTTAAATCCTATTTTGACACATTTTTCACAAGATAAATTACCCTTCATCAATATAAATGTCTATACAGTAAAATTTTAAATACTTTTTACCTTTTAGTTTTAATAAAAAAATTTATGTTTTTCAAAAAGGAATATGCATTCTATCTTATGAATATGAATAAATCCGTTGTATAAAGTTAAGGGATTTTTAAACTTAATTCTATTTTTTTAAAACATTTATTCAAATTAATTGCATTACAGAATTATGATTTCAATGTTAAGGTATGAAATTTACAGAGAAATGTTATGGAACTTGTATATTAGTTCCTCTCAACATTGTAAAGTTAAAAATTGGGAAAATTGATGAATCCCTATTTTATAATAATGATTTTTATATCTTATTTTGAGATGTTAATATTTCCATTGAGCTTGATAATTGTATTTATATCTTATTTTTAGATTTTAATATTTCCACTGAGATAAGACTTTATTATTGTTGTCGTATAGCTAGACTCTTTTCAAAACTCATTTTCAATAATCCTTCATTTTTCAGACATAAATAATATTCATTAGGATATCTTCTCAATACTAAAGAATAGCTTTGGTACAAGAAAACACTTCACTCATTTCTCTCACTAACTTGTATAGGCATTTCAATTTGATTGAAAAGTCTAAGTAGCTGATCTCCTCAAGAGAATATGATATATGTTGTGATTCTCTGCATTGCATTCACAAATCTGGTTGATTTGACTACCAATGATGGGTGAGATAAACAATGCAGTGAGTTTCATTTAATTAATGGAGTTAATTTCCACACACAAGCTAAGTACACTTCTATCAGGCTTCCTCAATTTTCCCCTTTCCCCAGCTTAAGGACTAAAATGGTAATTAATTGTGTAGAATATATATGTATGTGTGTGTGTGTGTGTGTATAGGTTAGGTTTCAGCAAGATTATATATATAGACCCTAACGATACCAAAGCACTATGCGTAGTAATCGAAGTGGAGGAAACGGATCGGAAGGAAGTTTGAATGAGTTGAAGGTTGAGTTGATCTGGAAAAATTAGAAGGAAAATAAATTGAATGGAGGTACTCTAATCGGGAAGTTGATGTCTGAGAAAAACATGAATATGCCAACGGTGATTCAGATGATACGAAAAGGTTGGAACCTTGAGAAGAGAGAGGATTTGGAGATTGCAAAGATTGATCACAAATCGTTCATATTCGAGTTTAGACGCAGAGCTGATTATTTGAGGATTTTGCGTGGGAGACATTGGTCAATCAATGGAGTGTTGCTAAATATACAACGGTGGGAGGACGATATGGTAGTTAGTAAGGCTAAATTTAATTTTTGTCCATTTTGGATTAAGTTTCACGATCTGCCACCTGCAGTTATGGATATTGAGAATGCGATCAGATTAGGCAAGAAGATTGGAGAGGTGGTTATGGCTGAGGATCCACGGATGGATGGTCTATTAAGGAGAAGCTTTCTGCGTGTGAGAGTGCTAGTGGATCTCAAGAAGCCATTAGTGACAAGAATATGGACTCCAAGGCCCAAAAAAGATCCAATAAAGATAAAGGTATGCTATGAAAGGTTACAGAAATTTTGTTTTGCTTGTGGTAGAAGGTCACAATTTGAGAGTATGTCCTTATAGAGAGGGAGAGAAGTTAGAACTTGTGGCTGAATATGGAAATTGGTTGAGTATTTAGGCTGCTCGATGGATGGAAGGAGCTGTGAGGACAATAAAAAGTGACTGGGAGGAATTAGAAGGAGAGGTTAAAACAAAAGTTTGGCTAAATTGTGTAGAGGAGAAAGGTAAGAATGAGGGGGCAATAAAGAATATGGGAAAGGGTAAGGAGGCTGATGAAAGGGTGAAGTTAAGTTTGGCACAGGGGGGAAGTGTTGAAGTAGAAGAGAAACTTGTACAGTCTGCCAAAGATGGATTGCAGAAGGAAATGATGAATCTAAGTAATGAATCATGCATGAAGGTGATAAATGAAACAAATAAGGAGGAATTAGTGTGTGGTGGAGAGGATGAAATAAAGAGATTTAGGAGGAGGAAAGGAAAGATTGATCACGTTAGTTCTCCAAAAGATAGACATGAGGATGAATCAAATACTATATGGAAGCATCTCACCAATGTCTGAAGTATTGGCGAGTATTAAGAAGTTTGGGATAAAAAGGAGGGGTGAAGGTGTTGGTGATGAAAGGGATTTAAAGAGGAGGAAGCTTGATTTTAAAGAACTAGTTGAGAGTTCTCCTCTAGTAAAACAGGCTGACCAAAAGGGTGGGGCGAGAAGAAGTAGTAGAGTTGGGAGAATGAAGTTAAAACAAGGTAGAATGGTATGCAAAGGTGTGGGTTGTTGTGATAGTGAGTCTAGGGGAAGTGCAAAGAGCAATGATTTGCTATCTAACAAAGGAGCAATAATGGCAGAAATTGTTGGTGCTGATAATGGTGGTGGTGACTGGCCAAAATAGTCACCACAGAACTATGACTGTTATAGCATAGAACTGTCAGGGTTTTGGTGCTTCCCTGACATTTAGGAATCTAAAAGAGGCATGCAGGATCCATAAGCCAATTTTAGTATTCCTAATGGAAACAAAAAAGCATCAGAATTACATGGAGGAAATTAGAAGGAGTTTGGGTTTTTAGGAAAAATTATATGTTGATCTAAGGGGAAGGAGTGGTGTCTTGGCAGTTTGGTGGAAGGAGGAATTGGTTTTTCATGTGGTATTGGTAACCAATAATATCATTCATGCGAGAGTAGAATGTGCTAGTGAGGATATCCCTCAATATCTCACTTTAGTGTATGGTCCACCAAAGGAAGATGAGAGGGGGAGAGTTTGGGAAAGAATGGTAAGAATCTCAAAAAGTGTGGATAATTCTTGGTTGTGCATGGGAGATTTTAATGATATATTAGATCAGAGTGAGAAGATGGGGGGAATCCAAGATCTACAAGAAAAATTTTGAGGTTTCATGAGATGCTTAATGATTGTGGATTTATGGAAATTGAGTTTAAAAGGGTGAGATTTACTTGGTCGAATGGAAGGTTAGGGGAGGATCACATCAAAGAAAGAATTGACATGGCTTTTGGAAATGGTGAAATGAGAGTAAATTTTCCACGAGCAGTGGTGTTTCATTGGGAGCCTGTTGGTTCAAACCACCATCTTTTGGTGGTTGATCTTAATTACCAATAGAAAAGATCTCCTAAACCTTTTAGGTTTGAAGCAGTTTGGTGTGAGCATGAGGAGTTTGGCCAGGTAGTAAAGGGTAGCTGGGAAAGAAGGGAGATTGAAAAAAATAGGTATGTTGAAAAATTAGTAGGAAAATTGAAGATGTGTGGCAGGGACTTAAAGAGGTGGAGTAAAAAAAGCTTTTCCTAACAACAGGAAAAGAATTGAACTGTTACAGAAACAAATAGAAGAATGTAACAGTGGTGTGTTAACTAAAGAAAAGTATCAAAAAAGGCAAGAGATTGCTAAGGAAATGGAAATGGTGTGGAGTTTGGAAGAGAAATATTGGAAGCAACATTCATGAGTGAGTTGGTTAAAGGAAGAGGATAATAATACTAAATTTTTTCATCTTAAATAGTCCTGAGAAGGGCTAGAAATAAGATCCTGAGATTAAAATCTGGGAATGGAACTTGGATGGAGGATGAAGGGTTGATAGCCACTGAATTTACCAACTATTACCAGGACCTCTTTAGTGGATTAGATGTAAAGAATATGACTGAAGCTCTTAGTTATGTGGACTGTAAGGAAAGTGAGGAAGATAATAGATTTTTGTTGAGGCAAGTAACAAGGGAGGAGGTGAAGATAGCTTGTTTTTAGATGGGTGGTGGTAAATCTCCAAGTCCGGATGGTTTTTCAGGAAGATTTTATCATTTTTCTTGGGATGTGGTAGGTATGGAGGTATATGAAGTTGTAAGAAGGTATATTGAAGATGGTGAGATGCTGGATCCAATAAATAATACAGATTTAATGATGATTCCTAAAGTGGATAGGCCTGAATGGGTAACTCAGTATAGACCTATTAGCCTTTGTAATTTCTATTACAAGGTTATCTCTAAGGTATTGACAAATAGAATGAAGGCTCTTATGGCTAAGGTAATCTCTGAAAGTCAATGTGCTTTTGTGGAAGGAAGAATAATTCATGATAATATCATGATAGCACATAAGGCTTTCTATTATCTTAAACGAAGAAAAAGTGGATTGAGGTTTGAATTTTACCTTAAAATGGATATGAGCAAAGCCTATGATAGGGTTGAATAGGATTTTTTGGAGGCTATTTTGAAAAAAATTGGATTTGATCTGAAGTGGGTTAAGTGCATCATGGGGTGTGTTAGATCGGTGAGATACTCTATAATGTTGTCTGGGAAGAAAATTGCTGGAATAGAACCTAATAGAGGGGTGAGACAAGGTGATCCTCTTTCTCCTTATCCGTTTATTTTGGTTGCTGATGTGCTCTCTAATATGATTAGAAAGAATGTTGAAAGAGATGAATTGGTGGGAGTGAAATTGGCCCCAAACAGTCCAATTTTGTCCCATTATTTTTTTGCTGATGATTCCTTATTCTTTATGAGAGCTACAAGGAGAAATTGCAGGAGGTTAATGAGGATCTTTAATGTATATGCTAAGGCTTCAGGTCAGCAAGTAAACCTGGATAAGTCGGGTATTTTTCTGCTAATACTTATGAGAATAGGAAGAATGATGTTTGTAGGTGGTTGGATATTAAAGAAACAATTGAGCCTAGAGAGTATATGGGTTTGCTTATTCTTTGGGGTAGATCCAAGGCTGAGTCCCTTGCTTTCATAAGGGAAAAAATGATGAAGAAAATACAGAGCTGGAAGCATAGATTTTTAACTCAAGCTGGGAAGGAGGTCTTAATTAAGGCTGTTGCAAATGCAATGCCAGTCTATCACATGGCTTGCTTTAAATTTCCATTGAAAACCTATAAAGAACTTGATAGGATGATATCAAACTTCTAGTGGGGGAGGGGATTGGAAGGAGATGGTATTCATTGGAAAGCATGGGATTTAATGTCTAAGTAGAAAAAATCTTGTGGCATGGGGTTTAGGGAATTTATAGAATTCAATCATGCTTTATTAGCAAAGAGTGCATGGAGAGTGATTAATAATCCTTATGCTTTTTGGGTGAGATTATTAAAAGGCATATAATTTCCTAAATCTGATTTTTTGAAGGCAAAGAAAGGTGGGAAGGCATCTTGGGGATGGTCTAGCCTGTTAGAAGGAAGGGATGTATTGAAGCTTGACTTAATATGGAGGATTGGTGATGGGAGGAGGGTTAATGTGTGGAAGGATTGGTGGGTTGGTGAGGTGGCTTTTAGGGACTCTGGGGAGGAATCAGACTTATTGGTGTCTGATTTAATACACAATGGAGAGTGGAGAGAGGAGTTGCTTGAAAATCTATTTGATGATGATATTAGATTGAGAATTAAGCATATTCCTATTTCTAACTCTGGGAGGAAAGATGAATTGATATGGAAGGGATGTTGGAGTGGTGTTTACTTAGTGAAGGTTGGTTATGCACTACCGAAGAAAAGGAAGAAGTGTTCTAGAAGCTTCAAACCTGAATCTTCATACTCAATTCCTGATGATTTATGGAAAGATATATGGTAATTGAAGGTTCCTCCAAAAATTCAGCATTTTTTGTGGAGAGCAGTGAATGGGTGCTTGGCCACTAGAGAGAAATTATTTAGAAGAAAGTGTTCAAATGATTCAGTCTGTTACATATGTGAGAATTCTGATGAGATAGTGGAACATTGTCTTTTGTTATGTGAGTGGACTAAAAGGATTTGGTATGGCTCTCCTTTGAATTTTTGGATTGAGGCAAAATCTGTCACAAGGTTTGAGGAGTGGTTGTGGAATTTGTTTGGAGGAAAGTATGGTTTGGGGGAATTTCAAAAGGCAATAGTGGCTTCAATTTGCTGGAATGTTTGGAAAAGAAGATGTTGTGTGGTTTTTTAAGAGATAGCTGAAAATCCAGAGCAAACTCTACAAGCTGCAATTGTGCTGGTTGAAGAATTCTGGATGGCTAACGGTTGGATGAAGGAGAAGGAGGAAAGGAAAAAATCCAATTCAGCAAGTAGCTGGAAAGTACCTAATACTGGTGTAATAAAGGTAAAATTTTGATGGTTCTTTTGCTAGTAAGTATGGTAATGCTGGTATTGGAATCATTTTCAAGAATCAAATGGGATTGATAATGAATGGATATTCAGGTTCTGTGAGAGCAACTTCTGCTCTTATGGCGGAAGCTCTAGCTGCTAGACATGCTGTTGAAATTATAAAACAATTTGATGATGGGTGTTTTATTAGAAACTGACTGTGAAGTATTGTATAAAGCTTTGTGTAGTGGTGAGAGTAGTATATGCGAGTGGAGATGTCAAACTATAGTGAAGGATGTTCTGATGCAATTGAGTTCTTTAGAAAACATTGAGATTAATGTTGTTCCTAGAACTCAGAATAAAGCTGCAGATTGGCTTGCAGTTGCTAGCTCAAAGGGGGTGTGTCTTGATGACTGGGTCAACCGACCCCCACCTCCTCTTGCCATGATAGTGGATTGTGACAGGGTTCAAAAGGCAGAGATCTCTCCAAATGCTCATCGCAATGATAAAGTTGGTATTGGCTGAGCATATTACTATTGATATATGTTGATATAGTAGATATGTGCTTTCCAGTTTTTCTTTTTCCTATGTTGTATTTTGTTTTTGTGAGTTTTTGTGGGTTAGGATGTATTCCATAGGTTTTGTTTGAGTGGTTTTATTTGGCTTCGGCTATTAGTGTTTGTAATTGTTTTGTTTGGTTATTAATCAAATTGACTGTGTTTGGCGAAAAAAAAATTACCATTTTTGAAAAAACATGTTATAAAAAAAATATTAAGGCTTAATTATGCAGTTTTTCTGGACCTTACAAAATAAGTTATATTGCAGTGCTATCTGTGTTCAAGAGTACAAAGAATTTTTTTCCTCATCACCTGCTTTCAAAATTTTTTAAATTGAACGTCATAGTCATGAACCAGGCCTCGTATAATTACAGGCGAAAGAGGAAACAAGTCTACTGTTCTCCCTCGTAGAATAATAGCACATAGGCTTGGAAGAAATTAAAACAAATTAAAGACTTGAGAATAATCAGGTACAATGAACTGGATTGACAGACTAGACTTTACCACAAATAACCTAGTGTGAGTGTGTGGGGGGCCCCGGGGGGGCGGGATGCACATAAGGACAACCTATCAAACTTGACGCTCAACAACAAATTTGTGATAGCTAATGAAAGAAAGAACATTCTTCTTTGCCAAGCCATCTCACTTCATGAATATATATCACTGGCACTTCACAATCTGCACAAACATGAGAACCGATATGAGAACATAAAAAAGAAGAACAAGAACTGTAACGAGGACAAGCTAAATAAGCGGCCAACTAAGATCGCATCACAAGATGGATGAGTAGTAGTTAAAAAATTGTTTATATATGAAGGTAGTTGATGATTACTATAAAATTCTTCAATAATATTGAAAATAAAGAAAAAAACATGTGAAAGCTTTCACAACACAGTAGGAAGGAGTAAATATTAATGAATCTGACAATATAATGAAATAATGATGAAAAGACTAGCTCATTGTGGTCGACTGGTGGAATATACATCCTTGGTATTTGGAATTCGAGTGCCTTGTCTGGTAGAGTTAGAGCCCTGAGTACTTGGAGGTAGCCTTGTGGTAGACGACAGAATGTTCTGAATGTTAATGCTTGAACTACTCATTCTTCTTCTTGTTCTTGGACAGTCTTAATTTGTTATGCAGAAAGATTTATGAGATTAGACAGATAGGGTTTGTTGGGATGAGAAGCTTTGAGGAATCGTACGTATTTATAGACATGACTAGACCAGACATTATATTATTATTATTATTATAAGTAGATGTTGAGAAACGTAGAGATTAATGTTGAGGAAATTTACATACAAATTCTCTCTAATTAACCGTAGGATTGGAGCACAAGCAAGTCATTTTAATTTCATTTTCCGCGGACGGTTTACTGCACGCTTCTTTTGAATTAGTCCAACATATATTGTCTTCCCATGCATCACTAAATTTCCATATGTATCTGGCAAAAAATAGAAAAAAAAAAAAGGTTTAAACAATTAAGCATAGAGTGTGAATCGCCTGAATTAATATGGGTTTTGAGTCCTCTTCACCGTGTATGACCACTTCCACTTCAAACTTACACGCTACTTTGCTACCAGTTGCGTTATTTTTTTTTTTGTTTACAAAGGCAAGCAAAGCTTGAAAGGGATAAGTCTATAGGCTAGTTCCTACAGAATGATCATGTGGTGTCAACCCACGATCCAAAGCAAAAAAGCAAAATACAATCAGTAGGGGATGACCCTAATTCCTCGTAATCATGCAGAATCCTATGCGCCTCTCTTGCCAGAAAATCTGCACATCTAATACTTTCCCTATAGGAGTGGGAAATTTCTACCTCCCAGTCGCTATAAATGAGTGATCTGGTCTCTAAGATAACATCATACAACGGATGATCAGCATCACCCCGATTGGACAAAAGGTGAATTGCCTGTAGTGAGTCCGTGAACAAACTGATTTTCTTGAGTCCCAACTGCTTACATAATAACAGACCCCGACGAATTGCATGGATTTCTGCAGCAGCTGGGAAAGTATGCCCAAGCTTCTGCTGAAATCCACGTATCCAGATACCCTTGTGATCTCGAATAACACCTCCACATGCGGCTTGACCTCCTCTCCTTACCGATCCGTCAACATCTAAGCGGAAGATTCCCGGATCTGGGGGGTACCAGCAAAGTAGTCCTCGTTCTGGAACCTGGAATATCTGATGACGAAACCTTCCGTTCTCCACACCTTCCGAGAGATGGTACATGCATCCGTGAACTATCTGTTTCGGGTTGTCCGATGTCCCTTCAAAGGCTTGACGGCACCGGTTCTTCCATAGTAGCCAGCATGTTGAGCTAAATACTTTTTGCCAAGACCATCTCGCCATCCTATTGTTACCCGGTGAGTGTTGCGCATTCCAATTGAGCCAGTCCTGCAAGTTACCAGAGAAAAACATACTATAATATAGGGGGTTAGTTAAAACTGACCACACTCTCTGAGCTTGCTCACAATCTCTCAAAATATGAAGTATGCTCTCCACACTATCACACTGGAAAGGGCAGGTGTTTAGGACGCTCGGATTGTGTCTCGCTCTTAACTCATTAGTAGGAAGCCTTTCATGGTAGACCTGCCACAGAAAGATTTTGACCCGTTCAGGAATTCCCTGGTGCCATATAGCCTGCCAGTGAGATTGGCGTCTGGAACCATGCTGATGATAAATAGCGTCGTAAGCAGATTTAACGCTGAAGGTCCCATCTGGAGCATTCCTCCAACAAACCACATCCTCTCCAGTACCCGAAGGCGGGGCCAACATCATTATTTTATCAACCACCCATGTAGGAAGGAAGGATTCCCATTTAGTTCTGTCCCAGTGGCCCGATTGGGTTACGAAAGATCTCACAGTGGCATTTACATCAACCAAGTGAACATTATGATCAATATGAAATTCTAGAGGATTATCCACCGGAGACCAGCACTCCTTCCATGCTAGGGTACTGTGACCACTTCTCAAGCATTTGCCAAGGCCTCTTTTAAAATCATCCCAAACAGTCACTATGCCACTCCAAACAGCCGATTGATTACGTCTCTTCCGGACAAGAGGATCAGTGAACAAACCACATGCGTATTTAGCACGTAAACATTTCACCCAGTAAGCATCCGGTTTCTTAATAAGACCCCAGCATAACTTCATGAGGAAAGCTTTATTTTGACAGTGTAAGTCTTTAAACCCCAAGCCGCCTTCGCATTTTCTTTTCTTTAGCACGTCCCAGGATAGAAGATGCAATTTTTTGGAGTCTTCATGCTGATTCCAGAAGAAATCACGACTAAGCTTTTCAATAGTTAGAAGAACACCTTTCGGAACGAGAACCGATTGCATCTGGTACTGGGGGATTGTCGAGAGGACTGATTTAATGAGAGTCGACCGGCCCGCCATACTAAGGAATTTGCCTTTCCAATTTGCCAATTTTATTTTAACCCTCTGTATGAGCGGAGAGAAGGTCCTCTTAACCATCCTTTTGTGTAATAGAGGAACACCCAAGTATTTGCCAAGGTCTGCAGTCAAACCGACACCAACAATCTGGCTCATTTCATATGCCCTGTTGAAATGAACATTCCTTGAAACAAACATCTTGGATTTGTTTAGATTAATCTTATGACCAGAAACTTGACAAAATAGAGCCATGACATTTCTAAATTCCGCCATATGCTCAATTGAAGCCTCTCCAAACAAAATCAGGTCGTCAGCAAAGAAGAGATGGGAAATATTAGGACCCGAGGAGCTCAATTTGAGAGGATGCCATTTTCCTAGCTCCACTTCTTGGTGAATAAGTTGCCCAAGCAGCTCCATACAAAGGACGAACAGATATGGGCTTAGTGGGTCACCCTGTCTAACACCCCTAGATGGGCGAAAACGCTCAGATGCGATGCCGTTCCAAATAATGCTCATAGAAGTGGATGATACACAGGACATAATCAGCCTGACAAAGCTAGCACCAAGACCCAAGCTGTGAAGAGTGAACTCAAGAAAGCGCCAGTCAAGCCTATCAAAAGCTTTTTCCATATCAACTTTCACTGCAACGAAACCCTTGTTACCTCTTTTAGTTCTCATAGTGTGAACTACCAGTTGCGTTATTAAAACCCTCCCCAAATAGTATTAATTCTTTTAGTCCTTCTTTTGGTTAACAACACCGTCTTAAGTGCATTCATGTGGCCTCGTTTCATATTTTCATTTATTCATGTTTTGACCAAATTGACTTCTTTCTTCCCCTTTTTTTCATTTCTCTTTCTTCTTAGTCTTCTTTTATTTATTTCTCACTTCCTTCTCTTCTCCTCTCTCCTATGAACTCGGACTTAGTTTATTTCGTTTCACATGAAATTCAGCCTCAATCTTCTTTAACCATTTAAATCAAAATACTCAAGCATTTTTTTCAATATACTGATCGTTGTTGCATGGGAGTATAATGTTTATTAATCAGATTTACATTTGAAATTAATTTAGGATTAAGGTCCAAATTTACCAATGAAGTTTTGTCCGAGGAGCGTCTAACACAAATATCTTTTAGAAGGGGTAAAAATACCAATGAACAATTAAAAAGGGGCATCCGCCACAAAAACTGTCAAGCATTTTTTCAATGTACTGATCATTTTTGCGTGGGAGTATAATGTCTATTAATCAGATTTACATTTGAAATTATTTTATTCAGTTACAACTGGTTCATGACAAATGTATAGCGTATAAATAACGATGGTCCACACAAAATAATTGAACATGTATTGACCAGTTTACGCAGATCTGTTGTTAAAAGTCAAAACTTCGGTTGTTTTATACAAAGTCAACTGAAACTTTCTTTTTTTTTGAGATACAAAGGCAAGCAAAGCTTGAAAAGTTACAAGATCAAGGGCTAGACCCCAAAGATTGTTCATGTGGCAGCAAACCACATTCTAACGCAAAAAGATTGATACATTCCACCGGCGGTGAACGTAATTCGGCATAACTCTAGGTGCTATAGTGAGCCGATCGTGCAAGGTAATTTGCACAACGAGTATTCTCCCTATATGTATGGAAAATCTTCAAGTCCCAGTCTGCGTAAATAAGGGATTTGGTATCAAAGATGACGTCGTGCAAAGGGTGGTCAATCTGACAATGTGTTGACAGTAAGTGGACGGCCTGGAGTGAGTCAGTGAACAGTCTGATTTTCTTGAAACCCAACTGCTTACAAAGGTGGAGTCCTCGATGGATTGTGTGGATTTCCGCAGCAGTTGGGAAAGAGAGTCCTAACTTCTGTTGAAATCCACGTACCCAGTTACCTTGGTGGTCACGGATGACTCCTCCACAGGCTGATAGACCATCGCTAGCAGTCGAACCATCTACGTCAATTCTAATATAACCCTCTTCCGGGGGAAGCCAGTTAAGAAGACCTCTCTCTGGAACTTGAAAGATCTGGTGATGGAAGCATCCGGTCTCCACCGATTCCGAAAGATGAAAGATGCATTTGTGAACAAGCTCCTTTGGTTTATCAGCTTTACCTTCAAATGCCTGACAACACCGGTTCTTCCAGAGAAGCCAGCATGTGGTACTAAATACTTTTTGCCATGACCATCTAGCCATTCTCTTGTTCCTGGGGGAATGCTGTGAATTCCATGTGAGCCAATCTTGCAAATTACTAGAAGCAAACATAGTAGAATATAAATGGTTAGTTAAAGAAAACCACACTCTCTAGGCCTGCTCACAGTCTCTCAGAACATGAAGGATGGTTTCTTCACTCTCACACTGAAAGGGGCAAGTGCACGGATCGCGTCAAATAATAAAGTGATAAGTAAAGTATCGTTCCCACGAGGATTTGTTTCCAAAACCGGGTCAAGTATCAATTATCGCACTTTTGCCTATTTTGAATTACACAATTATCAATGGTAGAGAGAAACAAATTTTGAAATTACAAAGAAAACAAAAACAAGTGATTCATGGACTTCAAGGATAAAATGGGAGTTAGGATTATTTTTCCCCCTTGTATTTCAAAAGTACTCAATCGAATCCCCACAATATGAGCTTCTTAATGAAATATTATGCTAGCCAAGGATATTAAATTACCTATAAGTGCTCTCTCGAGTCTCCAAATAGGTGTTTAGTTTAATTAATTCATTAATCTCTTAATGAATTAATTAATTAATTAAACCCATTTTTCATTGCAAATCCTATATGGTTATGTGAGGTCAATGAGTGTATCTCTACCTTATTGACAAAACTATCTATTCAACTCACAAATTTCAAGTTCTCACACGATTAAACTCAAGTTCTACACTCAATTTAGCCCTCTCAGGCATCTATCAAGTGAACCCAACAATCTCATTGGTGGCCAATCAACAAGAAGCATTAAGCAAAGAGTAAAATCAGCATAATCTAATCATTAATCACAAATATAGAGGGGAAATGAGTGCTTAATCCATACAAGGGTTCAAAATAATCCTAACATACATCAAAGATCTAGCTACACATGTTCATACAACCCATGAGAAAATGGGGATAAACCAGAAACACAGCAGAACATGAGGAAATAATAGCAGATGGAGAGGAAAAACCAAAAGGAGAAGCTTAGATCTCTTTAAATCTTCAATTTCTAGCTCAATCTCCACCTCCAACTCCAAACCCTAGCAAAGCAAGCCTCCAAGATAGCCTCCAAAGTCCAGAATACCCAAATTTCGGCCTAACCCTTCCTTAAAAACCCTCCACATGTGTTTCAGCAAGTAAAACACATGGTTGTATTGTTTGTCGTGTGCTTCGGCACACTATGGTGTGCGGAAGCATATGACACAGAGAATTCTGCCCCTCGTTGGCTTCAGCCAAGCACCAAGTGTTGAAGCATATCGAACAGAAAATCCAGATCTCCAACAACACAGTAACTTCCTCCTAGCCCATGAGCTTTCTTTGATTTTTTGAGAGCTTTTATGACTTGTCTTCTTCCACCTACAGAGAGGAGGTCTTTGTGAACACTTTAACTTTCACAAATAATCATAACTATATGCATTTAACTCATAATTTAGTAAAAGTTTGACTTTTCTTTTGTTCTATCACATTTTCTTGAATACTCTCTTTATATGCAAAATTTATACCCAAAAGTGAGTGAAAAGAGAAGAAAATGTGCTAGAATGTGATCGATTTCTATGAGTTAACAACTACAACCCTACAATTTTTGTATAATATATATAATTAGAGACGGAGATAGTATATGTCGTAATTGAGGGGATTAATTGGAACTTGCATGATTTTAAGCTAGGTGAAGGATAGCCATTGTTGGCTTTGTGCCTTGGTAGCCTCTTCAAAAATTAAACCAAATATTGCAATATAGGGTGCAATCCCGGATTATCTCTCGAAGAGCCTTTTATTAATTACCTAGAAACTAAGTGTGATAATTGGCATAAAACAAGTTAAAAATGATTTCTCGCTTTTTAAATATCAAATAGGTTGCAAGAAAATGTAAATGCCTACACTACAATATTTTTGGTATTTGTTGATATAAAATGATAGGTGGAATGAAATGGATGAAGTGAATCTCTTGAAAATGGCTTGTAAGAGCAATCATAGTGCATCTAATAATAATAGGAGTTTGATTTACTAGCTTAGTCAAAAATGCCCAAAAGACCCTTTGAGCTAGCTTGAGTTAGATTGATTAAACACTTCCACACTGGGCAAGGTTTAACCCCTCTAACCGAAACTCAATCCAAAACACTAGTAATTGCAACCAAAGTCTCTCAAAATACCAAACCTCGAACACTATTGAGTCTAGTGCATTAATCGATGATTATTCTTAGACCTAGAAAATAATTACTTCTTAAAACACTATTGAAAAGCACTTTGTGTGTAATTTATGAAATCACTAAGTTTTCTAAAATATCAAACCCCATCAACCGATGAATCTAGCACCAAAAGATAGGAACCCCTACTCTAGAGATGCTATTAAGCACTCTTAGTATTTGATTTAAATTAATCAATGCAATTGGTTCAATGCAACTCCAAAATCAACTCAATATCTAAACAATACCATGCAAGACAATGGACAATCAATGGAATTACACTTAAACATATATGTAATCATATATATTGATGAGTACAAAGTTCAACATCAACTAATCCAAATCACAAATTAATCCAAACTAAGTACTTAACCAAGTAACAAAGGTCTAGCAATATAAATATAATCCTCCAAGACAGAAAATCATAATTACAAAGCTAAACAAATGGATTAAAACATAAAACTCCCCTTTGTAGTGCTTAGAACTCAAGCCCTTAGCTTCCATCATCAAGAGAATGATCCTCTAGCCACTGCAATTTGCCATCACAAAGCCCCCAAATATATTCACAGTTTCAGCCATGTAACACATTGAATCAATTAACCAATTAGCTATAAACAATGAAATTGGGTGCTGAAATATTTTCAGAAGCAAAATTGAGCAAGCCACGGTTATGACAGTATAAAATCAGAGAAGAGAAAAAATGGAATCTGCTTCTCTGCTCTCCCTTCGCAGCAACTGAACTTGGCAGTGAGGGAATGAAGATGATGGTGGATGCGAGTTGATGATTGTTGAAGATATAGACTGAAGCTCCTCCTCACTCGGTTCTCAACTCACAGCCGCGGCTAGCTCCCAGCTCCTCCGTTCTGTTCTACCGCTGCGGTGATCTCTGTCTTCAATTGAAGGGAACAACGGTGCAATGTGTGAAGGAAGGAGGTCGCCGGCGACAATGGAGGAAGGGACGTCGCCGGCGACGGTGGTAGACGGAGATGGTGAAGGTGATGAAGGGAAAGGTCTCACGGCAGCTTCTTTCGCTCTCTCTCGCGTCTGTTCTGTCTGCCGCCTCTCTCTACAATTCAATTCCCCATTTAATTCAGGATCTGACCAAGTCCTAATGAGTAAAACGCTGTGTTTTAAAATGGAACTGTGCTGTCATTTTCTAAATTCGAAGGACTAAAGTGTCATTTTTAAAATTTGCTTCCCAAACTGACATTTTCAATCTTATTCCAATTTTTCAAACCATTTATAGTTAAAAACCAATTCAACAAACATCAAATATTCTCAAAAATCAATCATTAAGAGTATTACAATTATTTTGACAATTTTGCCCTTTTAAGTCCTAATTTAATATATTTACTCTTAATCTCAATTAAGCACAAATAAAACATTTTAAGCTCAATAACTTTGACAAAATCCCCAATTAAAGTATAAAATATATAATAAAAATAGGGATTTATCACTAGAAAATTTACATGGAAATGGTATAGAACCTGTACGCATATTAGCTTCCCTCAACACTAATGTGAATGTAAAAAACTTGGAAAATGCAGTGAGAGAGAGAGAGAGAGAGGCCATATGCCCATATCGTCTGAAAGTAAATGAAAATATGAAATGAGGCCACATAAGGCGACTTAAAGGGTATTATTTCAAGGTTCTAGCTTAATATATTTTCCCGAGCTACATACCTAGATGAAAATAAAACGAACAAATAATAGAAATGAATAAACAGTACAAATGGGGTAAACTAGCTAACTGATGATGATATTTTACTACTTCCTCTACTTGTCCTAATATAATTCCAATTTTAATAGAAAAATTGAACTATAGATGTAGGTTTTGTCTTAAGAATTATATATATATATATATTCTTAATCACACATATATTGGAACGTAACATTGTTGATGGGCAAAGGAAATGAATGGGAAGTAACCATGTGAATATTGTCAAGGCATTTAATTTATAGAGAAATTTCTACATCAATTTGGACACAATTAAATTTTATTTACTTGGGAAAACCAGCATTACATTAGAAAACTAGGGGTAATATTATGAAGAAAAGTTTTCACTTTTCTATTGTTTTTGAGAATTTTCCCTCCTAATATTCTTTCTTCCTTAATTTTCTTCTGATACAAAGGGTTAATTTCAGTAGAGAAGGTGAGACCAATATATATTTGATTACTGCCTCTTATTACAAATTAATTCGTTATAATTCTGTTTTGATATGCATCATTTAATTTAATTTCCACCAACATTCCTTTTTATGGTTTCTTCCAATGTATAACTAACACATACGAAAATGATTGAAAGTTTAATCAATGTGGTTCACGCGGAATTGAAACTCCATTTAATTTCAAAGGTGTATATATGTGGACTTTAATTTATGTTAGAAGACATGTACCGATGACAATGATCAAAATGTAATATAATATTAGCTTTTTATATTACAAAAATAGAGATGTCGGCACTGCCACAAACAATGCATCGAAAGTTCTCATTCCATTGACTTTTACATGTATCTATGTTTCCTTGTCCTCCCGAATATAGCAATACAATTGTGGGGTACCCTAATATAATTTCAATATAATAAGTGTTTGGGTTTTTTCCTTATAAATTACGTGCAGACCGTGCGGGTTCCATCAACTAACCTTCTTCTTTCGCCTCTTACTCTATTGTATATATACATTACGGTATATGGATTATCTCAGCATTGTCACGTACACAATTTGGCCAGTCACTATTAAATTGACTTACGCGTTTTTCTGAACGTTTGAGAAGGTTTAAAAAAACAAATATAAGATGAATTTAATATTGGAGGAAAAAATTATGAACCTGATTTCTGCAGAACGACATATACCCGGTGTCATCTTTAAGACCCTATCTCTAAATATATTTAATGAACACCGATTCGAACTCCAAATTCATTCGTATTACATAATAGAGATCGAGTCTAGAAAAAATAATGTAATATCTCGAGCCTTAATTCGATTTGGAACATGGTTGAAAAACATGATTGATTATTTAGTTAATTGCATAATAATTACTCCCTCCGGTCCTAATTATAAGACAAAGTTGATTTTTTTTGGAGAAATTAAGGAATTTAATTAAACTGCTTTAGAGTATTTATATTTTTATTTTTTTCTCCAAACTAATTAGTTTGACTAATAAACTAATATATAATATAAGAATACATAACATATAATATGATTAAGTAACTTATTTAGCTTCCTTAATCTTTCCAAAAAAAGTCAACTTTGTCTTATAATTAGAACCGGAGGTAGTATATAATAATATCGTTTGATGGTATAAATGGTAATTGTTTTGTAAAAAAGAGAGAAAGAGAAAGAAAAAATTATTTGTTTCTTTGATTTAATGAATTGCTTTTAATTGCTTATTATCAGCTTGAATCCAATTAGTATCTATAGTTTCTATTCAAATGATGTTTTCAGTTATTCTGAGAATTCCTTTATTTGTGGGGTCCCTACAACTAAAAACATTACATACATACATACATACATACATACATGTATATATAACATAATAATATTGTCCAACAAATGCTATATTATTATATATGTCGAGCTTAATGCTTCTCACTGTGTCTATCTCACTTTTATTACACAAATTGTACAGAAAAGATCACATGTAATAGTATTTGATTAAATTATTCTTGTTAATTAATTAAAAATCTAACCATAATGGTGCGTAAAAGGTATATATTTTATTGACATGTAAAGGTATATATTTTAAATTACGAAGAAGAACGCAAAATACTGAACGTCCCTTTCCGGTTGGGAGCGGGGAAGACAGAGTTTTATTTATTCAACAAAAGTTTATAACATATAAATAAAAGACAAAGTACAATTAGGAGATTGATTCACAAATTACAAGTACCCTATTTGGAAGAAAACAAATTAATGACATCACATGAATCAAACCAAGACGCAAACGAACAAATTAATAAATTGAAAAACATTACACAAATCTCAGTAAACTGACATAATTAAATATGCATTACAACATATCGATTTGTGATAAATTGAGACTATATATCAGCTAACTCCAATATCAAATGGAAACTCCCTCACTTTCATCATCTGCATGGAAATGATCAATAAGAAATTGATTAGCTTCTAAAATGCATACAAAGACAAAGAATAGAACGATCCTACACTGATTGATATAAACAAACTTTTCAACTAACTCATATTTAAGAGCAGAGGGAGTGTGTGTGTGTATCATATCATATACCACAAAAAATAGTTAATAAACGATGGAGTTTAGCGACGAAATTCTGTCACTAATTAATTAGTAAAAGTATATTTGATGATGGAATAGTACAATTCTGTTGCTAAATTCCATTGTTAATCCACTGTTTTTTTAAGAGATACACACACACTTAAAGAACCTCATCAGAAAAATAACATTGAACTCATATTTTCCTAATGAAAAAGGGTATAGGTATCGGTCATATATTGAACCTGAAGAAGTGTTTGAGGCTTGAGTCTGAGGACGTGGCGTAGTTTTTGCTTTGGAAAAAGTGCTCTGCGTATTTGGCATTTGAGTGCCATTATTAGGGTTAGGGGACACCTGTTGAGTAGAAGGTGGACTAAAAATCTCCTGGGGATTGATGCTTTTGGAACTCATAGTGATGGGGCTTAATTTGGCTTTATAACAGAAGGGATCAATAAAGAAAGGCTCTTGTTGAAGAATATTTGAGAAGAGATCTTAGATGATAGGGTTGGTTTGAAGGTTGTTGATGAAGCTCATAGAGGTATATATTTATAGAGAGAAAGGGTACTAACAAGTTGGACATTTCAGAAGGAAATAAGAAGAAATTTACAGAGAAATTTTGGGGAAAATTCTGAAGCAGCTTGGGTGTTGAGGATGATAATAAAGAAAATATATTTAATAATCTTATTTCTAAAATTTTGTAATGTGATTTATAATTAAGAACTCTACAACCCTACAATTTTTTTATAATATATCTAATTAGAGACGGAGATAGTATATGTCGTAATTGAGGGGATTAATAGGAAATTGCGTGAATTTTAAGCTAGGAAAATTACATGGAAATGGTATAGAACTTTTACGCATATTAGCTTCCCTCAACACTAACGTGAATGAAAAAAACTTGGAAAATGCAGTGAGTTTCATTTAATTAATGCAGAGAGAGAGAGAGAGAGAGGCCATATGCCCATATCGTCTGAAAGTAAATGAAAATATGAAATGAGGCCACATATGCAGTTAGGATGGTGTCGTTAACCAAAAAAAGGACCAAAAGAATTAATACATGGTGAAGAGGACTCAAGACCCATATTCATTCAGACGATTTACACTTTAAGCTTAATTGTTTAAAGTTTAATTTAAACCCTTAATTTTTTTGCCAGATACATTAAGAAGAAGAATAGTGGAATTTGTTAATTTAGTGATGCATGGGAGGACAATAATGTTGGACCAATTCAAAAGAATAGGTGAACATGTTTGATTATATTCTCTCTTTTTCTGATCTCAAAACAGTTTTATAAACCGTTTGGATGCACTGGAAAAAAGTGACTTTGAGCCCAAACCAAACCATCCAAACACCCAAAAAAATTTCAGAATCTATTCTCAACTGAAACCTTAGTTTGAGAGGCCCAAACCAAGGTTTACCGAAAAGATTCTTTGAACACCCATTTGTGTATCTAATAGGATTTGTGCAGCCTTTGTTGACCGTTATCATTTCTCATCTCTCTCTCTCCATCTTGTCTCTTGCCCTTTTCTCATCTCTCTCTCTCTCTCTCTTTTTTATCTTTTCCTTTTCTCATCTCTCTCTCTCTCTCCCCGTCTTGACACGCATATATTTATATATATATATATGTTTGATCCAATTTTTTATATCACATAATCGATTAATATTATAATTTATAAAAAAATTTTATCTATTTTTTGATATTATATATTTGACTAATTTTATAATTATAATTTTTTAAAAAATTTATTTCGAATTTTTTTATATTTATTATACAATTAATGTTTAATAATGCTTAAAATATAAATTTATCCCTTACATGTAATTATCACAAAAACTAATGTTCTTTTTAGTAATTTGACCATGAAAAAAAGCTATTCTGACCATAACATCCAAACACTCTTACTTTATCAAAATCACTTTTTTCTCATAATATATTCTGCTCATAATCTATTCTCTAAAAGCTATTCTTGACTTTTTCTCCAGAAGCTATTAAAAAAAGCTAATCCAAAAGTTGTTTTTAAAAACAAGTTTTAAAAATAAAAAGAAAAAAAAATCTATTTAGATAATTATTTTAAAAAATATGTTTTTGAAGTGACATCATGGCGATTGTTGCTGGTAGTGATGTGGCGGTGGTTGCCACCAGTAGTATGATGTCGATAGTGGATTGGTGGTGGCCTCAAAAGATAAAAAATAGAAAAACAAATAAAAACTGTTTTTATTTTTTAGTTTTTAAAAACAACTTATTGAAAACAGGTTTCTAAACAAGATTTTTTAAAAAAAAAATTTTAAAAAAAAAACTGTTTTTAGAAACAAAATCAAACAAATCCTCAATTAAAGTGACTTAAATACTTCTGCGCCAATCCTAATGTTATCGCCCATGGCGTCAAACAAATTAAACTGAATGTGACGACTTGACCGTCGGCACACTATCGGCGATATATATATATATATATATATGTATATGTATATCATCACCAACACGGCTTGAACGATGTCTCTGTGCTTGAACCCCAAACAATACGTATTACTTGACAATTAAACATAACTTTCTACTTAAATTACTAATTAATATATCAATTTCCACAATCTCTTGCTTGCTTCCAAGTTATGCCATGTTAACCTATTTATATATCCATATTCATTTCACGTCAAGCTTCGTTCATTCACAGCAAATTAAACCCTATATATCTATATACTCCTCTCTCTCTCTCTGTTTTTTTTTAGTACATGATATTCTACAAACACATCAGAAGCTATCCTCTTAAGTCAACATGCAGTCTCATCTTGTTTACATAAGTAATTAAAAAGGTGGTAATAGCATCAGGGGGCGAATCGGTGATATGGAGATCAATCGCCATCTTCTAAGCTTCTTTTGTCATAGCGTCTGCAACTGTGTTAACATCTCGAGTACAATGTGAAATTTCCACTTCCCAGTCTCTGCCCATCATCGTGTGAATTAACCTCCACAAAAAGCTGAAAATCAAGGTGTTCCTGAGACACCTTGTCCTGAATTAGATCCATGACTTCACTACAATCAAACTCAATTAGGATTTGTCTGTATCCTCTATCCCATGCAATTTTAGGTCCCCACAAAACACTCCAAGCTTCCGCAGATACTATCATTCCTTGCCCAATCTGGTACATAAACCCCATAAAAAACTCACCATTGTGATCTCGCAAAACACCTCCACAAGTGCAAGTCCCTAAATTGTCATTACTGGATCCATCAGTATTAATCTTCACCCATCTAAGTGGTGGTGGCATCCAATGGGGTTGATTCTTTTCTTCACTTTGATTTCAAAACAGTCTTGTATTACCTCATGTTAAACAGATACGAGCACAAGCTTATATGGCCTGTCTACTCCAAGTATTGTTATTAAAGCATCGGTCATTATGAGCCAACCAAATAAACTGGCATAATACCATAAACCAAAGACGAAACTCGAATCCTTGTATTACGTCTTTTCTCCTCACACAACATGTAAGTCAGTCATTTCTATCCAATATGCCAAAGAATAGATCATGCCAATCCAGCGGTAAAAATCCATTCCATAATTCAGAAGCGACTGGACAATCCCACAAAACGTGAAGTATTAACTCTTGTGAATTATGGCATATATCACAAGTACCCGTAGGATGATTACCACGATGGTAACACACCATGTTTGTCATTAGTCGACCATGAAAGCACAACCACAAGAAAATACGGTACCTTTGAGGGACTTTCAATTTCTAAACCCATCTCCACCAGTACTTAGTGTGATACTGTGGGGTGCCCACCAGGTATTTGTAAGCGGATCTGATAGAGAAAATTCCATCGGAAGACCATCTCCATACAGAAGAATCCTCCCCATTTAACTAACTAATATTAAAGTGTGCAATAGTTGTACATACTTGTCTTGGAAGTAAGTGATTAAACTTGCTCATATCCCATTGTCTGGAGGAAGTAATACAATAAGCTACTCTCCATTCAATAGCATCTCTAGGTGTAACCCCCCCACCGTAATTACATCCGGATTATGAAATTAAAGTGAAATAGAGACCAATAATTACAAAACAACATTTTCAATTTCCTATCTTCTAGATAGGGTATTTACAAAATAGTTCAAAATACTAGTAATTTGGTCTCACATTCAGTTTCGAATATAATTACTTGCACAGGTTAATCACATTTAAAAATATCAGAGTGCACAACTAAAATCCCGGCAAGTCCCCGGGTTACATATATATATTGGGTGTATCATTTTTCCCAAAAATGGGGATTACATAACCAAAGTAGTATTTACAACCCCAAATATATACAGTAATTCTATTCTCAAAATAGATAATCAACAGTTCCAAGTCAAATATCTCTAAGAAGTCCTATCCGCTCTTGGTTATCGGCTTTTCTCTGGAGCCACTTGCACTGTCTGAAAGGTTAGTAATTGATTTGTGATGAATTCGTATGCTGCGACATTTGTGGATATATGTAAGCACCGCCATACCAATAGTCCCTGAGTCGCTAATAACGGTTCGGGTAAGGACTGCGAGCCTTCTCGGCGGTAAAAGGGGATGAGGATGGGGTGTGATATGTGTGATTATGTGAAAAGCCGAAAGGCTATTTGTGAAGGCCGATGGGCCAATTGTGAAAGCCAGATGACTATATGTGCTATAAGGCTATGTGTATGCACTGCCATACCAACAGTCCCTAAGTCACTAACAACGGTTCGGGTTAGGTTGGTATGCCTTCCCGACGGTAAAAGGGGATGAGGGTGGAGTGTGATTTGTGCTACTGCTGTATGGCGGTGCTTATACATATCCACAAATGTCGCAGCATACAAATTCATCACAAATCAATGATATAACACACATACAATGCATCACATATGGTATAAAAGAAAAATTCACTACCTTGTTCTTTCCGATTGTGCTTTGGCACAGGTGGATCACGAGCAGGACAAATATCGAATCCTATAAACCAAAATTAAGGACGACGAATTATTACCTATTCCAATTCTTTAATAACTCATAATACTTGGGTTGATTATCACTATGGCCATTTAATCAAGTCAACTAAGGAACTAAAGTGGTCAATTAACCTAAAAGGCCAATTTCTAACCTCAAAGTTCCATGATATTACATTATGCCATAAAATCTTCAATTTTCGCATAGGTGACCAATCTGCCAGAATTTTTCAGCATCTTTGAAAAATCATAATTAATTCTAGAAAAATCAAAATGAGATGATCCCAAAGCCTATTGAAATCTCTTGAAGTCCTCTTCATAGGAAAAATATGAATCATTAGTTGAAATCACCACACAATTTCAGAATTACACAACATTCCATACTGCTCCAGAATTAGGTCCATTTTCGACATCAACCTGTGGGAAACCAGAACTCCCAGCTCAAAAAATGAAATGACACAAATTATATGTCCATTTTGAAGCTTGGAATGTGAACTTTAAGACTGGAAAGTTTCAGAATTTTTAGACACCAATTGGCCATTCAGAATGTCCCTATAAACTGACTGCCCTGCATAGAGTTACACTTGACAATTTTTCCAATTTTCAACCAATGTGTCCAATGGCGCAGCGGAAGCGTGGTGGGCCCATAACCCACAGGTCCCAGGATCGAAACCAGGCTCTGATACCAAAAATATAACCCCTACCTTAATATCCAAATTTATAGTTCGAGCATACGTCATTAATTTGAAATAGAGACCATTGGTTAATTTAAAACTTTTCCAAAACTTGTTTAGTGCGGTCTCACATTCACATCTTGAATATAATTGGTCTATCCAATTCGGTTTCAGTCATACATATCAGAGTGCAACCAAAAATTTCTGACAACGCTCAGGTTTTGTTACTTAATAAAGGGTTTACAACGCTTAGTTTCCCATACAGGGAATTACACAACACTATTCAATATATACAACAAGTGCAACTAATCCCCAACAAAATATGACAACCAACTACCAAAATTAAAACTCCTAGCTAGGAGCTCTAACTGCCCTTCATCACTTACTTTTCCTTTGAACCGCTTGCCCTTGCTGTAGGTTAGTCATTGGAAAGAATGAGATTCAAAAGAATATCAGTAGTAACAATTCACTTATAACATGTACAATCACAAAGCATGTAAGCAAATCACAACAACAACAACACAACGGCATTTCTGCAACAGCTTTCGCTGCATTCACAACAGCATATTTTACAATAGCATGTTTCACAACAGCACAACAACGGCATTTCACATCGGCAATGTTACATCACGGCATATTCAATGAAATAACATACATGCAAGGCATCATACACAGAATAAGAGAAAGAGTCACTACCTTGTTTTTTCCGCTCATGCACTGGCACTAGTTTATCACGTGCAGGGCAAATGTCAAATCATATAATTAGAATTACGGGCGACAGGTTATTACTTAATCCAATTCTTTAATTCAAATACTCAAGTTGGTTATCATTAGGGGACATTTAATCAAATCAACTAAGGATTTAAAGTGGTCAATTAACCTAAAAGACCAATTCCTAACCTCAAAGTTCAACAATACTACATTATGCCATTACATTTTCAATTTTCGCATGAGGGACCAAATCTGCCAGAATTTTCTCCAGACTTTGAAAAATCATAACTAATTCTACAAAAATTGAAATGAGGTGATCCCAAGTCCTATGTGAAGCTATTGAAGTCCTCTTCATAGGAAAAATATGAATCATTACTGGAAATCACTACACAATTCCAGAATTACACAAAATCTCACACTGCTCCAGAATTAAATCCAGTTTCGACATCAAACTTTGGGCAACCAGAACTCACAGCTCAAAAAACGAAATGACACAAATTATATGTCCATTTTGAAGCTTGGAATGTGAAATTTAAGACTAGAAAGTTTCATAATTTTTAGAGATCATTTGGTCATCCAAAAACACCACACAAGTAGAGTACCTCGCTGGAATCCTGTTCAGGCTGAAAACCCAAATTTACACTGAGTTTCAATGACCCAAAATTCACAACCCAGGGCTATTCCCACATAATTTTTCATGTAAAACACAATGGTAATATCAAAATTAACAAATTCCCACTTGTTCTCCATGTCCTGTTTTGGCAAAAAATTCAAAATAAATTCCAACAATTACCAACTTCCAATTTCAGCATCAAACTTATGTCAAATGGTTTCCAATCATCATAAACCACCAATAACACAACCGAACCATCATGCATTACCCAAACCCTTGTTTGGCCAAAAGCAGGGCAGATTTACACATGCCAAAATACTCATTCAACCAACACAACCAATAGCTCACATTGATGCTAATACTCACCTCTTGCTTCTCCTTAAGTTCTTTCTTTGATTCTTCAGCTTTTGTTCTTGCAAGGTGGCTGAAAACTCCTCTTTTTCAAAAACAAAAACCATAGAAATGAAGCTAAGGAAGAGGGGAACAAGTTTCATGAAGGTCACTTGAGCCATAAATGAGGTTAAGAAGGTGAAAAATCAAGATTAAGCTCACCTTGAAACCTTGCTTTTCTTCCTCTACGTTTTTGCTGCTGCAAACTGACTTTGAGACAAATGAGAGGGAGTGAATGCATTCAGAAATTCTCTTTCCTTGGCCCTTAATATTTGACCGAAAATGGGCCAAAAGAAATAAAGAATATGTGTGGTGAATAATTATTCCTTCTTGGTAAAAGTTGATGATAAATATAATATGACTTCAATTTTAATTCTCTCACCTCTCTTGCCTTTAGAATTCTTGGACGAAAAGTTTGAGAAAGATGAGGAAATATATGGATAATACTTTCTCTCTTTTTCTCTTATATCCCTAGCCACTTTTATTGACTTTTCATATGGAAAAGATGAAGTGTATGATATTAATTCTCTTTCCCTCATGTCATGCGAATATAGCCCATGGAATAGCCAAAAGGGCTTCTTGAACTAATCATAATTTCAACTCTTCAAATGTTACTTCTTTTGTTGAAATTGTTGACTTAGTCAAATTGCCTTCACATGTCATATTTAGTAGCCTATATTGTTTCCTCTTGTCATACGTAAATCATAGCCCTTTGAAGAAGATGATGATCTTGTAATATATCATCTTGCAATATAATATTTAATTGCCAATTTTACATGTGGAACTTGACTAAATTCATAACAAAATTTCTAGAGGTAATTCTGTCATTAATCCCACCATCTATTCTGTATATTTAGCCCTTGAGTACATTTTGGGATATTACACTAGGTAGTTCTCGAATTGCCAAACTCTGAAGCTTGTCTAAATGCGGTACCCATATGTCATTCCAAAAAGAAGTGTTCTAGCCATTGGTAACTCTCCATGTTAAACTATCTTTGATCCTAACCCAACAGTTACGAATACCCCTCCACGTACTAGACTCTGACCAGCGCTTCTCAACTTTAGGAATAAGATCATTGCTGACTTTATATTTTTCTCGCAAAAACCTGACCTAGAGCGAGTCTCTTCTATTAATCATACTCCATCCAAGCTTCATCTTGAAAGCCTGGTTCTAGTAACGAGTCAACCTAAGACCTAGGCCTCTATCCTCCTTACGTGCACACACGAGGTCCCAGGAGACTAGATGATGTTTTTTGCTGGCTGAGCTACTACCCCAGAGGAAGTTACGACATCTTTTGTCAATTTCATCACAAATCCCCAAAGGAAGAGGCACTATTTGCATAGCATAAGATGGCATAGCCAACATTACAGATGACACAAAGAGTATGCTTGGCAGCCTTCAATAACATGTTAGACTTCCAATTGGCCAGGCGAGCATCCATCTTATTCAAGAGAAAACTATACGTTGCCTTTGAACTCCGTTCATGTAATATAGGCATTCCCAGATATTTCCCCAGATTCGATGTCAGAGTAAAATTCAAAAACTTGCTGATTTCTTTGCATTTGATATGATTCACGTTCTTTGAGAAATAAATTCTTGATTTTCCAGCATTCACTTTCTCGTATGAAGTGTCACATAAGTCATCCAAGATAGCCTTAATAACCCCTGCGTGATCTAGATATGCTTTTGCAGACAAAATGAGATCATCAGCAAAAAAAATATGAGAGACAAGAGTACCTTGTTTGGAGAGCCTAAACAGTTGCCAAACAGCCTCTTCTACTTTGTTTGGATAAGATGCCCCAATTTTTCCATCATGATAACAAAAAGATACGGCGATATTTATATACTCTTCTGGTCCTATATATAGTGCACTTCCAACATTTTTTACTTAGACCAAGAAAAACCTTAAATCACATTAACTCTACCCTAAAATTCAACAACTTTACAACTCTGCTCCTATTTAATATACAAAATATTAAATGAAAACAAAGTCAACACAATAACAAATGATGGGTTAAATTGTAAATTCACCTCAAAACTTTAATGAGGTGTCTTATAAATAGGACAAAAAAAAAATCTTCTCTCTCTATCTTATATATAGGACCAAAAGAGTATCTCTCTTATCGATCAATAATCTTTTGGCTTAATTAAGTATGAGTTCTTCAGGCGTCAACATCCAGAGTATTCTTTGCCCTACCATTAGTGGTTCAAACATTAAACCTGCACCAAGGATCACTTTTCCACCGGTCGATGACTCATTTCATAATCATATTTCACTCATCAGGTTCGTAAAAGTGATATATTCTTTTAGTGTTCATAGTTTAGGATATTTTTTTAATCTAAATAGGGATTTAGTGTTTAGGACTAGTGTTTTTACGTGTTTATAATTTTAATCTACCGATATAACCCTTGGGCTCCATTTTCATGCAGATTAATCATGCGGATGATGTCTCTGTGCGTCATTATGGACATATCTAAAGGAAGAACGAAGTAGTTGCATGTGTAGGGCACATTAATATGATTATACCATTCTTTATTCTTTATTTGTTCGTTTAATTTTATGTCTACTGTTTTGTTTTGATTAAATAATGGAGTTAATAATATTCATTGAAAAGCTGCTTCATTAAAATTCGTAAATCTGTGTTCTTGTACTTTTTATAATTATTGGAATAAATTACTCAGATCAGATAATTCGGTCCGTACGTGTGTATCAGATTTGGCCTTTATATGTCCGTTTTCAACCTCTCATGATGATAGGTACAACAACATAAACTAAGTCCATTTAATATTATTAATTTGAAGACCTCTCACGCAATGCATGATTCACCCACTTACTATTTTTAACTTCTATGTACTAAATAAATAAATCGCAGGTCACGACTAATTAAAATCTTTCTGGTGGCCTCTCAATTAAAAATCTCATCACATTAATTAAGCCTTTGAGGCTAGATCAGCTGGTAAAATGGGAGGTTGAGGGATTAATCTCAGATAATTATTGCCTACCATTCTAATTCAAAAATAAATATATAATAAATTGGGAAAATTAATGTTTTAGTACCTATATTTTTTATTTAATTGTAACTCAACCCTTCATTTGATGCAACTTGGTAGCGTTAACTTTTAACCATTTTATAATTTAGTACCTATGTTTTAGAAAAATGAAATTACATCTTTAACAAAGGTAGACACTATACCATATACTGATATACCTATACAATATCAAGTCAATTATTAAAAATTTGGGGCCTTTCTTTACTCCCGCGTGTGGGTTCCATCAACCTTTTTTCTCTTTTTGGTTTTTTTTTTTTTTTTTGCGCCAACGCCTCCAAGTTTTCTAAATTCTTCTTCTTTCCAAAACCATGTTTTCTAAATTCAAAGTCTTTAATAAAATATAATTGAACTAAGTCGTGTCTAACAGAATTTCCAGTTTAAATAAAGCTTGAGGCGAGCATATATAGAGTCAACTTTCCTATTTTCATGGCATATATGTAATTAAGGTCAACTATTAAAACGTATTTGAGAAGTAATCAGATAAAGCCATGGATAACTTATATATCAGAATTACACAAATTCATTTTCTCGTTTTAAATTATATCTGCATATTGAGGATCTAGCTTCAGTTTTTCAAATCCCTTATGCTTTTATAAATTATTATTTAATTTCTTCCAGCAGAACAAACTTTTCTGTCATGGTGACCTTTTTTTAAAAAAATATATAAAAATTCACATGGTTAGAACTTATACTGCAGATCAGAACTTGGCATTAATCAGACCGAGTTGCAATTTTTTAAAAAAGAAAAATTCACATGGTTAGAAGAAAAAAAATAGAAAGAAGCAAATTAATGGAAAACTCACGAAATTAATAAAATATAAATGTTCTTTTCACTTTTTGGGCGTAGTTGAATTAATAAAACAAATTACGCAGGACATTTCGTAAAAGCTTGTTGGATGTTCTCACAGCGTTTACCTGTCTCTATCTGTTCTATTCTTTTTGGGGCAAAAACATGTACATATCATTTTCATAGAATTTTCTTTTCAGAAGGATCCCAAAAAACAAAAAAAACCTATACAATCACCGACTATTTGTTGGAATTTTCACATTAATTCCCTAGGCTAATTTACTTCGTTTTTCTTTACTTTTCAATATACAATTGCTAATATATATAAGATAAACATATTATAGTATAGCATATTGTGGTACATGGGTAATCATAGCATTGTCACGTACACAATTTGGCCACTCATGATTAAATCGACTTACGCGTTTTATATACGTTTGAGAAGGCTTAAAAAAACAAATATAAGATGAATTTAATATTGGAGAAAAAATAGTGAACTTAATTTCTGTAGAACAACATATACCTGGTATCGTCTTTAAGACCCCGATTTCATGAAATATATTTCATGAACACCGATTCGAGCTCCGAATTAATTCGTATTGCACTATAGAGATCGAGTCTAGAAAAAAATAATGTTATATCTCGAGCCTTAATTCGATTTGAAACATAGTAGAAAAACATGGATGATTATTTAGTTAATTGCATAATAATTATATAATAATATCGTTTGATGGCATAAACGGTAAATTGTTGTGTAAGAAAAGAAGAAAAAGGAAACATGATTTGTTTCTTTGATTTTATGAATTGTTTCTATTCGCCTATTGCCAGCTTGAATCCAATTATTATTTATAGTTTCTAATCGCCTAACATATTTATAGTACAATTGAACTTCTTGGGCCCATAATCAGGCCCTATATAGACTAACAGACAGGCCCAACTAATGACACTCCTAACATATACCTAACACTCCCCTTCAAGTTGGTGACCAAACAAATTCACTACAAAAAAATATTGATTTTTCGACAGAATTTGCCACGAAATTCAGCTTTTCCAACGGAATTTCCGACAAATTTGCGATGGAAATAGTTTTCCGGTGGAATCTGTTATGTCGCAAATAGATGCGTGACAAATGAATTTCCAACGGAATCAATTCCGTCGCAATTTTTTTATTTTCAAATGCCATGTGTCATGTCTGTAGAAGGCCACCTCATCATTGGCTCAGCCATGTGTCTCCTCCTCGCACTGCCACATGTTCCTCCTTGAAGTGCACCAAGTGTCTTCTCCTTGCGTAGTCATGTGTCACCTCCAAGCACTACCACGTGTCCACATATCTTAAATCCTGAAAATGTCTCTCCTCCAGTTCAAACCTGTGACCTCATGCTCTTGCTGGTGCCTTCGCGTGCGAGCCCTTGTCAGTTGCGCTGAGATGAACTGGCATTATTTTATTACATAATGTTATATATATAATATTATCATAATATAATATTAACTATATATATAAATATAATATTATTAAAAATAAAAATAAATAAAATAAAAATTCGAAAAAAATTTATATATTTATGATTAATTAATTTCAAATTCAATAAATTTTAAATCTTGAATAAATATTTTTATAACTATATTTTTAATCAATTTTCTAAAACTAAATTATATTTTTAATCAAAATTACTTAATAACAAATAATTTAATATTATAAATATATTTTTTAATATAAAATGATAAATATAATATTAATAACTAATAATTTATTTTGAAATAAAATTACATAATAACTAATATATAATAATATTATTTAAAAAGGTGAAAATGCTTCTACGTACGTATAGTACCGATCAAACTTCATGTGATTCGAATGATTCCATAATATTATAAAGCATAAACAAGAAAGTACAGCGACATGGATTTATCAAAAACACGGTTCTTTCAAATGATTGATTCCGTTAATGGAGGCAGATTCCAACAATTAAAGAAATACAACTATTTTTGGTAATCTAGCTTCTAGGTTCTAGCGTACAATATATTTTCCCTAGCTACATACATAGATGAAAATAAAACGAACAAATTATAGAAAAGAATAAACAATATATATGGGGTAAACTAACGAACGATGAGATAGTGTGTGTGTGATATTCGTGGGTAGCCCAATATAATTTCAATATAATAAGTGTTTGGGTTTTTTCTTATAAATTACAGACCCTGTGGGTTCCATCAACCTTCTCTTTTCGCCTCTTACTCTACAAGTTTCTAAATTCAAAGTCTAGTAAATTTGAACGAATTTTCATATATATGTAACAGAATTCGCAGTTTAAATAAATTCTTATTATAATTAATGCCGACTTTCCGATTTTCGTTGTATATCAATACGGTCAACTAAAACGTGTATGTTTGAGATGTAATTAGGTAATATAAACTTGTAGTTAAACTTAATTTATATTTTTAGAAATTTTTGAACTATTCAGCTCCTGTAAGTTCGTGGACATTATGCCTTCAATTGGCGATTGGAAGAGCGTAATAATATTTATTTAATAAATGTAATTATAATTAATAAGGTTCATCTTCATGGATATATAGTTCAATTCATTTCTGGATCTCGATGATCGAGTTATATACTTTGTTGATGACAAGACTGAAATGGTGGCTTTAACTATAAGAAGGCCCTTTCAAATCAAATGAATATTTTTGTCCAAACAAAATCAAAGGACTATTGTCTCCATTATTTTAAGCAAATACGGACAAGCAACGAAGTCAAACCCGGACTTAAAACCATATAAATAATAAGTCTGCTAACACATTAGGTACAACTAAAAAAATATTTTAAAGGATTAAAACTAATAAAAATTATTTTATGATGAGAAGAGAGACTTAAAAAATATTTTAAGATACTAGATATGTACCCTAATTATTTTTATATCAACGGTTTATATCTCTTCTTTAAATAAAACGACCTGATTTTGATAATGAGAAATTCTTTTCTCATCACAGTGATAAGCCAGAAATGCGGACCCGAATACGTGTTGGCCACAGCATAACAGTGATGGGACTGCTGTGTTACCGACCTATGCCTTCTCAACATTTGGAAGCCTCTTCCCTTCAAATATCTCTGCACAGCTACACGTGTAAGACGGCGGGAGTAGTTACGCACACACAGGTTGGCGCTCAACCGTGTGGGTCCCTCCCTAGCCAACCATCCACGACACTCCCACATACTCTCTCTCATTCATGTTTATTCCAAAAAGCTTCCTTCCTTCCCTCATATAAATCCCTCCCCCCTTCACTCTCTCCACCCCAACACACTCTCTACCCTCCCTCAGGCCTCCGCTTGTCCCCTGCTTTCACCACCTCGTACGTATCCTTCACTTCTCCTGCGCTCCCTCTGTTTACCGCTCGCTCTCTCCTTCGGTTTTTGCATTTGAGATGGGTCCATGGTATCCGATTCTGTTTTTCATTTGATCGGATTATCTTTCTATATCAGAACCCAGCCTTCAAAATTCGGTTTTCCCCCTTTTTTGTTTTTAAATCTTTGACCATATCTCTCCCCTTTTTGTGATCTTGTTCTTCTTTATTCGAATATTTCTTCTTTCAAGCGTTTATACGTACCCTTCTCATTTCTTGGTTGTGCATAAAATCCAAAGGCTCTGCTTTTGAGCTTTGAGAGAGCGAGCGGAAATTCATCGTTGGCCCAGATGGCCGCCGCGAATAACAGTGGTAAATCCACCGAGGGTGGTGGAGAAAGCGGAGATTGGGAGATTGAAAGGGGTAAAGATGTCGACTTGAGCGGCGAGAGGCGGCAATGGAAGCCAGTTTTTGAGGATGCTTTCGTGTCAAACAGGCCTCTCAAGAAAATCCGAAGCCCTCAACGTCAAAACTCCAACCAAAATCAATCCTCTGTTCCCATTCAGCCACATCCTCCCTCCCCCCTCCCTTTTTGTTTCCAGTCTTCCTTTATATGGCAAGCACCGTCGATTCATTATCAATTTCACTTCACCACTATCTGTATCAAAATTAACATAAAATTGAGTGAGAAATATCATAAATATACTTGTTTATATTGATATTGTGATTTAAAATATAATTACGAAAAGACACAATCCCTAAGAGAGGTACGTACTTGAGCTGTATCAAATAATTAGAACAGAGGCATGCTCATGATGAAAGATAAAAAGAATAAAAAAGAGTAATTAATTAATGAATGAGTAACCTGAGAATAGAAAGAAAAGGGGCATGCGTGCATACATAACGTCAATTCTGAGGACGTGGGGTAGTTTTTACTGGGGAAAATGTTTTCTGTCCGTTTGGGATTTGAGTGCCATTCTTCTGGGCATTGTTGCTTTCGGAACTCATAGTGATGGGGCTTAATTGGCTTTATAAGAGAAGGGATCAATAAAAAAAGGTTCTTGTTGAAGAATATTTGAGAAGAGATCTTAGATGATAGGGTTGGTTTGAATCTCGTTGATGGGTATATATTTATAGGGAGAAAGGGTACTAAGAAGTTGGAAATTTCAGAAGGAAATAAGAAGAAATTTAGAGAGAAATTTTGGGGAAAATTCTGAAGCAGCTTGGGTGTTGAGGATGATAATAAAGAAAATATTTTTAATTATTTTATTTCTGAAATTTTGTAATGTGATTTATAATTAAGAACAGTACAACGCTACAATTTTTTAAAATATATATAATTAGAGACGGAGATAGTATATGTCGTAATTGAGGGGATTAATAGGAACTTGCGTGAATGTTAAGCTGGGAAATTTACATGGAAATGGTATAGAACTTTTACGCATATTAGCTCCCCTCAACATTAATGTGAATGTAAAAAACTTGGAAAATGCAGTGAGTTTCATTTAATTAATGCACAGAGAGAGAGAGTGTGTGTTGAATTATTATTGTAAATAGTTGTAGGAAATAGTAGGCTTGAGCCCAAATATGTTATGTACTGTGATTGGGCTTGGACCCAGTGAGTAGCTCTAATAGGATGTATGTCATTTGTATATAAGTTGTAGAATTGAGATTGTACAGTTGTTGGTTGATAATACATTTAGTTGATGAGATAATGAGTGTGTAGCAATTTGCTACTGTTTTGATCAGAGAAGAGACCTGTTAGCTAACATGGCATCAGAGCCTCAGGTCTGAGGAAGAAAAACAAATTCGCCAAGTCCTGGTTTCTCTTCTTATGATCGGCAATCCAAGACCACCCAAGAATATCTGCAGGTTGCATCAGTGGCCCAACAATACAAAGTCACAGGCCCAAGATCCACCGCAGACCCAAGATCCGGCTCCAAGCACAGTCGAAATATCAAGATCCGGCGGCCAAGAACCACGCTCGAGATCTGATCCCCATCGAGCACAGCTCGATCCCCATCTGCAATCAAGATCCGGCGCCCAAGAACCACGCTTGAGATCTGATTCGCATAGAGCATAGCTCGATTCCCATCTGTATCCACCGTTTGATTTTGTCTTCTTCAAGAACCATCGCTCTCATTTTTTCCCCCCTCAGATTCGCCATTCACGCAAAATTGGTCACCACCTTCCCACATTTCCCTCAGATTCGGCGTTCACGCAGAATCGGTAACCATCTTCCCACGTCCGCCACTCGCTGCGGACCCCAAATTTTTCTCTGATCTCTCTTGTTTCGTGTTACTGCTATGGCTGAGAAGTCCACCGAGACCGGCGATTCTCGCTCCGGTGACCCAATACCATTCAATCACCCTCTCTTTCTTCATCCCTCTGACACTCAAATAACCTCCATTATTCCGCACACTCTTACTGGCAGTGAGAACTATACTATTTGGAGTCGAGCTATGCGCATCGCACTGTTAGGTAAGCTGAAAATTGGCTTTATTCACGGGTCTTGCACAAAAGAACTGCAAGAAGCACGTTTCCAGAACCAATGGGAGCGGTGCAACGCCATTGTCCTCTCCTGGCTGCTCAACTCTGTTTCTAAAGAACTCGCGAATAGTCTTATTTTCTACCACAATGCTCACTCTGTCTGGCTTGATCTTCAAGAACGCTATGATAAGGTCACTGGCTCCAGAATCTTTGCTCTTCATCGTGAGCTTACTCTGTTGCGTCAAGGTTCTCAGACGGTTTCACAATATTACTCCAAATTGAAGGAACTGTGGGAAGAACAGTCTGCTTTGCTCCCAATTCCAACATGTCAATGTCCTACCTCTAAGGTGTATTCTGAGTATATTCATAAACAAAAGTTACTACAATTCCTTCTCGGCCTGAACGATTCTTAAGGGACAGCCAAGAGTCAAATTCTTCTCATGCAACCTCTACCCACTGTTAATCAGGCTTTTGCTATGATCTGCGAAGATGAAGCCCAATGTTCTATTGCTTATTCTTCTCACACATTAAATGAGGGCATTGCTATGATCTCCCGAGGCAGGGGGAGAGGGTATGGTAGAGGCTGAGGAGGGCCACCTCCAGAATGCACTCATTGTGGAAAGAAAGGACATGTCAAAGACATTTGTTGGGAGCTGGTTGGATACCCTGCTGGCTACAAGGGTCCTAAAGGTCCTAAGATACCAGAGGCGTCAATTAATCAACTCAACATGCTGCATCAGGAGATCAAGTTATCTCGCCCACCTTCACACAAGATCAATATGATCGCCTCCTCAACCTACTGAAAAAGGACTGTGAAGGCACTGTACATGCTCTCACTGGCGCCGGTACATGTTTGTATAACTCTCCTTCCACTCTAACTAGAAATAGTAGATGGGTGTTTGATTCTGGCGCAACCACACACATCACTGGAGATCTATCATTCTTTGAAACATATCGAATTAATGATAGCCCTATTAAGGCAATTAAGATACCTAATGGTGATAGTGTAAGGATTACTCTTATTGGTAATGTTAGACTGTCAGATGATATATACTTGACCAATGTGTTATATGCATCTCAACTCAAATTCAATCTTATCTCTGTACCAAGGCTAGCACGTGAGCAGCAATGCATGGTTGTGTTTTTTCCTAACCACTGTTTAGTGCAGGATCTTCAAGATGGGAAGAAGAAGGCGATTGGTAAGCTAGAAGACGATCTATACATGCTAAATTTCCCTAAATGTGCTGCTGCTGCTATTAGTAGTTGTGCCCTTGATGTAAACAATTCTCATGATTTGTGGCTTTTACATAATAGACTAGGACATGCCCTACTTCCTGTGTTGCGACATTTACACATTGTCAAGGATAAATCTGTTACCTGGAATGACACATGTGAGATTTGTATTCAATCAAAGCAAACTAAATTGCCATTTAGCTCTAGTTGTATCAAATCTCGTTCTTGTTTTGAATTGGTACATATGGATGTATGGGGTCCATATCGGACACCTACACACCAAGGACATCATTACTTCTTAACTGTTGTGGATGATTACTCTAGAAGCACTTGGATATTTTTGATAAAATCCAAAACTGAAACTGCTGGTTGTATTAAAAATTATATTGCTTATATTGCTACCCAATTTTCTGTTCCAGTTAAGAGAGTTAGGAGTGATAATGGTACTGAGTTCGTTAATAGTGATCTTAAAGCTTATTTCGGGGAAAAGGGAATTATTCATGAAACAAGTTGCCCCTACACTCCGGAACAAAATGGAATTGTAGAGAGAAAGCATCGAACATTAAATGCAGGTAGCCTGAAGCCTTATCATTCAATCTGGGGTTCCTCTTAAGTATTGGGGAGAATGTGTATGGATGGCGGCCTTCCAAGTAAATAGAGTCCTTCTAAAGTCTTGGATTTTAAAACACCATATGAGAAAGTCTATGGGAAGGAACTGAATTTTGATAATCTCAGGGTTTTTGGTTGTCTTGCATATGCCACAAAGTCTAATGTAACCAACAAATTACAACCTAGAAGTGCCCCATGTGTCTTTCTAGGGTACCCAAATAATCAAAAAGGCTTTCTTCTCTTAGATCTCATTACTCACAACATTATTATCAGTAGGCATGTTACATTTCTTGAAACTCGATTCCCTTTTAAAGAAGAGTTAACCCCTGATCATAGTGACACCTCTTACGAACTTAGACACATGTTTTTCTTTGATGATGATCCAATACCTTATATTGAAAGGGAGCCGAAAGAGGTGACCCAACATGTACAGAATAATGAGACCATTCAGGGTAGTGAAACACAGCAAGATACCCTACATGACCCAATTACACCTATGCCTAGCAATGCAAGTGGCCTTAAGGCGCCTAGAGAAAGAAGGCCACCTATATGGGCTAAAGACTATGTTTGTAATCTAGTCACTCAGGGTTCTCATGAGAGTCATGATAAATGTCTTTATCCTATTCATGATTATATTTCATATCATAATATTTCTTCCCATCTTTTTTCTTTCCTTTGTCAGTTAGATGCTATTTCTGAACCCAAAAGCTATGAGGAGGCAGCAATGTCTAGTGAATGGGTTAAGGCAATGCATTTAGAAATAGAGGCCCTAGAGGCAAATAAGATATGGGAAATTGTCCCGTTACCTAAAGGTAAGAAACCCATTGGTTGTAAGTGGATATATAAAGTTAAATACAAATTAAACGGTGAGGTGGAAAAGTACAAAGCTGGGCTAGTTGCTAAAGGTTATAGTCAAAGAGAGGGGGTCGACTACCATGAAACGTTTTCACCGGTTGTTAAAATGATCACCGTACGCACTATTTTAAAACTGGCTGCAATAAATAATTGGACTATATATCAAATGGATGTGCATAATGCCTTCTTGCAGGGAGACTTAGATGAAGAAGTTTACATGACTGTTCCTCAAGGCTTTGATAGCAAGGGGGAGAATATGGTATGTCGACTACATAAATCCTTGTATGGGTTAAAACAAGCTTCTCGTCAGTGGAATTGTAAATTATCTATTTCTCTAATTCAAGGAGGCTTCACCCAGAGTAAGTCAGATTATTCATTCTTCTTTAAAAGGTATGGTGAGGAGATTGTTTTAATACTTGTTTACGTGGATGACATACTTGTTACTAGTAGTTCTGAGGAAAGGATAGAACAAGTAAAACAATTTCTTCATAATAAGTTTAGAATAAAAGATCTAGGAGTAATGAAGTATTTCCTTGACATTGAAATGGCTAGGTCTACCAAAGGAATTGTGATGTCACAAAGAAAATATACTTTAGATCTTTTTGGCAGATTTAGGGATGAGTGGTTGTAGGCCACTTGGGATGCCTATGGCACAAAATTTAAAGTTGCGTGCATATGAAAAAAATAAGGATAAGGGATCTGATTTGTTAAGTGTTCCTGAGAGGTATAGGCGTTTAATAGGAAGGTTGATTTATCTTGTCATTACACGGCCTGATATTTCTTTTCCTATGCAGACACTTAGTCAATTCATGCAACAACCTATGAAGGTCCATATGGCGGCAGCCTTAAATGTTGTACGATACTTAAAGCAAAGTCCAGGATTAGGAATATTGATCAGTATAAATGGGGACATGTCGTTGAGCTGCTATTGTGATTCTGATTGGGGTGCGTGCGAGACTACTAGGAGGTCTGTCACAGTTATTTACTTAAAGTTAGAGGTTCTCTTGTACATTGGAAAACAAAGAAACAGAATACGGTCTCTAGATCTTCGGTAGAGGCAGAATATAGAGCGCTTGCTTCTGCCACTTCTGAGGTTGTTTGGGCAGAAGGGCTGCTAAAGGAAGTAAGATACCCTCTTTCTAAACCAGTGGATGTGTTTTGTGACAGTAAGGCCGCAATTCACATAGCTACCAATCCAGTATTTCACGAAAGGACCAAGCACATAGAGATAGATTGTCACTTTGTTCGTGAGAAAGTGCAATCTAAGTTAATCAAGCTGCAACATGTTAGAACCAGAGAACAGTAAGCTGATATACTGACAAAGCCTATAACAATGGAGATCCAAAATGAACTTCTTGCCAAGTTGGGTGTTGTGAATATTTATGACACTCAACTTGAGGGGGAGTGTTGAATTATTATTGTAAATAGTTGTAGGAAATAGTGGGCTTGAGCCCAAATATGTTATGTACTGTGATTGGGCTTGGACCCAGTTAGTAGCTCTAATAGGATGTATGTCATTTGTATATAAGTTGTAGAATTGAGATTGTACAGTTGTTGGTTGATAATACATTTCGTTAATGAGATAATGAGTGTGTAGCAATTTGCTACTGCTTTGATCAGAGAAGAGTCCTGTTAGCTAAGAGAGAGAGAGAGAGAGAGGTCATATGCCCATATCGTCTGAACTCAGAAGTAGGTCCCTTGTGTTATTGTGTATTATGGAAATCTTTTTAAAAAAAGATGATTGGTGAAGTATAGATTATATACTTCACTTTTGGGGTGGCTTTAACTTTTATTGGCCAAAAAGGCAGAAACTTTTTAGGTATGTAGTTTGAATAAAACATGCCACTATCATGGGAGATTTCCTAAGGGTTTGTCTGAATTTCTCATATCATGGACTCTCTATCGTTATACTGCTATATTTCCTAAGGGTTTATTCGAATTAGAGTTTTTCTGTTCGATCTTCACTAGCTGGTAAGTACTCTCATCGATTTCCTTACATTGGGCCCTACTATACACAAGTTAGTCCCCCCCTCCCAAAGCAATCGCTGCTAGCTGTTTGGTTTGATCCGTATATAGTGTGTGTGAGATTTGATGATGGTTTCTGCAAATTATAACAATCTGGCACGTATGCACATACATCGATGCAATTGATGTAAAGGTTATATTGTTGAGTTTTAAACGATCTAATATAAATGCGTGCATGCGTACGCTTAATATATAGTAGCCTTTAAAATGTTAACAAGATTAACCCTTACTTGTGAGATATTTTAATTATTAATATAATATATTTATTAGTTATTAATTAGGTTAATTAAAATATCCTGAGTGTGGCCCGTTAGTCAGATCTAGGCCCAACTACAGGATTAGGGTAAACAGAATTGGTTATTTGATTTATTTCTGATGGTGAAATAAATAATTAAGGAATATAGCCGACTAATCTGAGCGTACGGTAAAAAAAAAAACCAGTTGCCATCACTGTGCCTTACGGTCAGTCAGAAGAGTACCTGTCAATTCTTTCTTCTGACTCCTTCTATTTTGCAGTCTCTTTTTCTCAGTGTTCGTGATCTCGTTCCGCTCGAAGAAAAGCTATGGCGAGAGGTATTTATGAAGTCTTCCGCTGTAATCTTGTAGAATATGTTGTGCTATGTTTATTGAGATCTAATTGATGATTAGCATGATGTATTCCAACATGTGGTATCAGAGCCTGGTTCTCTGATTCTCTGCCTCTTTTCTTTGATCGGGGATGTTTCAAATATGGAATTTTATTGAATCTACCGTAGTAATTTTTACACGGTTCCATATCTGAAATCGGAGATCACACTTGTTAATTATTGCCTTCATTAGGTTTTCGAAGGAACTGTGTTTCTGGGAATATTATTGATTTCGAAGGATACGATTCTGGTTTCTGTTTATTTCGATGTATATGGAATGTTTCTCATCGACTGCATCTGGAATTTTGCTCATCGATTCTTTGCAAATCATTTCTGTTTCCATTTTGTGATTCTAGCCCTTTGATTTATTCTCGGTGTATATGGAGTTGTGGTCATCGACATTTGCATTGTTTCAATTGAGTTTCGTGATTCAATTTCTGTGAGCATCACCGTGAGCACCGTCAGGATTTCTGTCTTTGGTTTTCGAATATGAGCATAATATTTTGATCGAGATATATGTTTGTTTCGATTGCGTTTTCATGAATCATCGCTGTATCGTAGTACTGAGAGCATCAGACCTGCGTTTTTTATTTGGGTTTTAGATCTGAGAAAATTTTTGACTCAAACCTTGCTTTTAATCCATGTTTTGTTGCTCAAATTGTGATTTGGACCGTTTTTCTAGCATGAACTGCCATTAAAACCGCCGTTTTGAGCCTCCGATCGCCGGATGGGACCGACTGAGCATCGCGGGTCGCGGCAACCCTAACCGGGTTGCGCTCGGGTCGGGTCGGGTAGGGCTACTGCAGAAACGGGTGGGGAAGGAGACTAAGACGACATCGTTTTGGCTCATTCGGTCGAGCCCCCCCCGACGCGAAAACGGCGTCGTTCCGGCCCAAGTGAAACGCTGCGTTTCACTTGTCCAGTGGGTGGGCCGGCGCGTTTTTGGGCTTTCTGAATTTTTTTTCTTTTCTTTTCTTCGCTGATGCGCGTTTGGGCCGGATTTACTGGGCTCTTGTGAATTTTTTTTTTGGGCATGCTGAAGCGCTTTCTGGGCCGAAACAAAAAAAAACATTTTTTTTTTTGAATTGAACAGTGACGGTTTTTGGTTTTTCTGGGCCTTATATTCGTTTTTGTTTTTTCTGGGCTATGGTTTTTGAAATTCCAGAAAACCTTTTTAGGCCTTTTCTTAAACAATTTCTTCACTGTTTAATTCAATTCTTTTCTGTTTTATGTATTTTTTCTAATTAATGTTTTTAAATTGTTTAAATTAGTGACAGTAGTTAATTTTGGCATTTTCACATACTGAAAAAATTTGTAAAATTGTTTTCATAGTTAATTAATTGTCTAATATTTTGAAAATGGCTTTAGACAATTATTTAGCAATTCAAAAAATTTTGCAAAATTGAAATTTGAGTTGAATGGTGCCAAAATTAATTATTTAAACAATTTTGAATACATAAAACAGTGGGAGCGATTTAATTAATTATTTACTGGATTTATTAAATTGATTAATCCCTCCATTATGATGTGCATATTTTGTTTTAAATGCGCTTATATGATATTTGTAACTAGCATGCTACTTTTTCAAGGAATAGCCACAGCATCCTTTTAGTTTTGCATGCAACTTGATCACATATGGAACTTATAAAATATCTAATTGTAATTAAATATAGAATTGTAATTGTTCTTTACCCACAGGTAGACGGTTATGATTAAATATTTAATTAGGGTGGGATAGTTTGGTCTTATATTTTCTAAGTTGCCTACAGGTATTAGGAAATGTAAATTATACACTCTAGGCCCACCAATTTGAGATAAATGCATGCAATGCTAGGTTCTTTGCCCACAGGTAGAATTTAGTGATACGCATTTATATATATTGCATGTTTACATTGGTGCATAACATGCATACAAAAGGCACAGAATTCGTGATTGTCTCAAATACTTGTCTTGTGAGCTAATTTAAGTTTTTAAATTGCAGTACCTACTACTTTCCCTAATCTTTTTGCTGACACTACTGGCAAAATTGTGCTGGATGGTACCAATTACCCTGAATGGAGAGAGGATATAACTTTGCAGATTGATATGCTGCACATGCATTTTGTTATGGAGAAACCTAGACCTCCCAAACCAACTGATAAGTCAACTAAAGATGAAATTGACTATCAGGAGCGCTGGGAGCACTACAATCGCATGTGCATGTCATATATTAAGACCAGGATCCATAGAAGCATTAGGGGAGCAATTCCCAAATGTGAAACTGCTAAGGAGTTTCTGGAAGCTGTGGACAAACAGTTTAAGCCAACTGACAAACAAATGGGTGGTTCCATAATGTCAGAGCTGTGTGCCATGAAGCTGATAGGTACTAATGGAGTCAGACAACATATCATGAAGATGAGAGACTTGTCCTCTCAGCTGAGGGCCTTTGACATGGAACCAACAGAGCAGTTCTTAGTGCATCTGGTACTGAACTCCCTTCCTTCTCATTATGAGGCCTTTAAGGTCTCCTATAACACACATAGGGAAAAATGGACAATTGATGAACTGCTGTCCATGTGTGTTCAGGAGGAAACTAGGCTTCAAATGAGTGGTAGGGAGGCACCTAGGGCAGCTCATTTGGCTGAAAGTTCCAGCAGGAATGGTGCCAGGGGCAACAAGGACAAGCAGAAAAAGAAGAAAAAGATTCCTGCTGTGCCATCCATTAAGAAAGCTGAAGCTATTTGCTTCTTCTGCAAGAAGAAAGGGCACATGAAGGATGAGTGCCTAAAGAGGAAGGCATGCTTGGAGCGTAAAGGTATGTATATTTCAAGTTTAGCTTTAGAAGCTCATCATATTGGCACTAGTAATGATACTTGGTGGATCGATACGGGTTCAATGATCCATATTTCTACTACCATGCAGGGGTTTCTAACCACCAGGCCTCCACTTCCCAATGAAGCACGAGTCCTTTCAGGAAGTGGGAAAGGAGATCCGGTCGAAGCAATTGGAACTTTTAGAATTGTTTTCCCAAATAAAACCGTGCTGGATCTTTCGAATTGTTTTTACATTCCTAGTTATATGAGAAACTTGATTTATATGTCAAAACTCATTCCTTTGAATTATGGTATTTATTTGCAAAAGGACTTGATGTATTTCAGTAAGGACTATTTTCCAATTGCAAGGGTTGTTATGATTGATGATTTGTTTAAAATAATTCCTGAACCGCCTGAGGTTTTTTCTGTTATGCATGGTATTAGACAAAGTGTCATTGATGAGAATTCTATTAGCTTGTGGCATAGGAGATTAGGACATATCTCTGTTGACAGGATCAAAAGGTTAACTAAAGATGGAATCTTTCCATCTTTAGACCATTCAGAATTTGATACTTGTGTGGACTGCATAAGGGGAAAGCAGACCAATAAGTCACAAAAGGGAGCTAAAAGAAGTTCTGATTTACTTGAAATTATACATACTGATATCTGTTGTCCTGACTTATCTGCAAACAGTCAAAAGTACTTTATCACTTTTATTGATGATTACTCGCGATATACTTATATCTACTTGCTTGATAATAAAAGCGAGGCACTAGATGCCTTTAAGGAATATAAAGCTGAAGTAGAAAAACAAGTTGGGAAACCAATAAAGATCGTGAGATCCGATAGAGGTGGTGAGTATTACGGTAGGTACACTAGTGAAGGACAAGCGCCAGGTCCCTTTACTGATTTTCTTCGGGAGCATGGTATAGTTGCTCAATATACCATGCCTGGCTCACCAGATATGAATGGTGTAGTAGAAAGAAGAAATAGGACCTTGCTAAACATGGTTAGGAGCATGATGAATGGCTCTAAACTACCAACATCCTTGTGGAAGGAGGCACTTAAGACAGCTGTATACTTATTGAACAGGGTTCCAACAAAGGCAGTGCCAAAAACACCCTTTGAAATCTGGAAAGGTTGGAAACCCAGCTTAAGACACCTTAGGGTATGGGGCTGTCCTGCGGAAGTAAGAGTGTACAATCCACAAGAGAAGAAACTAGATCCTAAAACCATTAGAGCTTACTTTGTAGGCTATCCATGTATGACTAAGGGTTATAGGTTCTATTGTCCTTCACCTTCTGCACGTTTTATAGAATCTAGGAATTCTGTTTTTCTTGAGAATGACGTGGTTAGTGGGAGTGATCAAACAAACAATGATCATATGGAAGTAACCCCTGATTTACGCCGTGAAGGTTTTGTTCAGATTTATCTACCTCCCATACATAAAGAACCAAGACAAGTTGTGGTGGAGGATATCCCGAATGAACAATCTGAACCAACCCAAGAGGTTGAATTAAGAAGATCAACTAGAGAAAGAAGACCAGCATTGCCTAGTGACTACGTGGTGTACTCTGTTCAGACTGATTGTGATATTAGCATTGAAGATGATCCATTAACGTTTACTCAGGCTGTTAAGGGTGAGAACTCTAAGTTGTGGCATGATGCTATGACTGAAGAAATGAACTCCATGGCAAACAATAATGTATGGGATCTTGTGGAGTTACCAAGTGGGTCTAAAGCCATTGGCTGTAAATGGGTTTATAAAACCAAAAGAGACTCACAAGGTAACATTGATCGATACAAGGCTAGGTTGGTTGCCAAGGGTTTCACACAAGTGGAAGGTGTCGACTACAGGGAAACCTTTTCTCCTGTATCAACGAAAGACTCTTTCCGCATAATCATGGCATTGGTTGCACATTTTGATCTGGAGTTGCACCAAATGGATGTTAAGACTACATTCCTCAATGGGGTTCTTGAGGAAGAAGTCTACATGAAACAACCTGAGGGATTTATTGCAAAGGATAAGGAACATCTGGTATGCAAGTTGAAGAAATCGATCTATGGCTTGAAGCAAGCCTCACGACAGTGGTACTTGAAGTTCCATGAGGTAATCACATCATTTGGATTCGATGAGAACATCATGGATGAATGCATATACCACAAGGTTAGTGGGAGCAAGATCATTTTTCTGGTTTTATATGTCGATGACATACTACTTGCAACCAGCGACCTAGGACTATTACGTGAGGTGAAACAGTTTTTGTGCAAGAACTTTGATATGAAGGATATGGGTGAGGCATCTTATGTCATTGGCATCAAGATCCACAGGGATAGAGCTCAAGGCATTTTAGGCTTGTCTCAACAAACCTATATCAACAAAGTTCTTGAACGATTCAGGATGCAAACTGTTCAGCTAACGTAACTCCTCTTGAGAAAGGGGACAAGTTTAGTCTAGGTCAATGTCCTCAAAATGAGCTCCAAAGAAAGCAAATGGAAAGGGTCCCATATGCATCAGCAGTGGGAAGCTTGATGTATGCATAGGTTTGCACAAGACCTGATATAGCTTTCGCTGTTGGCATGTTGGGAAGGTACCAAAGCGATCCAGGGGAAGCACATTGGACAGCTGCAAAGAAAGTGTTTAGATACCTACAAGGTACTAAGCACTATATGCTCACATACAGAAGAACAGATGACCTGGAAGTGGTTGGTTACTCAGACTCTGATTTAGGAGGATGTTTGGACACAAACAAGTCTACTACTGGTTACATCTTCCTACTAGCAGATGGAGCTATATCATGGAAAAGTACAAAACAAACACTTACAGCTCCCTCTACTTGTGATGCTGAGTACATAGCGTGTTTTGAGGCAAGTTCACAAGCGATCTGGATAAGGAATTTCATTGCTGGTCTTAAGATTGTGGACTCAATCTCTAGGCCAATCAGGATGTATTGTGATAACACAGCCGCAGTAGCCATTGCAAATAACAAAAGGAGTGGAAGTCGAAGCCGGTGGGTCGAACTGAAATTCCTAAGTTTAAAAGAGAGAATTGCAGATGGTGAAATTTCGGTTGATCATATCAATACAAAGGACATGCTAGCTGATCCTTTGACTAAGGGAATGAAACCGAATGCTTTTGTGTTACACGTCCCTCAAATGGGGGTTAAGCCTTCATTTATATAGAAGAGGTATGAAATGAAATTGACCTTATAGTTTATTATCTCTATCATTATCTATATACATTCTGTTGATGAGACTAATAAACACTAAGTTTGGAACCGAATAAACATTGGCGTTTATTCATAAGGTTATACCCATCAAGTAAGGGTGTTGCATGTAATGTATGGAAGGTAATACTCAGCCTAGAGGACTTATCGCCATGATTCTTGTAGCATAGCCTTAGTTTAATCTGGAAAGGGCGACTGACATTTAGATACGGGCCAAGTGGGAGAATGTGAGATATTTTAATTATTAATATAATATATTTATTAGTTATTAATTAGGTTAATTAAAATATCCTGAGTGTGGCCCGTTAGTCAGATCTAGGCCCAACTACAGGATTAGGGTAAACAGAATTGGTTATTTGATTTATTTCTGATGGTGAAATAAATAATTAAGGAATATAGCCGACTAATCTGAGCGTACGGTAAAAAAAAAACCCTAGCAGCTCTTTGAGGTTCCCTGACTGGCGACGGCTCTCACACCAGTTGCCATCACTGTGCCTTACGGTCAGTCAGAAGAGTACCTGTCAATTCTTTCTTCTGACTCCTTCTATTTTGCAGTCTCTTTTTCTCAGTGTTCGTGATCTCGTTCCGCTCGAAGAAAAGCTATGGCGAGAGGTATTTATGAAGTCTTCCGCTGTAATCTTGTAGAATATGTTGTGCTATGTTTATTGAGATCTAATTGATGATTAGCATGATGTATTCCAACATTACTTGCATACACACATAAAAAATTAAACATGTGATGCAAGTGTTATAACTTATTGACGACTCAAAAAGGCTTTAGTGCTAATTATTATCCTTATTTGAATCATTAACAAGATGCTCATATTTTCAAAAAAAAAGAAAAAAAAAAAGAAACGCATTATTTTCATCTTAATTATATATATGCAAGTAAAGGTTATCTTGTTGAGTTCAAAGGCTTTAATTATGTACAGAAATGTGTGTGTGTGTGTGTGTGTGTTTCTCTGGATACACATTCATGATATGATGTGTGACATGTAATTATTTGGTGGGCCTTTGGAAATAATGTCGGTGTTAAATATCAAAACAAAAAACTCTTATTGTGACATATTAACACTTTAGAGATTTTTGGAGCACCCTTCTATATATGCGATTATGATTGGCAAACGATAAAAGTGATCGATATCAACAGCTTAAACTGAATAAGAATGACATATCAAGTTGTTGTTCAACTTTACATGTCATTCTTACTTAGTTTAAGTTGTTGATCACTTGTTTTATACAAAGTCAACCGAAACTTTCTAGTGACTTGAAGATTTCCTTTTTATTTTCGGAGTCAAAAGCTTCGTATTTAAGGTAAGTAATTATACCTGACATGTTAGAGACATGAGATGATGATGATGATATATATATATATATACATATATATTCGCAGAAAAATATAACCAAATAAATTAACAAGCAGAAATTATGCATTATACAAAACCCCATTGGATAGGAAAACGGATCCTCTCAAAATTTTGCTTTCATACCTCTCTCCTCTATACAGGATGTCCTGATCTATTGGTTGATTTGAATGAAGAAAGATTAACTATATATAACACTGAACCAAATATATTAATTGTTTATTTAGATTAATTAAAGCATTGGGATCGATCGTGTGGGTCCTGAGTCGTGTTTACCGTGTGAGGCGACTTCAACGTACAGGTCAACTTCCAACTTACATGGACTCTGCGATATAAAATATTGAGTCATATAAATTAAGTGTAATCTCTGAGTTTTTTTATTTTTTCTCCTTTCTGTATATTATTATACTAGTTGGATCTAATCAAGATACTCTTCCCTTACTTTCTTCTTTTATTATTAGACGTTGGTTACATAATTTTCCTTTAGGTAATTTTTTATAGCTTGACTTAACAATTCTATTATGTATAGCCAAAATGTCACTATATCCTCAAGAGGTTGAATTTCTTTAAATTAAAATAAAAATTATATTAAATACGAATATAATATTGAAAACCGCATGAACTTGATTTCAGCAGAACTTCATGGCATCCTCTTTTTTTGGGGGAAAAAGTTTTAAGAATTGAGGTAAAATCTTGATTGTTGCCAAAGATCAATCAATTAATTTCAAATAAATGAATGAATACCGTACACTCTATTTTTTATTCAATAAAGAAAAATTCGTTAAATGAGGTCAACTTATAATATCTTAAATTATTAAATATCACAAAGTCAAGGAAAAATGACACGTTGGTCCCATTTAAGAGAAATAAAGACACATTGTGGCATTGAAATTTTAAAATAGTGTTTTGGATCTAATAAGGTACGTGCAAAAATATTCCCTTCTTTGAGAAATCGTAAAAATAAAAATAAAAATTGTAACATTTTTTTATCCATAATATATTAAAATGGTACTCATTTTAGGTAAAATATAATCTAGAAAAAAACATTTGAAAAGTTGGGGGAAAAAATTAGAGGATAGGGTAGAAGCCAGTCGCCCCTCCGCTTATACAACGAGGTCGTTGTTGTCCAAAAAACATTTATGAAAATTAAAATTATAATAGCTATGTATATAAATTTATGAAAAATTATAGGAAAAAAGAACCTATTGGAAATTAATTTGCCTGACTTATAAATTAATATATAATCTAATAATATACAACATATTATGATTAAGTCTTAAAATTTTTTTCCCAAAAAAAAAGGACGATACCATGAAGTGCTGCAGAAATCAAGATAATGCGCTTTTCAACTTTATATTCGTATTTAATTTAATTTATTTTTTATTTCAATTTATGATGATAATTTAAATAAATTCAACCTCTTGACATGGTAAAATTTGGCTACATAATAGAATTGTTAAGTCATGCTATAAAAAAAAAAAAATACCTAAAGCCAAATTATATAACCCATGTCTAATTAAAGAAGAAAGTATCTTGATTATATTCAACTAATATATGAATTATATTAAATCATATGTTGGACCAAATTGCGTTTAATTTTCCTGAATTATATTCAGAAAAGAAAAAAAAGTAGAAAAAACTCCGTGGGCCCGTGAGGTTTGAAGTTGAACCGCTGAAGTTTCTACACACGGTGAACACGACTTAGGACCCACACAGTGATCCCAATGCATTAATTAATCTGAATTAATCTAAATAAATAATTAATATATTTGGTTCAATGCTATACTCTTCTAGTCCTATTTAAAGGATAAAGAGAGAAGCTTTTATTTGAGTACCCTAATAGATTTTTTAGATGAACGTACAAGTTAACCATTCACTAATTATTGTTTTGATGTTGTTTTCATATGGTATTATATATATATTAAATAGAGTAGAATTGGAAAGTTGTTGAATTTTATAGTAGAGTTAACAAGGTTTAAGATTTTTTTTTTGTCTGTATGAAAAATATTGGAAGTGCCCGATAAGTAGGATTAGAGAAGTAGTTAGTAATCTTTCTTCATTCAAATCAACCAATTTAGTAACTTAAAATTTATATTATGATGTTTGGCTCTCTTCTAAGAACTTACAATTTTTATAATTCTTTATAATAAATATGATTTTCTCTATGTACTTTATTTTAATTTTCCCTAATTGTTTTCCAAGAACATTAAGAAGAAGAATAGTGGAAGCTGTCGGGAATTTAGTGATGCATGGGAGGACAATAATGTTGGACTAATTCAAAAGAATAGTGGAACCTGTTTGATTCTGTTCTTTATTTTTTTGTTCTCAAAACAGTTTTATAAAACAATTTTTAGAAATAAGTTTTAAAAATAAAAAAATGAAAAAAAAATCTATTTAGATAGTTGATTTAAAAAATCTGTTTTATTAAAGTGACATGGCAGCGATTATTACTGATAGTGACATCGTGGTGGTTGTCACATGTAGTATAGTGTCAATAGTGGGTCGTGGTCTCAAAAGATAAAAAATAGAAATATAAAAACAAACAAAAATAACTAAAAACTGTTTTTATTTTTTAGTTTTTAAAAACAACTTATTAAAAAACAGGTTTCCAAACAATTTTTTTTTATTTTTAAAAACCAAAAAAATGTTTTTAAAAACAAAATCAAACAACCCCTAGATTAAAATGACTTAATTACTTCTGAGCCAATCCTATGATTATCGCCCATGGTGCGAAACAAATTAAACTGAATGTAACGACTTGACCGCCAGAACACCATTGGCGACATATATCATCACCAACACAGCTCGAACGCTGTCTCTGTTCTTGAAACCCAAACAGTACGTATTACTTGAAAATTAAACAGCACTTTCTACTTAAATTACTAATTAATTTATCAATTTGCACAATCTCTTTCTTGCTTTCAAGCTTGTTAATTCTCAGAAATTGATAATATTCCAGCATATTTTTAACTATTTTTTGGATTCAAATTGAGTATAGAAAGAGTTAATAGAAGAAAATGTGCATATCAAAGTAACAAGCTAAAGTTGAAGTAGAACAATATATTTGTGGGCTTTAGTTTAAAGGAAAAGTTAGAACTTATGCATCCTCTCTTTTGTAGGAGGATAGAGACAAGTTGGGAAGCTTTTAAAGGATTGAAGAACAAGGGGATGGAAAATGACAAGTCATAAAAGCTCTCAAAAATCAAAGAAAGCTTATGGGCTAGGAGGAAGTTGCTGTGTTGTTGGCTCAACAAACAATACATGTGCTGAAACCAATGGACTTTCTGGACTTTCCACTTCGATCACTACTTCCTCCTTATTCCTTTGTCACTCATCACCTTTGTGAGGATTTTCTTTTGAAAAAATTGTGGTCTGCCAGATTTTTACATCTATAAATAATAGATCTTCAATCGCTTTCCCTGGATCTTATGAAGATGGTGACACTTCCTTCCTTCACACGCGCGCACTCTCTCTCTTTTCACTTGTTTCTTTTTCCATTTTTTTTATATTAAGCTTCAAATTTTAGATCTGCGTCATCCAACTTAGCATTAGCCACAAAGTAGTAAGTTTATTTGGTCTAATTGCTATTTTAGCTACATTATATAACATAAATAGCTTACCAGTTTATTTTCAATAATAGTTTCTTACTATTATGTTGTATATGTTTCTACAGGAGAAGAAATCTTTGGTTTTTAATGACAGAGGGAATGATGTTCGTATTGTTTTATCAATTGCAGCGTTGGTAAAGAACGTTCATATTTATTTTCAAGTTTCCTACTTTTAATTGTTTTAATTTTCCTTGATGAAGAATGCTTCTGAAATTTCTTTTCTCATTTTATTCCTGAAAAAATTATTCTCATTTTTATATGCTAAAAAATAAATGAGATAAAATTAAATGTTATTATATATAATTTGTATTTATTTAGTAATTATAAATTTTAGTTGTTGTAGTAATTATTAACATTGATGATTTGCATAAGTAAAATAATTATTTATTTTAACACTTGTATTTTACTTAGTAGTGATTTGTTAATTAGTTATTTGGTAATTTTTTTCATTTTGTTTTGGATTTGAAAATGTGTTTAAAGTGTGTTATCAACTATAATTATGGGGTTCTTTTGATAAAAAAAATAATTATAGGGTTCTAAAATAAAAATACGAAAATAATTATTTAAAAAAAATACCTAGAGTGGCGCTTGCTTGAAGAAGCGCCATAGGAAGTCTCCTGTGGCGCTTCTTCAAGCAAGTGCCACCCTAGGTATTTTTTTTAAAAAATAATTATTGATTTTTTGTAGCACTTTTTTAAGAAAGCGCCACAGGAAGTGTTTTTTTTTTTAAAAAAAAAAAAAATATGCCGTGGCACTTTCAAACACCACAGCTTTTTTTAGTGGTGTCTTGATATGTGGCATTTACTAAACGCCACAGCTAATTCAAATATAAGCGCCACAGTTTTATTTTTTTTGTAGCAGTGATATGTCTCCACCGTTCGTACACTTGGTGAAAAAATTGTGAACATAGAAAAAGCGAGTGAGTGTAAACAAACAATGAAATCATCAAACAGTGAAATTACACTAAGAAGCACGTTTGGCTGATTCTTCGGGCAGATCTTCTTCGTCATGGTATATGTTCTGAGCCATCTGCCATATTTTGAGTATGTTAGCCTCAGCCAAACTTGCAACAACCCATTCTTCATTTGGGTTCCAAGAGAAGTCAGATATTTTATTTGTGTGACCTCCATGAATGAATAACAGATCCGGAGGCCCATCTTTAACGTCCTGTACTTTTTGCTCTTCACCAATCCTACAACAACAACAACAACAACAACACATTGATATATAATCAAATTATACACTGCGACATGCTATTATTGAGAGGGTTTTTAATAACAAAACTGGTAGCTAAATAGTGTGTAAGTTTGAAGTGGAAGTGGTCATACACGGTGAAGAGGACTCATCAAGACCCGCGTTAATTCAGACGATTCACACTTTAAGCTTAATTATTTTTTCCAGAAGTTGGGAATTTAGTGATGCATGGGAGGACAACAATGTTGGACTAATTCAAAGGAATAGTGGAACTTGTTTGATTCTATTCTCTGTTTTTTTTGTTCTCAAAACAGTTTTATAAAACTATTTTTAGAAACAAGTTTTAAAAATAAAAAACAAAAAAAAATCTATTTGGATAGTTATTTTAAAAAATTTGTTTTATTGAAGTGACATGGTGGTGGTCTGCATCCTGAGGATGTCGTAATTTACCATCTTCATTCTTATCAACCTCATGCTCCACCATTTTAGACGACATAAACAATCTTTGTAAGCATGGCTTCAAAGGGAAGTATCTGAGAATCTTTGCAGGTTTCTTCTTCTACTTTTTTCCCTTCCAAATTGTCTTGTATCTTGATGTGTGACATTGCTTACAAGTCTCCCTGTTGTCATCGTCTCCCCAATACAGCATACAATCGTTGGGGCATGCATCAATTTTTTATGTAGTTTAAGCCCAATCTATTAATAATCTTCTTAGCCTCATAGAACGTTGTGGGAATCTCTACGTCGGAGAATGCATCATGTAATAATTCCAACAACATTGACATTCCCTTATCTGTGATTCCACACAAGCACTTGATATGATACAACTTGATCAAGAAAGATAATTTAGAGTATTTTTGATAACCTTGATATAAAGGATGATCTGCTTCATCCATCAAGCTGAAAAAATCCCGAGCGACTTTATTTCGGATGAACATCGGCTTTGAGCCATGCACTTCTTCGTTGAAGTTGTCATCATGAACACAAAATGCATCATGCACAGTATCATTAACCGGATCATCTTCATCTAGTTGAAGTCTTACTTGTGAACTTTGAGAAAGAGTATCATCATATCTCATACCGACCTTCTCACCATGAACTGCCCAGAATGTATAGTCTTTTGGGAAAGGCTTCAAAAGCAAATGTACTTTAACAACATGTCATGCATGCCACTTCTTGAACTTGCATCTCTGACACAAACAGATGATCTTGCTGTTACAGATGGCTTGAGTGAATGTGAAATCCAAGAAATTATTTGATCCGTACAAATATTGTGGAGAATTGTGTGGCAACCTGATCCATGACTTATCCATAGCTACTAGTGAGAGAGAAGAAAGTATAGTGAAGAAGATGAGTGAATAGAGAATTACGAATGCATGGAAGCTTATATTCTAATTTTTCAACATTTAATATTTTGTAGCAGTTCAGAAACCACTACAATAACCGCTACCATGTTAAAAATTTGTAACGGTTATATGAGTAAAACGGCTACCAATTTTCGACCTGTTGGAATTAAGCAGAAGATTGTTTTTTAACCTTGTAGCGGTTCTAAAACAAAACTGCTACTAATATATATTTGTGGCGGTTACAAATTCTTAACCGCTACAAATTTCATGTGGTAGAAGAATTTCAAATTTCAAATATTTTAACTTTGTAGCGGTTATATGAAAAAAACCACTACAAATATTAATGACCCTTGGACAATTTTAAAAAAATGGTTTTCAATTTGTAGCGGTTATTGGTGTAAACCGCTACAAATTTAGAACAAAGTGGGGGGAAATTCAAAATTTAAATGTTGAATATTTGTAGCGGTTATTACTGTAACCGCTACAAATATTCAACATTTGAATTTTGAAATTCTCTCCATTGATGCATTACCTTTATAGCGATTTACACTCATAACTGCTACAAATTGAAAACCATCTTTGTAGCGGTTTTTAACATGAACCGCTACAAATATGATACAAAATATTTTTTTCGAATATTTGTAGTGGTTTTATAATAAAACCGCTACAAATATATATGATTTTTTTGTAGTTATTTTTAAAAATATAAATAAGACTGTCATAAATGCAACACAAATTTAACAAGGCCCTAAAAATATTAGATTTATAATATGAAATAACCAACTAAAAGTAATTGATATTGTGAAAAGTTATTAGCTCACTGTAAGTGACAGTAAAGGTCTTTGATCCTGCTGTGTGGTGAATCGTCTGCTGCCCACGGCACCTCATGTTCCTCTGAGAAAGTGCCTGAAAAAAAATAATATTAAATGTATTAAAACAATATAAAACATTTATTATTAATAAATCATAAAATTAATTAAATTTAAATTATAATTTAATAATTATAAATAAAAAATTATATATAATTAATTAATATTTATATAATCTAATCTAAATCTAATTTTTTATATAATTAATAATTATAAGTTATATTTAATTTTTTTATATAATCTAATCTAAATCTAATAATCAAAATAATCTAATAAATACATTTACTACCCCTCAGCGCTTCTCCTAAACTGGACGAAACTCACCTAGTCGTTCGGCGAGACGTCGTCCGGGACGTTCTTGATCAGCTGCTGCAGAGGAATCGTCCTATCCTTATACATACTATGGAAGAGACGATTCCTCCTGTTCCTCCAGCCATCACCCATCTTCATCAGCGTGTATCTCTTCCGGTTGGCCGGATGGCAAACCTCAGCTGTAAAGACCATTGAAATTTTTTTTTTAATATGACTAATTTCAAATAAGACAATTAAAAAATATTAATTAAATAGAATTAACTACAAAAAATATAATATAATTAAATACTATTAATTACCTGCACCACCTCCTCCCACGCCAGGTCCTTCGCCCCCTTCAAAACGTTCCTCCATGTCCTGAAGTGAAGAGGGAATCGCATCCAATTCAATCACAGGTCATTCAAGAAGCGGTTGAACATGTGACCCTCATTGTCGATGGGCTGGTCCATGCCCTTATTCCACGGAACTACAATTTGTAGTGTCCGGTCTATGCTGTTCAGACCGGCCACATCCAGCCTCCTCGTGGACACGTTCCCCTGCTCATCTGCACAATTTACCACACGTGAGATAAATTGTAATTCAAATTTAACATTTCGAATTTAAATATATAATTTATTAAATAAAAAATATATTTACCTTGGACTTGTACCTCAAACCTAGTAGATCGTGAAGACAACCCTCGTGAGTTGTTCTGCTCCCGCACCTCCTCCTCATTGAGGAACTGCTCCATGTCTCTGATCGGAATCAGGATCTCGAAGTCTTCGTTCGCGTCATACTCATCGACATTGATATCTCCCTCTCTCAGATTAGGCACTTTTGGTGCAGTCGTCTCCTGTAGGACCGTCTGCGGTGGTTGTGGTAGGGCTGACTCCTGTAGCTGCTGTGGGGAGATGGGCTGAAATGGCGCAGTCGCCCTCCCTCCACGCTACCTCCTCCTCTGCTGCTACTACCCCACATAATCAGTTTGGGGACCTTGGGCTCCTTTCCCTTGTCCATCCCTGAAGCCATATCAACTACAAAAATTTCAAAAAAAAAAAAAAACCGATTTAGTCACATTTATATGTAAAATTATAATAAAAATAAAAATAAAATAAGTATTCTCCGTACCTCAAGTGATAATGAGAAATGCTAGAGAGAAAACTCTTCGACAGATGTCAGAACACTCAGATCTAAAGGAAAACTCTCAGAGAAACTTCAGAAACAAAATGACCAAATGGAAAAAAGGGGGGCAATGGTCTTTTTATAGTTGTGGATTTTGTAGTGGTTATTAAAAAAACCGCTACATCAACCCCTATAAAAAAGCTAGGGACAAAATTTTGTAGTGGTTATAAAATAACCGCTACAAATATGATAACCTTTAAAGTTCTGTAGCGGTAATGAAAGCCTAACCGCTACAAATGTGATGACCTTTGAAGTTCTGTAACGGTTTTAGAAACATAACCTCTACAAATAGGCGACCTTTGGCATTTTGTAGCGGTTCAATTCATAGTAACCGCTACAAAAAAACCGATACACTATTGGCACAGCTTGGTGGCGCCAAGTGGGGTGAACTTTGTAGTGGTTTATTTGTTGTAACTGTTACAAACTAACCGTGACAAATTTTGGGGGGAAACTCACGCCATATTTATAGTGGTTTTTTTTTTCAATTAACTGCTACAAATAACATTGCTAATCAGCCATGCCACTTGGCGCATAGGTTGCCGCTATAATATTGTAGCGGTTTATGTTAAAACCACTACAAATGTCAATATTTGTAGTAGTTAAAAGTAACTGCCACAAATGCACCACTACGAAATATCTTTTTTTTTTTTTTTTTTTGTAGTGCCTTGTGAATATTGTCAAGGCATTTAATTTATAGAGAAATCTCTACATCAATTTGGACATAATTAAATTTATTTACTTGGGAAAACCAGCATTACATTAGAAAACTAGGGGTGATATTATGAAGGAAAGTTTTCACTTTTTTATGGTTTTTGAGAATTTTTCCTCCTAATATTCTTTCTTCCCTAATTTTCTTCTGATACAAACTAAAGGTTAATTTCATTAAAGAAGGCGAGACCAATATATATTTGATTACTGCCTTTTATTACAAGTTAATTCGTTATAATTCTCTTTTGATATGCATCATTTAATTTAATTTCCCCAAACATTCCTTTTTTTTTTTTTTTTTGGGTTCTTCCAATGTATAACTAACACATAAGAAAATGCTTGAAAGTTTAATCAATATGGTTCACGCCGAATTGAAACTCCATTTAATTTCAAAGGTGCAGGTATATGGACTTTAATTTATGTTAGAAGATATGTATCAATTACAATGATCAAAATCTGATATAATATTAGCCTTTTATATTAAAAAAATAGAGATGTCGTCACTTCCACAAACGGTTCATCGAAAGTTCTCATTCCATTGACTTTTTCATGTATCTATGTTTTCTTGTCCTCCCAAATATAGCAATACAATTGTGGCGTAGCCTAATATAATTTCAATAGAATAAGTGTTTGTATATATGCATTACGGTAGATGGATTATCACAGCATTGTCACGTACGCAATTTGGCCACTCATAATTAAACTGACTTACGCGTTTTCTAAACGTTTGAGAAGGGTTAAAACAACAAATATAAGATGAATTTAATATTGGAAGAAAAAATAATGAACTTAACTTCTGTAGAACGACATAGAGCTGGTATCATCTTTAAGACCCTATCTCTAAATATATTTAATGAACATAATAGAGATTGAGTCTAGAAAAAATAATGTTATATCTCCAGCCTTAATTCGATTTGCAACATAGTTGAAAAACATGATTGATTATTTAGTTAACTGCATAATAATTATATAATAATATCGCTTGATGGTATAAATGGTAATTGTTTTGTTAAAAAAAAAGAGAGAAAGAAAAAGAAAAAACGATTTGTTTCTTTGATTTTATGAATTACTTTTAATTGCATATTATCAGCTTGAATCCAATTATGATCTTTAGTTTCTATTCAAATGATGTTTTCATTTATTCTGAGAATTCCTTTATTTGTGGGGTTCCGACAACTAAAAACTTTATATACATACATACATGTATTTATAACATAATAATATTGTCCAAAAATTGCTATATTATTATATATGTCCAGCTTAATGCTCATCACTGTCTGTGTCTATCTCACTTTTATTACACAAACAGTACAGAAAAGATCACATGTAATAGTATTTGATAAAATAATTCTTGTTAATTAATTAAATATCTATCCATAATGGTGCGTAAATGTATATATTTTATTAATATGTAAAGGTATATATTTTAAATTACGAAGAAGAAGCCAAAATACTGAACGTCCCTTTCCGGTTGGGAGCGGGGAAGACACAGTTTTATGTATTCAACAAAAGTTTGTAATATATAAATAAAACGACAAAGTACAATTGGGAGATTGATTAACAAATTCCAAGTACCCTACTTGGAAGAAAACAAATTAATGACATCACATGAATCAAACTAGACACAAACGAACAAATTGATAAATTGAAAACGTAACATTACACACAACTCATAAACTGACATAATTAAATGTGCATTACAACATATCGATTTGTGATAAATTGAGACTACATATCAACTAACTCCGATATCAAATGGAAGCTCCCTCACTTTCATTATCTGCATGGAAATGATCAATAAGAAATTGATTAGCTTCTAAAATACATACAAAGACAGAATATAACGATCCTACACTGATTGATATCACTACAAAAAAAAAGACTTTCAGCGGTGACTTTTGTCGCCGCTGAAAGTCTGAAAGTCGCCGTTGAAAGACTTTCAGCGGCGTCAAAAAGTCGCCGCCTATACGACTGTCGCTGAAAGTTTTAGCGGTGACGATTTTTGTCGCCGTTAAAAGTATACTTTCAGCGGCGACGAAAGTGTTAATTTTTTTATAAAAAAATTCAAAAAATTAAATTTTTTATTAAAAAAATTAGAATTTTTTTTAAAAATTTAATTTACAATTGCCACGTGTCTCCTCCCCGTGCTGCTACATGTCGCCTCGCTGTGCTGCCACGTGTCACCTTCTCATAATTCCTCCATGTGACTCTCCTCCAGTTCGAACCCGCGACCTCAGAGAGCCAATGCCTTAGCGCACGAGTCTCTACCAATTGCGCCGAAATGAACCTATGTCATATTATTTCATATTATATATATATAATATTATCATATATATAAACATACATACATATAATTAATTAATTATATACATATAATTAATTATTAATTAAATATAATATTATTAAAAGTAATGAAAAATTAAATAAAAACGAAAAAAATATTGATATATTTAAATTTAAAATTTTTTAATTAAAATTACTTAATAAATAATAATTTAATATCATAAATATTATTTTTAATAAAAAAATATAAATCTAATATTAATAAATAATAATATAATTTTAATAATTAAGGTTAAATAGAATTATTTAATAATTAATAGTTAAATTTTATAAATATTATTTTTTAAAAATATCAATAAAAAAAATATGAAAAAGACTTTCAGCGGCGACACTAAAGTCACCGCTGAAACTCACTTTCAGCGGTGACTTTTAATAGTCGCCGCTGAAAGTGTTTTGAAATTTTTTTTTTTTAATTTTCGAAAAAGACTTTCAGCGGCGACACTAAGGTCACCGCTAAAACTCACTTTCAGCGGCAACTTTTAATAGTCGTCGCTGAAAGTGTTTAAAAAATTTTTTTTTTTTAATTTTCGAAAAAGACTTTCAGCAGCGACACTAAAGTCGCTGCTGAAACTCACTTTCAGCGGCGACTTTTAATAGTCGCCGCTGAAAGTGTTTTAAATTTTTATTTTATTTTTCAAAAACACTTTCAGCGGCGACTTTTAATAGTCGCCGCTGAAAGTGTTTTAAAATTTTTTTTTTTAATTTTGGAAAAACACTTTCAGCGGCGACACTAAAGTCGCCGCTAAAACTCATTTTCAGCGGCGACTTTTAATAGTCGCCGCTGAAAGTGTTTTAAAAATTTTTTTTTTTATTTTCGAAAAACACTTTCGACGGCGACAAAACAATGTCGCAGCTGAAAGTCTGACTTTCAGCGGCGACATTAAAAGTCGCCGCCAAATGTCGCCGCTGAAAGTGATTTTTTTTGTAGTATATAAATACAAACTTCTCAACTAACTCATATATTTAAGAGGAGAGTATGTGTATTGCGCGCGCGTGCGCACATCATATCGTGTACTATCCGTTGCTAATTAATTAGTGAAAGTATATTTGATAATGGAATCGTATTATTCCGTCGCTAAATTCCATTGCTAATCCACTGTTTATATATATATACACACACTTAAAGAACCTCATCAGAAAAATAACATGGAACCCATATTTTCCTAATAAAAAAGGTTATAGGCGTCTGTTATATATTGAACCTGATAAGCGTATATATGGTCACTTGGGAAATATCTTCTTTGCGGTTGGAGTGGCAGTTCTTGAAGAAGAAGAAGAAGTGTTTGAGGCCTGAGTGCGAAGAAGTGGCGTGGTATTTGCTGGGGAAATAGTTTTCTGCGGGTTTGGGATTTGAGTGCCATCATTAGGGTTAGAGGCCACCTGTTGAGTCTGATAAGTAGGTGGACTAAAAATCTTCTGACCATTGATGCTTTTGGAACTCTCAGTGATGGGGCTTTTGGAACCCATAGTGATGGGGCTTAATTGGTTTTATAAAAGAAGGGATCAATAAAGAAAGGTTCCTGTGGAAGAATATTTGAGAAGAGATATTAGATGATAAGGTTGGTTTGAAGCTTGTTGATGGAAGCTCATAGAGGCATATATTTATAGAGAGAAAGGGTACTAAGAAGTTGTACATTTCAGAAGAAAATAAGATGAAATTTACAGAGAAATTTTGGGGAAAATTCTGAAGCAGCTTGGGTGTTGAGGATAATAATGAAGAAAATATTTTGAATAATTTTATTTCTAAAATTTTGTAATGTGATTTATAATTAAGAACACTGCAACCCTACAATTTTTGTATAATATATATAATTAGAGACGGAGATAGTATAAGTCGTAATTGAGGGGATTAATAGGAACTTGCGTGATTTTAAGCTAGGAAATTTTCATGGAAATGGTATAGAACTTGTACGCATATTAGCTTCCCTCAACACTAATGTGAATGTAAAAAACTTGGAAAATGCAGTGAGAGAAAGAGAGAGGCCATATGCCCATATCGTCTGAAAGTAAATGAAAATATGAAATGAGGCCACATATGCACTTAGGACGGTGTTGTTAACCAAAAAAAGGACCAAAAGAATTAATACATGGTGAAGAGGACTCAAGACCCATATTAATTCAGACGATTCACACTTTAAGAGAGAAGAAAAGATGATGATGAAGGAGGAGGTAAGAGGGAAGAGGGGGTTGGAGGAATCTGAATTTCTCCATTAAATATCTGCTTGTCGTTTTCACGATTTTCATGTTTTTCTTTTCAATTTATCCAACGATTTTTTGTGGTTGGATGCCTGAGTTTGAAGATAAACCAATTAAATTACTACGAAACCAACTACCATAACACCAACTTTAATGCTTTCAATAGCTGATCCTTAGTTGATAGGAGCACCACCGTGCGCTCTTTTATGACTCCATCGGGTCATTGGGATAGAGCTAAATGGGCTTCTTTTCTTCCCAACTGGGCGGTTGAGAAAATAATGTTGATATCTCCACCTTTGGGCAGCGAAGATGATATTGTTTGCTGGAGGAATGCTACTGATGGGAACTTCAGCGTAAGATCAGCATATGACGCTTTCTATCATTAGCACAGCCTTAGGTCCCAACATCACTGGCAGTCGCTATGGCACTAGGGAATTCCTGAAAGAGTCAAAATTTTCTTGTGGCAAGTATTCCATAACAGGCTTCCTACTAACGAATTAAGAGCGAGACACAACCCGAGCGTCTTAAACTCCTGTCCTTTTCAGTGTGATAGTGTGGAGAGTATCCTTCGTATGTTGAGAGATTGTGAGCAAGCGCAGAGAGTGTGGTCAGCTTTAACTAACCCTCTATATTATAGTATATTTTTTTGAACAATGTCTCTGTGCTTGAACCCCAAACAATACTTATTACTTGAAAATTAAACAGAACTTTCTACTTAAATTACTAATTAATATATCAATTTCCACAATCTCTTGCTTGCTTCCAAGTTATGCCATGTTAACCTATATATATATATATATATATATATATATATATCCACATTCATTTCACGTCAAGCTTCGTTCATTCACAGCAAATTAAACCCTATATATCTATATACTCCTCTGGTCCTATTTATAGTGCACTTTCAACATTTTTTACAAAGACCAAGAAAAACTTTAAATCCCATTAACTCTACCCTTAAATTCAACAACTTTACAACTCCACCCCTATTTAATATATAAAATATTAAATGAAAACAAAGTCAACACAATAACAAATGAAGGTTTAAATTGTAAATTCACCTCAAAACTTTAATGAGATGTTTTATAAATAAGACCAAAAAAATCTTCTCTCTCTGCCTTATATATAGGACCAAAAGAGTATCTCTTGATCGATCAATAACCAAAAGAGTATTCTTTGCACCAAGGATCACTTTTCCACCGGTCGATGACTCATTTCATAATCATATTTCACTCATCAGGTTCGTAAAAGTGATACGTAGTATTCTTTTAGAGTTCATAGTTCAGGATATTTTTTTAGTCTAAATAGGGATTTAGTGTTTAGGACTAGTGTTTTTACGTGTTTATAATTTTCATCTACCGATATAACCCTTGGGCTCCATTTTCATGCAGATTAATCATGCGGATGATGTCTCTGTGCGTCATTATGGACATATCTAAAGGAAGAACGAAGTAGTTGCATGTGTGGGGTACATTAATATGATTATACCATCACCTCTCTCAACTTGCATCGCCAAGGATTCACCGGCTACCACCGCCTTCTTTTTCGGTACGTAAGTATTTATTATTATTCAAAGTCACAGATATGCCTGCGGTGGACTGAGTCAGTGGGTGATAACTAATGAATAATTGTCAAGTCAACGCGCATGCATGCAGACATTGTTGTCAAACTCGCGAGTTGACTCTCCGAGTTTACCGTTTTTACGTTTCTAATTTATAAAATCGAGTCGAGTCATTGGTAAACTAGTGATCTTTGTAAACTCGGTTAAATTCACGAGTTTATACACTGAGTTTACCGTTTTTACGTTTCTAGCTTACAAAATTGTGTTAACACACCCTTAAACTCGTGTTAACTTTTTCAATTTGATTATACTCAACGGCTTTATATATGAATTTTATAGAAATTTCTTTGTTAAATACGATAAATTATGAATGTTGATAGATTTAATTTCAATTATTTAGATTTAAAATATATTTAAATCAAATTGTTGTCAACTTTTTATATTTTGATTATTTAATTATATACTAATAATATCTATTTAATGGTAAAACTAAACTCTTACGAGTTTACGATTCGAGTTCACGATACGAATTTACATCACTATCACGAGTTTACTTAAACTCGTGAGTTTGACAACCTTGCATGCAGATGCATAAACAAGAAAGTACAGCGACATGGATTTATCAAAAACACGGTTCTTTCAAATGATTGATTCCAATAATGGAAGCAGATTCCAACAATTAAAGAAATACAACTATTTTTGGTAATCTAGCTTCTAGGTTCTAACGTACAATATATTTTCCCTAGCTACATACATAGATGAAAATAAAACGAACAAATTATAGAAAAGAATAAACAATATATATGGGGTAAACTAACTGATGATGAGAATATACTACTTCATCTTGTCCGAATATAAGACAAGTTTTAATGAAAAATTGAACTATAAAGTAGGTGGAGATAGTGTTTGTGTGTGATATTCGTGGGTAGCCCAATATAATTTCAATATAATAAGTGTTTGGGTTTTTTCTTATAAATTACAGGCCCTGTGGGTTCCATCAACCTTCTCTTTTCGCCTCTTAGCGTGTGTTCGGCATAATAAAAAAAACGCGATTATACAGTGAAACCATGGTTTTAGACAGCCACCAGCCGATCACCCTCTTTAATCACATAATCCCGTTTTTCAGAAAATCCCGTTTTTCATCCAAGAAAAGCTATTATCTCAGAAGCTATTCCTACACACTTTTCTCCTCTTTTTCCATGTGGGCCCCACGCCAATTTCCCTCTCTCATCCTTTTTTTTTTTTTTTGAAATTTCGATGTTTTCTCTGTTTACTGTCTTCTGTTTTTTTTTTAATTTTAAAATTTTTGTGCTCCCTCTTATTTTTAATATAAGATATATTTATCTAATTTGATTATATTAGAAAAATTAGTTAAATTAATTAAAATTATATATAGACAAATTTATTTCATTTTTTGTATTAATTATGAAATTTAATATTAAATAATGGGTTAAGCTGTATCATTTTTAATGCCGTCAGGGGTTTTCTTCTTTTATAATTTAACGCCGTTAGGTCAAATTTAACGGTTTTATTAAATTTACATCATTTTTAATTGTTTCTTATTATTTTTGCATCTTCCAGAACTTATTTATATTAGACAGCCCTCAGAAAAAACTTAACTGTTAAATTTAGACTTTAACCCTTAAATAATACATAAAATATAATTTTATCCTTTATATGTAATTATCATAAAAGTAAATGTCCTTTTAATAATTTGACCATGAAAAAAGCTATAATAATATATATATCTTTAGAGACTAGGCAAGAGTGGTAAAAAAAAAAAGAAATTAAAGACACAGACACACTTGCAAAAATCAAAACCATTCCAAAGAATTTAATGAAGAATAATACAGTGGGTTTGGCAAGAGATAACCCAGGTTGTGAAAGGAGATGAAAATTAATATAGTGTACACCTTCAATATGTACGTTTGATCTGATTTTGTAATTTACTACATAATTGACTAATGTTATAATTTTATAATTTTTGCATCTATTTTTTTATATTACATAATTGACAAATGTTATAATTAAAAATTTTTTGGACAAATTTATTTCATTTATTATAATTATTATGCAATTTAATGTCAAATAATACTTAAAATATAATCTTATCCTTTATATGTAATTATCATAAAAGTTAATGTCCTTTTTAGTCATTTGACCATGAAAAAAGCTATTCTGATAAAATCATCCAAACACTCTCATTTTATCAAAATCACTTTTTCCCATAATCTATTTTCCTATAATCTATTCTCCAAAAGCTATTTTCTCCAGAATCTATTCTCCAAAAGCTAATAAGAACACACCCTTACTCTACAAGTTTCTAAATTCAAAGTCTAGTAAATTTGAACGAATTTTCATATATATGTAACAGAATTCGCAGTTTAAATAAATTCTTATTATAATTAATGCCGACTTTCCGATTTTCGTTGTATATCAATACGGTCAACTAAAACGTGTATGTTTGAGATGTAATTAGGTAATATAAACTTGTAGTTAAACTTAATTTATATTTTTAGAAATTTTTGAACTATTCAGCTCCTGTAAGTTCGTGGACATTATGCCTTCAATTGGCGATTGGAAGCGCGTGATAATATTCATTTAATAAATGTAATTATAATTAATAAGATTCAATCTTCAAGGATATATAGTTAAATTCATTTCTGGATCTATACTTTGTTGATGACCAGACTGAAATGGTGGCTTTCACTATAAGAAGGCCCGTTCAAATCGAATGAATATTGTCTCCATTATTTTAAGCAAATACGGACAAGCAACGAAGTCAAACCCAGACGTAAAACCATACAAATAAATTCAACAAATACAATCTGGCTTACAATATATTTCTTCTAGACATATATAAACTTAAAACGAACAAATTAAGATATAGTGAACAAATATCAGATTAAGATATATATATATATGTATATATATATACGAGGTAATCGCCCTATATATATATATATAGGAAGAAGAGAAGAGAGTGGAGAAAATATCTGGAGGAGATGAAATCACGAATACCTGTTGGCCACACCATAACAGTGATGGGACTGCTGTGTTACCGACCTATGCCTTCTCAACATTTGGAAGCCTCTTCCCTTCAAATATCTCTGCACAGCTACACGTGTAAGACGGCGGGAGTAGTTACGCACACACAGGTTGGCGCTCAACCGTGTGGGTCCCTCCCTAGCCAACCATCCACGACACTCCCACATACTCTCTCTCATTCATGTTTATTCCAAAAAGCTTCCTTCCTTCCCTCATATAAATCCCTCCCCCCTTCACTCTCTCCACCCCAACACACTCTCTACCCTCCCTCAGGCCTCCGCTTGTCCCCTGCTTTCACCACCTCGTACGTATCCTTCACTTCTCCTGCGCTCCCTCTGTTTACCGCTCGCTCTCTCCTTCGGTTTTTGCATTTGAGATTGGTCCATGGTATCCGATTCTGTTTTTCATTTGATCGGATTATCTTTCTATATCAGAACCCAGCATTCAAAATTCGGTTTTCCCCCATTTTTTGTTTTTAAATCTTTGACCATATCTCTCCCCTTTTTGTGATCTTGTTCTTCTTTATTCGAATCTTTCTTCTTTCAAGCGTTTATACGTGCCCTTCTCATTTCTTGGTTGTGCATAAAATCCAAAGGCTCTGCTTTTGAGCTTTGAGAGAGCGAGCGGAAATTCATCGTTGGCCCAGATGGCCGCCGCGAATAACAGTGGTAAATCCACCGAGGGTGGTGGAGAAAGCGGAGATTGGGAGATTGAAAGGGGTAAAGATGTCGACTTGAGCGGCGAGAGGCGGCAATGGAAGCCAGTTTTTGAGGATGCTTCCGTGTCAAACAGGCCTCTCAAGAAAATCCGAAGCCCTCAACGTCAAAACTCCAACCAAAATCAATCCTCTGTTCCCATTCAGCCACATCCTCCCTCCCCCCTCCCTTTTTGTTTCCAGTCTTCCTTTATATGGCAAGCACCGTCGATTCATTATCAATTTCACTTCACCACTATCTGTATCAAAATGAACATAAAATTGAGTGAGAAATATCATAAATATACTTGTTTATATTGATATTGTGATTTAAAATATAATTACGAAAAGACACAATCCCTAAGAGAGGTACATACGTACTTGAGGTGTATCAAATAATTAGAACAGAGGCATGCTCATGATGAAAGATAAAAAGAATAAAAAAGAGTAATTAATTAATGAATGAGTAACCTGAGAATAGAAAGAAAAGGGGCATGCGTGCATACATAACGTCAATTCTGAGGACGTGGCGTAGTTTTTGCTGGGGAAAATGTTTTCTGCCCGTTTGGGATTTGAGTGCCATTATTAGGGTTACGGGACACCTGTTGGGTAGGAGGTGGACTAAACATCTCCTGGGCCTTGATGCTTTTGGAACTCATAGTGATGGGGCTTAATTGGCTTTATAAGGGAAGGGATCTATAAAGAAAGGTTCTTGTTGAAGAATATTTGAGAAGAGATCTTAGATGATAAGGTTGGTTTGAAGCTTGTTGATGAAGCTCATAGAGGTATATATTTATAGAGAGAAAGGGTACTAAGAAGTTGGAATACGTAAGGATATATTTCAGATTTCTCAGGGAGGCTTAGCTTTTCACAAAGTCAATGCTCAGCTCCGCCAATTAACCTAATAATAACTCACGAGCGTCCAACCAATAAACATTATTGTTTCAGACTTTGAATCTCTCTCTGGTCTCTGTCCCCTCACATGTCTTCTCCTTTCTTTTTCATTCGCCTGGCTTCTACGTTATTTATGTGATGTTTTTAACAAGTAACTTTTATCTTTGGAGTATAAAATGAACTAACGATTAAAATTAGCTAATAATAATAAATGAGTCAAAAATATCATTTTTTTTCAAATATTTATTTATGAAATGAGCATAGGAGAGAGAATGAGTAACAAATATAAGAGAGTATAAGTATAAAATATGAGAGAAAATGTGTAATAAATGATTAAATGAAAGAAAATTAATTATGAATAGGAAATAATTAATATAAAGATATGTATTTAATAGAGGTATAAAAGAAAAAGGAAGTTTAAACTTTGAGACATAAAAAGAAAGCTACTTATAAAAAGAAAAACCCAAATAGAGAGAAAATTGTTTATTAAAAAGACCCGAGGGAGCATTTTAATTAATATGATAATCCTTCCTAGCTAGTTAAATTATACTATATTTTATATATTTGAGTATATTAATTATTAAAGAAAATAATTGTTGCAAATGAGGGATACATGTAGCATATATACATATAGTAGCGGATATGTTCAGTTTATTGTTTTGATTGCCTTGATGGATGTATTGGAAGGAAAGCATTGAGGATGATAATAAAGAAAATATTTTTAATTATTTTATTTCTGAAATTTTGTAATGTGATTTATAATTAAGAACAGTACAACTCTACAATTTTTTATAATATATATAATTAGAGACGGAGATAGTATATGTCGTAATTGAGGGGATTAATAGGAACTTGCGTGAATGTTAAGCTGGGAAATTTAGATGGAAAATGCAGTGAGTTTCATTTAATTAATGCACAGAGAGAGAGAGAGAGAGAGAGAGAGAGAGAGAGAGAGAGAGAGAGAGAGAGAGAGAGAAGGCCATATGCCCATATCGTCTGAACTCTGAAGTAGGTCCCCTGTGTTATTGTGTATTATGGAAATCTTTTTTAAAAAAGATGATTGGTGAAGTATAGATTATATATTTCACTTTTGGGCTGGCTTTAATTTTTATTGGCCAAAAAGGCAGAAACTTTTTAGGTACGTAGTTTGAATAAAACATGCCACTATCATGGGAGATTTCCTAAGGGTTTGTCAGAATTTCTCATATCATGGACTCTCATATCAGCAAATATATATGTACATCTCGTTTTTCATAGAATTTCCTTTACTTTTCAGGACTCAAAAAGGGTTTCTTTATCACCAATTTCGTGGTGGAATTTTCGCATTAATTGATTTTTTTCACATTCAATAGTCAATTTATAAGAGATAAGCACATTATATATATCTTCTAGTATAAGTAACCTGCGGGTGATGACGTATTGTTATCCTCAATTTTTTCTTTTCTTTTTTATTTTTTTCCTTTACAAGCACATTATATATATATATATATATATATGCAATATGATGAGTTGGAGCAGGTGGAATGTGGATACTGAGCCTGGTTTACGTGTAAGACCACTTCAAAAATTCAAACTAAATTTTACGAAACAACATGCGTACAAGACCTTGAACAATACATCCATTGAATCATAGAAAAGAAAAAAAAATAATGGTATATCTATCCTAATTAAGAAAGCATTTTAAAAAATTAATTTCAACACCTCTCAACAATTTTAAATTGCGACAAATTCATATTTAATTTTTTTTCCTCCACAACTAAATTACCGTACGTGTTTAGAACATATGACATCATTTGTTGAATTTTCAATTTTCTATTCATATATATAGTAATAACTAGGGTTCACAAACCCGGACCAGACCGGCCGGTCCGGCCCAGAAACCGGCGAACCGGCTGGTAGACCGGTCCAGTCTGGGTTCCTATTTTAAAAAAAAAATTAATTTTTTTTAGAACTTCATATTAATAAACCTAAAATCTTCAAATTTTCACTAGTTTGGCCCTGGTTTAGTTCCTGTTTGGCCCAAATCTAACCTACTGACCTTTAACTCAGTACATCGACCAGTTCAGTATTCGGTCCGGGTGCATGAACCTTGGTAATAACCAAAACTAGACAGGGCCTGTGAAACATGAAATGGCTAACCCATTGTGATCCACCAACAACTAATGTGATGTTAACTAATTAGATCACATGGCTCCAACAGAAACTATTCTCAAAGTCACTCACCATCCCTATAACATAATCAACTACTACATGACGCATCAAGAACGTTTGACCAAAAGCTCAACTACTTTTCGTTTGCTTGTTTATATCACGTAGTTGTTTTTTTGTCTTTGTCATTACCCTTCGTGCTTTGATCTCGTTGGTACGTTCATGGCCTTGTTGATCTCCTGTACGTGTGTGGGTATGTATGTCTTTAGAACCGATGACTGATTTTCTTCGTATATAATCAATATAAGTGTGTATTCAAAACTTACAATAAATCTTGTTTTATTAGTTGCTTTTTCAAGCGCTTAGCGGCTAAGATTCTGTTTTCCACAACTCTCCCTCCCTCTTTGAAGTTGAGGGCATATTTGGTATAAGGGATTTGGAGGAGAGGGGAGAGGAAGAAAAAATTTTATCAATTGTATTTAAGAAAATTAGAGAAGTGAGGTTACGTTACAAAATTTTAATAAAAAGAAGATGTAAGATAAAAAAATAAAAAAAATTGATTAAAAACTTCTAACACTACTTCTCTTATTTTTTTTTTAAAAAAATCCAACTCAAAATTTTTTTTTCCAGCGCTCACTTCCCTTCCTCTCCCCTCATACCAAACAAGCCCTTATAGACGGGGGACCTGAGTTGGAATTTGGAGGCAAGTTGATTCTTTTTGTACAAATCCAAACGTCAAGGGTCATCACATGTGTGAATATATAACTATTGTATGAAATCCAACTTTGAAAAACATGGAAATGAATTGAAAGTGTCACCCAACGATCGTTAAGGTATTTGCAGAGAAATTTGTTCCATTCATTTATTAATGTAATCGAAAAATTAAAACCAACGTTGCACGTAAATGAAACTCTTAACGTTTGAAGACGCAATTTAAATTTGGGCCATTGACGGACCAGATATAAGCATCGAGCACGGGGCCGGGTTTATACATGTTTGCCGTTGCTTTTGCATCACGCGAGAATTTTTGACCTTCTGGATCAGAATTTGACCATGTCGGTGTAGGTGCCACCATATCAGTGTCGTTTTCCGTATCTGCCTTCTGTGATTTCAAAGCCGTCAATTTTTTAATCCTTCAACTAAAGTGTCTTTTGGTATAAATTTTCGTATTGTTTATTTAATTATAACTAACAATGTATTCATCCTGTCTTCTAATTGATCAATATATATTTCATATTTTTATATTTTTCGTTAGATAAATTACCCTTCATCAACATACATGCCTATCTACCAAAATTTTGAGTACTTTTAACTTCTTAATTAAAATTATATATATATATATATATATTTTTAAAAATATGGATACAATTCAATTCTTAACTTATGAATAACATGAGTTTTTTTAGAGATTTTATATTTTATGTTCATATTTATTATTTTAACACCATTTATATTGCAAAATTTACCAAGAAATTTCTGTTTTATTTTCATTAATTAATAATTAATAATTTTCTATGAACTTCCTAGCATTTTTCAGTTTGAGGATGATGAGAACAACGAAATGTAAACGTGTACTGATTACCTAGACCAAGAAATTTATTGATATATCCTATATAATCATTTGACGTGCTTATTGAAATTAGAAATTAAGCTTTTCATAATGCATACCTCAATGACGAAAATATTCATCATTAGGCGATATTATGTATATTTTGATAAGATCGATCATTGAACTCATTGTTTATTACTAGTTTCTAAAAGGTCGATCGTCCCTAAATCTCTAGAAACTTCACGCTTTTTCAAACATAGATGCACGCATAAGGGCTTCATGACATGTTTTAGTCAAAAGTGTTCAAAATAATTAGGCGGCTTCAAAAGTGTGAATATGTCGTCTGATGTCGGAATAATTAAAAGGGAGAATAGCTAAAAAAGATCTTATTGATAACTTATTTGTTAAATGGGACTTGGAAAGATATCTGCACATGAAGGGAAGATTTCTGCATACATAGGGAAGATTTTTGCACACGTAGGGAAGATTTTTGCACACTTATAGGAAAGAATTTTGCACACAGGGAAGATCATCTACACACTAGGGAAGATATTCTGCACACGTGGAAGATAATCTGCACGTGAAGGTCCCATTTGGCAAATAAGTTGCCAATAAGGGATTTTTTCACAATTTTCGGTAATTATAAGTAATCAATTCTTTTCGTCCACTGGATTAGCAATACCGTGTTAAGTGCCTGTGGTGTCCTATTTAATACCACTCTGATCCTATTTATAAGTTCTTTTTGACCAAAACATTTGGTCCTATTTATAAGTCCAGTTTCAGGGTAGTAAAGGTATTTTGTATTTTTTTATTCCTACTAATTGCAATAAACAAAAGAAATTTATTCATGTTGACTTTTGGAACCAATAATAAATAAGGTTGAAATTGGAAATTTAGCTCATAGTTAATGAGTTAACTAACTCTCCTTGATATGCAAGAATTAGTTAAATATGACTTATAAATAAGATCAGAGTAGTATTCTTTTCGTCCATTCAACATGTTAATCTCTGTTTTTTTTCTTAACATTAATAGTCAGATTTGTGCTCATACCTCGATAACAAGGAAATACTATCTTATGTTCATAATATGAGTCATTTCTAAAATGTTTGGTCTGCAATATGAGTTACTTTAAGAGTAATTAATACTTAAATATAGTTATTTATTTTATTCTCTCTTTCAAAACTTCATTTAATATTGAAAAAAGTTATAAAACATTGCTAATTATGAATGCGGCCTATGACACGGAGATCGAGGATGATTTCCTTGCCACGAAAAGGGACGATTGAAGAATATTTGCATAGAAATTCTGAAGTAGCGAAGGATTGTGGTACAAGTAATTAGTCAACAATAATGTTGATTATTTATTGCTTTACAGCTTGGGAATTTAATTGCCTGAATTCATGGGATTCTTCCGTCCTCTTTGCCGTCTCTACGACCAAACCTACCAGTTGCTTTTGCTCCTTTTGCTCATCAACACCGTCTTAATTAGTCGAGTGCATCCCATTTCATATATCTCTATATTAATTAGTTGTGTTTATGTGATTAATCTCTTGGACTTTAATTTTGGCATGATTAATTGGGTTAAAATGTGTTATTACTTATTAGGACTTGGGAGTGTCTTTGCCTAAGGCCAGAATAGCAAGGCAGCAGAGACGCACTCGGATTGGGATCTTTTCATCGATCAAGAGCTTGTTACTTTGTCGAGGGCTTAACAAATAACTACTCCCTCCTATCACTAATATAGCACATATTTTGAAAGTTGATCTTAGTCTTAAATATATGATATTCATATTTGCCAATATTTTCTCAATTTACCTTTATTGATACTCCTTCAACAATAATTAAGAAAGAGATAGAATAAGAGAATTAAGGAATATGACTAGGGTGCTTTAGAAAATGCATGTTATATTAACTAATTTAACTAACTTCCTTAATTTAATTAAATTACATAAATATGTTTTATATTAAGGACCAGAATGAGTACTTTGATAGGACTGAAATTGATTAGTTTGTGTCCTAAAGAGTGAGCTAATTAAGCTTGCTTTCAAAATTAATTCATGCAATAGGTACTCTTAAGTGGTGATTATATAAAAACTTTAGCACACTTGCTAGGATTATAGGAGGTGCTTAAGCATTGATTGTCGTTGTAGTATAGTGGTGAATATTCCCGCCTGTCATGCGGGCGAATTGGGTTCGATCCCCGGCAATTGTGCCATTGATTTGACACAACCTTAGCTAACTCAGGGTCAAATCATAAATTACCACGAATTAAATGTAATATAGTGCACACAACTCGGGATCGTTCTCTTATCAAGAAGCCTTTTATTTTGATTCTCTAGGTTAGACTAAATGCTAAAAACATGGTTAGAAGTGGGATTTGAAATTGGTTTTTCTCTAAATCAAAATTCATGAAAATAAAACTATTACTAATATTTTTGGTATTTTTGGAAAACAATAAAGAAATGGTTTGGATAAGAAAGAGATTATATGATAAAATGAGTCTTGATAGCAAATTTAGTGACTTTTCAAGATTCTTAAAATATTTTGGGAGTTAATTTTAGATCAAGTCAAATTAAAAGCCCTAAGCAATCACATTAGGTCCAATCTACCTAATTTATAACTAATCTTATAATCACATTCATAGTCATCTCTTAGATTAATTGTTAAAACTCACTTGATATGTGTTGAAAATTACTTAGTGCACTTGCTTCCTCTTAATTGAGAGCACAATCACAACGCTCAAATTGAACTAAATCCATCACACACACTAGTCATCATGAGAAATACTTATATACTCTGAGAGTGCCACGTCATCTATACTCTAACAAATTAAAATATAACACCTAACCTAATTTTAATCCTAGTTGTCCCTCTATTTTTTCTGAAAGAAAAAAGAAAAATAAAACCCCTCCACCAACCCACGCGCCATGCCCTTCATCCTCAATACCCTTCCTGCACGTCAACCTCTCCTTCCTCTCCATCTTCTTCTCCACTCTTTTGACAAGATCTCAAAACTCCACAAGGGGTGAACACATAATAATATATTATTAAAACAATAAGAATACACAGGGAAACTAATTTTATAACGACCATTGAAAGACTTATATCGAGAATAAGATAGATAAGAAATAGATATGATGAAAAGGATATGAAAAAGGGAAGATCAAAATCATATTAAATCTCCCTTAAGCAATTTTAGAAGTTGAACCCGAATTCTGCAGATAAGTACAATCTAAATTCAAAAGGATATTTTCGTTGATTGGATATCTTAAATTCCATTATATTTTTAGATGCCTTTCGAATGGCTATGCGGTGACCATTGTCGTTCTGCTTCTACCCATCAAGCTTCGTTGCAGCACAAAAAAGAAAACTCTTATAAAAAAGCCGGAGGCCTTTTGGGTGAAATGTCTACGAGCGAAATACTCTTGCGGATCTTCTGTTATTCCGCAGGTTCAGAGGTGGCGCAAGCAGTCGGCGGTTTGGTGTGGAATTGTGACCGTCTGGGAGGACTTCTTAAGGGGTCTTGGCAAACGCCTTAGAAGTGGCCAAAATATGCTTGCTTGGCAGGAATGCTGGACTTCAGTGGACAAGCCTCTCAAATTCTTTATTGATAAAAACAGCCACCTTGTTGATTTGAGTGCTAATGTTCGCTCCTTTATGACTCATTCAGGTCATTGGGATAGAGCTAAATGGGAATCCTTCCTTCCAAATTGGGTGGTGGATAAAATATTGTCGATTCCGCCACCTTCGGGCATTGATGAGGATACTATTTGTTGGCGGAATGCTCCTGATGGGAACTTCAGTGTAAAATCAGCTTATGACGCAATCTACCATCAGCACATCCATAGTCACCAACGTCACTGGCAGTCGCTATGGCGCTGGGGAATTCCTGAACGTATCAAATTCTTTTTTTGGCAAGTATTCCATGATAGGCTTCCTACTAATGAGATCAGAGCGAGACACAATCCGAGAGCCTTAAACACATGTCCTTTTCTGTGTGATAGTGTGGAGAGTGCCCTGCATATTTTGAGAGATTGTGAGCAAGCTCGGAGAGTGTGGTCTACTTTAACTAACCCTCTATATTATAATATATTTTTCTTTGGTAATTTGCAGGATTGGCTCAATTGGAACTTGCAGCACTCACCAGGAAGCAATAGGATGGCTAGATGGCCTTGGCAAAATGTTTTCAGTACCGCCTGTTGGATATTATGGAAAAATCGATGTTGCCAAGCTTTTGAAGGGTCATCAGATAGTCCGAAAGAGATAGTTCACAGATGTATTTATCATCTCTCGGAAGGTGTGCAGAACGGCAAGTTTCGGCATCAGATATTCCAAATCCCAGAACGAGGAGTGCTTCACTGGCAACCTCCTGATCCGGGTGTTTATCGTTTAGATGTTGATGGTTCAGTTATCGGGGACGGTCAGGCTGCTTGTGGAGGTGTTATCCGAGATTACCAGGGTAATTGGATTCGTGGATTTCAACAGAAGTTAGGAGTTTCTTTCCCAACTGCTGCAGAAATCCATGCAATCCGATGTGGTCTCCTTCTGTGTAAACAGTTGGGGCTAAAGAAAATCAGGATATTCACAGACTCAATACAGGCAGTCCATTTATTATCCACTCATTGTGATTCGGATCATCCATTATATGATGTTATCTTACAAACCAGATCTCTCGTTTATAGTGACTGGGAGGTTGAAATTTCCCATGCTCACAGGGAAAGCCTTCGCTGTGCGGATTATCTTGCAAAGAAGGCACACATGATTCCGCAGGATCACGAGGAACTTGGGTTTTCCCCAATTGAATGCTTTCATTTTTTTGCTTTGGATTGTGGCTTTTTAGCTCAAGATCACCTTGTAGGGCCTAGCCTATAGTGGTTATCATTTTCAAGCTTTGCTTGCCTTTGTATCAAAAAAAAAAAAAAAGAAAACTCTGAATCCGTCCTCCATGACCGTCGCCAATCAAGCCTCGTCTCCTTTGATGCAGCACGCCGTCGTTGTTTGGGTTGGGATTTTGTGGTGTGCGATTTTCAGATCTAAAACTCGAGGACAAAGAGAAAGGATGAGAACATAGTGGAAGAGGTGTTGGGGTAAGAGGAGACTGTGGCAAAGGGTTAGGTCGAAGAAGAAGAGAGCTTTGCCGACATTAGAGAAAAAGACTATTCAGCAAGGAGAGGCCGATGTGGTGGTGCAGGGTGGGGAGGAGGTGACCGAGACGATGGAGGATGGGGTGCGTGTGTCAATTGGAGGTTTTTTCTTCTTCTTTTTTTTTACCATCAAAAAATAAAGGGACAACTAGGATTAAAATTAGATTAGGTGTTATATTTTAATTAGTCAGAGTATAGATGACGTGGTACTCTAAGAATATATAAGTATTTCTCAGTCATTGTATAAAATGTATAACTTCATTAATTCAAAAAGAAATAAGTTAAAAAAAATTCAAATGCACCAATAAGAAATTCAACACAAAAGCAATCCATCATAAATAAATAATCTTTCATCTAAATCTCAAAAACACATATATACCAATACACAATTAATCCAAACAGAACATAATGCATAAATTGAGCTGATAGAAATTAATGAACTCCCCTTACAACAACTTGAAGCTCTAGTCACTTCCTCAACCACCAACCATCAAGACCCAAGAGAATCTAGCCAATCATCACATTAACAGTAATCACAGGATCTCTAAAACTTAGCAAAGCCATTAAAGATCAGTAAAAGGCTGAATTTCAAAGAGAAATTGCTATGTGTACTGTCGGTCAGGTTGAAAACAGAGGAACAGAGGATCTGGGTAGTCAAATAGTGGTGAATTGGAAGGCAAAGGAGTATGTGGTGGTTAAAATGGAAAAGAAACAGAGGAAGTAGTGGAATGTGTGAGGACAACTAAGGTCGCCGGTGGAAGAGGAGGAGAAGGTTGGTTTCGGTGAACGGCGGAGATAGTGGTGAAGAGAGAGAAAAAGCAGGACGGAGTTGATGCCGGTGTAGTCAGAACGGAGGAAGAAGGTGGTGATGGAGAAACCGCCGGCCAAGATTCTTATCTGAGCATCTCTGGATTTCCACTTCCCTCTTCCAAACTCGCGCGGCCTCCTTCTTTCTCTGGTCTGTCATCTCCAAGTCCTAGCTGGCTCCGACTGTGATGACCGTGGAGATCGACGCCGTAGACGGTCGTGGTGTGAGCTTCGTCCTCCCTCTCTTTTTTCTCCGATTTCCTCCTCTTTTCTCCGTCTTCCTTTCCTCAAAACTCTGTCAAGTCTCACGGCCCAATGATGAAGGTTTCGGTGATGATGGCGAGTGAGGATCAAGAGGGTCGACGGAGGTGGTGGTCGACGGTGAAGAAGGCAGAAAGTGATGGTGGTGGTGCTTGGTGAAGTCGTTCGAACCTCCTCCTCTCAAGCTCTCCGACTCTCAGCTCTGTCTTCTCCAGTCGCGGCGCTACACTGTGATGCTCCCAGCCTTTCTGGGTCGGGTCTGCCTTTTGCTGTAAAAAGGTCTTGGTCAAAATCGGTTTTGACCAGGGACCTATGTTAAAACTTCAAAAGTTCTTTAGGAGGGACTAAAATGTACAATTTTGAAACATTTATAGAGTAAGCTGTAATTATCAAAACTTTTGGGAACTTTTCTGTGATTTTCGTTAGCCACTTTTCTTCACAATTTTGTAATTTTCAGAAATTCTAAGGCCCTATTATGTAACTTTCCTAAATCCTTAAAAATATTAATTCTGACTCTCCAAAATCTCAAATTTTCTTCTTAAACACCTATAATACAAGACTAAGCATAAGATAGCATTAAAAGTTCAAGAAATTATTTGCATGAATAATTAACAAATTATTATCATTTTTTCTATAATTACAACTAATTCAATATAAATATCCCTAACTCAAATTAGTACTTAATAATACAATAATATCCAAGGAAATGCATTAAAAATCCCAATTTAATTACGAAAAATATATAAAAATATGGTTTAATCAAAGATGCTATTCTAGTCATTTATGAAGTTAGGATTGTGTCCCTAACCCACTCCAAGAGTTAACCTTCTCATTGATACATTCACTCAACCATTTCAACTAGTAACTAGAAGACTCATAAATAGAATAGCTTAGTTATTATTTTATATAGTTTAATCCAACTATAGACTCAATTGGTATATATCCATCTTAATTAACTCAGGATCCCTTGTCCAAATTTATCACTTATTTCAGTATTTAATATAAGACTCACTTTAATTAACAAAAAACTATAAATTAGACCTTATATTAAAAATCGGAAGTAGAACTATGTTAAAGTGATCAAGTCTCAAAAGAACATAACATATGCCGCTCATTATACAATATAGGAAGTGCATTACCCCCCTCTATTAATACAGAATATGTCCTCTGTGTATTGATTTGTTAACTTTAACATTACAATAAATGTCATAATTCTTCATTATATTTTCATGCATATCAGAGTACTAGTGTTTTCTTGTTTTCTTAGTAAAAAAGGGTATGCGTATATGTTATATTAGAGCCCAAAAAAAGAAAAAAGAAGAATGAACCTGATAGTGATAAGTGTATATAGAATGGGGATCATCCACCTGAGTCTAAGTAGGTGGCCTAAGAATCACTACTACAGAATTTGCCATATTTACACTTAATGGTTAAAGAAAACACAGTCAAATATCATGAGGTAGAGATGAGGAAAACCATTACTTGATGGTTAATTATACTAACTGTCAGCTAACTTGTTAAAACAAGTAGCTTTTGTGACGAATGATCATTGCTTGAGAACTCGATCTGTTATATTAAAAACTACCCCTATGAGATAGATTGTTCCTTGTAAAAAGGTTCGGATGAGTATTTGTTTAGAGTATATATGGCACATCCATATTTGAGGCGTTTTTTTTTTGGGTTGGGGAGGGGGGGGGTCAAATATCAGTAAATTTGTACAGTACAAGTGAATTCTTCAGCGAACTGATACTTCTAAAATTCATATTGGGGTAACTAAGGATCTTGATAAAGTAAAAATAATCTTGTTCAAGTACATGATAGGCTTGCTTTGTATTTACATTGTTATTGATGAGTTAAGCAGAAATTTAAGGAGAAATTTTGGGGAATATTCCGAATAAAGCAGCGTGCGTAGGATTGGATTTCCTTGGTTCGCTGGCTGAATCAGCTGCTTCATTGATTGAAGCTTTATAGTGTGAAACGAAATGTGGGAAGGAATAAATGAAAAGTTAAACCTGTTTAGTTAATAGGAAGGCTTGAAGATTGAAAATTGAAGATAGATGGAGGGACATTAATCCAAGACGACTTGGCTGTGGCAGCTGCATTTTGAGGCATACCACTCTAGTTCTATTTATAAATCTTTTTGACTAAAAAATTTGGTCCTATTTATAAGTCTAATTTCAGGGTAGTAAAGGTATTTTGTACTTTTTTACCTCTGCTAATTGTAATAAACAAAAGAAATTTATTCATATTAACTTTTGGAATCAATCATAAATAAGGGCGAAATTGGAAATTTAGTTTATAGTTAATGAGTTAATTAACTCTCCTTGGTATACGAGAATTAGTTAAAAGGGACTTATAAATAAGACCAGAGTACTATAGGGTTATGTTGAGTCATGTTCACTGTCTTCGACCACTCCTTATTCAAACTTAAAGTGTGGAAGCAAATGTTGGATGGCGTAATCAAGAGGCGATATATATGGAAAGAAGCACTTTAATGCAAGGAACAAAAAACCGGATCGGTCAATGAACCGGTTACAACACAAGTTTAAGGGTTAATGGGTCAACCGGGATCAGACTGGAGGTCGAACCGAACATATTAAAATATTATAATTTAATTGATAATAACAAAATAAAAATATCAAACATCATTCATAAGTCTCAATTGAAATATATTACTCAAATGTCTTACATGATTTCACTATAAAATGGAGATTTCAAGGTACCTTTAGGTTATATTTTGCCTTGTTTGATGTTAAGCACAATTTCGCCCAAAAAAAAAAAAAAAAAGAACTTAAGCACAACTTTTCCAAAAAATAATCATTTCTTGAAAAAAGAAAATATATTCACATATCTATAATAATTTTCTTTTAATAATAAATAAATATCTCTTTGACAGCACTTTTGATGTAACAAATCTTTTTTAATAACAAAATGGCAATAGCCCAATAGGTGTGTGGACGTAGGGTTATCCCAATTCAAAAAAGTTTGTCAAAGTTAAAAAGAGAGAGGAGCTAACATGCTATGGGCAATATTTTTCTTGATTAATGATTTCGTGGCTTTTCTCTCTCCCTCCCTGCATCCCCTTTCTCTCAGTCACTTCAGAGTTCAGTCGAGCCTCTTTCTCTCTTGCTATGAGCAATATTTTCCTTACCAACCTGTTATCTGCAAAATTGGTAGGTTTTCTATTATTTTTCTTTATTCTTTCATCCTCCTTTATTCTGTTTCTCTTCTCCGTATTCTTCTCTTTTTTCCAGTCATCTTCTTCTTCATTTCTCTTCAGGCTTGTAGTTGTATGCTGAGATTTAGGTAAAAAAACATCTTCTTCATTTCTCTTCGTCACTCGCCGCCGTCACAGCCTTTCGTCGGTAGGGCACAAGGTCGCCGTCGTCGTTGGACGCTGGGCTAGGGCACGGGGTCAGGGAGGGAGCTTCAGTGTTCCACTTTGCTTCTACCAGAACTTAGAATGAGTTTCTGATATCTGATACGAGTTTCAGCTTTTCTTTTTTAATTATGCACCCAAAATTTGGGGCAATTTTTGTTGACTCGGGTCAGGCGGTTTTCCCGAGCCAACCAAAACTTGGCCGGGTCGACTCGGTCAAGACCGAGTCGACCTTCCCCCTTCTCAAGCATTAGACCAGACCGGACTAGGGACTGGTTCGCCGGTTTTCTAGTTGGATCGGCCGTCCAGTCCAATTTTTTGTTCCATGCTTTAATGCAGTACATGTTTGATGGAGCAGGTTAATTGGAATATTTTTTAGACGTGGCTATTTTTTTTCCGCTGACTGTCCCTAAAAATTTATACATTACATAAACTTTTTATATATTGCTTCTATGATATCCCTCCCCTCTCCTAACTTTAATTTATATTTTATAGTTTTAAATCCTAGTTTGACACATTTTTCACAAGATAAATTACCCTTCATCAATATAAATGTCTATACAGTAAAATTTTAAATACTTTTTACCTTTTAGTTTTAATAAAAAAATTTATGTTTTTCAAAAAGTAATATGCATTCTATCTTATGGATATGAATAAATCCGTTGTATAAAGTTAAGGGATTTTTAAACTTAATTATATTTTTTAAAACATTTATTTAAATTAATTGCATTACAGAGAAATGTTATGGAACTTGTATATTAGCTCCTCGCAACATTGTGAAGTTAAAAAAATTGAGAAAATTGATGAATCCCTATTTTATAATAATGATTTTTATATCTTATTTTGAGATTTTAATATTTCCATTGAGCTTGATAATTGTATTTGTTGGACTTAGATTGTGGCAGAAGGTGATTATGTGGTTCAATTGCTAAATAAATCATGATTTAGTCACTTCATCATTTGTCATAATTGGTTATCTTTATGGGTATACAATATTACATCTCAACCATTAAAACTTGATCTAATGATAGATGCATTAAATGGAGAGGAAATTGGGGGGGGGGGGGGAGACCAATAGAGACATTCATCCCATCTAAAAGTGGCAAAACAAGATTGAAGAGAATGCTCAATGAATTTATTGAGCGAAACCTCTTAGTTGATAATTTATTCAAATACTTAGTTTTTGATCGAACTTAATAGCGTTGTATAATCCATATAGCCAACCTCATACCTACTGAGATAAAACTTTATTATTGTTGTCGTATAGCTAGACTCTTTTCAAAACTCATTTTCAATAATCCTTCATTTTTCAGACATAAATAGTATTCATTAGGATATCTTCTCAATACTAAAGAATAGCTTTGGTACAAGAAAACACTTCACTCATTTCTCTCACTAACTTGTATAGGCATTTCAATTTGATTGAAAAGTCTAAGTAGCTGATCTCCTCAAGAGAATATGATATATGTTGTGATGCTCTGCATTGCATTCACAAATCTGGTTAATTTGACTACCAACGATGGGTGAGATAAACAATGCAGTGAGTTTCATTTAATTAATGGAGTTAATTTCCACGCACAAGCTAAGTACACTTCTATCAGGCTTCCTCATTTTTCCCCTTTCCCCAGCTTAAGGACTAAAATGGTAATTAATTGTGCAGAATATATATATATGTGTGTATATATAGGTTAGGTTCCAGCAAGATTATATATATATAGACCCCAAGATTATATATATATAGACCCTAACGATACCAAAGCACTATGCGTATCATTATTAATTTAATTACCTTTTCTGAAAAAACATATGTCATAAAAAAAATATTAAGGCTTAATTATGCAGTTTTTCTGGACCTTACAAAATAAGTTATATTGGAGTGCTATCTGTGTTACGTTCAAGAGTACAAAGAATTTTTTTCCTCATCACCTGCTTTCAAAGTTTTATAAATTGAAAGTCGTAGTCATGAACCAGGCCTCGTATAATTACAGGCGAAAGAGGAAACAAATCTACTGTTCTCCCTCGTAGAATAATAGCACATAGGCTTGGAAGAAATTAAAACAAATTAAAGACTTGAGAATAATCAGGTACAATGAACTGGATTGACAGACTATAATTTGACACAAATAACCTGGTGTGTGTGTGTGGGGAAGCACATAAGGACAACATCTCAAACTTGACGCTTAACAAACAAATTTGTGATAGCTAATGAAAGAAAGAACATTCTTCTTTGCCAAGCCATCTCACTTCATGAATATATATCACTGGCACTTCACAATCTGCACAAACATGAGAACCGATATGAGAACATAAAAAAGAAGAACAAGAACTGTAACGAGGACAAGCTAAATAAGCGGCCAACTAAGATCGCATCACAAGATGGATGAGAAGTAGTTAAAATATTGTTATACATGAAGGTAGTTGATGATTACTATAAAATTCTTCAATAATATTGAAAATAAAGAAAAAAACATATGTGAAAGCTTTCAGGAAGAAGTAAATATTAATGAACCTGATAATATAATGAAATAATGATGAAAAGACTAGCTCATTGTGGTCGACTGGTGGAATATACATCCTTGGTATTTGGAATTCGAGTGCCTTGTCTGGTAGAGTTAGAACCCTGAGTACTTGGAGGTGGCCTTGTGGTAGGCGACAGAATTTTTTGAATGTTAATGCTTGAACTACTCATTCTTCTTCTTCTTGGACAGTCTTAATTTGTTATGCAGAAAGATTTATGAGATTACACAGATAGGGTTTGTTGTGATGAGAAGCTTTGAGGAATCGTACGTATTTATAGACATGACTAGACCAGACATTATATTATTATTATTATTATAAGATGATGTTGAGAAACGTAGAGATTAATGTTGAGGAAATTTACATACAAATTCTCTCTAATTAACCGTAGGATTGGAGCACAAGCAAGTCATTTTAATTTCATTTTCCGCGGACGGTTTACTGCGCGCTTCTTTTGAATTAGTCCAACATATATTATCTTCCCATGCATCACTAAATTTCCATATGTATCTGGCAAAAAATAGAAAAAAAAGGTTTAAACAATTAAGCTTAGAGTGTGAATCGCCTGAATTAATACGGGTCTTGAGTCCTCTTCACCGTGTATGACCACTTCCACTTCAAACTTACACGCTACTTTGCTACCAGTTGCGTTATTAAAACCCTCCCCAAATAGTATTAATTCTTTTAGTCCTTCTTTTGGTTAACAACACCGTCCTAAGTGCATTCATGTGGCCTCGTTTCATATTTTCATTTATTCATGTTTTGACCAAATTGACTTCTTTCTTCCCCTTTTTTTCATTTCTCTTTCTTCTTAGTCTTCTTTTATTTATTTCTCACTTCCTTCTCTTCTCCTCTCTCGTATGAACTCGGACTTAGTTTATTTCGTTTCACATGAAATTCAGCCTCAATATTCTTTAACCATTTAAATCAAAATACTCAAGCATTTTTTCAATATACTGATCGTTGTTGCGTGGGAGTATAATGTTTATTAATCGGATTTACATTTGAAATTAATTTAGGGTTAAGGTGCAAATTTACCAATGAAGTTTTGTCCGAGAAGCGTCTGACACAAATATCTTTTAGAAGGGGCAAAAATACCAATGAACAATTAAAAAGGGGCATCCACCGCGAAAACTGTCAAGCATTTTTTCAATGTACTGATCGTTGTTGCGTGGGAGTATAATGTTTATTAATCGGATTTACATTTGAAATTAATTTATTCAGTTTCAACTGTTTCATGACAAATGTATAGCGTATAAATAACGATGGTCCACCCAAAATAATTGAACATGTATTGACCAGTTTACGCAGATTTGTTGTTAAAAGTCGAAACTTCGGTTGTTTTATATAAAGTCAACTGAAACTTTCTAGTGACGTGAAGATTTCCTTTTTATTTTCGGAGTCAAAAGCTTCGTATTTAAGGTAAGTAATTAAACCTGACATGTTAGAGGCATGAGATGATGATGATAATATATATATTCCCGGAAAAATATAACCAAATAAATTAACAAGCAGAAATTATGAATTATACAGAATCCCATTGGTTAGGAAAACGGATCCTCTCAATATTTTGTTTTCATACCTCTGTCGACTAGACAGGATGTCCTGATCTATTGGTTGATTTGAATGAAGAAAGATTAACTATACATAACATTGAACCAAATATATTAATTGTTTATTTAGATTAATTAAAGCATTAGGATCGATCGTGAGGGTCCTAAGTCGTGTTTACCGTGTGTGGCGACTTCAGCAGTTCAACTTCCAACTTACACCGACTCAGGGATATATAATATTGAGTCATATAAATTAAGTGTGTAATCTCTGAGTTTTCTTCTTTTTTCTCTTTTCTGTATATAATACAGGATAATTAAACGAAATTTTGGTCCACCATATATAATTTAATTAATATACTAGTTGTATCCAATCAATATACGCATCTCTTACTTTCTTCTTTTATTATTAGACGTTGGTTACATAATTTTCCTTTAGGAAATTTTGTATAGCTTGACTTAACAATTCTATTATGTATATATAGCCAAAATTTCACTATATCCTGAAGAGGTTGAATTTCTTTAAATTGTTATCATAAATTAAAATAAAAATTATATTAAATACGAATATAATATTGAAAAGCGCATGAACTCGATTTCAACATAACTTCATGGTTTCCTCTTTTTTTTTGGGGAAATAAATTTTAAGAATTTAGGTAAAATCTTGAGTGTTGCCAAAGATCAATCAATTAATTTCATATAAATGAATGCATACCGTACACTCTATTTTATTCAATAAAGAAAAATTCATTAAATGAAGCTCAACTTATAATATCTTAAATTATTAAATATGGTCACAAAGTCAAGGAAAAAGGACACGTTGGTCCCATTTAAGATAAATAATGACACTTTGGGCCAATGAAATTTTAAAATAACGTTTTGGATTTAATAAGGTACGTGCAAAAATATTCCCTTCTTTGAGAAATCGTAAAAATAAAAATAAAAACAAAAACTGCAATATTTTTTTATCCATAATATATTAAAACGGTACTCATTTTAGGTAAAATATAATCTAGAAAAAAAACATTCGGAAAGTTGGGTCCCTCATACAACGAGGTCGTTATTGTTCAAAAAACGTACGTAATATCCTAAAATTTAGTAAAAGGCTAAATTTTCTAAAAAGAAAATTTAAATGGTGATGGAGATTAATCTTGAAAATTAAAGGCCTATTTTCCCGAGGGAAAAAAAATTCGAGGAACAATAATTAGATAATAAGTTAAATTATGGAACCTACAAAATTTAAGGAATCTTAAATTAGACAAAGGGAAAAATTAAGATCTAATGTGTATAATTAATAGGATAAAAATATACCTATGTCTACATAAAAACACACCCAGACACCGACACACTCACAGCACACCTGTCACTTAATATATACCTCTCCCATCATTACTAAACACTTGTTTCACACACACACACACACACTCACGTACAAGCACTCAACACCACACACACATTCAATCAACTCCTTACTGACAACTGTATTATAACATAATTTGTTACTCTTCTTATTTCTGTTATGTATTCAGTTATATATTAATTAGCTATAGTTTGTTTCTGATTTGTATAGAATTTAACTTGTATAAATATGCACATTCATGAATAATACAAAAACACATTTTTCCCAATTCTCTCTGGTCACATGGTATCCAGAGCCACCTAATATTTTTTTTTTCAGATTTTTCTCTCTCTTCTACACTTTACTTTTGCCTTCCCTGATACACTTTCAGATATGTCTTTCTTCTTCGAGCCTTTTCCCTTTGTTCCCTCTCCGACTTTCAGATCTGCACTGCTGCTCCTCGTCTTTCATGGCTTCCACCACCACTGCTCCTTCCGATCCGGCGAGTCCTTATTTCATTCATCCGAATGAGAATCCGGCCTTGGTTCTAGTCGCGCCGCTGCTCGATGGCTCGAACTATCACACCTGGGCACGTTCGATGCGCAGCGTTCTTCTCTCCAAGAACAAGCTCCACTTCATCGACGGGACGATTCCACCACCGCTCTCTTCTGATTCGCTTTTTCCGGTGTGGGAACGTTGTACAACTTGGTTCAGGGCTGGCTCATCAAATCGGTAACTCCTTCTATTGCTAAGAGTGTTTTGTGGTTTGATTTAGCCTCTGAAATCTGGAATGATTTACGCTCTCGCTTTTGTCAATCTGATATATTCCGTATTGTCGAGATTCAAGAAGAAATTTATAGTCTCTGGCAAGGTAGTTCTACTGTCAGCGATTATTATACTAAACTGAAAATCTTGTGGGATGAATTGTCTAACATCCATCCTCTCAAAGCGTGCACATGTGGTTCCATTAGTAGTGCTCTGCATCATCGAGATGAGGATCAGGTTATTCGATTCTTGAAAGGCCTGAATGACCAATTTGCCTCTGTTAAGACTCAGATTCTACTTCTTGATCCTCTACCTCCTATTACTCGCGTCTTTTCTCTGGTTCTCCAGCATGAGCGTGACAATCCGGTATCCTCTGAACCACAAATCTTGTTTGTTAAGGGTGCACGATCTTCTGGTTCTTTTTCTGGATCGAAAACCAATTCCACTACTCAAAAGCAATGTACCTTTTGTGGCAAGCCCCGCCACACTGAAGAAACGTGCTATAGGAAACATGGGCAAGTACCGAACGACTGGGCAAGTTTTGTCCAGTTCAGGAGGAACGCTGAGGGGCAGGTAATGTATTTATTATATTATTTATATATAATTTTGTAATTGTTAATTATTAAATTATAATTATAATTTAATTAATTTTAATTTGAACTTTATTAATTTTAAATATTTTATATTCTTTTAATACATTTAATATTGTTTTTTTTCTAGGCGCTTTCTCAGAGGAACACCAGGTGCCGTGGGCAGCAAACGATCCACCACACAGTAGGATCGAAGACCTTTGCTGTCACTTATAGCGAGCTAGTAACTTTTCATAATATTACTGACTTTTAACTGGTCATTTCATAATACTAATTGAATTTTGTAATTGTTTTAGGAGAGGAAAGCACAGCAGGAGAACCGTTAGACAGACTCTGGGGTGCTGTACACTATCACACACAGACACTGTGACGGGACTCAGACCTCTCAGCAGGAAGAGGTGGCCATTGTAAGTAATTTAATTATTATAATTTTAATAAAACCAACTTAATAATTAAAAATTCTAATAAGTAATTGTTTCATAAAATGGCAGGAGGGGATGCAGCAGTCGTAGGCTGAGCTATGAGAGACCCAGGCCGAGGAGTCACAGGGGTCAGTGGACCCAACGGCTCCTTTGAAGGTGGGTCTGGGTCAGGCTGAGCACCCCGGATACGTGCGGGGGATGGGGATAGGCGCCAGGCCTAGCATGGTCTACGGCAGGAGCGCCGCCTCTGAGGCTGGCAGCTCTGGAGGGGTTAGACGTCCGAGGGACAAGTCTGTTGAGCAGCTGCGGTTAGATTTGGAGCAGACACAGGCTGCAGTGGCTCAACAGTTGCATCTGCAGTAGCAGCAGCAGATGCAACAGCAGGCCGATCTCATCTACGCTCAACAGACACATTGGTGTGATATCACGAACAACATGATCGAGCGGTCATGGAGTTGCCTGTTCCTAGACGAGCAGTATCCACAGGTTCCCCCTGTCCCTTGGTACATCATCCAGACTATTCCTCCTCCTCCTCCTGCTGATGATGATGGTGCGATTAACTCTGCCCAGCGCCCCGATCTAGCAGCACCTGAGGGAGCACCAGATGATCAGCCCCCAGCTACTTAGTTTAGAACATATTTATTTTTTCTTGTTGAAACATTTGTAAATAAATATATATAATATTTTATTTCAGAACTTAGATTCTTATTGCGTTTACAATAGTTATATTTATATTCTTAAACTGTGTTGTTGAATTTTTGAATTAATTGCAATAGTATTATTTATATTTCTAAATATATATATATATATATATTTGTAGCGGTTATATTATAAAATCGCTACAAATATAAAAAATTATATTTGTAGCAGTTAATATTAAAAACCGCTACAAATATATATATTAGTAGCGGTTAATACAAGAACCGCTACATATGTAATTTTATTATATTTGTAGTGGTTTAATAATATAACCTCTATATATATATATATATATATATTTTTTGAAATAAAGTTCGGTATTTATAACGGTTAATGCAAAATCCGCTACAATTGCAAAGACATGGGCGAGGCAAAATTCAAAATTGAATTGTTGAGTATTTGTAGCGGTTATATAAATAACCGTTACAAATACTCAACCTTTCAATTTTGTATTTCCCCCCACTTTTTGCAAATTTGTAGCGGTTACTAATATATAACTGCTACAAATACTTATATGTTTTTGTCTTTAAAAAAAATTGGAAAAAAATATTTTAAAAAAAATAAAATAATATTTGTAGTGGTTTTTTAACTGCTGCAAAAATAAAAATAACCGCTACTAATTAAAAATCGCTACAAAATGGATATATTAATCGTTACAAATATTACGCGGATCCCTATAAATACCCCTACCACAACTCATTTCAAACACTTCCCCATTTCTTTTCACCTTACACTTCTTTCATTTTCTCTTATTTACAAATTTTTTTGTATGAGTTGAGGAGCTTAAAAATACGATCAAATATGATAACAAGTGTTTTAATTTTTTATTTCAATACTTCTTTCCTTCGAATAAAATTTATTCTCACTATTTTTTTCCAAATATTTCATATCTTTATTTCATTTTCATATATTTTTCATACACAATTACATTGTAGTAGACAACATAATAGTTCCTTATTACCTATGTATCCTTAATAATATTATCAATACAATTTTTATACTTATCCAACTAAATTAAATTATTCCTTTTAATTTATAAATGAGCTAAACTATTGAATAATAAGTTAATTAAATTAGCTAAACTACTAAAAAAATAAAATATTTAATTTAATATAAAAAAACTGAAACAAATAATTGTATTTTTTTTTTCAAAATTTTCTTAATTTTGTAGCGGTTATTAAACCGCTACTAATTAACGCGCCTCTTCCGACAGAAATTAATTTTTGACGTGAAATTTGAATTTTGATGAAATTAGTAGCGGTTCTATAACCGCTACTAATTATAGGAAATTGATATTAGTAGCGGTTCATAAACCGCTACAAATGAGAAAAAAAAATTCATATTTCTTTTCCTGCCTTGAAAATTTTATTTTTGATATTTGTAGCGGTTATATAACGGCTACAAATATCCCAGAAAATGGTTACTGCTTATGGCAATGTTGTAGCGGTGGGATTGAACCGCTACAAATAAAGTAGAGGTTATTTTGCTTGAGTAACGGTTTTATATAACCGCTACAAATATGCTTGCAACATACGATTTAGTAGCAGTTTTTAGAACCGCTACTAATATTTCTTGTAGCGGTAAAAACCGCTACTAAATCACATTTTTTTATAGTGTTTCTAAAATTTTGTAATGTGATTTATAATTAAGAACACTACTGTTCGCTACCGCAAGTGCACGGATCACGTCAAGTAATAAAGTGATAAGTAAAGTATCGTTCCCACGAGGATTTGTTTCCAAAACCCGGTCAAGTATCAATTATCGCACTTTTGCCTATTTTGAATTACACAATTATCAATGGCAGAGAGAAACAAATTTTGAAATTACAAAGAAAACAAAAACAAGTGATTCATGGACTTCAAGGATAAAATGGGAGTTAGGATTATTTTTCCCCCTTGTATTTCAAAAGTACTCAATCGAATCCCCACAATATGAGCTTCTTAATGAAATATTATGCTAGCCAAGGATATTAAATTACCTATAAGTGCTCTCTCAAGTCTCCAAATAGGTGTTTAGTTTAATTAATTCATTAATCTCTTAATAATTAATTAATTAAACCCATTTTTCATTGCAAATCCTATATGGTTATGTAAGGTCAATGAGTGTATCTCTACCTCATTGACAAAACTATCCATTCAACTCACAAATTTCAAGTTCTCACACGATTAAACTCAAGTTTTACACTCAATTTAGCCCTCTCAGGCATCTATCAAGTGAACCCAACAATCTCATTGGTAGCCAATCAACAAGAAGCATTAAGCAAAGAGTAAAATCAGCATAATCTAATCATTAATCACAAATATATAGAGGGGAAATGAGTGCTTAATCCATACAAGGGTTCAAAATAATCCTAACATACATCAAAGATCTAGCTACACATGTTCATACAACCCATGAGAAAATGGGGATAAACCAGAAACACAGCAGAACATGAGGAAATAATAGCAGATGGAGAGGACCAAAAGGAGAAGCTTAGATCTCTTCAAATCTTCAATTTCTAGCTCAATCTCCACCTCCAACTCCAAACCCTAGCAAAGCAAGCCTCCAAGATAGCCTCCAAAGTCCAGAATACCCAATTTTCGGCCTAACCCTTCCTTAAAAACCCTCCACATGTGTTTCAGCAAGTAAAACGCATGGTTGTATTGTTTGTCTTGTGCTTCGGCACACTATGGTGTGCGGAAGCATATGACACAGAGAATTCTGCCCCTCGTTGGCTTCAGCCAAGCACCAAGTGCTGAAGCATATCGCAAGAAAGTCCAGATCTCCAACAACACAATAACTTCCTCCTAGCCCATGAGCTTTCTTTAATTTTTTGAGAGCTTTTATGACTTGTCTTCTTCCACCTACAAAGAGGAGGTCTTCGTGAACACTTTAACTTTCACAAATAATCATAGCTATATGCATTTAACTCATAATTTAGTAAAAGTTTGACTTTTCTTTTGTTCTATCACATTTTCTTGAATACTCTCTTTATATGTAAAATTTATACCCAAAAGTGAGTGAAAAGAGAAGAAAATGTGCTAGAATGTGATCGATTTCTATGAGTTAACAACTACAACCCTACAATTTTTGTATAATATATATAATTAGAGACGGAGATAGTATATGTCGTAATTGAGGGGATTAATCGGAACTTGCATGATTTTAAGCTAGGTGAAGGATAGCCATTGTTGGCTTTGTGCCTTGGTAGCCTCTTCAAAAATTAAACCAAAGATTTCAATATAGGATGCAATCCCAGATTATTTCTCGAAGAGCCTTTTATTAATTACCTAGAAACTAAGTGTGATAATTGGCATAAAACAAGTTAAAAATGATTTCTCGCTTTTTAAATATCAAATAGGTTGCAAGAAAATGTAAATGCCTACACTACAATATTTTTGGTATTTTTTGGATATAAAATGATAGGTGGAATGAAATGGATGAAGTGAATCTCTTGAAAATGGCTTGTAAGAGCAATCATAGTGCATCTAATAATAATGGGAGTTTGATTTACTAGCTTAGTCAAAAATGCCCAAAAGACCCTTTGAGCTAGCTTGAGTTAAATTGATTAAACACTTTTACACCGGCCAAGGTTTAACCCCTCTAACCGAAACTCAATCCAAAACACTAGTAATTGCAACCAAAGTCCCTCAAAATACCAAACCTCAAACATTGTTGAGTCTAGTGCATTAATCGATGATTATTCTTAGACCTAGAAAATAATTACTTCTTAAAACACTATTGAAAACCACTTTGTGTGCAACTTATGAAATCACTAAGTTTTCTAAAATATCAAACCCCATCAACCGATGAGTCTAGCACTAAAAGAGAGGAACCCCTACTCGAGAGATGCTATTAAGCACTCTTAGTATTTGATTTAAATTAATCAATGCAATTGGTTCAATGCAACTCCAAAATCAACTCAATATCTAAACGTTACCATGTAAGACAATGGAGAATCAATGGAATTACGCTTAAACATATATGTAATCATATATATTAATGAGTACAAAGTTCAACATCAACTAATCCAAATCACAAATTAATCCAAACTAAGTACTTAACCAAGTAACAAAGGTCTAACAATATAAATACAATCCTCCAAGACAGAAAATCATAATTACAAAGCTAAACAAATGGATTAAAACATAAAACTCCCCTTTGTAGTGCTTAGAACTCAAGCCCTTAGCTTCCATCATCAAGAGAATGATCCTCTAGCCACTGCAATTTGCCATCACAAAGCCCCCAAATATATTCACAGTTTCAGCCATGTAACACATTGAATCAATTAACCAATTAGCTATAAACAATGAAATTGGGTGCTGAAATATTTTCAGAAGCAAAATAGAGCAAGCCACGGTTATGACAGTATAAAATCAGAGAAGAGAAAAAATGGAATCCGCTTCTCTGCTCTCCCTTCGCAGCAACTGAACTTGGCAGTGAGGGAATGAAGATGATGGTGGATGCGAGTTGATGATTGTTGAAGATATAGACTGAAGCTCCTCCTCACTCGGTTCTCAACTCACAGCCGCGGCTAGCTCCCAGCTCCTCCGTTCTGTTCTACCGCTGCGGTGATCTCTGTCTTCAATTGAAGGGAACAACGGTGCAATGTGTGAAGGAAGGAGGTCATCGGCGACAATGGAGGAAGGGACGTCGCCGGCGACGGTGGTAGACGGAGATGGTGAAGGTGATGAAGGGAAAGGTCTCACGGCAGCTTCTTTCGCTCTCTCTCGCGTCTGTTCTGTCTGCCGCCTCTCTCTACAATTCAATTCCCCATTTAATTCAGGATCTGACCAAGTCCTAATGAGTAAAACGCTGTGTTTTAAAATGGAACTGTGCTGTCATTTTCTAAATTCGAAGGACTAAAGTGTCATTTTTAAAATTTGCTTCCCAAACTGACATTTTCAATCTTATTCCAATTTTTCAAACCATTTATAGTTAAAAACCAATTAAACAAACATCAAATATTCTCAAAAATCAATCATTAAGAGTATTACAATTATTTTGACAATTTTTCTCTTTTAAGTCCTAATTTAATATATTTACTCTTAATCTCAATTAAGCACAAATAAAACATTTTAAGCTCAATAACTATGACAAAATCCCCAATTAAAATATAAAATATATAATAAAAATAGGGATTTATCACTAGAAAATTTACATGGAAATGGTATAGAACCTGTACGCATATTAGCTTCCCTCAACACTAATGTGAATGTAAAAAACTTGGAAAATGCAGTGAGAGAGAGAGAGAGGCCATATGCCCATATCGTCTGAAAGTAAATGAAAATATGAAATGAGGCCACATAAGGCGACTTAAAGGGTATTATTTCAAGGTTCTAGCTTAATATATTTTCCCTAGCTACATACCTAGATGAAAATAAAACGAACAAATAATAGAAATGAATAAACAGTACAAATGGGGTAAACTAGCTAACTGATGATGATATTTTACTACTTCCTCTACTTGTCCTAATATAATTCCAATTTTAATAGAAAAATTGAACTATAGATGTAGGTTTTGTCTTAATAATTATATATATATATATATATATATTCTTAATCACACATATATTGGAACGTAACATTGTTGATGGGCAAAGGAAATGAATGGGAAGTAACCATGTGAATATTGTCAAGGCATTTAATTTATAGAGAAATTTCTACATCAATTTGGACACAATTAAATTTTATTTACTTGGGAAAACCAGCATTACATTAGAAAACTAGGGGTAATATTATGAAGAAAAGTTTTCACTTTTCTATTGTTTTTGAGAATTTTCCCTCCTAATATTCTTTCTTCCTTAATTTTCTTCTGATACAAAGGGTTAATTTCAGTAGAGAAGGTGAGACCAATATATATTTGATTACTGCCTCTTATTACAAATTAATTCGTTATAATTCTGTTTTGATATGCATCATTTAATTTAATTTCCACCAACATTCCTTTTTTTGGTTTCTTCCAATGTATAACTAACACATACGAAAATGATTGAAAGTTTAATCAATGTGGTTCACGCGGAATTGAAACTCCATTGAAAAACATGATTGATTATTTAGTTAATTGCATAATAATTACTCCCTCCGGTCCTAATTATAAGACAAAGTTGATTTTTTTTGGAGAAATTAAGGAAGTTAATTAAATTACTTTAGAGTATTTATATTTATATTTTTTTTCTCCAAACTAATTAGTTTGACTAATAAACTAATATATAATATAAGAATACATAACATAAAATACGACTAAGTAACTTATTTTCCAAAAAAAGTCAACTTTATCTTATAATTAGGACCGGAGGTAGTATATAATAATATCGTTTGATGGAATAAATGGTAATTGTTTTGTAAAAAAGAGAGAAAGAGAAAGAAAAAATTATTCGTTTCTTTGATTTAATGAATTGCTTTTAATTGCTTATTATCAGCTTGAATCCAATTAGTATCTATAGTTTCTATTCAAATGATGTTTTCAGTTATTCTGAGAATTCCTTTATTTGTGGGGTCCCTACAACTAAAAACATTAGATACATACATACATACATACATACATGTATATATAACATAATAATATTGTCCAACAGTTGCTATATTATTATATATGTCGAGCTTAATGCTTCTCACTGTGTCTATCTCACTTTTATTACGTACACAATTTGTACAGAAAATATCACTTGTAATAGTATTTGATTAAATTATTTTTGTTAATTAATTAAAAATCTAACCATAATGGTGCGTAAAGGTATATATTTTATTGATATGTAAAGGTATATATTTTAAATTACGAAGAAGACAAAATACTGAACGTCCCTTTCCCGTTGGGAGCGGGGAAGACACAGTTTTATTTATTCAACAAAAGTATATAATATATAAATAAAAGACAAAGTACAATTATGAGATTGATTAACAAATTACAAGTACCCTCTTTGGAAGAAAACAAATTAATGACATCACATGAACCAAACCTAGACGCAAACGAATAAATTAATAAATTGAAAAACATCACACAAATCTCAGTAAACCGACATAATTAAATATGCATTCCAACATATCGATTTGTGATAAATTGAGACTATATATCAACCAACTCCGATATCAAATGGAAACTCCTTCACTTTCATCATCTGCATGGAAATGATCAATAAGAAATTGATTAGCTTCTAAAATGCGTACAAAGACAAAGAATAGAACGATCCTACACTGATTGATATAAACAAACTTTTCAACTAACTCCTATTTAAGAGCAGAGGGAGTGTGTGTGTATCATATCATATACCACAATTAATTATATTTGATCCCTTTTCTGTCACTAATTAATTAGTAAAAGTATATTTGATGATGGAATCGTATAATTCTGTCGCTAAATTCCATTATTAATCCACTGTTTTTTTTAGAGATACACACGCACTTAAAGAACCTCATCAGAAAAATAACATTGAACTCATATTTTCCTAATGAAAAAGGGTATAGGTATCGGTCATATATTGAACCTGAAGAAGTGTTTGAGGCTTGAGTCTGAGGAGGTGGCGTAGTTTTTGCTTTGGAAAAAGTGCTCTGCGTATTTGGCATTTGAGTGCCATTATTAGGGTTAGGGGACACCTGTTGAGTAGAAGGTGGACTAAAAATCTCCTGGGGATTGATGCTTTTGGAACTCATAGTGATGGGGCTTAATTTGGCTTTATAAGAGAAGGGATCAATAAAGAAAGGCTCTTGTTGAAGAATATTTGAGAAGAGATCTTAGATGATAGGGTTGGTTTGAAGGTTGTTGATGAAGCTCATAGAGGTATATATTTATAGAGAGAAAGGGTACTAACAAGTTGGACATTTCAGAAGGAAATAAGAAGAAATTTACAGAGAAATTTTGGGGAAAATTCTGAAGCAGCTTGGGTGTTGAGGATGATAATAAAGAAAATATATTTAATAATCTTATTTCTAAAATTTTGTAATGTGATTTATAATTAAGAACTCTACAACCCTACAATTTTTTTTATAATATATATAATTAGAGACGGAGATAGTATATGTCGTAATTGAGGGGATTAATAGGAAATTGCGTGAATTTTAAGCTATGAAAATTACATGGAAATGGTATAGAACTTTTACGCATATTAGCTTCCCTCAACACTAACGTGAATGAAAAAAAACTTGGAAAATGCAGTGAGTTTCATTTAATTAATGCAGAGAGAGAGAGAGAGAGAGAGAGAGAGAGAGAGAGAGAGAGAGAGAGAGAGAGAGGCCATAAGCCCATATCGTCTGAAAGTAAATGAAAATAATAATGTTGGACCAATTCAAAAGAATAGGTGAACATGTTTGATTATATTCTCTCTTTTTTTGATCTCAAAACAGTTTTATAGACCGTTTGGATGCATTGGAAAAAAGTGATTTTGAGCCTAAACTATGGTTTGGGCAAAAACCATCCAAACATCCAAAAAAATTTCAGAATCTATTCTCAACTAAAACCTTGGTTTGAGAGGCCCAAACCAAGGTTTACCGAAGAGCTATTCTGAACACCCATTTGTATATCTAATAGGATTTGTGCAGCCTTTGTTGACCGTTATCTTGTCTCATCTCTCTCTCCATCTTGTCTCTTGCCCTTTTCTCATCTCTCTCTCTCTCCGCGTCTTGACATGCATATATATATATATATATATATGTTTGATCCAATTTTTTATATCACATAATCGATTAATATTATAATTTATAAAAAAAATTTATCTATTTTTTGATATTATATATTTGACTAATTTTATAATTATAATTTTTTTAAAATTTATTTCGAATTTTTTATATTTATTATACAATTAATGTTTAATAATACTTAAAATATAAATTTATCCCTTACATGTAATTATCACAAAAACTAATGTTCTTTTTAGTAATTTGACCATGAAAAAAAATTATTCTGACTATAACATCCAAACACTCTTACTTTATCAAAATCACTTTTTTCTCATAATATATTCTGCTCATAATCTATTCTCTAAAAGCTATTCTTGACTTTTTCTCCAGAAGCTATTAAAAAAAGCTAATCCAAAAGTTGTTTTTAAAAACAAGTTTTAAAAATAAAAAGCAAAAAATATATTTAGATAATTATTTTAAAAAATATGTTTTTGAAGTGACATCACGGCGATTGTTGCTGGTAGTGACGTGGCGGTGGTTGCCACCAGTAGTATGATGTCGATAGTGGATTGGTGGTGGCCTCAAAAGATAAAAAATAGAAAAACAAATAAAAACTGTTTTTATTTTTTAGTTTTTAAAAAACAACTTATTGAAAACAGGCCTTCTAAACAATATTTTAAAAAAAAATTTTTTTTAAAAAAAAACTGTTTTTAGAAACAAAATCAAACAAATCCTCAATTAAAATGACTTAAATACTTCTGCGCCAATCCTACTGTTATCGCCCATGGCGTCAAACAAATTAAACTGAATGTGACGACTTGACCGTCGCCACACCATCGGCGATATATATATATATATATATGTATATGTATATCATCACCAACACGGCTTGAACAATGTCTCTGTGCTTGAACCCCAAACAATACGTATTACTTGAAAATTAAACATAACTTTCTACTTAAATTACTAATTAATATATCAATTTCCACAATTTCTTGCTTGCTTCCAAGTTATGGCATCTTAACCTATTTATATATCCATATTCATTTCACGTCAAGCTTCGTTCATTCACAGCAAATTAAACCCTATATATCTATATACTCCTCTCTCTCTCTCTTTTTCTTAGTACATGATATTCTACAAACACATCAGAAGCTATCCTCCTGAGTCAACATGCAGTCTCATCTTGTTTACATAAGTAATTAAAAAGGTGGTAATAGCATCAGGGGGCGAATCGGTGATATGGAGATCAATCGCCATCTTCTAAGATTCTTTTATCATAACGTCTGCAACTGTGTTAACATCTCGAGTACAATGTGAAATTTCCACTTCCCAGTCTCTGCCCATCATTGTGTGAACCTCCACAAAAAGCTGAAAATCAAGGTGTTCCTGAGACACCTTGCCCTGAATTAGATCCATGACTTACTAAAATCAGACTCAATTAGGATTTGTCTGTATCCTCTATCCCATGCAATTTTAGGTCCCTACAAAACACTCCAAGCTTCTGCAGATACTATCATTCCTTGCCCAATCTGGTACATAAACCCCATAAAAAACTCACCATTGTCATCTCGCAAAACACCTCCACAAGTGCAAGTCCCTAAGTTGTCATTCCTGGATCCATCAGTATTAATCTTCACCCATCCAAGTGGTGGTGGCATCCAATGGGGTTGATTCTTTTCTTCACTTTGATTTCAAAACAGTCTTGTATTATCCCATGTTAAACAGATACGAGCACAAGCTAATATGGCCTGTCTACTCCAAGTATTGTTATTAAAGCATCGGTCATTATGAGCCAACCAAATAAACTGGCATAGTACCATAAACCAAAGACGAAACTCGAATCCTTGTATTACGTCTTTTCTCCCCACACACCATGTAAGCGAGTCATTTCTATCCAATATGCCAAAGAATAGATCATGCCAATCCAGCGGTAAAAATCCATTCCATAATTCAGAAGCGACTAGACAATCCCGCAAAACGTGAAGTACTGACTCTCGTGAATTATGGCATATATCACAAGTACCCGTAGGATGACTACCACGATGGTAACACACCATGTTTGTCATTAGTCGACCATGAAAGCACAACCACAAGAAAATACGGTACCTTTAAGGGACTTTCAATTTCTAAACCCATCTCCACCAGTACTTAGTGTGATGCTGTGGGGTGCCCACCAGGTATTTGTAAGCGGATCTGATAGAGAAAATTCAATCGGAAGACCATCTCCATACAGAAGAATCCTCCCCATTTAACTAACTGATATTAAAGTGTGCAATAGCTGTACATACTTGTCTTGGAAGTAGGTGATTAAATTTGCTCATATCCCATTGTCTGGAGGAAGTAATACAATAAGCTACTCTCCATTCAGTAGCATCTCTAGGTGTAACCCCCCACTGTAATTATATCCGGATTATGAAATTAAAGTGGAATAGAGACCAATAATTACAAAACAACATTTTCAATTTCCTATCTTCTAGATAGGGTATTTACAAAATACTAGTAATTTGGTCTCACATTTAGTGTCGAATATAATTACCTGCACAGGTTAATCGCATTTAAAAATATTAGAGTGCACAACTAAAATCCCGGCAAGTCCCCGGGTTACATATATATATATTGGGTGTATCATTTTTCCCAAAAATGGGGATTACATAACCAAAGCAGTATTTACAACCCCAAATATATACAGTAATCCTATTCTCAAAATAGATAATCAACAGTTCCAAGTCAAATATCTCTAAGAAGTCCTATCCGCTCTTGGTTATCCGCTTTTCTCTGGAGCCACTTGCCCTGTCTGAAAGGTTAGTCATTGATTTGTGATGAATTCGTATGTTGCGACATTTGTGGATATGTGTAAGCACCGCCATACCAATAGTCCCTGAGTCGCTAATAACGGTTCGGGTAAGGACTGCGAGCCTTCCCGGTGGTAAAAGGGGATGAGGATGGGGTATGATATGTGTGATTATGTGAAAAGCCGAAAGGCTATTTGTGAAGGCCGATGGGCCAATTGTGAAAGCCAGATGACTATATGTGCTATAAGGCTATGTGTATGCACTGCCACGCCAACAGTCCCTGAGTCGCTAACAACGGTTCGGGTTAGGTTGGTATGCTTTCCTGGCGGTAAAAGGGGATGAGGGTGGAGTGTGATTTGTGCTGCTGCTGTATGGCGGTGCTTACACATATCCACAAATGTCGCAACACACGAATTCATCACAAATCAATAATATAACACACATACAATGCATCACATATGGTATAAAAGAAAAAGTCACTACCTTGTTCTTTCCGATTGTGCTTTGGCGCAGGTGGATCACGAGCAGGGCAAATATCGAATCCTATAAACCAAAATTAAGGACGACGAATTATTACCTATTCCAATTCTTTAATAACTCATAATACTTGGGTTGATTATCACTATGGCCATTTAATCAAGTCAACTAAGGAGCTAAAGTGGTCAATTAACCTAAAAGGCCAATTTCTAACCCCAAAGTTCAATGATATTACATTATGCCATAAAATCTTCAATTTTCGCATAGGTGACCAATCTGCCAGAATTTTTCAGCATCTTTGAAAAATCATAACTAATTCTAGAAAAATCAAAATGAGATGATCCCAAAGCCTATTGAAAGCTCTTGAAGTCCTCTTCATAGGAAAAATATGAATCATTGCCTGAAATCACCACAAAATTTCAGAATTACACAACATTCCACACTGCTCCAGAATTAGGTCCATTTTCGACATCAAATTGTGGGAAACCAGAACTCCCAGCTCAAAAAGCGAAATGATACAAATTATATGTCCATTTTGAAGCTTGGAATGTGAACTTTAAGACTAAAAAGTTTCAGAATTTTTAGACACCAATTGCCCATTCAAAATGTCCCTATAAACTGACTACCCTGCACAGAGTTACACTTGATAGATTTTCCAATTTTCAACCAATGTGTCCAATGGCGCAGCGGAAGCGTGGTGGGCCCATAACCCACAGGTCCCAGGATCGAAACCAGGTTCTGATACCAAAAATATAACCCCCTACCTTAATAGCCAAATTTATAGTTCGAGCATACGTCATTAATTTGAAATAGAGACCAGTTGTTAATTTAAAATTTTTCCAAAAATCGTTTAGTGCTGTCTCACATTCACATCTCAAATATAATTGGTCTGTCCAATTCGGTTTCAGTCATACATATCAGAGTGCAACCAAAAATTCCCGACAACGCTCAGGTTTTGTTACTTAATAAAGGGTTTATAACGCTTAGTTTCCCATACAGGAAATTGCACAACACTATTCAATATATACAACAAGTGCAACTAATCATCCCCAACAAAATATGACAACCAATTACCAAAATTAAAACTCCTAGCTAGGAGCTCTAACTACCCTTCATCACTTACTTTTCCTTTGAACCGCTTGCCCTTGCTGTAGGTTAGTCATTGGAAAAAATGAGATTCAAAAGAATCTCAGTTGTAACAATTCACTTATAACATGTATAATCACAAAGCATGTAAGCAAATCACAACAATAACAACACAATGACATTTTTGCAACAGCTTTCGCTGCATTCACAACAGCATATTTTACAACAGCACAACAACGGCATTTCACATTGGCATTTCACATCGGCAATGTTACATCACGGCATATTCAATGAAATAACATACATGCAAGGCATCATACACAGAATAAGAGAAAGAGTCACTACCTTGTTCTTTCCGCTCGTGCACTGGCACTAGTTTATCACGTGTAGGGCAAATGTCAAATCCTATACTTAGAATTACGGGCGACAGGTTATTACTTAATCCAATTCTTTAATTCAAATACTCAAGTTGGTTATCATTAGGGACATTTAATCAAATCAACTAAGGAGTTAAAGTGGTCAATTAACCTAAAAGACCAATTCCTAACCTCAAAGTTCAACAATACTATATTATGCCATTACATCTTCAATTTTCGCATAAGAGACCAAATCTGTCAGAATTTTCTCCAGACTTTGAAAAATCATAACTAATTCTACAAAAATTGAAATGAGGTAATCCCAAGTCCTATGGAAATCTATTGAAGTCCTCTTCATAGGAAAAATATGAATCATTACCGGAAATCACCACACAATTCCAGAATTACACAAAATCCCACATTGCTCTAGAATTAAATCCAATTTCGGCATCAAAATTTGGGCAACCAGAACGCACAGCTCAAAAAATGAAATGACACAAATTATATGTTCATTTTGAAGCTTGGAATGTGAAATTTAAGACTGGAAAGTTTCATAATTTTTAGAGATCATTTGGTTATCGAAAAACACCACACAAGTAGAGTACCTCGCAAGAATCCTATTCAGGCTGAAAACCCAAATTTACACTTTGAGTTTCAATGACCCAAAATTCACAACCCAAGGCTATTCCCACATAATTTTTCATGTAAAACACAATGGTAACATCAAAATTAACAAATTCCCACTTGTTCTCCATGTCCTATTTTGGCAGAAAATTCAAAATAAATTCCAACAATTACCAACTTCCAATTTCAGCATCAAACTTATGTCAAATGGTTTCCAATCATCATAAACCACCAATAACACAACCAAACCATCATGCATTACCCAAACCCTTGTTTGGCCAAAATCAGGGCAGATTTACACATGACAAAATACTCATTCAACCAACACAACCAATAGCTCAAATTGATGCTAATACTCACCTCTTGCTTCTCCTTAAGTTCTTTCTTTGAATCTTTAGCTTTTGTTCTTGCAAGGTGGCTGAAAACTCCTCTTCTTCAAAAACAAAAACCATAGAAATGAAGCTAAGGAAGAGGGGAACAAGTTTCATGAAGGTCACTTGAGCCATAGATGAGGTTAAGAAGGTGAAAAATCAAGATTAAGCTCACCTTGAAACCTTGATTTTCTTCCTCTACGTTTTTGTTGCTGCAAACCGACTTTGAGACAAATGAGAGGGAGTGAATGCATTCAGAAATTCTCTTTCCTTGGCCCTTAATATGTGAACGAAAATGGGCCAAAAGAAATAAAGAATATGTGTGGTGAATAATTATTCCTTCTTGGTAAAAGTTGATGATAAATATAATATGACTTCAATTTTAATTCTCTTACCTCCCTTGCCTTTAGAATTCTTGGACGAAAAGTTTGAGAAAGATGAGGAAATATATGGATAATACTTTCTCTCTTTTTCTCTTATATCCCTAGCCACTTTTATTGACTTTTCATATGGAAAAGATGAAGTGTATGATATTAATTCTCTTTCCCTCATGTCATGCGAATATAGCCCATGGAATAGCCAAAAGGGCTTCTTGAACTAATCATAATTTCAACTCTTCAAATGTTACTTCTTTTGTTGAAATTGTTGACTTAGTCATCATCTTTCACAACTTAGTCAAATTGCCTTCACATGTCATATTTAGTAGCCTATATTGTTTCCTCTTGTCATACGTAAATCATAGCCCTTTGAAGAAGATGATGATCTTGTAGTATATCATCTTGCAATATAATATATAATTGCCAATTTTGCATGTGGAACTTGACTAAATTCATAACAAAATTTCCAGAGGTAGTTTTGTCATTAATCCCACCATCTATTTTGTACATTTAGCCCTTGAGTACATTTTGGGATATTACACTAGGTAGTTCTCGAATTGCCAAACTCTGAAGCTTGTCTAAATGCGGTATATGTCATTCCAGAAAGAAGTGTTCTAGCCATTGGTAACTCTCCATGTTAAACTATCTTTGATTCTAACCCAACAGTTACAAATACCCCTCCACGTACTAGACTCTGACCAGCGCTTCTCAACTTTAGGACTAAGATCATTGCCGACTTTATATTTTTCTCGCAACAAAACCCTGACCTAGAGCGAGTCTCTTCTATTAATCATACTTCATCCAAGCTTCATCATGAAAGCCTGGTTTTGGTAACGAGTCAACCTAAGACCTAAGCCTCTATCCTCCTTACGTGCACACACGAGGTCCCAGGAGACTAGATGATGTTTTTTGCTGGCTGAGCTACTACCCCAGAGGAAGTTACGACATCTTTTGTCAATTTCATCACAAATCCCCAAAGGAAGAGGCACTATTTGCATAGCATAAGATGGCATAACCAACATTACAGATGACACAAAGAGTATGCTTGGCAGCCTTCAATAACATGTTAGACTTCCAATTGGTCAGGCGAGCATCCATCTTATTCAAGAGAAAACTATACGTTGCCTTTGAACTCCGTTCATGTAATATAGGCATTCCCAGATATTTCCCCAGATTCGATGTCAGAGTAAAATTCAAAAAATCGTTGATTTCTTTGCATTTGATATGATTCACGTTCTTTGAGAAATAAATTCTTGATTTTCCAGCATTCACTTTCTGGTATGAAGTGTCACATAAGTCATCCAGGATAGCCTTAATAACCCCTGCCTGATCTAGATCTGCTTCTGCAGACAAAATGAGATCATCAGCAAAAAAAATGAGAGACAGGAGTACCTCGTTTGGAGAGCCTAAACGGTTGCCAAACACCCTCTTCTACTATTGTTTGGATAAGATGCCCCAATTTTTCCATCATGATAACAAAAAGATACGGCGATATTTATATACTCCTCTGGTCCTATATATAGTGCACTTCCAACATTTTTTACTTAGACCAAGAAAAACCTTAAATCACATTAACTCTACCCTAAAATTCAACAACTTTACAACTCTGCCCCTACTTAATATACAAAATATTAAATGAAAACAAAGTCAACACAATAACAAATGAAAGGTTAAATTGTAAATTCACCTCAAAACTTTAATGAGGTGTCTTATAAATAGGACAAAAAAAATCTTCTCTCTCTGTCTTATATATAGGACCAAAAGAGTATCTCTCTGATCGATCAATAATCTTTTGGCTTAATTAAGTATGAGTTCTTCAGGCGTCAACATCTAGAGTATTCTTTGCCCTACCATTGGTGGTTCAAACATTAAATCTAAATAGGGATTTAGTGTTTAGGACTAGTGTTTTTACGTGTTTATAATTTTCATCTACCGATATAACCCTTGGGCTCCATTTTCATGCAGATTAATCATGCGGATGATGTCTCTGTGCGTCATTATGGACATATCTAAAGGAAGAACGAAGGAGTTGCATGTGTGGGGCACATTAATATGATTATACTATTCTTTATTCTTTATTTGTTCGTTTAATTTTATGTCTACTGTTTTGATTTGATTAAATAATGGAGTTAATAATATTCATTGAAAAGCTGCTTCATTAAAATTCGTAAATCTGTGTCCTTGTACTTTTTATAATTATTGGAATAAATTACTCAGATCAGATAATTCGGTCCGTACGTGTGTATCAGATTTGGCCTTTATATGTCCGTTTTCAACCTCTCATGATGATAGGTACAACAACATAAACTAAGTCCATTTAATATTATTAATTTGAAGACCTCTCACGCAATGCATGATTCACCCACTTACTATTTTTAACTTCTATGTACTAAATAAATAAATCGCAGGTCACGACTAATTAAAATCTTTCTGGTGGCCTCTCAATTAAAAATCTCATCACATTAATTAAGCCTATGAGAGGTTGGGGGATTAATCTCAGATAATTATTGGCTACCATTCTAATTCAAAAATAAATGTATAATAAATTGGGAAAATTAATCTTTTAATACCTATATTTTTTATTTAATTGTAACTCAACCCTTCATTTGATGCAACTCGGTAGTTTTAACTTTTAACCATTTTATAATTTAGCACCTATGTTTTAAAAAAAATGAAATTACATCTTTAACAAAGGTAGACACTATACCATATACTGATATACCTATACAATATCAAGTCAATTATTAAAAATTTGGGGCCTCTCTCTACTCCCGCGTGTGGGTTCCATCAACCTTTTTTCTCTTTTTGTTTTGTTTTGTTTTGTTTTTTTTTTTGCGCCAACGCCTCCAAGTTTTCTAAATTCTTGTTCTTTCCAAAACCATGTTTTCTAAATTCAAAGTCTTTAATAAAATAGAATTGAACTAAGTCGTGTCTAACAGAATTTGAGGCGAGCATATATAGAGTCAACTTTCCTATTTTCATGGCATATATGTAATTAAGGTCAACTATTAAAACGTATTTGAGAAGTAATCAGATAAAGCCATGGTTAACTTTTTGCTTTACAAGTCATGGTTAACTTTTGGTAGTAAATCAAGTTTTAATAAATTACTATGAGATGAAATCTCCTATAAATGACGTATATATCATATTTTTATTTTTTTTATTGTTGGAAACATTCAATTCATGTAAGTTACGTTCTTGGAAAAAGCCTTCTACGCAAAGGTAGATAGCAGTGCAACATTCATTTAATGCACTTTCAAATGTTATTATAAGGCTCAACCTCTGTCGTAGCTTTTTATTTTATCCCTTATGCTTTTATAAATTATTATTTAATTTCTTCCAGCAGAACAAACTTTTCTGTCATGGTGACCTTTTTTAAAAAAATATATATAAAAATTCACATGGTTAGAACTTATACTGCAGATCAGAACATGGCATTAATCAGACCGAGTTAGAATTTTTTAAAACAGAAAAATTCACATGGTTAGAAGAAAAAATAGAATGAAGCAAATTAATGGAAAACTCACGAAATTAATAAAATATAAATGTTCTTTTCACTTTTTGGGCGTAGTTGAATTAATAAAACAAATTACGCAGGAGATTTCGTAAAAGCTTATTGGATGTTCTCTATATTCTTTTTGGGACAAAAACATGTACATATCATTTTCATAGAATTTTCTTTTCAGAAGGATCCCAAAAAAAAAAAAAAAAAACCTTTACTATCACCGACTATTTGCTGGAATTTTCACATTAATTCCCTAGGCTAATTTACTTCGTTTTTCTTTACTTTTCAATATACAATTGCTAATATATATAAGATAAACATATTATAGTATAGCATATTGCGGTACATGGGTAATCATAGCATTGTCACGTACACAATTTGGCCACTCATGATTAAATCGACTTACGCGTTTTATAAACGTTTGAGAAGGGTTAAAAAAACAAATATAATATGAATTTAATATTGGAGAAAAAATAGTGAACTTAATTTCTGTAGAACAACATATACCTGGTATCGTCTTTAAGACCCCGATTTCATGAAATATATTTCATGAACACCGATTCGAGCTCCGAATTAATTCGTATTGCACTATAGAGATCGAGTCTAGAAAAAAATAATGTTATATCTCGAGCCTTAATTCGATTTGAAACATAGTAGAAAAACATGGATGATTATTTAGTTAATTGCATAATAATTATATAATAATATCGTTTGATGGCATAAACGGTAAATTGTTGTGTAAGAAAAGAAGAAAAAGGAAACATGATTTGTTTCTTTGATTTTATGAATTGTTTCTAATTATTTATAGTTTCTATTCAAATTGTGAGACTGCAAAATATGAACCGGTTGAACATAAAACGCAGGATCAATTTATTACTTACACAACCTAACATATTTATAGTACAATAGAGCTTCTTGGGCCCATAATCAGGCCCTATATAGACTAACAGACAGGCCCAACTAATGACACTCCTAACATATACTTAACACTCCCCTTCAATTTGGTGACCAAACAAATTCACTACAAAAAAAAAACATTGAATTGGTCACCAAACAAATTCACTATAAAAAAACATTGATTTTCCGACTGAATTTACCACAGAATTCAGCTTTTCCTACAAATTTGTGATGGAAATAGTTTTCCAATGGAATCCGTTTTGCTGCAAATAAACGCGTGACAAATGAATTTTCGACGGAATCAATTCCATCCCAATTTTTTTATTTTCAAATGCCACGTGTTATGTCTGTAGAAGGCCACCTCATCATTGGCTCAGCCATGTGTCTCCTCCTCGCAATTTTTTATTTTCAAATGCCACGTGTCGCGTCCGTAGAAGGCCACCTTATCGTTGGCTCAGCCATGTGTCTCCTTCTCGCACTGCCATGTGTCCCTCCTTGAGGTGCTCCAGTTCAAACCCGTGACCTCATGCTCCTGCTGGTGCCTTCGCATGCGAGTCCTTGTCAGTTGCGCTGAGATGAACCGGCGTTATTTTATTACATAATGTTATATATATAATATTATCATAATATAATATTAACTATATATATAAATATAATATTATTAAAAATAAAAATAAATAAAATAAAAATTCGAAAAAAAATTATATATTTATGATTAATTAATTTCAAATTCAATAAATTTTAAATCTTGAATAAATATTTTTATAACTATATTTTTAATCAATTTTCTAAAACTGAATTATATTTTTAATTAAAATTACTTAATAACAAATAACCTAATATTATAAATATATTTTTTAATATAAAATGATAAATATAATATTAATAACTAATAATTTATTTTGAAATAAAATTACATAATAACTAATATATAATAATATTAAAAATATTATTTAAAAAGGTGAAAATGCTTCTACGTACGTATAGTACCGATCAAACTTCATGTGATTCGAATGATTCCATAATATTATAAAGCATAAACAAGAAAGTACAGCGACGTGGATTTATCAAAAACACTGTTCTTTCAAATGATTGATTCCATTAATGGAAGCAGATTCCAACAATTAAAGAAATACAACTATTTTTGGTAATCTAGCTTCTAGGTTCTAGCGTACAATATATTTTCCCTAGCTACATACATAGATGAAAATAAAACGAACAAATTATAGAAAAGAATAAACAATATATATGGGGTAAACTAACGAATGATGAGATAGTGTGTGTGTGATATTCGTGGGTAGCCCAATATAATTTCAATATAATAAGTGTTTGGGTTTTTTCTTATAAATTACAGACCCTGTGAGTTCCATCAACCTTCTCTTTTCGCCTCTTACTCTACAAGTTTCTAAATTCAAAGTCTAGTAAATTTGAACGAATTTTCATATCTATGTAACAGAATTCGCAGTTTAAATAAATTCTTATTATAGTTAATGCCGACTTTCCGATTTTCGTTGTATATCAATAGGGTCAACTAAAACGTGTATGTTTGAGATGTAATTAGGTAATATAAACTTGTAGTTAAACTTAATTTATATTCTTAGAAATTTTTGAACTATTCAGCTCCTGTAAGTTCGTAGACATTATGCCTTCAATTGGCGATTGGAAGAGCGTAATAATATTCATTTAATAAATGTAATTATAATTAATAAGGTTCAATCTTCATGGATATATAGTTAAATTCATTTCTGGATCTCGATGATCGAGTTATATACTGTGTTGATGACAAGACTGACATGGTGGCTTTAACTATAAGAAGGCCCTTTCAAATCAAATGAATATTTTTGTCCAAACAAAATCAAAGGAATATTGTCTCCATTATTTTAAGCAAATACGGACAAGCAACGAAGTCAAACCCAGACGTAAAACCATACAAATAAATTCAACAAATACAACCCCTTTTATTGTAATCTAGCTTACAATATATTTCTTCTAGACATATATAAACTTAAAACGGACAAATTAAGATATAGTGAACAAATATCAGATTAAGATATATATATATATATATATGAGGTAATCGCCCTATATATGAAGCCTTTTTTTGTTTCCAGTCTTCCTTTATATGGCAAGCACCGTCGATTCATTATCAATTTCACTTCACCACTATCTGTATCAAAATTAACATAAAATTGAGTGAGAAATATCATAAATATACTTTATTGATATTGTGATTTAAAATATAATTACGAAAAGACACAATCCCTAAGAGAGGTACGTACTTGAGGTGTATCAAATAATTAGAACAGTGGCATGCTCATGATGAAAGATAAAAAGAATCAAAAAGAGTAATTAATTAATGAATGAGTAACCTGAGAATAGAAAAGGGGCATGCGTGCATACATAACGTCAATTCTGAGGACTTGGAGTAGTTTTTGCTGGGGAAAATGTTTCCTGCCCGTTTGGGATTTTAGTGCCAGTTTTGTTGGGAGGAGAATTCTGAGGAGGTGGCGTAGTTTTTGCTGGGGAAAATGTTTCCTGCCCGTTTGGGATTTTAGTGCCATTCTTCTGGGCATTGTTGCTTTTGGAACTCATAGTGATGGGGTTTAATTGGCTTTATAAGAGAAGGGATCAATAAAAAAAAAGGTTCTTGTTGAAGAATATTTGCGAAGAGATCTTAGATGATAGGGTTGGTTTGAATCTCGTTGATGGGTAATATATTTATAGGGAGAAAGGGTACTAAGAAGTTGGAAATTTCAGAAGGAAATAAGAAGAAATTTAGAGAGAAATTTTGGGGAAAATTCTGAAGCAGCTTGGGTGTTGAGGATGATAATAAAGAAAATATTTTTAATTATTTTGTTTCTGAAATTTTGTAATGTGATTTATAATTAAGAACGCTACAACGCTACAACTTTTTATAATATATATAATTAGAGACGGAGATAGTATATGTCGTAATTGAGGGGATTAATAGGAACTTGCGTGAATGTTAAGCTGGGAAATTTACATGGAAATGGTATAGAACTTGTACGCATATTAGCTCCCCTCAACATTAATGTGCAATGTAAAAAACTTGGAAAATGCAGTGAGTTTCATTTTATTAATGCACAGAGAGAGAGAGAGAGAGAGAGGCCATGTGCCCATATCGTCTGAACTCTGAAGTAGGTTCCTTGTGTTATTGTGTATTATGGAAATCTTTTTTAAAAAAGATGATTGGTGAAGTATAGATTATATATTTCACTTTTGGGGTGGCTTTAACTTTTATTGGCCAAAAAGGCAGACTCTTTTTAGGTACGTAGTTTGAATAAAACATGCCACTATCATGGGAGATTTCCTAAGGGTTTGTCAGAATTTCTCATATCATGGACTCTCTATCGTTATACTGCTATATTTGTTGATTATTGTCAGCAAATATATGTGAACATCTCCTTTTTCATAGAATTTCCTTTACTTTTCAGGACTCAAAAAAGGTTTCTTTATCACCAATTTCGTGGTGGAATTTTCGCATTAATTGATTTTTTTCACATTCAATAGTCAATATATAAGAGATAAGCACATTATATATATCTTCTAGTATAAGTAACCTGCGGGTGATGACGTATTGTTATCCTCAATTTTTTCTTTTCTTTTTTATTTTTTTCCTCTACAAGCACATTATATATATATATATATATGCAATATGATGAGTTGGAGCAGGTGGAATGTGGATACTGAGCCTGGTTTACGTGTAAGGCCACTTCAAAAATTCAAACTAAAATTTTACGAAACAACATGCGTACAAGACCTTGAACAATACATCCATTGAATCATAGAAAAGAAAAAAAAAATAATGGTATATCTATCCTAATTAAGAAAGCATTTTAAAAAATTAATTTAAACACCTCTCAACAATTTTAAATTGTGACAAATTCATATTTAATTTTTTTTCCTCCACAACTAAATTACCGTACTTGTTTAGGACATATGACACCACATTCATTTGTTGAATTTTCAATTTTCTATTCATATATATAGTAATAACCAGGGTTCACAAACCCGGACCAGACCAGCCAGTCCGGCCCGGAAACCGGCGAACCGGCTGGTAGACCGGTCCAGTCTAGGTTCCTATTTTAAAAAAAAAATTTAATTTTTTTTAGAACTTCATATTAATAAGCCTAAAATCTTCAATTTTTCACTAGTTTGACTCTGGTTTAGTTCCTGTTTGGCCCAAATCTGACCCACTGACCTTTAACTCAGTACCCCGACCGGTTCAGTATTCGGTCCGGGTTCATGAACCTTGGTAATAACCAAAACTAGACAGGGCCTGTGAAACATGAAATGGCTAACCCATTGTGATCCACCAACAACTAATGTGATGTTAACTAATTAGATCACATAGCTCCAACAGAAACTATTCTCAAAGTCACTCACCATCCCTATAACATAATCAACTACTACATGACGCATCAAGAACGTTTGACCAAAAGCTCAACTACTTTTCGTTTGCTTGTTTAGATCACGTCGTTTGTTTTTTGTCTTTGTCATTACCCTTCGTGCTTTGATCTCGTTGGTACGTTCATGGCCTTGTTGATCTCCTGTGTGTGTGGGTATGTATATCTTTAGAACCGATGACTGATTTTCTTCGTATATAATCAATATAAGTGTGTATTCAAAACTTACAATAAATCTTGTTTTATTAGTTGCTTTTTCGAGCGCTTAGCGGCTAAGATTCAGTTTTCCACAACTCTCCCTCCCTCTCCCTCCCTCTTTGAAGCTGAGGGTATATTTGGTATGAGGGATTTGGAGGAGAGGGGAGATGAAGAAAAAAATTTATCAATTGTATTTAAGAAAATTAGAGAAGTGAGGTTACGTTACAAAATTTTAATAAAAAGAAGATGTAAGATAAAAAAATAAAAAAAAAAAATTGATTAAAAACTTCTAACACTACTTCTCTTATTATTATAATTATTATTATTTTTAAAATCCAACTCAAAAATTTTTTTTCCACCACTCACTTCCCTTCCTCTCCCCTCATACCAAACAAGCCCTTATAGACAAGCCCTTATAGACGGGGACCTGAGTTGGAATTTGGAGGCAAGTTGATTCTTTTTGTACAAATCCAAACGTCAAGGGTCATCACATGTGTGAATATATAACTATTGTATGAAATCCAACTTTGAAAAACATGGAAATGAATTGAAAGTGTCACCCAACGATCGTTAAGGTATTTGCAGAGAAATTTGTTCCATTCATTTATTAATGTAATCGAAAAATTAAAACCAACGTTGCACGTAAATGAAACTCTTAACGTTTGAAGACGCAATTTAAATTTGGACCATTGACGGACCAGATATAAGCATCGAGCACGGGGCCGGGTTTATACATGTTTGCCGTTGCTTTTGCATCACGCGAGAATTTTTGACCTTCTGGATCAGAATTTGACCATGTCGGTGTAGGTGCCACCATATCAGTGTCGTTTTCCGTATCTGCCTTCTGTGATTTCAAAGCCGTCAATTTTTTAATCCTTCAACTAAAGTGTCTTTTGGTATAAATTTTCGTATTGTTTATGTAATTATAACTAACAATGTATTCATCCTGTCTTCTAATTGATCAATATATATTTCATATTTTTATATTTTTCGTTAGATAAATTACCCTTCATCAACATACATGTCTATCTACCAAAATTTTGAGTACTTTCAACTTCTTAATTACAATTATATATATATATATATATTTAAAAATATGGATACAATTCAATTCTTAACTTATGAATAACATGAGTTTTTTTTAGAGATTTTATATTTTATGTTGATATTTATTATTTTAATACCATTTATATTGCAAAATTTACCAAGATATTTCTGTTTTATTTTCATTAATTAATAATTAATAATTTTCTATGAACTTCCTAGCATTTTTCAGTTTGAGGATGATGAGAACAACGAAATGTAAACGTGTACTGATTACCTAGACCAAGAAATTTATTGATATATCCTACATAATCATTTGACGTGCTTATTGAAATTAGAAATTAAGCTTTTCATAATGCATATGAAGGGAGAATTGCTAAAAAAGATCTTATTGGTAACTTATTTGTCAAATGGGACCCGGGAAAATATCTGCACATGAAGGGAAGATTTCTGCACACGTGGGGAAGATGTTTGCATACGTAGGGAAGATTTTTGCACACTTATAGGGAAGAATTTTGCACATAGGGAAGATCATCTACACACTAGGGAATATATTTTGCACACGTGGAAGATAATCTACACGTGAAGGTCCCATTTGGCAAATTAGTTGCCAATGAGGGATTTTTTCACAATTTTTGGTAATTAAAACTATTTAATTATAAGTAATCAATTCTTTTCGTCCACTGGATTAGCAATACCGTGTTAAGTGCCTGTGGCGTCCTATTTAATACCACTCTAATCCTATTTATAAGTCCTTTTTGACCAAAACATTTGGTCCTATTTATAAGTCCAGTTGCAAGGTAGTAAAAGTATTTTGTACTTTTTTATTCCTACTAATTGTAATAAACAAAAGAAATTTATTTATGTTGACTTTTTGGAACCAATCATAAATAAGAGTGAAATTGGAAATTTAGCTCATAGTTAATAAGTTAACTAACTCTCTTTGGTATGCGAGAATTAGTTAAATAGGACTTATAAATAGGATCAGAATAGTATTCTTTTCGTCCATTCAACATGTTAATCTCTGTTTTTTTTCTTAACATTAATAGTCAGATTTGTGCTCATACCTCGATAACAAGGAAATACTATCTTATGTTCATAATATGAGTCATTTCTAAAATATTTGGTCGGCAATATTAGTTACTTTAAGAGTAATTAATGCTTAAATGTAGTTATTTATTTTATTCTCTCTTTTTCAAAACTTCATTTAATATTGAAAAAAGTTATAAAACATTGCTAATTATGAATGCGGCCTATGACACGGAGATCGAGGATGATTTCCTTGCCACGAAAAGGGACGATTGAAGAATATTTGCATAGAAATTCTGAAGTAGTGAAGGATTGTGGTACAAATAATTAGTCAACAATAATGTTGATTATTTATTGCTTTACAGCTTGGGAATTTAATTGCCTGAATTCATGGGATTCTTCCGTCCTCTTTGCCGTCTCTACGACCAAACCTACCAGTTGCTTTTGCTCCTTTTGCTCATCAACACCGTCTTAATTAGTCGAGTGCATCCCATTTCATATATCTCTATATTAATTAGTGTGTTTATGTGATTAATCTCTTGGACTTTAATTTTGGCATGATTAATTGGGTTAAAATGTGTTATTACTTATTAGGACTTGGGAGTGTCTTTGCCTGAGGCCAGAATAGCAAGGCAGAAGAGACGCACTCGGATTGGGATCTTTTCATCGATCAAGACCTTGTTACTTTGTCGAGGACTTAACAAATAAGTACTCCCTCCTGTCACTAATATAGCACATAGTTTGAAAGTTGATCTTAGTCTTAAATATATGATATTCATATTTGCCAATATTTTCTCAATTTACCTCTATTGATACTCCTTCAACAAAAATCAAGAAAGAGATAGAATAAGAGAATTAAGGAATATGACTAGGGTGCTTTAGAAAATGCATGTTATATTAACTAATTTAACTAACTTCCTTAATCTAGTTAAATTACATAAATATGTCTTATATTAAGGACCGGAAGGAGTACTTTGATAGGACTAAAATTGATTAGACTAAATGCTAAAAACATGGTTAGAAGTGGGATTTGAAATTGGTTTTTCTCTAAATCAAAATTCATGAAAATAAAACTATTACTAATCTTTTTGGTATTTTTGGAAAACAATAAAGAAATGATTTGGATAAAAAAGAGATTATATGATAAAATGAGTCTTGATAGCAAATTTAGTGACTTTTCAAGCTTCTTAAAATATTTTGGGAGTTAATTTTAGATCAAGTCAAATTAAAAACCCTAAGCAATCACATTAGGCCCAATCTACCTAATTAATAACTAATCTTATAATCACATTCATAGTCTTAGATTAATTGTTAAAACTCACTTGATGTGTGTTGAAAATTACTTAGTGCACTTGCTTCCTCTTAATTGAGAGCACAATCACAACGCTTAAATAGAACTAAATCCATCACACACACTAGTCATCATGAGAAATACTTATATACTCTGAGAGTGCCACGTTATCTATACTCTAACCAATTAAAATATAACACCTAACCTAATTTTAATCCTAGTTGTCCCTCTATTTTTTCTGAAAGAAAAAAGAAAAATAAAACCCCTCCACCAACCCACGCGCCAAGCCCTTCATCCTCAATACCCTTCCTGCACATCGACCTCTCCTTCCTCTCCATCTTCTTCTCCACTCTTCTGACAAGATCTCAAAACTCCTCAAGGGGTGAACACATAATAATATATTATTAAAACAATAAGAATACACAGGGAAACTAATTTTATAACGACCATTGAAAGACTTATATCGAGAATAAGATAGATAAGAAATAGATATGATGAAAAGGATATGACAAAGGGAAGATCAAAATCATATTAAATCTCCCTTAAGCAATTTTAGAAGTTGAACCCGAATTCTGTAGATAAGTACAATCTAAATTCAAAAGGATATTTTCGTTGATCAGATATCTTAAATTCCATTATATTTTCAGATGCCTTCGAATGGCTATGCGGTGACCATTGTCGTTCTGCTTCTGCCCATCAAGCTTCGTTGCAGCACAAAATAGAAAACTCTGAATCTGTCCTCCATGACCATCGCCAATCGAGCCTCGTCTCCTTTGATGCAGCACGCCGTCGTTGTTTGGGTTGGGATTTTGTGGTGTGCGATTTTCAGATCTAAAACTCGAGGACAAAGAGAAAGGATGAGAACATAGTGGAAGAGGTGTTGAGGTAAGAGGAGACTGTGGCAAAGGGTTAGGTCGAAGAAGAAGAGAGCTTTGCCGACATTAGAGAAAAAGACTATTCAGCAAGGAGAGGTCGATGTGGTGGTGCAAGGTGGGGAGGAGGTGACCGAGACGATGGAGGATGGGGTGCGTGTGTCAATTGGAGTATAGATGACGTGGCACTCTAAGATGACGTGGATTAAAGTTAGATTAGGTGTTATATTTTAATTGGTCAGAGTATAGATGACGTGGCACTCTAAGAATATGTAAGTATTTCTCAGTCATTGTATAAAATGCATAACTTCATTAATTCAAAAAGAAATAAGCTAAAAAAAAATTCAAATGCACCAATAAGAAATTCAACACAAAAGCAATCCATCATAGATAAATAATCATTCATCTAAATCTCAAAAACACATATATACCAATACACAATTAATCCAAACAGAACATAATACATAAATTGAGCTAATAGAAATTAATGAACTCCTTGGGAAATATTTGGGCGTTCCCCTCCTGCACAAACGGATGGTTAAGAGGACGTTTGCACCTCTTCTCTATAAGGTGAAATTGAAATTGGCTAACTGGAAAGGTAAATACCTGAGTATGGCGGGTCGATCGACTCTCATCAAGTCTGTCCTATCGGCGATGCCTCAATATCAGATGCAATCTACTCTTGTTCCGAAAGGGGTGTTAGCAATTATTGAAAAGCTCAGCCGAGATTTCTTTTGGAATCAACATGATGAATCCAAGAAACTGCACCTGCTTTCATGGGACGTTCTTAAAAGAAGAAAGTGTGAAGGTGGTTTGGGAATAAAAGACTTGCACTGTCAAAATAAAGCTTTTCTCATGAAATTGTGCTGGGGCCTTATCAAAAAACCGGATGCCTTTTGGTGAAATGTTTAAGGGCAAAATACTCTTGTGGATCTGCTATTGTTCCACATGTTCAGAGGTGGCATAACCAGTCGGCGGTTTCGTGTGGAATAGTGACTGTCTGGGATGATTTCATAAGGGGCCTTGGCAAATGCCTGAGAAGTGGCCGAAATACGCTTGCTTGGCAGGAATGCTGGTCTTCAGTGGAAAAGCCCCTTAAATTCTTTATTGACAAAAACTGCCACCTAGTTGATATGAGTGCTAATGTTTGCTCCTTTAGGACTCAATCGGGGCATTGGGATAGAGCTAAATGGGAATCCTTCCTTCCAAATTGGGTGGTGGATAAAATAATGTTGGTTCCCCCTCCTTCGGGCATTGATGAGGATACTATTTGTTGGCGAAATGCTCCTGATGGGAACTTTAGTGTAAAATCAGCATATGACGCAATCTTTCATCAGCACATTCATAGTCACCAACGTCACTGGCAGTCTCTATAGCACTGGGGAATTCCTGAACATGTCAAATTCTTTCTATGGCAAGTATTCCATGATAGGCTTCCCACTAATGAGATCAGAGCGAGACACAATCCGAGTGCCTTAAACACCTGTCCTTTCCAGTGTGATAGTGTGGAGAGCATCCTTCATATTTTGAGAGATTGTGAGCAAGCTCAGAGAGTGTGGTCAGCTTTAACTAACCCCTTATATTATAGTATGTTTTTCTCTGGTAATTTGCAGGATTGGCTCAATTAGAACTTACAGCACTCACCAGGAAACAACAAGATGGCTAGATGGCCTTGGCAAAATGTCTTCAGTACCGCATGCTGGTTACTATGGAAAAACCGTTGTAGCCAAGCTTTTGAAGGGTCATCAGATAGCCCGAAAGAGATAGTTCACAGATGTATATATCATATCTCTGAAGGTGTGCTGAATGGCAAGTTTTGGCATCAGATATTCCAAGTCCCAGAACGAGGAGTACTTCACTGGCAACCTCCTGATCCGGGCATTCATTGTTTAGATGTTGATGGTTCAGTTGTCAAAGACGGTCAGGTTGCTTGTGGAGGTGTTATCCGTGATCACCAGGGTAATTGGATACGTGGATTTCAACAGAAGTTAGGACATACTTTCCCAACGGCTGCAGAAATCCATGCAATCCGATGTGGCCTTCTTCTATGCAAACAGTTGGGGTTAAAGAAAATCAGGATATTCACTGACTCACTATAGGCAGTCCATCTATTATCCACTCATTGTGATTCAGATCATCCATTGTATGATGTTATCTTGGAAACCAGATCACTTGTTTATAGTGACTAGGAGGTAGAAATTTCCCACGCTCACAGGGAAAGCCTTCGTTGTGCGGATTATCTTGCAAGAATGGCACACATGATTCCGCAGGAGCACGAGGAACTTGGGATTTCCCCAATTGAATGTTTTCATTTCTTTTCTTTGGATAGTGGCTTACTAGCTCAAGAACATCCTGTAGGACCTAGCCTATAGTGGTTGTCATCTTCAAGCTTTGCTTGCCTTTGTATCAAAAAAAGAAGAAGAAATTAATAAACTCCCCTTACAGCAACTTGAAGCTCTAGTCACTTCCTCAACCACCAACTATCAAGACCCAAGAGAATCTAGCCAATCATCACATTAACAGTAATCACAGGATCTCTAAAACTTAGCAAAGCCATTAAAGATCAGTAAAAGGCTAAATTTCAAAGAGAAATTGCTATGTGTACTGTCGGTCAGGTTGAAAACAGAGGAACAGAGGATCTAGGTAGTCAAATAGTGGTGAATTGGAAGGCAAAGGAGTATGTGGTGGTTAAAATGGAAAAGAAACAGAGGAAGTAGTGGAATGTGTGAGGACAACTAAGGTCGCCGGTGGAAGAGGAGGAGAAGGTTGGTTTCGGTGAACGGCGGAGATAGTGGTGAAGAGAGAGAAGAGGCAGGACGGAGTTGATGCCGATGTAGTCAGAACGAAGGAAGAAGGTGGTGATGGAGAAACCGCCGGCCAAGATTCTTATCTGAGCATCTCTGGATTTCCACTTCCCTCTTCCAAACTCACGCGGCCTCCTTCTTTCTCTGGTCTGTCATCTCCAAGTCCCAGCTGGCTCTGACTGTGATGACCGCGGAGATCGACGCCGTAGACGGTGGTGGTGTGGGCTTCATTCTCCCTCTCTTTTTTCTCCGATTTCCTCCTCTTTTCTCCGTCTTCCATTCCTCAAAACTCTGTCGAGTCTCACGGCCCAATGATGAAGGTTTCGGTGATGATGGCGAGTGAGGATCAAGAGGGTCGACGGAGGTGGTGGTCGACGGTGAAGAAGGCATAAAGTGATGGTGGTGGTGCTTGGTGAAGTCGTTCGAACCTCCCCCTCTCAAGCTCTCCGACTCTCAGCTCTGCCTTCTCCAGTCGTGGCGCTACACTGTGATGCTCCCACCCTCTTTGGGTCGAGTCTGCCTTTTGCTGAAAATGGTCTTGGTTAAAAGAGGTTTTGACTAGGGACCTATGTTAAAACTTCAAAAGTTCTTTAGGAGGGACTAAAATGTACAATTTTGAAACATTTATAGGGTAAGCTGTAATTATCAAAACTTTTGGGAACTTTTTTGTGATTTTCGTTATCCACTTTTCTTCACAATTTTATAATTTTCAAAAATTCTAAGGCCCTATTCTGTAACTTTCCTAAATCCTTAAAAATATTAATTCTGACTCTCCAAAATCTCAAAATTTCTTCTTAAACACCTATAATACAAGACTAAGCATAAGATAGCATTAAAAGTTCAAGAAATTATTTACATGAATAATTAACAAATTATTATCATTTTCCCCCTAATTACAACTAATTTAATACAAATATCCCTAATTCAAATTAGTACTTAATAATACAATAATATCCCAGGAAATGGATTAAAAATCCCAATTTAATTAAGAAAAATATATAAAAATATGGTTTAATCAAAGATGCTATTCTAGTCATTTATGAAGTTAGGATTGTGTCCCTAATCCACTCCAAGAGTTAACCTTCTCATTGATACATTCACTCAACCATTTCAACTAGTAACTAGAAGACTCATAAATAGAATAGCTTAGTTATTATTTTATATAGTTTAATCCAACTATAGACTCAATTGGTATATATCCATCTTAATTAACTCGGGATCCCTTGTCCAAATTTATCACTTATTTCAGTATTTAATATAAGACCCACTTTAATTAACAAAAAACTATAAATTAGACCTTATATTAAGAATCCGAAGTAGAACTATGTTAAAGTGATCAAGTCTCAAAAGAACATGACATATGCCGCTCCTTATACTATATAGGAAGTGCATTACCCCCCTCTATTAATACAGAATACGTCCTCTGTGTATTGATTTGTTAACTTTAACATTACAATAAATGTCATAATTCTTCATTATATTTTCATGCATATCATAGTACTAGTGTTTTCTTAGTAAAAAAGGGTATGCGTATATGTTATATTAGAGCCCAAAAAAAGAAAAAAGAAGAATGAACCTGATAGTGATAAGTGTATATAGAATGGGGATCATCCACCTGAGTCTAAGTAGGTGGCCTAAGAATCACTACTACAGAATTTGACATATTTACACTTAATGGTTAAAGAAAACACAGTCAAATATCATGATGAGGTAGAGATGAGGAAAACCATTACTTGATGGTTAATTATACTAACTGTCAGCTAACTTGTTAAAACAAGTAGCTTTTGTGACGAATGATCATTGCTTGAGAACTCGATCTGTTATATTAAAAACTACCCCTATGAGATAGATTGTTCCTTGTAAAAAGGTTCGGATGAGTATTTGTTTAGAGTATATATGGCACATCCATATTTGAGGCGTTTTTTTTTTGGGTTGGGGAGGGGGGGGGGTCAAATATCAGTAAATTTGTACAGTACAAGTGAATTCTTCAGCGAACTGATACTTCTAAAATTCATATTGGGGTAACTAAGGATCTTGATAAAGTAAAAATAATCTTGTTCAAGTACATGATAGGCTTGCTTTGTATTTACATTGTTATTGGTGAGTTAAGCAGAAATTTAAGGAGAAATTTTGGGGAATATTCCGAATAAAGCAGCGTGCGTAGGATTGGATTTCCTTGGTTCGCTGGCTGAATCAGCTGCTTCATTGATTGAAGCTTTATAGTGTGAAACGAAATGTGGGAAGGAATAAATGAAAAGTTAAACCTGTTTAGTTAATAGGAAGGCTTGAAGATTGAAAATTGAAGATAGATGGAGGGACATTAATCCAAGACGACTTGGCTGTGGCAGCTGCATTTTGAGGCATACCACTCTGGTTCTATTTATAAATCCTTTTTGACTAAAAAATTTGGTCCTATTTATAAGTCTAATTTCAGGGTAGTAAAGGTATTTTGTACTTTTTTACCTCTGCTAATTGTAATAAACAAAAGAAATTTATTCATATTAACTTTTGGAATCAATCATAAATAAGGGCGAAATTGGAAATTTAGTTTATAGTTAATGAGTTAATTAACTCTCCTTGGTATACGAGAATTAGTTAAAAGGGACTTATAAATAAGACCAGAGTACTATAGGGTTATGTTGAGTCATGTTCACCGTCTTCGACCACTCCTTATTCAAACTTAAAGTGTGGAAGCAAATGTTGGATGGCGTAATCAAGAGGCGATATATATGGAAAGAAGCACTTTAATGCAAGGAACAAAAAACCGGACCGGTCAATGAACCGGTTACAACACAAGTTTAAGGGTTAATGGGTCAACCGGGATCGGACTGGAGGTCGAACCGAACATATTAAAATATTATAATTTAATTGATAATAACAAAATAAAAATATCAAACATCATTCATAAGTCTCAATTGAAATATATTACTCAAATGTCTTACATGATTTCACTATAAAATGGAGATTTCAAGGTACCTTTAGGTTATATTTTGCCTTGTTTGATGTTAAGCACAATTTCGCCCAAAAAAAAAAAAAAAAGAACTTAAGCACAACTTTTCCAAAAAATAATCATTTCTTGAAAAAAGAAAATATATTCACATATCTAAATAATTTTCTTTTAATAATAAATAAATATCTCTTTGACAGCACTTTTGATGTAACAAATCTTTTTTAATAACAAAATGGCAATAGCCCAATAGGTGTGTGGACGTAGGGTTATCCCAATTCAAAAAAGTTTGTCAAAGTTAAAAAGAGAGAGGAGCTAACATGCTGTGGGCAATATTTTTCTTGATTAATGATTTCGTGGCTTTTCTCTCTCCCTCCCTGCATCCCCTTTCTCTCAGTCACTTCAGAGTTCAGTCGAGCCTCTTTCTCTCTTGCTATGAGCAATATTTTCCTTACCAACCTGTTATCTGCAAAATTGGTAGGTTTTCTATTATTTTTCTTTATTCTTTCATCCTCCTTTATTCTGTTTCTCTTCTCCGTATTCTTCTCTTTTTTCCAGTCATCTTCTTCTTCATTTCTCTTCAGGCTTGTAGTTGTATGCTGAGATTTAGGTAAAAAAACATCTTCTTCATTTCTCTTCGTCACTCGCCGCTGTCACAGCCTTTCGTCGGTAGGGCACAAGGTCGCCGTCGTCGTTGGACGCTGGGCTAGGGCACGGGGTCAGGGAGGGAGCTTCAGTGTTCCACTTTGCTTCTACCAGAACTTAGAATGAGTTTCTGATATCTGATACGAGTTTCAGCTTTTTGTTTTTTAATTATGCACCCAAAATTTGGGGCAATTTTTGTTGACTCGGGTCAGGCGGTTTTCCCGAGCCAACCAAAACTTGGCCGGGTCGACTCGGTCAAGAGTCTTGACCTTCCCCCTTCTCAAGCATTAGACCAGACCGGACTAGGGACTGGTTCGCCGGTTTTCTAGTTGGATCGGCCGTCCAGTCCAATTTTTTGTTCCATGCTTTAATGCAGTACATGTTTGATGGAGCAGGTTAATTGGAATATTTTTTAGACGTGGCTATTTTTTTTCCGCTGACTGTCCCTAAAAATTTATACATTACATAAACTTTTTATATATTGCTTCTATGATATCCCTCCCCTCTCCTAACTTTAATTTATATTTTATAGTTTTAAATCCTAGTTTGACACATTTTTCACAAGATAAATTACCCTTCATCAATATAAATGTCTATACAGTAAAATTTTAAATACTTTTTACCTTTTAGTTTTAATAAAAAAATTTATGTTTTTCAAAAAGTAATATGCATTCTATCTTATGGATATGAATAAATCCGTTGTATAAAGTTAAGGGATTTTTAAACTTAATTATATTTTTTAAAACATTTATTTAAATTAATTGCATTACAGAGAAATGTTATGGAACTTGTATATTAGCTCCTCTCAACATTGTGAAGTTAAAAAAATTGAGAAAATTGATGAATCCCTATTTTATAATAATGATTTTTATATCTTATTTTGAGATTTTAATATTTCCATTGAGCTTGATAATTGTATTTGTTGGACTTAGATTGTGGCAGAAGGTGATTGTGGTTCAATTGCTAAATAAATCATGATTTAGTCACTTCATCATTTGTCATAAGTGGTTATCTTTATGGGTATACAATATTACATCTCAACCATTAAAACTTGATCTAATGATCGATGCATTAAATGGAGAGGAAATGGGGGGGGGGGGGGGGGAGAGAGACCAATAGAGACATTCATCTCCCCATCTAAAAGTGGCAAAACAAGACTGAAGAGAATGCTCAATGAATTTATTGAGCGAAACCTCTTAGTTGATAATTTATTTAAATACTTGGTTTTTGATTGAACTTAATAGCGTTGTATAATCTATATAGCCAACCCCATACCTACTGAGATAAGACTTTATTATTGTTGTCGTGTAGCTAGACTCTTTTCAAAACTCATTTTCAATAATCCTTCATTTTTCAGACATAAATAGTATTCATTAGGATATCTTCTCAATACTAAAGAATAGCTTTGGTACAAGAAAACACTTCACTCATTTCTCTCACTAACTTGTATAGGCATTTCAATTTGATTGAAAAGTCTAAGTAGCTGATCTCCTCAAGAGAATATGATATATGTTGTGATGCTCTGCATTGCATTCACAAATCTGGTTAATTTGACTACCAACGATGGGTGAGATAAACAATGCAGTGAGTTTCATTTAATTAATGGAGTTAATTTCCACGCACAAGCTAAGTACACTTCTATCAGGCTTCCTCATTTATAGACATGACTAGACCAGACATTATATTATTATTATTATTATAAGATGATGTTGAGAAACGTAGAGACTAATGTTGAGGAAATTTACATACAAATTCTCTCTAATTAACCGTAGGATTGGGGCACAAGCAAGTCATTTTAATTTCATTTTCCGCGGACGGTTTACTGCGCGCTTCTTTTGAATTAGTCCAACATATATTGTCTTCCCATGCATCACTAAATTTCCATATGTATCTGGCAAAAAATAGAAAAAAAAGGTTTAAACAATTAAGCTTAGAGTGTGAATCGCCTGAATTAATACGGGTCTTGAGTCCTCTTCACCGTGTATGACCACTTCCACTTTAAACTTACACGCTACTTTGCTACCAGTTGCGTTATTAAAACCCTCCCCAAATAGTATTAATTCTTTTAGTCCTTCTTTTGGTTAACAACACCGTCCTAAGTGCATTCATGTGGCCTCGTTTCATATTTTCATTTATTCATGTTTTGACCAAATTGACTTCTTTCTTCCCCTTTTTTTCATTTCTCTTTCTTCTTAGTCTTCTTTTATTTATTTCTCACTTCCTTCTCTTCTCCTCTCTCCTATGAACTCGGACTTAGTTTATTTCGTTTCACATGAAATTCAGCCTCAATATTCTTTAACCATTTAAATCAAAATACTCAAGCATGTTTTCAATATACTGATCGTTGTTGCGTGGGAGTATAATGTTTATTAATTGGATTTACATTTGAAATTAATTTAGGGTTAAGGTGCAAATTTACCAATGAAGTTTTGTCCGAGAAACGTCTGACACAAATATCTTTTAGAAGGGGCAAAAATACCAATGAACAATTAAAAATGGGCATTCACCACAAAAACTGTCAAACATTTTTTCAATGTACTGATTGTTGTTGCGTGGGAGTATAATGTTTATTAATCGGATTTACATTTGAAATTAATTTATTCAGTTTCAACTGTTTCATGACAAATGTATAGCGTATAAATAACGATGGTCCACCCAAAATAATTGAACATGTATTGACCAGTTTACGCAGATTTGTTGTTAAAAGTCGAAACTTCGGTTGTTTTATATAAAGTCAACTGAAACTTTCTAGTGACGTGAAGATTTCCTTTTTGTTTTCGGAGTCAAAAGCTTCGTATTTAAGGTAAGTAATTAAACCTGACATGTTAGAGGCATGAGATGATGATGATAATATATATATTCCCGGAAAAATATAACCAAATAAATTAACAAGCAGAAATTATGCATTATGCAGAATCCCATTGGTTAGGAAAACGGATCCTCTCAATATTTTGTTTTCATACCTCTCTCCACTAGACAGGATGTCCTGATCTATTGGTTGATTTGAATGAAGAAAGATTAACTATACATAACATTGAACCAAATATATTAATTGTTTATTTAGATTAATTAAAGCATTAGGTTCGATCGTGAGGGTCCTAAGTCGTGTTTACCGTGTGTGGGGACTTCAGCAGTTCAACTTCCAACTTACACGGACTCAGGGATATATAATATTGAGTCATATAAATTAAGTGTGTAATCTCTGAGTTTTCTGTATATAATACAGGATAATTAAAGGAAATTTTGGCCCACCATATATAACTTAATTAATATACTAGTTGGATCCAATCAAGATACGCTGCTCTTACTTTCTTCTTTTATTATTAGACGTTAGTTACATAATTTTCCTTTAGGAAATTTTGTATAGCTTGACTTAACAATTCTATTATGTATATATAGCCAAAATTTCACTATATCCTGAAGAGGTTGAATTTCTTTAAATTGTTATCATAAATTAAAATAAAAATTATATTAAATACGAATATAATATTGAAAAGCGCATGAACTCGATTTCAACATAACTTCATGGTTTCCTCTCTTTTTTTGGGGGAAATAAATTTTAAGAATTTATGTAAAATCTTGAGTGTTGCCAAAGATCAATAAATTAATTTCATATAAATGAATGCATACCGTACACTCTATTTTATTCAATAAAGAAAAATTCATTAAATGAAGCTCAACTTATAATATCTTAAATTATTAAATATGGTCACAAAGTCAAGGAAAAATGACACGTTGGTCCCACTTAAGATAAATAATGACACTTTGGGCCAATGAAATTTTAAAATAACGTTTTGGATTTCATAAGGTACGTCCAAAAATATTCCCTTCTTTGAGAAATCGTAAAAATAAAAATAAAAACAAAAACTGCAACATTTTTTTATCCATAATATATTAAAACGGTACTCATTTTAGGTAAAATATAATCTAGAAAAAAAACATTCGGAAAGTTGGGTCCTCCCCTCATACAACGAGGTCGTTGTTGTTCAAAAAATGTACGTAATATCTTAAAATTTAGTAAAAGGCTAAATTTTCTAAAAAGAAAATTTAAACGGTGATGGAGATTAATTTTGAAAATTAAAGGCCTATTTTTCTGAGGGAAAAAAATTCGAGGAACAATAATTAAATAATAAATCATATTATGGAACCTACAAAATTTAAGGAATCTTAAATTAGACAAAGAGAAAAATTAAGATCTAATGTGTATAATTAATAGGATAAAAACATACCTATGTCTACATAAAAACACACCCAGACACCGACACACTCACAGCACACCTGTCACTTAATATATACCTCTCCCATCATTACTAAACACTTGTTTCACACACACACACACTCACACATACACATTCACCCACGTACAAGCACTCAACACCACACACACATTCAATCAACTCCTTACACACACATACACACCTATTAAATAAAACCATATCAGCCTCCTCCAACTCCCATTTACGTTCTGCAGCCAGAAAAGAAAGAAAGAGAATAGAGAAAGAGAAAGAGAGACGTGCGTGAGTGAGAGAGAGTGAAACCGGAGGAAGTTGACGCTGGAGAAGAGGAAGGAGAAGCTATAAAACCTTACATGCAACACCATAAACGTTTTTAGGTGAGTCTTCTCTATCTCTTCCCATTGTTATTTCGCTTGTTTGGGCTGTTCATGAGGATTTATGGCTGCTGGAAGTTGTGTAATTCTGGAAATAGTTGCTGTCACCAAACAGGGTTAAATATGGTGGTTGTGTGTTGATTTTGGGGTTCAGTTTGGGGTCCTTTTGTTCTGAAATTTGATCATTAACCTCAGGACATATGTGTAGGAGAGTACGGAGTTAAAATTCTTGAGGTTTAAAGTATAAATTCATGGTTCCATGTTAGTTTTCTTCACCCTATTCTGCTCGTCAAAAAATAGAGGTTCTACTGGAAAGTTGCAAAAGCTTAAACAGAGGCTATAGATGGAGTTTTTGACTGGGTCTTTTTGTATAGAAACTTTAGGATGTTCAGTTGATGGTAGAATCAAGAAGAATGCAATTCGGAGTGAAAATGAATGAGTTCTTGGTTTTTAAACTTAGATGGTCAAAACTGACATTTTTGGAAGACAATCAGCTTCATGTTGAGTTTTGACAAGACAAACCTTATTTAATATTTATGAAATTTTATAGGAATATAGTAGACATTCATAGATTTAAAATGAGTCCAAGAATGCATCATTTGAACATCTGTAAAGAGAGTTATGATTTTTGAAAGTTAAGTCAGAAACAAAGAAAATTCTAGATGTTTAGGTTCTGGCAGTTTGGTTATGTGGTGTTTTTGAGTAATAAAATCTTGGTCAATAGCCACGAAACTTTCCATATTTGAAGTAGACATTCTAAGCTTTAATTTGATATATAATAGGTGTCATTTGGGTTTGTAGATTGTAAGATATGAATTTTTGAAGTTTAGTTGCTAATAGATTATGTTTTTGGAAGTTAGATTGGTTGTGGCAAAATTTTAAAAAACTAAACCTTGACCAAAAATTATGGAACTTTAGATATTTAAAGTAGACATTTAGAGCTTTAATTTTATGGGTAGAACATAATTTTTGGACTAGTAGATTAAAATATATGATTTTTCAAAGTTGTGCCCTATTTCTAGAAGGAAATCTGGAACAATAGTGGTTGGCCAAATTTCTGGGCAAAATATGTAATCAGTGACTATCTTTGGGTATTTTTTCATGAAAGTAAATTTAAAGAGCTTCATTTAGGCTTTGGAATAAGTCAAATTGAATTTTTCTAGAATTAATTATGAATTTTGAAATTTGATTGAAAAATTTGCCAGTTTTCGAGGAACAGTAAAATTTTACTGTACAAAGTTGCACTAAGCAGAGACTGTGATAACTATATTAGATAACTAGCAGAATTTGATTTAAAGACAGTAATAGTATAAGTAATACCTAGTTACTTGTTAACTCTAATCTTGGTAGGAATTAAAAATTTCCCGAGCCGAAATCAAAGTTAGGACCGACTAAGGAATTGGGAAAGAAGTCAGGTAGTAACTTTTTCTTGTATATACTATGTGATTATGATATATTTAAGTATGCCATTCTCTATAACATGAGCACAATGTCTTGGACACATATTTTAGCCTAGTTGTGGTATGGGACCCAACGGTGGTGCAGAGTTAAGCCAGGTTGCAAACATGTCGTTTGGCCTTGGATAGTGTGCACACAGCATTTTATCATGCAGCAGTCTATCTTCTTATATGACATGGTATATTACATATTTATTTTCACATTTTATATGTCAGAAAAGCATGTTACTACTGAGATTCACTTGAATCTCATCCTTTTTCAAACTATAAAACATTATAGCTGAGGCTAGTGGCTCGAAAAAGGCTACTGGTGAATAGAGTCTCGGTGCATTCTGGAGCAGCGAGAGTTGTAATACGCGTGGGACGCGTAAACAGCGAGAGTTGCAGAGACAGTAAGATTTGTACAGACAGTGGGATTGGCAGATACAACGAGAGGAGTCACCATCGTCAATGAATCAACTTTTAAAGGGTCAACAAGCACCCTCAGAATAGCTGACTCACGAGGAACCGTGAAGCACACAGTATCGAACATCGAGAGTTCGAGACAGGATAATGTATGTGTTAGATCTCATGTTTTGATGATAACAAAAGAATGGTTTGAAAAGGAAATGATTAATAAACAAGTTTGAACAAAGTAATAACAGGAATAAGCATCACTTGAGGTAAGCATTGGAGTAATGAAGAAAGGCCAAGAGAAAATGCTGAGAAACTTGATCAGAAGCAAGTTTTCTAAGGCATTACTCGAGTAGGTACTCGAGTAATAAGACAAAACTTGAAGTAACCAGAGGCACCTTCCAGTAACCTGCCAACGTTACTCGAGGAGGTACTCGAGTAATAGTGTAAGTATTGTCAAGTTGCTCTCGGCCTGCCAATGTTACTCGAGGAGCTACTCGAGTAACCAGATAAAAACTTCCAGTTGCTCTCAGCCTGCCAATGATACTCGAGTAGGTACTCGAGTAACTCTGTGTCTGGAAATGTGTTGCTCTCGGCATTTTGTACCACTGCCAATGTTACTCGAGTAACGTACTGAAGTAAGTGAAAACTTAAAGGTGGTACCCGATTAACTTGATATAATTTTATCTCATTTTCCTCGAGTCATTACTCTAGTATGCAAGTATTTGATGTTCTATTTTAAGTGGATTCCTCGAGTAGGTACCCAAGTATGCAGAGTTATTTTCAAGGAAAACTTCAAGTCATTACCCAAGTAAGTGGTGCCCAAAGAGTAAGTTTACTCAAGTAAGTACTCGAGTAACAAGATAAGTGCTCTCGGCCTTGAAATCCTGCCAACATTACTGGAGTAAAGCATCGAGTAACCAAAAGTTTATTTGAAGGTTTACTCGAGTTAGTACCCGAGTAACTCATAAAGTTGTGAGTGCATTACTCAAGTAAGTACCCGAGTAAACATATATTTCCAAAGGTTTGAAAATTGGTTATTCCATGCACTACCCGAGTGATCTTAAATTTGTCTGTTGACTTGCAGTTGATCAAAGATTTCTCGATGATACTCGAGTAAGTACTCGAGTAAACTTCAAGTAATACTCGAGTAGGCAAACCCAGAAATCCAGAAATCATTCAAACGTTCATTGATTTGTTTCCTATATGATTAATCTTTCATTGTATTAGTATTCTTAGCCTATTTACAGATGAACAATGAAGAAATCATATCAAGTAATGGAAGTCAAATGAAACGTTCAAATGCCAACCACCGCCAACGGATATTTTTCAAAAACTGGAAAAGTCAATAGTGGCTGCGCACTCTCCAACGGACGAAAGGAAAATGTTCCAACGGTCTTCACCAACATATCTATATATATGGGAACATCCAAACAGAGAAATAAGAACAAGAACACACACAAACGTATCATCAAGTTCATTGCTCTGTTTTCACATTATAATTATATTTCTATGCTTCAGTGATTCTTATTCACTCTGTAAGAGAGATATTTCATTCAAACTCAATATTTGTTATTGGGATAACTTAAGGTTGTGGAACCTTGAGTTGTGATTGGATTACAACTTGTAAGGGGGAGCGAGTGTCCAGGTGAAGGAACTTGCTTGTACTGAGGTGCCAAGAACCCACTGAATCTTGGAAGTTATAGTGAAACTCTCAGAGAAGCTCTGAGGACTGGACGTAGGTCAAAGTGGTTGTGATCGAACCAGTATAACTCCCGGTGTACACTTCGGTATGCCTTCCTGGCGGTAAAAGGGGATGAGGGTGGAGTGTGATTTGTGCTGCTGCTGCTGTATGGCGGTGCTTACACATATCCACAAATGTCGCAACATACGAATTCATCACAAATCAATGATATAACACACATACAATGCATCACATATGGTATAAAAGAAAAAGTCACTACCTTGTTCTTTCTGATTGTGCTTTGGCGCAGGTGGATCACGAGTAGGGCAAATATCAAATCCTATAAACCAAAATTAAGGACGACGAATTATTACCTATTCTAATTCTTTAATAACTCATAATACTTGGATTGATTATCACTATGGCCATTTAATCAAGTCAACTAAGGAGCTAAAGTGGTCAATTAACCTAAAAGGCCAATTTCTAACCTCAAAGTTCAATGATATTACATTATGCCATAAAATCTTCAATTTTCGCATAGGTGACCAATCTGTCAGAATTTTTCAGCATCTTTAAAAAATCATAACTAATTCTAGAAAACTCAAAATGAGATGATCCCAAAGCCTATTGAAAGCTCTTGAAGTCTTCTTCATAGGAAAAATATGAATTATTACCTGAAATCACCACACAATTTCAGAATTACACAACATTCCACACTACTCCAGAATTAGGTCCATTTTCGACATCAAACTGTGGGAAACCAGAACTCCCAGCTCAAAAAATGAAATGACACAAATTATATGTCCATTTTGAAGCTTGGAATGTGAACTTTAAGACTGGAAAGTTTCAGAATTTTTAGACACCAATTTCCCATTCAAAATGTCCCTATAAACTGACTACCCTGCACAGAGTTACACTTGACAGATTTTCCAATTTTCAACCAATGTGTCCAATGGCGCAGCGGAAGCGTGGTGGGCCCATAACCCACAGGTCCCAGGATCGAAACAAGGCTCTGATACCAAAAATGTAACCCCCTACCTTAATAGCCGAATTTATAGTTCGAGCATACGTCATTAATTTGAAATAGAGACCAGTGGTTAATTTAAAACTTTTCTAAAACTTGTTTAGTGTGGTCTCATATTCACATCTCAAATATAATTGGTCTGTCCAATTCGGTTTCAGTCATACATATCAGAGTGCAACCAAAAATTCCTGACAACGCTTAGGTTTTGTCACTTAATAAAGGGTTTACAACGCTTAGTTTCCCATACAGGAAATTACACAACACTATTCAATATATACAACAAGTGCAACTAATCCCCAACAAAATATGACAACCAACTACCAAAATTAAAACTCCTAGCTAGGAGCTCTAACTGCCCTTCATCACTTACTTTTCCTTTGAACCGCTTGCCCTTGCTGTAGGTTAGTCATTGGAAAGAATGAGATTCAAAAGAATCTCAGTTGTAACAATTCACTTATAACATGTACAATCACAAAGCATGTAAGCAAATCACAACAACAACAACAACAACATAACGGCATTTCTGCAACAGCTTTCGCTGCATTCACAACAGCATATTTTACAACAGCATGTTTCACAACAGCACAACAACGGCATTTCACATCGGCAATGTTACATCACGGCATATTGAATGAAATAACATACATGCAAGGCATCATACACAGAATAAGAGAAAGAGTCACTACCTTGTTCTTTCCGCTTGTGCACTGGCACTACTTTATCACATGCAGGGCAAATGTCAAATCCTATAATTAGAATTATGGGCGACAGGTTATTACTTAATCCAATTCTTTAATTCAAATACTCAAGTTGGTTATCATTAGGGACATTTAATCAAATCAACTAAGGAGTTAAAGTGGTCAATTAACCTAAAAGACCAATTCCTAACCTCAAAGTTCAACAATACTATATTATGCCATTACATCTTCAATTTTCGCATAAGAGACCAAATCTGCCAGAATTTTCTCCAGACTTTGAAAAATCATAACTAATTCTACAAAAATTGAAATGAGGTGATCCCAAGTCCTATGGAAAGATATTGAAGTCCTTTTCATAGGAAAAATATGAATCATTACTGGAAATCACCACACAATTCCAGAATTACACAAAATCACACACTGCTCTAGAATTAAATCAAGTTTCGACATCAAACTTTGGGCAACCAGAACTCACAGCTCAAAAAACGAAATGACACAAATTATATGTCCATTTTGAAGCTTAGAATGTGAAATTTAAGACCGGAAAGTTTCATAATTTTTAGAGATCATTTGGTTATCGAAAAACACCACACAAGTAGAGTACCTCGCTGGAATCCTGTTCAGGCTGAAAACCCAAATTTATACTTTGAGTTTCAATGACTCAAAATTCACAACCCAGGCCTATTCCCACATAATTTTTCGTGTAGAACACAATGGTAACATCAAAATTAACAAATTCCCACTTGTTCTCCATGTCCTGTTTTGGCAGAAAATTCAAAATAAATTCCAACAATTACCAACTTCCAATTTCAGCATCAAACTTATGTCAAATGGTTTCCAATCATCATAAACCACCAATAACACAACCGAACCATCATGCATTACCCAAACCCTTGTTTGGGCAAAATCAGGGCAGATTTACACATGCCAAAATACTCATTCAACCAACACAACCAATAGCTCAAATTGATGCTAATACTCACCTCTTGCTTCTCCTTAAGTTCTTTCTTTGATTCTTCAGCTTTTGTTCTTGCAAGGTGGCTGAAAACTCCTCTTCTTCAAAAACAAAAAACCATAGAAATGAAGCTAAGGAAGAGGGGAACAAGTTTCATGAAGGTCACTTGAGCCATAGATAAGGTTAAGAAGGTGAAAAATCAAGATTAAGCTCACCTTGAAACCTTGCTTTTCTTCCTCTATGTTTTTGCTGCTGCAAACCGACTTTGAGACAAATGAGAGGGAGTGAATGCATTCAGAAATTCTCTTTCCTTGGCCCTTAATATTTGACCAAAAATGGGCCAAAAGAAATAAAGAATATGTGTGGTGAATAATTATTCCTTGTTGGTAAAAGTTGATGATAAATATAATATGACTTCAATTTTAATTCTCTCACCTCTCTTGCCTTTAGAATTCTTGGACGAAAAGTTTGAGAAAGATGAGGAAATATATGGATAATACTTTCTCTCTTTTTCTCTTATATCCCTAGCCACTTTTATTGACTTTCATATGGAAAAGATGAAGTGTATGATATTAATTCTCTTTCCCTCATGTCATGCGAATATAGCCCATGGAATAGCCAAAAGGGTTTCTTGAACTAATCATAATTTCAACTCTTCAAATGTTACTTCTTTTGTTGAAATTGTTGACTTAGTCATTATCGTTTACAACTTAGTCAAATTGCCTTCGCATGTCATATTTAGTAGCCTATATTGTTTCCTCTTGTCATACGTAAATCATAGCCCTTTGAAGAATAAGATGATGATCTTGTAATATATCATCTTGCAATATAATATTTAATTGCCAGTTTTGCATGGGGAACTTGACTGAATTCATAACAAAATTTTCAGAGGTAATTCTGTCATTAATCCCACCATCTATTCTGTACATTTAGCCCTTGAGTACATTTTGGGATATTACACTAGGTAGTTCTCGAATTGCCAAACTCTGAAGCTTGTCTAAATGCGGTACCCATATGTCATTCCAGAAAGAAGTGTTCTAGCCATTGGTAACTCTCCATGTTAAACTATCTTTGATTCTAACCCAACAGTTACGAATACCCCTCCACGTACTAGACTCTGACCAGCGCTTCTCAACTTTAGGAATAAGATCATTGCCGACTTTATATTTTTCTCGCAAAACCCTGACCTAGAGCGAGTCTCTTCTATTAATCATACTCCATCTAAGCTTCATCATGAAAGCCTGGTTCTGGTAACGAGTCAACCTAAGACCTAGGCCTCTATCCTCCTTACGTGCACACACAAGGTCCCAGGAGACTAGATGATGTTTTTTGCTGGCTGAGCTACTACCCCAGAGGAAGTCACGACATCTTTTGTCAATTTCATCACAAATCCCCAAAGGAAGAGGCACTATTTGCATAGCATAAGATGGCATAGCCAACATTACAGATGACACAGAGTATGCTTGGCAGCCTTCAATAACATGTTAGACTTCCAATTGGCCAGGCGAGCATCCATCTTATTCAAGAGAAAACTATACGTTGCCTTTGAACTCCGTTCATGTAATATAGGCATTCCCAGATATTTCCCCAGATTCGATGTCAGAGTAAAATTCAAAAACTCGCTGATTTCTTTGCATTTGATATGATTCACGTTCTTTGAGAAATAAATTCTTGATTTTCCAGCATTCACTTTCTGGTCTGAAGTGTCACATAAGTCATCCAGGATAGCCTTAATAACCCCTGCGTGATCTAGATCTGCTTCTACAGACAAAATGAGATCATCAGCAAAAAAAATATGAGAGACAGAAGTACCTCGTTTGGAGAGCCTAAACGGTTGCCAAACACCCTCTTCTACTGTTGTTTGGATAAGATGCCCCAATTTTTCCATCATGATAACAAAAAGATACGGCGATATTTATATACTCCTCTGGTCCTATATATAGTGCACTTCCAACATTTTTTACTTAGACCAAGAAAAACCTTAAATCACATTAACTCTACCCTAAAATTCAACAACTTTACAACTCTGCCCCTACTTAATATACAAAATATTAAATGAAAACAAAGTCAACACAATAACAAATGAAGGGTTAAATTGTAAATTCACCTCAAAACTTTAATGAGGTGTCTTATAAATAGGACCAAAAAAAAATCTTCTCTCTCTGTCTTATATATAGGACCAAAAGAGTATCTCTCTGATTGATCGATAATCTTTTGGCTTAATTAAGTATGAGTTCTTCAGGCGTCAACATCCAGAGTATTCTTTGCCCTACCATTGGTGGTTCAAACATTAAATCCAAATAGGGATTTAGTGTTTAGGACTAGTGTTTTTACGTGGTTCAAACATTCTTTGCCCTACCAAGGATCACTTTTCCACCGGTCGATGACTCATTTCATAATCATATTTCACTCATCAGGTTCGTAAAAGTGATATTCTTTTAGAGTTCATAGTTTAGGATATTTTTTTAATCTAAATAGGGATTTAGTGTTTAGGACTAGTGTTTTTACGTGTTTATAATTTTCATCTACCGATATAACCCTTGGGCTCCATTTTCATGCAGATTAATCATGCGGATGATGTCTCTGTGCGTCATTATGGACATATCTAAAGGAAGAACGAAGTAGTTGCATGTGTGGGGCACATTAATATGATTATACCATTCTTTATTCTTTATTTGTTGGTTTAATTTTATGTCTACTGTTTTGATTTGATTAAATAATGGAGTTAATAATATTCATTGAAAAGCTGCTTCATTAAAATTCGTAAATCTGTGTCCTTGTACTTTTTATAATTATTGGAATAAATTACTCAGATCAGATAATTCGGTCCGTACGTGTGTATCAGATTTGGCCTTTATATGTCCGTTTTCAACCTCTCATGATGATAGGTACAACAACATAAACTAAGTCCATTTAATATTATTAATTTGAAGACCTCTCACGCAATGCATGATTCCCCCACTTACTATTTTTAACTTCTATGTACTAAATAAATAAATCGCAGGTCACGACTAATTAAAATCTTTCTGGTGGCCTCTCAATTAAAAATCTCATCACATTAATTAAGCCTTTGAGGCTAGATCAGCTGGTAAAATGGGAGGTTGAGGGATTAATCTCAGATAATTATTGCCTAACATTCTAATTCAAAAATAAATGTATAATAAATTGGGAAAATTAATCTTTTAATACCTATATTTTTTATTTAATTGTAACTCAACCCTTCATTTGATGCAACTCGGTAGTTTTAACTTTTAACCATTTTATAATTTAGCACCTATGTTTTAAAAAAATGAAATTACATCTTTAACAAAGGTAGACACTATACCATATACTGATATACCTATACAATATCAAGTCAATTATTAAAAAATTGGGGCCTCTCTCTACTCCCGCGTGTGGGTTCCATCAACCTTTTTTCTCTTTTTGGTTTTTTTTTTTTTTTTTGCGCCAACGCCTCCAAGTTTTCTAAATTCTTCTTCTTTCCAAAACCATGTTTTCTAAATTCAAAGTATTTAATAAAATAGAATTGAACTAAGTCGTGTCTAACAGAATTTCCAGTTTAAATAAAGATTGAGGCGAGCATATATAGAGTCAACTTTCCTATTTTCATGGCATATATGTAATTAAGGTCAACTATTAAAACGTATTTGTGAAGTAATCAGATAAAGCCATGGTTAACTTTTTGCTTTACAAGTCGTGGTTAACTTTTGGTAGTAAATCAAGTTTTAATAAATTACTATGAGATGAAATCTCCTATAAATGACGTATATATCATATTTTTATTTTTTTTATTGTTGGAAACATTCAATTCATGTAAGTTACGTTCTTGGAAAAGCCTTCTCCGCAAAGGTAGATAGCAGTGCAACATTCATTTAATGCACTTTTAAATGTTATTATAAGGCTCAACCTCTGTCGTAGCTTTTTATTTTATCCCTTAATGCACTTTCAAATGAATAGAATAATAATAAAATTATAATATTGTCACTTCTACAAAAAACAAAAAAGACAAGAAAATACTATTTGAACTTCAAAATCCCAAATCAACCTTGTATAGGTATTAGCTACATTGAATAGTAATTGACAAGTCATATTAGGAGGAAATACTCTCAGTTGAAGAGAGGCAGGGGAAAAAATTAATGTAGTTACATGCGTACGAGGCTTACATATCAGAATTACACGAATTACACAAATCACCCGCTGTCGTAGCTTTTTATTTTATCCCTTATGCTTTTATAAATTATTATTTAATTTCTTCCAGCAGAACATACAAACTTTTCTGTCATGGTGACCTTTTTAAAAAAATATATATAAAAATTCACATGGTTAGAACTTATACTGCAGATCAGAACTTGGCATTAATCAGACCGAGTTGCAATTTTTTAAAACAGAAAAATTCACATGGTTAGAAGAAAAAATAGAAAGAAGCAAATTAATGGAAAACTCACGAAATTAATAAAATATAAATGTTCTTTTCACTTTTTGGGCGTAGTTGAATTAATAAAACAAATTACGCAGGAGATTTCGTAAAAGCTTGTTGGATGTTCTCTATCTGTTCTATTCTTTTTGGGACAAAAACATGTACATATCATTTTCATAGAATTTTCTTTTCAGAAGGATCCCAAAAAAAAAAAAAAAAACCTTTACTATCACCGACTATTTGTTGGAATTTTCACATTAATTCCCTAGGCTAATTTACTTCGTTTTTCTTTACTTTTCAATATACAATTGCTAATATATATAAGATAAACATATTATAGTATAGCATATTGCGGTACATGGGTAATCATAGCATTGTCACGTACACAATTTGGCCACTCATGATTAAATCGACTTACGCGTTTTATAAACGTTTGAGAAGGGTTAAAAAAACAAATATAAGATGAATTTAATATTGGAGAAAAAATAGTGAACTTAATTTCTGTAGAACAACATATACCTGGTATCGTCTTTAAGACCCCGATTTCATGAAATATATTTCATGAACACCGATTCGAGCTCCGAATTAATTCGTATTACATTATAGAGATCGAGTCTAGAAAAAAATAATGTTATATCTCGAGCCTTAATTCGATTTGAAACATAGTAGAAAAACATGGATGATTATTTAGTTAATTGCATAATAATTATATAATAATATCGTTTGGTGGCATAAACGGTAAATTGTTGTGTAAGAAAAGAAGAAAAAGGAAACATGATTTGCTTCTTTGATTTTATGAATTGTTTCTAATCGCCTATTGCCAGCTTGAATCCAATTATTATTTATAGTTTCTATTCAAATTGTGAGACTGCAAAATATGGACCGGTTGAACATAAAACCTAACATATTTATTACTTACACAACCTAACATATATATACTACAATAGAACTTCTTGGGCCCATAATCAGGCCCTACATAGACTAACAGAGAGGCCCAACTAATGACACTCCTAACATATACCTAACAATCCCCTTCAAGTTGGTGACCAAACAAATTCACTACAAAAAAACATCGAATTGGTGACCAACAAATTCACTACAAAAAAACATTGATTTTCTGACGAAATTTGCCACAGAATTCAGCTTTTCCGACAGAATTTATGACAAATTTGCGATGGAAATAGTTTTCCGATGGAATCCGTTCTGCTGCAAATAGATGCGTGACAAATGAATTTCCATCCCGTCGCAATTTTTTTATTTTCAAATGCTACGTGTCACGTCCGTAGAAGGCCACCTCATCATTGGCTCAGCCAAGTGTCTCGTCCTCGCAAGTTTTTATTTTCAAATGCCACGTGTCACGTCCGTAGAAGGCCACCTTATCATTGGCTCTGCCATGTGTCTCCTCCTCGCACTGCCACGTGTCCCTCCTTGAAGTGCACCAAGTGTCTCCTCCTTGCGTTGTCATGTGTCACCTCCAAGCGCTGCCACGTGTCCACATATCTTAAATCTTGAAAATGTCTCCCCTCCAGTTCAAACCTGCGACCTCATGCTCCTGCTGGTGCCTTCGCATGCGAGCCCTCGTCAGTTGCGCTGAGATGAACCGGCGTTATTTTATTACATAATGTTATATATATAATATTATCATAATATAATATTAACTATATACATAAATATAATATTATTAAAAACAAAAATAAATAAAATAAAAATTCAAAAAAATTTATATATTTATGATTAATTAATTTCAAATTCAATAAATTTTAAATCTTGAATAAATATTTTTATAACTATATTTTTAACCAATTTTCTAAAACTGAATTATAATTTTTAATTAAAATTACTTAATAACAAATAATTTAATATTATAAATATCATTTTTAATATAAAATGATAAATATAATATTAATAACTAATAATTTATTTTGAAATAAAATTAAATAATATATAATATATAATAATATTAAAAATATTATTTAAAAAGGTGAAAATGATTCTACGTACGTATAGTACCGATCAAACTTCATGTTATTCGAATGATTCCATAATATTATAAAGCATAAACAAGAAAGTACAGCGACATGGATTTATCAAAAACACGGTTCTTTCAAATGATTGATTCCATTAATGGAAGAAGATTCCAACAATTAAAGAAATACAACTATTTTTGGTAATCTAGCTTCTAGGTTCTAGCGTACAATATATTTTCCCTAGCTACATACATAGATGAAAATAAAACGAACAAATTATAGAAAAGAATAAACAATATATATGGGGTAAACTAACGAATGATGAGATAGTGTGTGTGTGATATTCGTGGGTAGCCCAATATAATTTCAATATAATAAGTGTTTGGGTTTTTTCTTATAAATTACAGACCCTGTGAGTTCCATCAACCTTCTCTTTTCGCCTCTTACTCTACAAGTTTCTAAATTCAAAGTCTAGTAAATTTGAACGAATTTTCATATCTATGTAACAGAATTCGCAGTTTAAATAAATTCTTATTATAGTTAATGCCGACTTTCCGATTTTCGTTGTATATCAATACGGTCAACTAAAACGTGTATGTTTGAGATGTAATTAGGTAATATAAACTTGTAGTTAAACTTAATTTATATTTTTAGAAATTTTTGAACTATTCAGCTCCTGTAAGTTCGTGGACATTATGCCTTCAATTGGCGATTGGAAGAGCGTAATAATATTCATTTAATAAATGTAATTATAATTAATAAGGTTCAATCTTCATGGATATATAGTTAAATTCATTTCTGGATCTCGATGATCGAGTTATATACTGTGTTGATGACAAGACTGACATGGTGGCTTTAACTATAAGAAGGCCCTTTCAAATCAAATGAATATTTTTGTCCAAACAAAATCAAAGGAATATTGTCTCCATTATTTTAAGCAAATACGGACAAGCAACGAAGTCAAACCCAGACGTAAAACCATACAAATAAATTCAACAAATACAACCCCTTTTATTGTAATCTAGCTTACAATATATTTCTTCTAGACATATATAAACTTAAAACGGACAAATTAAGATATAGTGAACAAATATCAGATTAAGATATATATATATATATATATATATGAGGTAATCGCCCTATATATGAAGCCTTTTTTTGTTTCCATTCTTCCCTTATATGGCAAGCACCGTCGATTCATTATCAATTTCACTTCACCACTATCTGTATCAAAATTAACATAAAATTGAGTGAGAAATATCATAAATATACTTGTTTCTATTGATATTGTGATTTAAAATATAATTACGAAAAGACACAATCCCTAAGAGAGGTACGTACTTGAGGTGTATCAAATAATTAGAACAGTGGCATGCTCATGATGAAAGATAAAAAGAATAAAAAAGAGCAATTAATTAATTAATGAGTAACCTGAGAATAGAAAAGGGGCATGCGTGCATACATAACGTCAATTCTGAGGACTTGGAGTAGTTTTTGCTGGGGAAAATGTTTCCTGCCCGTTTGGGATTTTAGTGCCAGTTTTGTTGGGAGGAGAATTCTGAGGAGGTGGCGTAGTTTTTGCTGGGGAAAATGTTTCCTGCCCGTTTGGGATTTTAGTGCCAGTTTTGTTGGGAGGAGAATTCTGAGGAGGTGGCGTAGTTTTTGCTGGGGAAAATGTTTCCTGCCCGTTTGGGATTTTAGTGCCATTCTTCTGGGCATTGTTGCTTTTGGAACTCATAGTGATGGGGCTTAATTGGCTTTATAAGAGAAGGGATCAATAAAAAAAAGGTTCTTGTTGAAGAATATTTGCGAAGAGATCTTAGATGATAGGGTTGGTTTGAATCTCGTTGATGGGTAATATATTTATAGGGAGAAAGGGTACTAAGAAGTTGGAAATTTCAGAGAGAAATTTTGGGGAAAATTCTGAAGCAGCTTGGGTGTTGAGGATGATAATAAAGAAAATATTTTTAATTATTTTGTTTCTGAAATTTTGTAATGTGATTTATAATTAAGAACGCTACAACGCTAAAACTTTTTATAATATATATAATTAGAGATGGAGATAGTACATGTCGTAATTGAGGGGATTAATAGGAACTTGCGTGAATGTTAAGCTGGGAAATTTACATGGAAATGGTATAGAACTTGTACGCATATTAGCTCCCCTCAACATTAATGTGAATGTAAAAAACTTGGAAAATGCGGTGAGTTTCATTTAATTAATGCACAGAGAGAGAGAGAGAGATAGAGAGAGAGAGAGAGAGAGAGAGAGAGAGAGAGAGGCCATATACCCATATCGTCTGAACTCTGAAGTAGTTCCCTTGTGTTATTGTGTATTATGGAAATCTTTTTTAAAAAAGATGATTGGTGAAGTATAGATTATATATTTCACTTTTGGGGTGGCTTTAATTTTTATTGGCCAAAAAGGCAGACTCTTTTTAGGTACGTAGTTTGAATAAAACATGCCACTATCATGGGAGATTTCCTAAGGGTTTGTCAGAATTTCTCATATCATGGACTCTCTAGTTTGAATAAAACTTTTTAGGTACGTAGATTATATATTTGTTGATTATTGTCAGCAAATATATGTGAACATCTCCTTTTTCATAGAATTTCCTTTACTTTTCAGGACTCAAAAAAGGTTTCTTTATCACCAATTTCGTGGTGGAATTTTCGCATTAATTGATTTTTTTCACATTCAATAGTCAATATATAAGAGATAAGCCCATTATATATATCTTCTAGTGGAACTAACCTGCGGGTGATGACGTATTGTTATCCTCAATTTTTTCTTTTCTTTTTTATTTTTTTCCTTTACAAGCACATTATATATATATATATATATGCAATATGATGAGTTGGAGCAGGTGAAATGTGGATACTGAGCCTGGTTTACGTGTAAGACCACTTCAAAAATTCAAACTAAATTTTACGAAACAACATGCGTACAAGACCTTTAACAAAACATCCATTGAATCATAGAAAAGAAAAAAAAAATGGTATATCTATCCTAATTAAGAAAGCATTTTAAAAAATTAATTTAAACACCTCTCAACAATTTTAAATTAACAAATTCATATTTAATTTTTTTCCTCCACAACTAAATTACCTTACGTGTTTAGGACATATGACATCACATTCATTTGTTGAATTTTCAATTTTCTATTCATATATATAGTAATAACCAGGGTTCACAAACCCGGACCAGACCGGCCGGTCCAGCCCGGAAACCGGCGAACCGGCCGGTAGACAGGTCCAGTCCGGGTTCCTATTTTAAAAAAAAAATTTAATTTTTTTTAGAACTTCATATTAATAAGTCTAAAATATTCAATTTTTCACTAGTTTGGCCCTGGTTTAGTTCTTGTTTGGTCCAAATCTGACCCACTGACCTTTAACTCAGTACCCCGACCGGTTCAGTATTCGGTCCGGGTTCATGAACCTTGGTAATAACCAAAACTAGACAGGGCCTGTGAAACATGAAATGGCTAACCCATTGTGATCCACCAACAACTAATGTGATGTTAACTAATTAGATCACATAGCTCCAACAGAAACTATTCTCAAAGTCACTCACCATCCCTATAACATAATCAACTACTACATGACGCATCAAGAACGTTTGACCAAAAGCTCAACTACTTTTCGTTTGCTTGTTTAGATCACGTAGTTTTTTTTTTTTTTTTGTCTTTGTCATTACCCTTCGTGCTTTGATCTCGTTGGTACGTTCACGGCCTTGTTGATCTCCTCTGTGTGTGGGTATGTATATCTTTAGAACCGATGACTGATTTTCTTCGTATATAATCAATATAAGTGTGTATTCAAAACTTACAATAAATCTTGTTTTATTAGTTGCATTTTCAAGCGCTTAGCGGCTAAGATTCAGTTTTCCACAACTCTCCCTCCCTCTTTGAACCTGAGGGCATATTTGGTATGAGGGATTTGGAGGAGAGGGGAGAGAAAGAAAAATTTTTATCAATTGTATTTAAGAAAATTAGAGAAGTGAGGTTACGTTACAAAATTTTAATAAAAAGAAGATGTAAGATAAAAAAGTAAAAAAAAAAATTGATTAAAAACTTCTAACACCACTTCTCTTTTTTTTTTTTTTTTTTTTTTAAATCCAACTCAAATTCTTTTTCCACCGCTTACTTCCCTTCCTCTCCCCTCATAACAAACAAGCCCTTATAGACGAGGACCTGAGTTGGAATTTGGAGGCAAGTTGATTCTTTTTGTTCAAATCCAAACGTCTAGGGTCATCACATGTGTGAATATATAACTATTGTATGAAATCCAACTTTGAAAAACATGGAAATGAATTGGAAGTGTCACCCAACGATCGTTAAGGTATTTGCAGAGAAATTTGTTCCATTCATTTATTTAATGTAATCGAAAAATTAAAACCAACGTTGCACGTAAATGAAACTCTTAACGTTTGAAGACGCAATTTAAATTTGGACCATTGACGGACCAGAAATAAGCATCGAGCACGGGGCCGGTTTTATACATCTTTGCCGTTGCTTTTGCATCACGCGAGAATTTTTGACCTTCTGGATCAGAATTTGACCATGTCGGTGTAGGTGCCACCATATCAGTGTCGTTTTCCGTATCTGCCTTCTGTGATTTCAAAGCCGTCAATTTTTTAATCCTTCAACTAAAGTGTCTTTTGGTATAAATTTTCGTATTGTTTATTTAATTATAACTAACAATGTATTCATCCTGTCTTCTAATTGACCAATATATATATTTCATATTTTTATATTTTTCGTTAGATAAATTACCCTTCATCAAGAATATGACTAGGGTGCTTTAGAAAATGCATGTTATATTAACTAATTTAACTAACTTCTTTAATCTAATTAAATTACATAAATATGTCTTATATTAAGGACCGGAAGGAGTACTTTGATAGGACTGAAATTGATTAGTTTGTGTCCTAAAGAGTGAGCTAATTAAGCTTGCTTTCAAAATTAATTCATGCAATAGGTACTCTTAAGTGGTGATTATATAAAAACTTTAACACACTTGCTAGGATTATAGGAGGTGCTTAAGCATTGATTGTCATTGTAGTATTGTGGTGAGTATTCCCGCCTGTCATGCGGGTGACTTGGGTTCGATCCCCGGCAATTGTGCCATTGATTTGACACAACCTTAGCTAACTCGGGGTCAAATCATAAATTACCACGAATTAAATGTAATATAGTGCACACAACTCGGGATCGTTCTCTTATCAAGAAGCCTTTTATTTTGATTCCTTAGGTTAGACTAAATGCTAAAAACATGGTTAGAAGTGGGATTTGAAATTGGTTTTTCTCTAAATCAAAATTCATGAAAATAAAACTATTACTAATCTTTTTGGTATTTTTGGAAAATAATAAAGAAATGATTTGGATAAAAAAGAGATTATATGATAAAATGAGTCTTGATAGCAAATTTAGTGACTTTTCAAGCTTCTTAAAATATTTTGGGAGTTAATTTTATATCAAGTCAAATTAAAAACCATAAGCAATCACATTAGGTCCAATCTACCTAATTAATAACTAATCTTATAATCACATTCATAGTCATCTCTTAAATTAATTGTTAAAACTCACTTGATGTGTGTTGAAAATTACTTAGTGCACTTGCTTCCTCTTAATTGAGAGCACAATCACAACGCTCAAATTGAACTAAATCCATCACACACACTAGTCATCATGAGAAATACTTATCTACTCTGAGAGTGTCACGTCATCTATACTCTAACCAATTAAAATATAACACCTAACCTAATTTTAATCCTAGTTGTCCCTCTATTTTTTCTGAAAGAAAAAAGAAAAATAAAACCCCTCCACCAACCCACGCGCCATGCCCTTCATCCTCAATACCCTTCCTGCACATCGACCTCTCCTTCCTCTCCATCTTCTTCTCCACTCTTTTGACAAGATCTCAAAACTCCTCAAGGAGTGAACACATAATAATATATTATTAAAACAATAAGAATACACAGGGAAACTAATTTTATAACGACCATTGAAAGACTTATATCGAGAATAAGATAGATAAGAAATATATATGATGAAAAGGATATGAAAAAGGGAAGATCAAAATCATATTAAATTTCCCTTAAGCAATTTTAGAAGTTGAACCCGAATTCTGCAGATAAGTACAATCTAAATTCAAAAGGATATTTTCGTTGATCGGATATCTTAAATTCCATTATATTTTCAAATGCCTTCGAATGGCTATGCGGTGACCATTGTCGTTCTGCTTCTGCCCATCAAGCTTCGTTGCAGCACAAAAAAGAAAACTCTGAATCCGTCCTCCATGACCGTCGCCAATTGAGCATCGTCTCCTTTGATGCAGCACGCCGTCGTTGTTTGGGTTGGGATTTTGTGGTATGCGATTTTCAGATCTAAAACTCGAGGACAAAGAGAAAGGATGAGAACATAGTGGAAGAGGTGTTGGGGTAAGAGGAGACTGTGGCAAAGTGTTAGGTCGAAGAAGAATGTTAGAATATGTGTATGTGTGTTTTAGTATGTGGGTTATATAATTTGTGTTAGGGCCCATGATAGGTTCAGGCCCATAATTGGGTCCATATTATGTGAAGGATTGATATAAATAAGAATGGTCCCGGTCAATAATTGTTGGCTGGGTTTTTCATGTTTGTCTCAATTGTCTCTAACTATCATGGTATCAGAGCAGGTCAGTCCCAGTCCATTGATTTACCTGCTTCATCAGTCACCACGTGGTAGGATGCTCAAATCTGAAAGATGTATGTAGTTCCTCAAATCATCTACAGAATTCACCCTCCACCGTTGGATTAGTCAAAGGGTCTTGGCTCTTTATCACCGTTGGATTTCTCTTTGATTTGCTTTTCCAATCTGCCAGAGCCATTTTCGATTTCACAAGCTTTCTTGCTCAATCTTGGTCATTTTTCTCTAAGGTTATCGATCTTGCTTGAATCGCTGTGTCGTCCCAGTCGCTGGAATTGCCACCGATTCGAGCACCGTCAATCTTGATCGGTGATGGAGTCGCTGGACTAAGCACCGCCGTCGATCCCCTCTCTGCGTCATCCCAATCGCTGGCATCGGCACCAATTCGATGTCCCCTCTCTGCGTCGTCCCAGTCGCTGGAATCGGTTCGAGCACCGTCGATCTTGATCGGTGATCGAGCCACCGGACGAAGCACCGTCGGTCCCCATGTGACTGATCGAGCCACCGGACGAAGCACCGTCGGTCCCCTGTCTGTGCGTCCCAGTCGCTGGAATCGGCACCGATTCGAGAAATCGCTGTCGGATTCCCGTCGCCAGGCGCAGTACTAGTCTATTAACATCTTCTCATCTGGTAACTCATTTTTTCTTTAACTCGTTCTTTCTTTCATCTTCTGGCCTGATTTGATGGCAACCCCGAAGCAAGAAATCGATGTTCATCATCCTATGTACCTACACCCGTCGGATACGCAAGCAACGACTTTGGTATCTCAAGTCCTCACCGGCACTGACAACTACATGGTGTGGTCTCGAGCAATGAAAATTGCATTGCGAGGGAAAAACAAATTATGCTTCGTTGATGGCAGTCTTGGTCGAAGCAAGTTTCCTGAATTGCAAGAGTATTGGGATCGCTGTGATGCCGTAGTTCTATCTTGGTTAATAAATTCCGTTCACAAGGACATAGCTTCTGGGCTTGTTTTTACTGATACGTCTCATTTAGTTTGGAAGGACCTTCAGGAGCGATACCAGAAAACAGATGGCACCAAAATCTACACTTTACATCGAAGCATCTCAACAATGACCCAAGGAAACTTGAGTGTCCCTTCATATTTTAGCAAACTAAAAGAACTTTGGGATGAGTATTCTTCTTTGGTGCCTCTGCCTTCTTGCAACTGTAATACATCTCAGGAGTTTATCAAAGTAACCCAACAACAGCGACTCTTTCAATTCTTAATGGGTCTCAACGACAGCCACCAACAGGCACGCTCCCAGATACTCTTGATGACTCCATTGCCTACGGTGAATCAGGCCTATTCCATGATTATTCAAGATGAAGATCATCAACATATTTCTACACATGGCACACATGGCAGCAATACTCCTCTTGATAATGTCACCATGACCGCGAGAGGTGGCCGGTCAGGACGTGGCAGGGGAAGAGGTAGATCTCAGGACGTGTGCACCTATTGTAATCGACGAGGCCACAAACGGGAGTCTTGTTATCAATTGATTGGCTTTCCCTCTAGTTCTAAAACTCCTAGGGAACCAGAACCTACAGCCAATCAAGCTATTATGGATAAATCAAGCTCTACTGTGAGCTCTGCATCTCAGCCGCCATCCCTCACTCAACAGCAGTATGATAAAATTCTCCGCTTGCTACAGAAGGATGATGAGGAGATAGCAGTTGGAGAAACAACAACAGAGATTGGTGAGTATGTGTCAGGTATGATTAATGCCATTCCCATTGATTTATCTCGTTCTCATTGGATTCTTGATTCTGGGGCTACATGTCACATTTCTGGCAATCTCAATATGTTTAAAACTGTTAGCCCATATATTGGTCCAATTAGAAGAATCAAAATGCCTAATGGGGATAAAATTCGCATTACACATACTGGGACTGTTGTTTTATTTGATGGCATCGTTCTGAATGACGTGTACTATTGTCGAGACTGCTGTTTTAACTTGATTTCTATATCCATGTTAACCAAACAAATGACTTGCGCCATATCCTTTTACCCTGATATGTGCACTGTGCAGGTAGTGGCTACTGGGAAAACTCAGGTGATTGGTAAAATCTGTAATGGGCTCTATCTAGTCAAAAATGACATAAAGCTTCAAGCTGTCATGAACATACAAGATTCTAAACATGTTAATTCTGAGTTGTGGCACCATAGATTAGGGCATTCCCCTTATGATGTAATTCGGCACTTAGATGCTATTAGGGATGAAATTGTTGTTCTACCTTCTAATACTTGTGATGTATGCATTCAAGCAAAACAAACTAGGTTACCTTTCCCTTCGAGCAAATCTGTCACTCATTGTTGTTTTGAATTGATTCATGTTGACACATGGGGACCTTATAAGGAACCCTCTCATAATGGTCATCGATATTTTCTTACTATAGTTGATGATTTTTCCCGCTGTACTTGGGTGTTCTTGATGAAAAACAAAAATGAATGTGCTCAGCATTTAAAACATTTTGTGGCATATGTATCTACTCAATTTTCTGTTTCTGTTCAATGACTTAGAAGTGACAATGGACTTGAATTTCTTAATCATGACCTTACTTCTTATTTGAATAGTAAAGGTATATTACACGACACAACTTGTCCATACACACTCCAACAAAATGGAATAGTTGAACGAAAACATCGCCATCTTCTAAACGTAGCACGAAGTCTTGTTTTTCATTCTGGTATGCCTCTTAAATTCTGGGGTGAGAGTATAAAAACGGCAGCTTTTCTCATCAATAGAACTCCTTCCAAAATTCTTAAATATAAATCTCCATATGAAATAATATATCAACAGCAGCCTGATTTACGTTTTCTTAGAATTTTTGGTTGTTTAGCCTTTGCTATAAATCAACCTGTATGTGATAAGTTTCTGCCTAGATCTGATCCATGTGTTTTTATGGGTTATCCACCTAATCAGAAGGGTTATCTCTTGTATAATTTACATTCCAAGTCCTTCTTTGTTAGTAGGCATGTTTCTTTTCTAGAGACCAGATTTCCTTTTAAGGATTCCATCCCTACTGACCAAAGGGGTGTCATCCTTGGAAGGTCAAAACTATTTGATCTTGATATTCACTTACCTACACCAAGAGAACCTGGATTGCCCAACAACCACACAGATCAGCAGCATTCTGGTTGTACAGAACCCAGAATTCTTCCAGAAGATGCTGAACAGCCTGCATCAAGTAGCACATCCTCAGAAATGAATCCAGAGGATACTGATCTTGGCAATGAAACACCCATAGACGTGGAGGAACATATTGAAAGGAGTGAAAGGCCCCTAAGAAGTAAGAAATCACCAACATGGCTCAATGATTATATATGTGCAGCTGCCACAAACAATCAAAGGGAGGTAAAGGTAACTTGTAAGTACCCTATCCATGAATGTATTTCTTATGACAATATATCTTCCCATTATAAGAATTATTTGTTATCTACTGATGCAATTCTTGAGCCCCAAAGCTTTCATCAAGCATCACAGGACTCTAAATGGATGGAGGCTATGAAAGATGAAATGAAAGCACTTGAGCAAAATAGAACTTGGGAAATAGTTGATCTTCCAAAGGGAAAGAAGCCGATAGGGTGCAAATGGGTGTACAAGGTAAAGTACACATCTAATGGTGAAGTGGAAAGGTATAAAGCAAGACTTGTAGCTAAGGGCTATAGTCAACAGGAAGGTATAGATTACTTTGAAACATTCTCCCCCGTTGTAAAAATGGTTACCGTGCGAGCTATTTTGTCACTTGCAGCAAAGCATAATTGGCACTTGTTTCAAATGGATGTCAATAATGCTTTTCTACAAGGAGACCTCAATGAGGAAGTTTATATGAAAATGCCTCAAGGATTTGACTCTATTGATAAAAATAAAGTTTGTAAATTACATAAATCCTTGTATGGTTTAAAGCAAGCCTCTCGACAATGGAATGCTAAGCTCACGGAGGCATTAATACAAGGGGGGTTTAGACAAAGTAAATATGATTATTCTCTCTTTATAAAACAAACTCAAACTGATGTGACTTTAGTCTTAGCCTATGTAGATGATTTGGTAATAGTTGGTAACAATATGGAAGAAATAAATGCCTTGAAATCACACCTACATAGCAGGTTTAAGATAAAGGATTTGGGTTGTCTGAGATACTTTCTTGGGATAGAGGTAAGTAGATCAAAGAAAGGAATAGTTTTGTGTCAACGAAAGTATGCTTTAGACCTCATTTCAGATATGGGACTAAGTGGAGCAAAACCACTTTCGGTACCTATGGAACAAAATATTAGGCTATCAGCTGATGGTAGACGAGGTGGCAGCAAGGAACAACACTGGAAAAAGGGCAAGAGGATACAACAAGATCCTCTTCTACCTGACCCCACCATATATAGAAGATTGGTAGGTCGTTTATCTTATCTTGTTGTTACTCGTCCTGATATTGCCTTTGTTGTGCAGACTTTGAGCCAGTTTCTGAGTGCACCTAGGAAAGCACACATGGAGGCTGCCATTCGAGTTGTGCGATATCTCAAAGGGAAGCCTAGTTTAGGAGTATTGTTGGACTCCAAGAAATGTTTTGATTTGGAGTGTTATGTTGATTCTGATTGGGCAACTTGCCCAGATACTCGAAGGTCTATAACTGGGTATGCAATCAAACTTGGAGGTTCTCTGGTATGTTGGAAGTCAAAGAAACAACGGACGGTTTCCAAATCTTCCGCTGAAGCTGAATATCGAGCCTTGAGTGCGGTTGTTTCAGAAATTGTATGGCTGTCACGTATGTTGGAAGACTTGAATATCAAGAGATTACAACCAGCCCACGTCTTTTGTGATAGCAAGGCTGCCATTCACATTGCAACTAATCCCGTGTTTCACGAAAGAACGAAGCATATTGAAATAGATTGTCATTTCGTTCGTGAAAAGTTAGTAGAAGGTTGCATTATTCTACAACATGTAAATTCCAAACAGCAATTGGCAGATTTGTTAACCAAGCCACTTGGTCATGATGATTGTAAAAGGTTATTGTGCAAGTTGGGAACCATTAACTTGTATGGGCCTCAACTTGAAGGGGGTGTTAGAATATGTGTATGTGTGTTTTAGTATGTGGGTTATATAATTTGTGTTAGGGCCCATGATAGGTTCAGGCCCATAATTGGGTCCATATTATGTGAAGGATTGATATAAATAAGAATGGTCCCGGTCAATAATTGTTGGCTGGGTTTTTCATGTTTGTCTCAATTGTCTCTAACTATCAAAGAAGAGAGCTTTGCCAATATTAGAGAAAAAGACTATTCAACAAGGAGAGGCCGATGTGGTGGTGCAGGGTGGGGAGGAGGTGACCGAGACGATGGAGGATGGGGTGCGTGTGTCAATTGGAGGTTTTTTTTCTTTCTTTCTTTTACCATCAAAAAATAAAGGGACAACTAGGATTAAAATTAGATTAGGTGTTATATTTTAATTGGTCAGAGTATAGATGACGTGGCACTCTAAGAATATGTAAGTATTTCTCAGTCATTGTATAAAATGCATAACTTCATTAATTCAAAAAGAAATAAGCTAAAAAAAAATTCAAATACACCAATAAGAAATTCAACACAAAAGCAATTCATCATAGATAAATAATCATTCATCTAAATCTCAAAAACACATATATACCAATACACAATTAATCCAAACAGAACATAATGCATAAATTGAGCTGATAGAAATTAATGAACTCCCCTTACAGCAACTTGAAGCTCAAGTCACTTCCTCAGCCACCAACCATCAAGACCCAAGAGAATCTAGCCAATCATCACATTAACAGTAATCACAGGATCTCTAAAACTTAGCAAAGCCATTAAAGATCAGTAAAAGGCTGAATTTCAAAGAGAAATTGCTATGTGTACTGTCGGTCAGGTTGAAAACAGAGGAACAGAGGATCTGGGTAGTCAAATAGTGGTGAATTGGAAGGCAAAGGAGTATGTGGTGGTTAAAATGGAAAAGAAACAGAGGAAGTAGTGGAATGTGTGAGGACAACTAAGGTCGCCGGTGGAAGAGGAGGAGAAGGTTGGTTTCGGTGAACGGCGGAGATAGTGGTGAAGAGAGAGAAGAGGCAGGACGGAGTTGATGCCGGTGTAGTCAGAACGGAGGAAGAAGGTGGTGATGGAGAAACCGCCGGCCAAGATTCTTATCTGAGCATCTCTGGATTTCCACTTCCCTCTTCCAAACTCGCGCGGCCTCCTTCTTTCTCTGGTCTGTCATCTCCAAGTCCCAGCTGGCTCCGACTGTGATGACCGCGGAGATCGACGACGTAGACGGTGGTGGTGTGAGCTTCGTTCTCCCTCTCTTTTTTCTCCGATTTCCTCCTCTTTTCTCCGTCTGCCTTTCCTCAAAACTCTGTCGAGTCTCACGGCCCAATGATGAAGGTTTCGGTGATGATGGCGAGTGAGGATCAAGAGGGTCGACGGAGGTGGTGGTCGACGGTGAAGAAGGCAGAAAGTGATGGTGGTGGTGCTTGGTGAAGTCGTTCGAACCTCCTCCTCTCAAGCTCTCCGACTCTCAGCTCTGTCTTCTCCAGTCGCGGCGCTACACTGTGATGCTCCCACCCTCTCTGGGTCGGGTCTGCCTTTTGCTGAAAAAGGTCTTGGTCAAAATAGGTTTTGACCAAGGACCTAGGTTAAAACTTCAAAAGTTCTTTAGGAGGGACTAAAATGTACAATTTTGAAACATTTATAGGAAAAGCTGTAATTATCAAAACTTTTGGGACTTTTCTGTGATTTTCGGTAGCCACTTTTCTTCACAATTTTATAATTTTCAGAAATTCTAAGGCCTTGTTCTGTAACTTTCCTAAATCCTTAAAAATATTAATTCTAACTCTCCAAAATCTCAAATTTTCTTCTTAAACACCTATAATACAAGACTAAGCATAAGATAGCATTAAAAATTCAAGAAATTATTTGCATGAATAATTAACAAATTATTATCATTTTTTTCCCTGATTACAACTAATTCAATACAAATATCCCTAACTCAAATTAGTACTTAATAATACAATAATGTCCCAGGAAATGCATTAAAAATCCCAATTTAATTAGGAAAAATATATAAAAATTAAATATGGTTTAATCAAAGATGCTATTCTAGTCATTTATGAAGTTAGGATTGTGTCCCTAACCCACTTCAAGAGTTAACCTTCTCATTGATACATTCACTCAACCATTTCAACTAGTAACTAGAAGCTAAGACTCATAAATAGAATAGCTTAGTTATTATTTTATATAGTTTAATCCAACTATAGACTCAATTGGTATATATCCATCTTAATTAACTCAGGATCCCTTGTCCAAATTTATCACTTATTTCAGTATTTAATATAAGACTCACTTTAATTAACAAAAAATTATAAATTAGACCTTATATTAAGATTCGGAAGTAGAACTATGTTAAAGTGATCAAGTCTCAAAAGAACATGACATATGCCGCTCCTTATACAATATAGGAAGTGCATTACCCCCCTCTATTAATGCAGAATATGTCCTCTGTGTATTGATTTGTTAACTTTAACATTACAATAAATGTCATAATTCTTCATTATATTTTCATGCATATCAGAGTACTAGTGTTTTCTTGTTTTCTTAGTAAAAAAGGGTATGCGTACATGTTATATTAGAGCCCAAAAAAAGAAAAAAGAAGAATGAACCTCATAGTGATAAGTGTATATAGAATGGGGATCATCCACCTGAGTCTAAGTAGGTGGCCTAAGAATCACTACTACAGAATTTGCCATATTTACACTTAATGGTTAAAGAAAACACAGTCAAATATCATGAGGTAGAGATGAGGAAAACCATTACTTGATGGTTAATTATACTAACTGTCAGCTAACTTGTTAAAACAAGTAGCTTTTGTGACGAATGATCATTGCTTGAGAACTCGATCTGTTATATTAAAAACTACCCCTATGAGATAGATTGTTCCTTATAAAAAGGTTCGGATGAGTATTTGTTTAGAGTATATATGGCACATCCATATTTGAGGCGTTTTTTTTTTTTGGGTTGGGGAGGGGGGGGTCAAATATCAGTAAATTAGTACAGTACAAGTGAATTCTTCAGCGAACTGATACTTCTAAAATTCATATTGGGGTAACTAAGGATCTTGATAAAGTAAAAATAATCTTGTTCAAGTACATGATAGGCTTGCTTTGTATTTACATTGTTATTGGTGAGTTAAGCAGAAATTTAAGGAGAAATTTTGGGGAATATTCCGAATAAAGCAGCGTGCGTAGGATTGGATTTCCTTGGTTCGCTGGCTGAATCAGCTGCTTCATTGATTGAAGCTTTATAGTGTGAAACGAAATGTGGGAAGGAATAAATGAAAAGTTAAACCTAATTAGTTAATAGGAAGGCTTGAAGATTGAAAATTAAAGATAGATGGAGGGACATTAATCCAAGACGACTTGGCTGTGGCAGGTGCAATTTTGAGGCATACCACTCTGGTCCTATTTATAAATCCTTTTTGACTAAAAAATTTGGTCCTATTTATAAGTCTAATTTCAGGGTAGTAAAGATATTTTCTACTTTTTTACCTCTGCTAATTGCAATAAACAAAAGAAATTTATTCATATTAACTTTTGGAATCAATCATAAATAAGGGCGAAATTGAAAATTTAGCTTATAGTTAATGAGTTAATTAACTCTCCTTGGTATACGAGAATTAGTTAAAAGGGACTTATAAATAGCACCAGAGTACTATAGGGTTATGTTGAGTCATGTTCACCGTCTTTGACCACTCCTTATTCAAACTTAAAGTGTGGAAGCAAATGTTGGATGGCGTAATCAAGAGGCGATATATATGGAAAGAAGCACTTTAATGCAAGGAACAAAAAACCGGACCGGTCAATAAACCGGTTACAACACAAGTTTAAGGGTTAATGGGTCAACTGGGGTCGGACTGGAGGTCGAACCGGACATATTAAAATATTATAATTTAATTGATAATAACAAAATAAAAATATCAAACATCATTCATAAGTCTCCATTGAAATATATTACTCAAATGTCTTACATGATTTCACTATAAAATGGAGATTTCAAGGTACCTTTAAGTTATATTTTGCCTTGTTTGGATGTTAAGCACAATTTCGCCCAAAAAAAAACAGAACTTAAGCACAACTTTTCCAAAAAATAATCATTTCTTGAAAAAAGAAAATATATTCACATATCTATAATAATTTTCTTTTAATAATAAATAAATATCTCTATGACAGCACTTTTGATGTAACAAATCTTTTTTAATAACGAAATGGCAATAGCCCAATAGGTGTGTGGACGTAGGGTTATCCCAATTCAAAAAAGTTTGCCAAAGTTAAAAAGAGAGAGGAGCTAACATGCTATGGGCAATATTTTTCTTGATTAATGATTTCGTGGCTTTTCTCTCTCCCTCCCTGCATCCCCTTTCTCTCAGTCACTTCAGAGTTCAGTCGAGCCTCTTTCTCTCTTGCTATGAGCAATATTTTCCTTACCAACCTGTTATCTGCAAAATTGGTAGGTTTTCTATTATTTTTCTTTATTCTTTCATCCTCCTTTATTCTGTTTCTCTTCTCCGTATTCTTCTCTTTTTTCCAGTCATCTTCTTCATTTCTCTTCAGGCTTGTAGTTGTATGCTGAGATTTAGGTAAAAAAAACATCTTCTTCATTTCTCTTCGTCACTCGCCGCCGTCATAGCCGTTTGTCCGTAGGGCACAAGGTCGCCGTCGTCGTTGGACGCTGGGCTAGGGCACAGGGTGAGGGAGGGAGCTTCAGTGTTCCACTTTGCTTCTGCCAGAACTTAGAATGAGTTTCTGATATCTGATACGAGTTTCAGCTTTTTTTTTTTTTTAATTATGCACCCAAAATTTGGGGCAATTTTTGTTGACTCGGGTCAGGCGGTTTTCCGGTTTTCCCGAGCCAACCAAAACTTGGCCGGGTCGACTCAGTCAAGACCGAGTCGACCTTCCTCCTTCTCAAGTGTTAGACCAGACCGAACCAGGGATCGGTTCGTCGGTTTTCTGGTTGGATCGGCCGTCCGGTCCGATTTTTTGTTCCATGCTTTAATGCAGTACATGTTGGATGGAGCAGGTTAATTGGAATCTTTTTTAGACGTGTCTATTTTTTTTCCGCTGACTGTCCCTAAAAATTTATGCATTACATAAACTTTTTATATATTGCTTCTATGATATCCCTCCCCTCTCCTAACTTTAATTTATATTTTATAGTTTTAAATCCTATTTTGACACATTTTTCACAAGATAAATTACCCTTCATCAATATAAATGTCTATACAGTAAAATTTTAAATACTTTTTACCTTTTAGTTTTAATAAAAAAATTTATGTTTTTCAAAAAGTAATATGCATTCTATCTTATGGATATGAATAAATCCGTTGTATAAAGTTAAGGGATTTTTAAACTTAATTATATTTTTTAAAACATTTATTTAAATTAATTGCATTACAGAGAAATGTTATGGAACTTGTATATTAGCTCCTCGCAACATTGTGAAGTTAAAAAAATTGAGAAAATTGATGAATCCCTATTTTATAATAATGATTTTTATATCTTATTTTGAGATTTTAATATTTCCATTGAGCTTGATAATTGTATTTGTTGGACTTAGATTGTGGCAGAAGGTGATTATGTGGTTCAATTGCTAAATAAATCATGATTTAGTCACTTCATCATTTGTCATAATTGGTTATCTTTATGGGTATACAATATTACATCTCAACCATTAAAACTTGATCTAATGATAGATGCATTAAATGGAGAGGAAATTGGGGGGGGGGGGGAGACCAATAGAGACATTCATCCCATCTAAAAGTGGCAAAACAAGATTGAAGAGAATGCTCAATGAATTTATTGAGCGAAACCTCTTAGTTGATAATTTATTCAAATACTTGGTTTTTGATCGAACTTAATAGCGTTGTATAATCCATATAGCCAACCTCATACCTACTGAGATAAGACTTTATTATTGTTGTCGTATAGCTAGACTCTTTTCAAAACTCATTTTCAATAATCCTTCATTTTTCAGACATAAATAGTATTCATTAGGATATCTTCTCAATACTAAAGAATAGCTTTGGTACAAGAAAACACTTCACTCATTTCTCTCACTAACTTGTATAGGCATTTCAATTTGATTGAAAAGTCTAAGTAGCTGATCTCCTCAAGAGAATATGATATATGTTGTGATGCTCTGCATTGCATTCACAAATCTGGTTAATTTGACTACCAACGATGGGTGAGATAAACAATGCAGTGAGTTTCATTTAATTAATGGAGTTAATTTCCACGCACAAGCTAAGTACACTTCTATCAGGCTTCCTCATTTTTCCCCTTTCCCCAGCTTAAGGACTAAAATGGTAATTAATTGTGCAGAATATATATATATGTGTATATATAGGTTAGGTTCCAGCAAGATTATATATATATAGACCCCAAGATTTTATATATATAGACCCTAACGATACCAAAGCACTATGCGTATCATTATTAATTTAATTACCTTTTCTGAAAAAACATATGTCATAAAAAAAATATTAAGGCTTAATTATGCAGTTTTTCTGGACCTTACAAAATAAGTTATATTGGAGTGCTATCTGTGTTACGTTCAAGAGTACAAAGAATTTTTTTCCTCATCACCTGCTTTCAAAGTTTTATAAATTGAAAGTCGTAGTCATGAACCAGGCCTCGTATAATTACAGGCGAAAGAGGAAACAAATCTACTGTTCTCCCTCGTAGAATAATAGCACATAGGCTTGGAAGAAATTAAAACAAATTAAAGACTTGAGAATAATCAGGTACAATGAACTGGATTGACAGACTATAATTTGACACAAATAACCTGGTGTGTGTGTGTGTGGGGAAGCACATAAGGACAACATCTCAAACTTGACGCTTAACAAACAAATTTGTGATAGCTAATGAAAGAAAGAACATTCTTCTTTGCCAAGCCATCTCACTTCATGAATATATATCACTGGCACTTCACAATCTGCACAAACATGAGAACCGATATGAGAACATAAAAAAGAAGAACAAGAACTGTAACGAGGACAAGCTAAATAAGCGGCCAACTAAGATCGCATCACAAGATGGATGAGAAGTAGTTAAAATATTGTTATACATGAAGGTAGTTGATGATTACTATAAAATTCTTCAATAATATTGAAAATAAAGAGAAAAACATATGTGAAAGCTTTCAGGAAGAAGTAAATATTAATGAACCTGATAATATAATGAAATAATGATGAAAAGACTAGCTCATTGTGGTCGACTGGTGGAATATACATCCTTGGTATTTGGAATTCGAGTGCCTTGTCTGGTAGAGTTAGAACCCTGAGTACTTGGAGGTGGCCTTGTGGTAGGCGACAGAATTTTTTGAATGTTAATGCTTGAACTACTCATTCTTCTTCTTCTTGGACAGTCTTAATTTGTTATGCAGAAAGATTTATGAGATTACACAGATAGGGTTTGTTGTGATGAGAAGCTTTGAGGAATCGTACGTATTTATAGACATGACTAGACCAGACATTATATTATTATTATTATTATAAGATGATGTTGAGAAACGTAGAGATTAATGTTGAGGAAATTTACATACAAATTCTCTCTAATTAACCGTAGGATTGGAGCACAAGCAAGTCATTTTAATTTCATTTTCCGCGGACGGTTTACTGCGCGCTTCTTTTGAATTAGTCCAACATATATTGTCTTCCCATGCATCACTAAATTTCCATATGTATCTGGCAAAAAATAGAAAAAAAAGGTTTAAACAATTAAGCTTAGAGTGTGAATCGCCTGAATTAATACGGGTCTTGAGTCCTCTTCACCGTGTATGACCACTTCCACTTCAAACTTACACGCTACTTTGCTACCAGTTGCGTTATTAAAACCCTCCCCAAATAGTATTAATTCTTTTAGTCCTTCTTTTGGTTAACAACACCGTCCTAAGTGCATTCATGTGGCCTCGTTTCATATTTTCATTTATTCATGTTTTGACCAAATTGACTTCTTTCTTCCCCTTTTTTTCATTTCTCTTTCTTCTTAGTCTTCTTTTATTTATTTCTCACTTCCTTCTCTTCTCTCTCCTATGAACTCGGACTTAGTTTATTTCGTTTCACATGAAATTCAGCCTCAATCTTCTTTAACCATTTAAATCAAAATACTCAAGCATTTTTTCAATATACTGATCGTTGTTGCGTGGGAGTATAATGTTTATTAATCGGATTTACATTTGAAATTAATTTAGGGTTAAGGTGCAAATTTACCAATGAAATTTTGTCCGAGAAGCGTCTGATACAAATATCTTTTAGAAGGGGCAAAAATACCAATGAACAATTAAAAAAGGGCATTCACCACAAAAACTGTCAAGCATTTTTTCGATGTACTGATTGTTGTTGCGTGGGAGTATAATGTTTATTAATCGGATTTACATTTGAAATTAATTTATTCAGTTTCAACTGTTTCATGACAAATGTATAGCGTATAAATAACGATGGTCCACCCAAAATAATTGAACATGTATTGACCAGTTTACGCAGATTTGTTGTTAAAAGTCGAAACTTCGGTTGTTTTATACAAAGTCAACTGAAACTTTCTAGTGACGTGAAGATTTCCTTTTTATTTTCGGAGTCAAAAGCTTCGTATTTAAGGTAAGTAATTAAACCTGACATGTTAGAGGCATGAGATGATGATGATAATATATATATTCCCGGAAAAATATAACCAAATAAATTAACAAGCAGAAATTATGCATTATGCAGAATCCCATTGGTTAGGAAAACGGATCCTCTCAATATTTTGTTTTCATACCTCTCTCCTCTAGACAGGATGTCCTGATCTATTGGTTGATTTGAATGAAGAAAGATTAACTATATATAACATTGAACCAAATATATTAATTGTTTGTTTAGATTAATTAAAGCATTGGGATCGATCGTGTGGGTCCTGAGTCGTGTTTACCGTGTGAGGCGACTTCAACAGGTCAACTTCCAACTTACATGGACTCCGCGATATATAATATTGAGTCATATAAATTAAGGGTAATCTCTGAGTTTTCTTCCTTTTTCTCTTTTCTGTATATAATACAGTATAATTAAACGAAATTTTGGTCCATCATATAATTTAATTAATATACTAGTTGGATCTAATCAAGATACGCTTCTCTTACTTTCTTCCTTTATTATTAGACGTTGGTTACATAATTTGCCTTTAGGTAATTTTTTATAGCTTGACTTAACAATTCTATTATGTATAGCCAAAATGTCACTATATCCTCAAGAGGTTGAATTTCTTTAAATTATTATCATAAATTAAAATAAAAATTATATTAAATACGAATATAATATTGAAAAGCGCATGAACTTGATTTCAGCAGAACTTCATGGCATCCTCTTTTTTTGGGGGAAATATTTTTTAAGAATTTAGTAAAATCTTGATTGTTGCCAACGATCAATCAATTAATTTCACATAAATGAATGCATACCGCGCACACTATTATTTATTCAATAAAGAAAAAGTCGTTAAATGAGGTCAACTTATAATATCTTAAATTATTAAATATGGTCACAAAGTAAAGGAAAAATGACACGTTGGTCCCATTTAAGAGAAATAATGACACATTGCGGCATTGAAATTTTAAAATAACGTTTTGGATCTAATAAGGTACGTGCAAAAATATTCCCATCTTTGAGAAATCGTAAAAATAAAAATAAAAACTGCAACATTTTTTTTATCCATAATATATTAAAATGGTACTCATTTTAGGTAAAATATAATCTGGAAAAAAAAACATTTGGAAAGTTGGGAAAAAATTAGAGGATAGGGTAGAAGCCAGTCGCCCCTCCCCTCATACAACGAGGTCGCTGTTGCCCAAAAAACATTTATGAAAATTAAAATTATAATAGCTATGTATATAAATTTATGAAACATTATAGGAAAAAAACACCTATTGGAAACTAATTTTCCTGACTTATAAACTAATATATAATCTAATAATATATAAATATATATGTTATGATTAAGTCTTAAAAGTTTTTTTCCCAAAAAATAAAGGACGATACCATGAAGTGCTGCAGAAATCAAGATCATTCGCTTTTCAACATTATATTCGTATTTAATTTAATTTAATTCTTATTTCAATTTATGATAATAATTTAAAGAAATTCAACCTCTTAACATGGTAAAATTTGGTTACATAATAGAATTGTTAAGTCATGCTATAAAAAAAATTACCTAAAGCCAAATTATGTAATCAATGTCTAATAAAAGAAGAAAGTATCTTGATTATATTCAACTATTATATGAATTAAATCATATGATGGATCAAATTGCGTTTAATTATCCTGAATTATATTCAGAAAAGAAAAAAAAAGTAGAAAAAACTCCGTGGGCCCGTGAGGTTTGAAGTTGAACCGCTGAAGTTGCTACACACGGTGAACACGACTTAGGACCCACACGATGGATCCCAATGCATTAATTAATCTGAATTAATCTAAATAAATAATTAATATATTTGGTTCAATGCTATACTCTTCTAGTCCTATTTAAAGGATAAAGAGAGAAGCTTTTATTTGAGTATCTTATTAGATTTTTTAGATGAATGTACAAGTTAACCATTCCTTAATTATTGTTTTGAAATTATTGTTTTGATGTTGTTTTCATATGGTATTATATATATATTAAGTAGAGTAGAATTGAAAAGTTGTTGAATTTTATGATAGAGTTAACGAGATTTAATGTTTTTTTTTTCTGTACAACGGTTAAATGAATATGGAACTTGGTCAAAAGACATTAAAAAATGAGTTTAATCATTGTTAATTAATAATGTATTAATTATATGAATATGAAACTTTGTGGAAAAAAAATACAATAATGATAGGCGGTTTTAGTTTTAATTTTAGTTACCTTTTAATTATGAATACAAGAGATAGTGTGTGTTTGGGTAGGAAAAACAAAAGCGCTTTTAGAATCCAAACCAAGGTTTTGACATATTTTATCCAAACACCCTACATAATGCTATAATCCTTTTTTGATTCAAAATCATAGTTTTGGCATAATCTATTGTTTTTCTCTTTTTCTTTATGTGGGCCCCACGCCACTCTCTCTCTCTCAACCTTTTTTTTTGAATTTATCTGTTCTCTCTTGTCGGTTTTTTTTAATTTTAAAATTTTGATGCTCCCTCATACCTTTAATATAATACCTATTTATCTAATTTGATTATATTAGAAAAATTAGTTCAGTATAGAAAAATTAGTTAATTTAATTAACATTATATATAGACAAATATTTCATTTTTGGTATTAATTATGAAATTTAATATTAAATAATGAGTTAAGATACATCCTTTTTAATGCCGTCAGGGGTTTACTTCTCTTATAATTTAACGCCGTTAGGTTAAATTTACATCCTTTTTAATTGTTCATTGCTATTTTTGCATTTTCCAGAACTTATTTGTACCATACGCCCCTCAGGAAAAACTTAGCTATTAAATTTAGACCTTAAACCTTAAATAATACATAAAATATAATATTATCCTTTATATATAATTATCACAAAAGTTAATGTCCTTTTTAGTAATTTGACCATGAGAAAAGTTATTCTGATCATAACATCTAAACACTCTTATTTTATCAAAATCATTTTTTTCCCATAATCTATTCTCCAAAAACTATTCTCCACTTTTTTTTCCAGAAGCTAATCCAAACACACTCATAATGGAAGAAGTTTAGTTAAGGACAATTTAATAATTTAAATTTTATATTATGATGTTTGTTCCTTCTAAGAATTTACAATTTTTATAGTTCTTTATAATAAATATGATTTTCTCTAAGTCCTTTATTTTAATTTTCCCTAATTGTTTTCCCAGAACATTAAGAAGAAGAATAGTGGAAGTTGTTGGGAATTTAGTGATGCATGGGAGGACAATAATGTTGGACTAATTCAAAAGAATAGTGGAACTTGTTTGATTCTATTATCTTTTTTTATTTTTCTCAAAACAGTTTTTAGAAATAAGTTTTAAAAAAAAAAATCTATTTAAATAGTTGTTTTAAAAAATATGTTTTATTAAAGTGACATGGCAGCGGTCATTACCAGTAGTGACTTTGTGGTAGTTGTTACCTGAAGTATAGTGTCAATAGTGGGTGGTGGTCTCAAAAGATAAAAAATAGAAATATAAAAATAACTAAAAAATGTTTTTATTTTTTTAGTTTTTAAAAACAACTTATTAAAAAACAGGTTTCCAAACAATTTTTTTTATTTTTAAAAACCAGAAAAAATGTTTTTAAAAACAAAATCAAACAACCCCAAGGTTAAAATGACTTAATTACTTCTGAGCCAATCCTATGACTATCGCCTATGGCGCCAAACAAATTAAACTGACTTTAACGACTTGACCGCCAAAACACCATTCGCGACATATATCATCACCGACACGGCTCAAACGCTGTCTCTGTACTTGAACCCCAAACAGTACGTATTACTTGAACCCCAAACAGCAAATTAAACCCTATATATATATACTCATATTGTCTTATTTATAGGGCACTTCCAACATTTTTCATATAAATCAAGAAAAGCCTTAGATCTCATTAACTCTACCCTAAAATTTAAAAACTTTCCAACTCTACCCCTATTTAATATAAAAAATAGAAAATGAAAACTAAGTTAACACAATAATAAATGAAATGGTAAATTGTACATTCACCTCAAATCTTTAATGGGATGTGCTATAAATAGGACAAAAAAAATTTAAAGTCTAGTAATGAGGTGCCTTCTTGTCTTTTTCCAAAAAAAAAAAAAAACCTTTTAAATCTCTCAGTTGAAGAGAGAGGCTGGCAAAAAAATTATATATGCGTACGAGGCTTACATATCAGAATTACACAAATTCATTTTCCTCATTTTAAAATTATATCTCATATATTGAGGATCTAGCTGCAGTTTTTCAAACCCTTATGCTTTTATGAATTATCATTTAATTTCTTCCGAAAGAACAGACTCTTCTGTAATGGTGATTTAAAAAAAAAAAAAAAAACAGAGAAGTGGTGGTTTTAAAGTGCAAATACGATAAAGACAAACTTTATGTTAAAAAGGTGAAAATGATTCTACGTACAGTACGGATCAAACTTCTTGTGATTCGAATGATTCCATAATATTATAAAGCATATATAAACAAGAAAGTACAGGGACATGGATTTATCAAAAACACGGTTCTTTCAAATGATTGACTCCATTATTGGAAGCAGATTCCAACAATTATAGAAATACAACTATTTTTGATAATCTAGCTTCTAGGTTCTAGCATATTTCCCTAGCTACATATATAGATGAAAATAAAACGAATAAATTATAGAAATGAATAAACAATATATGTGGGGTAAACTAACTGATGATGAGAATATACTACTTCCTCTTGTCCGAATATAAGACAAATTTTAATGGAAAAATTGAACTATAAAGTAGGTGGAGATAGTGTGTGTGTGTGTGTGTAATATTCTTGGGTAGCCCAATATAATTTCAATATAATAAGTGTTTGGGTTTTTTTCTTATAAATTACCGATCGTGTGGGTTCCATCTACCTTCTTCTTTCGCCTCTTACTCTACAAGTTTCTAAATTCAAAGTCTAGTAAATTTGAACGAATTTTCATATATATATGTAACAGAATTCGCAGTTTAAGCAAATTCTTGTTATAATTAATGCCGATTTTCGTCGTATATCAATATGGTCAACTAAAACGGGTATGTTTGAGAAGTAATTGGTTAAACTTAGTTTATATTTTTAGAAAGTTTTGAACTATTCAACTCCTGAAAGTTCGTGGACATTATGCCTTCAATTGGCGATTGGAAGCGCGTGATAATATTCATTTAATAAATGTAATTATAATTAATAAGATTCAATCTTCATGGATATATAGTTAAATTCATTTCTGGATCTATACTTTGTTGATGACCAGACTGAAATGGTGGCTTTCACTATAAGAAGGCCCGTTCAAATCGAATGAATATTGTCTCCATTATTTTAAGCAAATACGGACAAGCAACGAAGTCAAACCCAGACGTAAAACCATACAAATAAATTCAACAAATACAATCCCTTTTATTGTAATCTGGCTTACAATATATTTCTTCTAGACATATATAAACTTAAAACGAACAAATTAAGATATATATATATATATATATATATATATATATATGGGATAATCGCCCTATATATGAAGCCTTTTTTTGTTTCCAGTCGATCCATTATCAACTTTACCTCACCACTATCTGTACCAAAATTAATATAAAATTGAGTGAGCAAAACTGAAAAAAACAAAAGACAGGACCTAGAAAATTCAAGCAAATTGAGAAATGATAAATATCATATATGTACTTGTTTATATGGATATTGTGATTTAAAATATATTTACGAAAAGGCACAAATCCCTAAGAGAGGTACGTACTTGAGATGTATCAAATATTTTGACAGAGGCATGCTCATGATGAAAGATAATAAGAATAAAAAAGAGTAATTAATTAATGAATGAGTAACCTGAGAATAGAAAGAAAAGGGGCATTCATGCATACATAACATAATCATCGACGTCCCTTGGAAAAGACACCCTTCGGTGTCGGGATTCGAGTGCCAGGTTTTGCAGGAGGAGGATTCTGAGGAGGACGTGGGGTAGTACTTGCCTGCCCAAAAATCTTGGCAGTGCTTATGTTTCCAGAACTCATATCTCTGACTATATATTCTAAAACACAATCGAATTTCCTAATTTGATGATATTGCTTAAGTTGCTTCATTTTCAAGCTTCAGGAATCGACTATTTATAGAGACAAGCTAGGTAGGTAGTATTACGGTTCATGTTCAATATAATGTCGCGTCCAACGTTGAAACAAGGAAATTCATGGGAAGTAACCATTTGTATATATCTCAATTTCGACGTATTTTGGATGACCCAAATTCATTAAATTTACTCGGCAAATTATAACCAGCGTTAGATTATGGCACACGTAAAACGAAACTCAATGAGATAGTCCCACGAATTGAGACCAGCTAGGAATTTTTCTGCTTGTTTCCTCTCTACACACACACACACACATATTCACGTTGCTTTTCCAAATTTCATTCATGCCCTTAATCATCTGGCATGACGTGGGAGGGGTATTTTTGACCTTTTGGATGCATGGGAACCAGACCATGTCGTTGTATGATTTCAAAGCCGTGAACTTTTTTATCCTTCAACTAACATGTCCCATTGTAATATTTTCGAGTTGTTTATTGAATTATAAGTAACAACGTAGGTTGTTAGAATTTTCACATATTATATATATATATATATATGTGCATATATAGATTGTAACTTGGTCAATAACTTATTGAAAGGGTTAGTTTCATATATATATATATAGAGACTGTAACTTGGTCAATAACTTATTGAAAGGGTTAGTTTCATATAAAGCAAAATAGTGTCATGGGATTCATGTAACCCATCACCCCCACTTGTTTTTGTACAAGTAGACAGAGAAGAGAAAAAGAAAGGAAATTGTATAAATTAAAATAATTAATTATTTCTTATTGGTTAATAAAAACAAGTACTGTTAAGTTTTTCGACAAGTTGTCTAAAATTCTCATCCCATTAACCTTTTAGCGTTTTTGAAACTTTCTTTTGTCTCAAGGACTCAAAATTTCAACACCATCACCGACTTTGTGGTGGAATTATTTAATTTCACCTTGACTGATTATTGCTGGGTTTTTATTTTTTATGTTTGGATAAATATAAAGAGGAAACACGTAAGATATATGTGTGGATGACCTCGTGATTAGAGAAATTATTAGGTAACTACGGTATGTGCAGTTGTGTGTTGAGCCCTCCATGTGTTTGGGATTAAATACAATTTAATTTGGTCCAACAGATAATTAATTTAATATTTTTAATGAAATAATTAATTGAATATTTATATATAAACCATTTACGCGTTTTCCAAACGCTTCAGGAAACTGAACTCAAGTGCAATATGCTAATAATGACCATAGAATCATGCATATCCATTAATTGGGTCTAAATCCCTTTTAATTAAACATCTCAAAATTGTTTTTCCATTATACTGCAGATCAGAACTTGGCTTTAAAAACAACATGAGTATGACGACTATCATTTTCACCTTCTTCGCCACTATCATTAATTTCAAGGACATTTGATTGTATTTCACTTTGAACAGTAGGTTCAAGTAGTCAAATAATCACAACCTCCATAAAAAATCATACTCTATCAGGCAGAATAGTATATAATATGATTTTAGTCTAAATAGGCAGAATAATATACTCAAAAATCATACTCAAAAACCACAATATGATTCAATTAGAAAAAACAATATACATAAAAATCATACTCTATACAATATGAGAACAGAGTGACATATAGATTCAATAAGGTAATTCAAAAGTGTAACATGGTTCCTTTCCAATAAAAAAAAATAAAAATAAACGAGCCTAAAGGGCCGGCCCGAGGCCCTCCAGGGCCGGCCTTTTTAAGCCCGAGGCCCTACAGGGCCGGTCCTTTTAGACCCGACTTCCTTTTGAGGCTACAATTTACAAGTCCGGCCCTTGAAGGGCCAGGGCCTAAAAGGGCCGACCCATTCCCGGCTCTAGTCTAAATCCCTTTTAATTAATTTTCTCAAAATTGTTTTTCCATTATACTGCAGATCAGAACTTGGCTTTAAAAAGAAAAATTGACATGGTTAGAAGCAAAAATAGAAAGAAGCAAATTAATGAAAAACTCACGAAATTAATAAAATATAAATGTCCTTTTCACTTGTTGGGTGCAGTTGAATAATCAAACAAATTACGCAGGAGATTTCGTAAAAGCTTGTCAGATGTTCCCACAGCGTTGACCTGTCTTTATCTGTTCTATTCTTTTTGGGCCAAAAACATGTACATATCATTTTCATAGAATTTTCTTTTCAGAAGGATCCGCTAAGGGTGTGTTTGGTTTGAGAGGAGGGGAGGGGTGGGAGGGAATGGGAGGGTGGGTAAATTATCTTTTTGGGTTGAAGGAATTTAAATTTTGGACGGGAATCCAAAATTAAAAAGAATGAGAAAGTAAATTTTGGGCGGGAACCCAAAATTTAAAAAAATGAAAGGGTAAATTTTGGGTTTTTTTTGTCCAAAATTGTAATTTCCCCACCCTCCCATCCCCTCCCTCCCCTACCCTCCCCTCAAACCAAACACACCCTAAAGAAACAAATTATCAAGGACTATTTGTTGGAATTTTCACATTAATTCCCTGGGCTAATATATTAAGATAAACATATTATATATATGCCTTACGGTAGATGGGTAACCATAGCATTGTCACGTACACAATTTGGCCACTCATTATTAAATTGACTTACGCGTTTCTAAACGTTTAAGAAGGGTTAAAAAAAATATATAAGATGAATTTAATATTGGCAAAAAAATAATGATCTTAGGGCCCGTTTGGTTCAATCCCATTACACCCTGCAATGCAGTGCAATACGATACAATGGTAATGCAATGCAATATTAATTACAAGGCTAGTGTTGGTTTGATTTTTAGGTAAGGTGCAATGAGCTATTATTTTAACAATTATTTAAAATTAATATATCACACAAAGTCTATTTTATCCTTAATATAGAGGTGGACGAGGAGGTACTAGTGGCGAGTAGCGGCAATGGTGAAGGTGGTGGCGACAGGGTTTGGCGGAGGAGGAGGAGGTTGTAGCGGTGATGGCAATGGCGGTGGAGGAGGAAGAGGTAGTGGTGGCAGTAACGGTGGGAGTGATGGGGGCGGTGGAGGAGGTAGTGGTGGAGACAACAATGGGGTGGGCGAAAGAGGTGGTGGTGGCAGCGGTGGCTGTGGGTGGAGGCGACAGTGGCGGTGGTAGAGGAGGAGGAGGTGGCGGCAGCAGCGGTTGGAGGGGACGACAGTGGAGGCAAAGGCAATGGAGGAGGTAGTGGCGGTGGTGGCTGTGCAAGTGAAATGAAATAATTAAGTAAAACAGAAACACATGATACTAAAGGGTAAATTTGACTTTTTTTACCATGCAATGTGATAGTAATGAGGATTCATAGGAGGGTAGCTATGAATGTGGATTACCAATTTTTTGGTAATCATCATTACCATGGTAAACCTTATTACCATGCTAAAGAGCAACCAAACACTCTTCTCTTGGTAATACAATCATGATTACCATTGCAGCAAGGAACGAAAAACCAGACTGGGCAATGAACCCGTCACAGCACAGATTAAAGAGTTAATGGGTCAATCGGGGTCTAACCGATAGTTGAACCGGACATAACCGGTCATATTAAAATATTATAATTTATTAGTGATAATATATATTAATATATTTTTAAACTTCTATAAATAAAAATAAATATTTTTAGAAAAAAAAAGCTTAAAATCTATTAGTATTAGTTATAATGCCTATACTTATGCAATTATATCTCATTTTCTATAATTATTATATCTTTTTAAATAATTTTTTCCATTATCTTCTTCATTTTTTTTAAATTTTTTCTTTTTTTTACATATTTTTCTCTTCATTTTAGTCTTCAACCTTCTATTTTCCCCTAAAAAGCACAAACAAATCTGGAAAATAAAAAAAAAATGAAACCGGTTCGACCACCGGTTTTAATCGGTTCAGACCGGTCCAACCGATTTCAAACCGGTTCAACTGATTTGACGGTTGAATCAGCAAATCAGACCTGACCATGGACCGGTTCCCGGTCAAACCGGCCGGTCCGGTCCGATTTTTTGTTTTCTGCATTGCAGGCATGTAATGGGGTTGAACCAAATGAGCTCTTAATTTTTGTAGAACGAAATATAGCTCGTATCGTCTTTAAGACACCATCTCTAAATATATTTCATGAACACCGATTTGAGCTCCAAATTAATTAGTAATAGAGATCGAGTCTAGAAAAAATAATGGGGTTAATATAATCTTTAGTCCATCAAGCCCTCGTTTTGGTTTTAGTCCTTTGAGTTTCAAACAAGGTTTTAGTCCCTCAAGGGGTAAAATAGTCCAATTTTTTATTTAATAGTAGGAACCAATATTTTAAACCGAATGAAACTTGAGCGACCAAAACCAAAATAAGGATAAACTTAAAGAACCAAAGATTATATTAACCCAAAAATAATGTTATATCTCGAGCCTTAATTTGATTTGGAACATAGTTGATAAATCCTATTTTTATTGTATATATTCATATTTTATTTAGGATTTTTATTATGATGATTGAGCTTAAAATATCTTTTTTATGATTAATTATGATTATATAAAATTAAGGTTGAAAAGGGGCAAAACTATCATATATTTTATGATTTACCTTAAATGATTAATTTTTGAAATATAAGGAATTATATTTTAGGTTTATTTTAATTGCATATCAGTTTGGGAAAAATTACAGAAATAACCCAGAATTTCTGTAAATTACGAGATAATGTAGAAAAGACTCAGAAAGAAATTACATAACAGGGCCAAAATTTGTTTGAGAATTACATTTCGACCCAAAAATTTTCCAATTTTCAAAGTGTTGTCCCTAATAAAAGCTTTCAGACTTTTCATTTTACTCCCTCAGTCAAAAGGGATCCGATTCCACAACTTTTCCCGACCCGGTTATCTTTCTTCCTGAATGAAAACAGAACAGAACAGAGAGCTGGGAGTCGGGATTCACTGAGGGGGAGCGGCCGCAACTTCACTCGCCAATCACCACATCTCCGCTCCCTCATCGCCTTCCATCACCAAGCATTCTCACCGTCGCTGGTAGCCGTCCACCACCGTCTCACTACCGCCGGTGACCTGCAACAATTCCACCCTCCAAGTCCGAGCTTCAGCGAAGAGGAGAGAGCTAGCAGAGCTGTCGCGAGTTTGGAGCTAAGGAGAGCTGAGAGCCGAGATCCGAGAGAGCTGCGGCAGTGAGACTTTGCTTCTTCACCAACCAAATCACTCCATCCATTTCCTCTCCACTGTCAGCATCTCTGTTCACTATCGTCGGCAAAGATACTGCTCTTCCGCAACCACCCTCCCCTCATCGCCTTTCATTACTTCCGGCGAGTCTCATCCCTCACCTATCTCAATTCCGGCGGTGTTTTCAACAATCAGCCAGTCTATCTTTTGGACTGATTTCAGCCGTGCCTATTCTCAGTTACGCTTGTGGTTCAAATCCAGCCTCAGTTTCTTCCTTGATTTAGAGCTAATTGGTTATTTTAATTTGTGATTTTATGGCTGGGTGTTTGAATCAGAGTGTAATTATGTTTCTTGAAGCTATTCTCATGGCTAGGCAATTTTGTGCTTTTGAAGATGATTTGGAGATGACTTGAGCTCACATGTGCTTCAAAGGAATTCATTTATATAATGAGACTATGATTTTAGTTATGATTTATTCTATGGATTGAGTTTTTGTGATTTTGGGATTTGTAATGAGGATTTGTATTCATCAATATATATAAATAGGAAACATATATATATATATATATATATATATGTTTCCTATTATTCTATTAATTTCTATCTATTTAACATGGTATTATTGGGTAGTGTGATTGAATTGGAATCATAGTTGAACCTAAATGCATTGTTGATTCTATAATCACTCTCTATGGGGTTTTAATAATGTTTAAATAAATGGGTTCATGAGTTTAAACATTAAATTCAATGGTAATTGAAGTTTGGTATTTTCGGAAACTTAGAGAAACTCATTACACTAAGAGGGATTAATAGCATTTCAAGGGTAGGGGTTCCTCTCTTATGCTAGACTCATTGGTTAATGAGGTTTGGAATATTAGAAGCCTAGTGTATTAACTCTCCAAACATTTTAATTGAGTAAAGATAGCCATTGAAAACCATTTCCAAGAGCATCTTCATCACTTGCATTTCTAACCCATTTCCATTTCTCCTTATTTGAAAATCCCAAAAATATATATTTTAGTTGCATTCAATTTATAGTTTTAAAAATCAATCAATTTTTTATTATAATTACTTAGCTTACTAGGAATTAGTTTCACAATCGGTTTCTCAAAGTGAAACTGTTGGACTTTAGGTCCAAGTCCGCCCTTGATGGGCCGGACTATTTGATTAGGAAATAAGTAGCCTAATCAAATAAGAATAAAATTAGCATAAACTGCAGATTTAGGAATATTTCAGCAATAATTATAGATTTGTTAAAAGAGGAACAGATCACCATAATTAGGGAATTAATTAAGAGACAATTAATTGCTGTCTTGGAGGGAAAGAAGTAATGCACACGTTTCCTTATTAGTGGCCTCCATAAACCACTATAAATAGGATGTGCCTCCTCAATTGCAATTCACCCCCCATTGAGTTTTCTGGCAATTCCCTTCTCTCCTACCATCTTTCTGGTTCTGGTGATCTGCTGTGTAAATCACAATTAGGCTCTAGTAGTCTAATAATTGTGTGGGCACAAATATGGAGTATTGGAGCTTTGACCCGGATCCGAACATGGATTCATCCAGGTACGCCTAATCTCCTTTTTAGTTATATTTTTCTTACATTGGGATCAGAGCATGTTGATCCTGTGGCTGTGATTATTCTATGTGAATAATTTTATATTTCATCATGCTTATTTTTTCCGCTGCGCAAAATCATAATTCTGGGTATGATTTTTTTTTGAGTGCCAATATGAGATGATTTTTTCTTCTGTGCTATCATATGATGATATTCTTTATGCTATCTCGAGCATTTTTTTTCTCTCATATGATTTTATCATTTGTTGATGAATTTCATAAATGCAAAACGTTGTTACTATATGCTTCAAAGCTTTTGCATCTGAGTGTACGTATAGAATGAAATACCTGTGCCTTTATAGTTCCATAGATGAATCTGCATACTTACTTCTGTTTATATGCATATGCGACATGTGAAATGTGCGTGCTCCTCTATACATTTTTTTCATGGCATCGTTTTATTTTCCTTTCTCTACTTTGCTTCCTCTTCGTTCATATTAAAGGTGAGTTTTTTGGGACCTATGTGGAACCAAAAACAAGAGCCTTTAACCCTCAAAGGCTAGGAAAGCTTTTGAGATACACAGAGACACACATCCGATCGAATTACGTCGCGCCGACAACGTTGAGAAAAATTGGGTGTTTGAAACTCGGTGTTTTTGCCCAAAGTAAGGACATGAATGTGTAGATCTTAAAGAGACAATTCCAACAATGCTTAGAACGCGTCAAACAGAGTCCGGATGAGGGAGAAACAAAGGAAAGAAGTTCGCGGGTCGTTAGTCACCGCCGCAACTTCACTCATGATTTGATCAATGAAACAGAGGTTTTAAGATCAAATAAATGCCATGGATTTGTAGTTCGCTAAACTACGATTCCAACGACACCAAGAACGTGAAAAACGAAGCTAAAACAAGGGAGATATGGCCTCCCGAAGTTGGCGGGTCACGATAACCCGTCGAAGCTCCAATCGGGTCGGGTTGACCCGGCTGGAGGTTGAAGATGATGACGTGGCAGTCAATGCCACGTCATCGGTCAACCAATGCCACTTGGCGCCAATGAGCGGTCGTCACGTCAGCGCCAAACGCCACGTCAGCATCAGTCAATGAGGCCATGTCATCCATTGACAAGCCCCGTTGACCGAAACATGTCAGCACCATGTCATTGACACGTCATCGGTGACCGGTTAGGTTGACCAGTCAACGGTCATTCGTTGACTGTTGACAAAAAAAAATACAGAGGTGCGTGGGACCCACTGGGGTCTCCGTTTGACACGTGGCAAACATCGTCAGAGAGAGGATGAAGCGTGGAGTCTTAGGAGCCGGCGGACGGCAGCAAGGCGGCGCGTGTACGTCACGCGCCACCGCTGGAATTTTCCAACTTTTCAGGATTTTTCCATCCAGACACCTTCTAGGGGCACGTGAGAGTGCATGGGACCTTCGATTGAGATGCAGTTTGTTCCTAAAAATCCCTAAATTTGAGAGCTTCAATTTGATATATAATTTGCATATATTTGAAGCACGTTTGAATCTGTTTGGAGTCAGAAAGGTGCTTGTATGAACCTAGAGATTCCCAAAAATATTGAAATTGAGTCAATATTAATTCTATTTTTTTTAGGACAGGTAGGCTTACTTATTAAGAGTCTTTTAGCTATAACATAAGGTTAATGCTGAAAGCTTCTTTAAAAGTGAGGGGTTATTCAAATGAGTTTTTGAATATAAAATCCTATCCAACCTTGATTTAAACTTTTAGAGATAAAACCTGAAAAATAGCATCAACTTGAAATTATTCAATAATTATTGAATAATAATAAGTCTTCCCATGCTTCTAACCACATTGATTCAATTGGGATTGAAGCAATGACTTCCAAGAGTTAACCTTTTATCACATATGTTGTGACAAAGGACAAGACAGATAGAGATGTTAGAATCATCTCATCAAGTGGGAGGTATGCTGCAAATACATCCACATGAGTGGATGTAAACATGGCAAAGAGGAGATGGATATTGTAGCTAGAAGCTACATGAGTTAATATGGTTAGAAGGGCCTATGAGAAGGAGAATCTGTTAAGAGATAACAATATGAGGCTTAAATTTTTGAATCTTCTTGTTTTTCCATTGAATTTAAGATTAAATTCTCTGTTTGCACTACTACAGAAGATACTTATAAAGTCCCTAAAGGACGTCCCTTTTTGAAAAAGGGACGCCCAAAATATGGTCAGGTTCAAATTTTATCTTTTGGCGCGTCTGATTACCATTAAACGTAATAAAAAAATAAAAAAAAATAAAAAGAAATCCTTTAGACGTCCCCAGCTCAGATGGGGACGTCTAAAGGTACCCTTAGACGTCCCCAGCTGGGCTGGGGACGTCTAAACACAACCTTTAGACGTCCCCAGCTGGGCTGGGGACGTCTAAACACAACCTTTAGACGTCCCCAGACCAGCTGGGGACGTCTAAACACTACCTTTAGACGTCCCCAGCTGGGCTGGGGACGTCTAAAGGTATGTATAGATGTCCCCAGCCCAGCTGGGGACGTTGTAGACCATCACATGCGCCTGGTATGAAGTGACCGGTGCATGTGATTATGTCAGAAAGCTCTTCTTCCTCCCATCTATCTCTCCTCCTCCCAACTTTACTCATTCACTCCCATCTCCGTTAGACTCCGCGCGTCTCCATTGCTGCAGTTTTTTCATTGTTTCTCCTTTCCCATTCCACTCCCCTGCTGCATCTCCTCCCAAATTCATCACTCCATCCCCATTGATCGGTCTCCTCTCCCTTTCTTGGTTTTTTAATTTCTTTCTCCAAAGCTTCCTCAGTTCCGTCACCAGGCCATCTTCTTTGCTCCCCTGCTGCAGTTTTTGAGATTCTTGGTTTGCAGATTCTCCACCACCGTCGGCCTCCTCCAAAGCTGTGAGAAATTTTCAGGTTAGCATGCATTTTCGTTTTGAATAAGATGACAGGGCGTTTTATTATTAGTTTTGTATGAATTGAATAAGTGTTTAATTTTTTATATTTTTAGTATTAGTTAGAGGTTTATTTTATTATTCTGTTTATGCATTTTGATTAGGTATTAGTTTTGGCACATGATAAATGCTTTTAATTAGTAGGGAAAGGAAAAGAAATGCAGGGCGTTTTATTATTCTGTTTATTATTAGTTTTGTATGATGAATTGAATAAGTGTTTAATTTTTTATATTTTTAGTATAGTATATTTTTAGTATTAGTTAGAGGTTTATTTTATTACTCTGTTTATGCATTTTGATTAGGTTGATGATGGTAACTATTAGTTTTGGCACATGATAATGCTTTTAATTAGTAGGGAAAGGAAAAGAAATGAGAAAAGAATAAAAATAAAGTAAAAAATTAAAAAAAAAATTATCTTGTAGACACACAATATTTTTTTTTTTCCATAAGACACACGCATTAATATATATATTTAGTGCTAGAATTAGGCAATCTTATTGTAACTTAGTGTACGTAGACATTAATATAAGAAATTCGCGTACTTGCATTTTTTTTTTTCAATTTTTCATTAAATTCGCGTACTTGATTTAATAATTTGGTTGCTAAAATATAAGTGTATTATGTTTGTGCTTGGTGCTAGAAGCTAAAGTTTTGTTTCATTTAAATTAAGCTGAGATGGTTTGTTATTTTGATTTTGGGATGTCTCAATTTTAAGGGGAAATGCTGCCAAAATTTTGAAAAACATGCTTGTAAAAGGCAATTCCCCGTGTTTTCAATTATTCTAAACTTGAGTGTAAATGGAAATGGCATAGGTGGTAATAAAATGGATCATAGTTGGATGAATGCTCTGAGAACAAGTGAAGAATATGAGAATGGGGTTGAAAACTTTATTGCATTTGCTAGGAGAAACGTTCCAGCAAAAAATGGGATGTATTTTTGTCCCTGTGTCAATTGTTTAAATGAGAGAAAACGGGATGTTGAAGTTATAAGGGATCACCTACTTTGTGATGGAATAAATCTTCGATACACAAGGTGGATATGGCATGGTGAGGAAGTAACTGATTGTCCGTCACACAAGAAGGAAGCTGTGGATGTCATAGATGAAGATACAATGGAGAGAATGATTCACGATGTTGAGGTAGAATCGTTTGCGCAGTCGCATGAATATGACAGCCTGCGGAGTGATGCAGAGACACCGTTGTACCCTGGGAGTAAGTACACACGGCTCACAGGAACATTACATTTGGTTAACTTAAAAGCAACTTGTGGGTGGACCGATAGTAGTTTCACATTGCTGCTTGAACTGTTGTGTGATATGTTTCCAGACGATAATGTACTTCCAAATCGTATGTATGAGGCCAAGAAAATCCTATCGACAATGGGTATGGAGTATAAAAAGATACACGCTTGCCCTAATGACTGTGTACTGTACAGAAAGGAGTATGAAGGCCTGAGTGAGTGCCCTAAGTGTCAAACCGCACGATACAAAGTGAAGAAAGATGGTGGTTGTGGCGATGGGAAGACTAAAAGGCAACCTGTAAAAGTTTTGTGGTATCTTCCAATAATACCGCGCTTTAAGCGTTTATTTGGCACTGCAAAAAAGGCGAAGAAGTTGAGATGGCATTCGGATGACAGAATATCCGACGGAAAATATCTTCGGCACCCGGCTGACTCTCCACAGTGGAAGAAAATAGATGAAATGTTCCCTGAATTTGGCGGCGAGCCGAGAAACCTTCGGCTTGGGCTCTGTACAGATGGCATCAATCCGTATGGAACTCTTAATAGCACACACAGTGCGTGGCCAGTACTCCTTGTAATATACAACTTGCCTCCCTGGCTTTGTATGAAACGCAAGTATGTGATGCTTTCTATGATGATTTCTGGACCAAAACAGCCAGGAAACGATATCGATGTCTACCTGGCGCCTTTGATTGAGGACTTGAAGAAGTTGTGGGAGGAAGGCGTAGATGTGTTTGATGCGTATAAGAATGAGTCATTCAAGCTACGTGCAATGCTGTTCACCACCATAAATGACTTCCCTGCCTACGAAAACCTCTCAGGGTACAGTGTGAAGGGGCATAAAGCATGTCCGATCTGTGAAGCAGACACTCACTTCCACCAACTGAAACATGGAAGAAAAACGGTCTACCTAGGTCACAGGAGGTTCCTTCCTAGATTCCACCCATATCGTAGGTTAAGAAAGCGTTTTAACGGCTTGCCGGAGCATGGAATGGCTCCAAAGGCATTAACCGGAGAGGAAGTTTACAGTCGGGTTGAACGTATCAATGTCTTACTCGGTAAGAATCATAAGACTTCGGGTGAGAAGAACATATGGAAGAAGAGATCAATTTTCTTTGATCTTCCATATTGGCGTAGTCTTGACGTGAGGCACAGTATTGATGTAATGCACGTGGAGAAAAACGTTTGTGATAGCCTTGTCAGTACACTTTTGCACATTCCAGGGAAGACCAAGGATGGGATTAATGCGAGACTAGACCTTGTTGATATGGGAATAAGAGAACGGTTACATCCACAGATACGAGATGATGGTAGGAGGGCATACATGGAGCCAGCAGCGCATACACTATCAAAAGCGGAGAAAAGAAGTTTGTGTGGGTGTTTGCATGAAATTAAGGTACCACAAGGATATTCTTCGAATGTGAGAAGGTGTGTGTCAATGGACGATTTGAAGTTAGTGGGAATGAAGTCCCATGATTATCATGTGTTGATGCAACAACTGTTACCAGTAGCTATTAGAGGGATTATGAAAGATGAAGTTCGAAACACTGTGACAAGATTGTGTGTTTTCTTTAATGCTATCTGTAACAAAGTCATTGACACTGAAAAGCTGGATGAACTGGAAGCTGAGGGTTATATCATATTGTCCCAATTAGAGATGCACTTTCCTCCTTCTTTTTTTGATATAATGGTCCATTTGATAGTTCATTTGGTAAGGGAGGTAAGGCTCTGCGGTCCAGTTTACCTGAGGTGGATGTACCCTTTCGAGCGATACATGAAGATCTTAAAAGGGTACTCTAAAAATCCCTATCGACCAGAAGCCTCAATAGTTGAAAGGTATGTTGTTGAAGAGGCTATGGACTTCTGCAGCGATTATCTATCAGGGAAGAAGGAACAATCTCGGCATGAAGAGGGGAGGAGCAAGGGAACACGAGGACTGAAAGTGAAGACTATGCCTCGTGGAGAGGTGTTGCAAGCACACCTTTATATCCTGAATAACATGACAGAAGTGCAACCGTACATAGAGGAACACAGAAACAGATTGAAGAAAGAGAATCCGAGGAAGAATGACATGCAGATTACTATTGAGCAAAACAAGACATTCATTCAGTGGTTTGAGGAAAAGGTTTTGCATGAGTCCGGTGTGTCTGGGACAATAGAGTGGCTAGCCTGGGGGCCTTCGTTTCAGATCATTACTTGGAGCGGTTATGATATAAACGGGTATTCTTTCTACACAAAAGACCAAGATGACAGGAGTACCATGCAAAATAGTGGGGTGATGGTAGAAGCTGAATCCATGCACTTTTCCAGTTCGAAAGACAAAAACCCCATATTAGCATCCATGGCCTATTATGGAGTGATAGAAGAAATATGGGAAATCACTTACAACAAGTTCAAAGTTGCTTTATTCAAATGTAAGTGGGTTAGCAATAATGCTGTGGTAATAGATCAACAATTTGGATTTGTCTCAGTTGATCTTGAAAGAGTAGGTTATAGGGATGAGCCCTTCATTCTAGCAAGCCAGGCGAAACAAGTGTTCTATGTCACAGATCCCGCAAATAAGAAAATGTCCATTGTACTTCAGAGTAAAAAACAGAAGCATGGTGATCCGACCTTCAACCTTGACGACACACCACCTTTCACAATTAATCCACCTACAACAATTGAAGAAAGAGAATTGGTAGATGATGAAGAATATGCTGTGAGAAATGATCATGGTGAAGGAATATGGGAAACAATCTAGAGTAAGAGCTTAACTTAGAAAATAGTAATGTGTGCTGTTTGTTTTATTACGTCTCAGTTTATTCATTTACTTACAATTTATTCACCTATCTGACAATGATTTTTGTGCTTACAGGAATATGGACGACTCTGGTGACTCTCCAAGTGATAGGGACAATGAAATGAATAGGCCTGAAGGTGATGCGACACGTGAACCGGTTGCGAGACGAAGGGTTAGAGGCAGTACAAAAATGCCTGCATTGGTAGCACGTCATAACCATCAACAGGAGAGGTTGCATATTGACTTTGATCAAGATATGAAACCAATTGGTCCGGAGGAAGACCATTTCATTAGCTACATAGGTTTTTTGGCTCGAAGCAAAGTTCGCATTACCTATGCTAATTGGAAGTTGGTTCCACCAAAAACCAAAGACTTGATTTGGCAACAACTTTTGGTATATAAGTTTCAATACATCTGCATTATATCTTTATTCCTATCGCTTCAAATATAATTAACGTATGTTTTTACCTTGCAGCAAACCTATGATGTCCCTGACACCGCGGAGATGTACAAGGAGTGGATGACGGAGGTTCGTCTACGATGGAAAGATTTCAAGAACAGGCTCACACGAGATTACATTCGAGGGGACTTGAGGGGTCAGGATCCATGTCATGAGTATCCATTTTTGTCTCCAGAGGACTGGAGGTTGTTTATGGCATCACGAGAAGATCCAAACTTTTTGGTAAGATTTCTGTAATCATAGTGTTTTATTTGAATATAGTTGACATTATTGATTCGGTGTTCGTTGTTTTCCTTTAAAAGGCATTAAGTGCAGCAAATGCAGAGAGGCAAGCAGCTAATAACTATCAACATTGCATGTCTCGTGGTGGTTATCGGAAGCTTCAGCGACAGATGATGGCAGAAGAGTTGGAGAAATTGAAGGAAGCAGCCACATCAGATCCTACCGTAGTGGTCCAGCCCCCGCCACCTCCACCACGTCACAAAAAATGGAAAGCAGGGAGGCTTAAGGGTGGGAAGTACATAAATCCGACTGTTGCTGAGGTTGCCGCAAGAATTGTAAGTAGTTAGAGCATAATTACAAACTTATTTAATAATATTGGGAGTGCTTACGATAACTTTTATGCTGCAGGATGAACTGGAAGATCATAGTAGCCAAGGTTCGTTCACTCCAAGTGGACGGATGGACATCTTGTCAACGGCGATTGGGAAGCCAGATCACCCTGGTCATGTTCGAGGGGAGGCAGTGGGAGTTCGTGTCACGAAGTATTTTGGCCCAGCCTCATATCCTTATTCGTCACAAGCTGAACCCAGTAGGGAGCTTGTGGCCAAGATTCGTCAGGAAGTCTCACAAGAGCTCGAGGCCAACCTTCGCGACAAGCTCCGACAAGAGCTGTTGCCAGAGCTACGTCTTGAGATGATGCCTGAGATACGAGCTGAAATGCAGAAGATGTTTGACTCGCAGATGGCAACTACCGAGCGTAAAACCCATTCATCCCCGGCCTTCCACAGCACCAAAGGAAGTTACAACCCGGCGGAGGAACCACTTGGCGACCCTTCTCCCCCTCCAGCGCAGGGAGAACCTGCCATCCTCTCTTTGGATGCCCCAGTGTTGCGTGTAGTTGCAGATGCTCTCGTTCACACACAAGCTACCACCCACCACCATCAGCAAATTCCACAGCATTTGCGTAGGGTGACTGTGACGTGTGTTCGAGAGGGGGAAGAAGGTACAGCCATCCCTATTCCTGATGACGAGGTTGCCACGATAGCTCAGGCGAGGGGGTCTTTCATCCTTTGGCCTGTACATCTTATTGGCTTGTTACCACAAACACCTCCAATGGTATGGAACTACCTCACTTTTACTTGAGATGTGTTGACATCCTACTAACAGTATGTGTTTTTATGTTCTAAAAGAACGAGCAGGAAGCAGAGAAATGGCCCTTCTTAGCACGATTGCAGCATATCTATAAAGGCATTCGCCAGATTGATTTGCATATGCCTCCAGGGATTGTGGGCCAGAATACAGAGTATCACTTCACAATTGATAAACAAGATCTTAAACAGTTCATGAAGTTCGAGGAGCTAGATATTGGATGGGGCAAATTTGCAATCCTGTAAGTTTTTTATTTCCCATTTTTTGATTCATTTAGTTAAGTTGATTTTAACTAGCTAATACATTCATCATTTTAATTCTATTATAGCTCCTTCCGTCGTATATGCATTGACTCTCAGAAAGTTGATTTATATGGATTCTTGTCTCCTGCACATACGACAAGGGTTGAGAATACATTGAAACGAAGGACGAACTATGTGGGCTTCTTATTGTCAGAGGATGAGTATACTTGTTATCTAGCACCGATTGTTCAAGGGTACTCATTTTAATTTTGTGTATTTGAGATTTTTAGTAAATAATTGCCTTGCCATCTAACTTCATTTTAATCTGTATATGTTGTGATAGTTATCACTGGAGTTTGTGTGTTGTCTGTCCTCGGTCGCACGTTGTTTACTGGTTTGATTCCTTAAATAGAAGACCAGACAAAGAAACTAAAAGCGTCTTCAACCAGTAAGTTATTTTTTTGTATTTCATTGCTTCTTGATTCTTGACTTAATGAATTATTCTAATTTATGTTGATTTTCATTTTCATGATAGCGCATGCACGACGTATCGAGCGCTTGGCGGGCCACGCGAACGTAGAGGTGGCAAAGATCCAAAATGGTTGTTTCCAAAGGTACGTAGTTTCAAATCAAGTTCTTTTGATTGACGGTCGTTTTAGATATGCCTTTATTGATTTTAACCATTTGCTTTTGATTTATAGTGCCCTCGACAACCTGGCAGCTGGGAATGTGGATATTATGTCTTGCTTTATATGTATAACATCATTCAGAGTGGCATTACGAAAGATTTTGAACAAGTAATCGCTTCTTCATTCTCTGAGGATAATATTCTTGGTGTTGTGATTCAATGGGAATTCATTCACTTCATTCATTATTTCATCTAAGCTTATTTTCTAATTTACAGATTTTTGACAATGAAGATGCCTACTCATATGAAGACTTAAATATGATCAGAGACTTTATGGCTGGACATCTTCTTCAACGTGTACCAGAAGAGTAAAGTCTTTAGTAGTTTGTGTAGGACATACTTTTGTGGTAGTACATATAATTAGCGTTATTGTTGTTGGATATGGATTGGATTTTAGTCTTGGTTATTGTACAAACTGGGGACTTGGATATAGATTGCTGTGTAGTTTGTCTGGTTTGAAAGTTTGTGTGGCATGTAGTAGTAGACTTGGATATAGATTGTTGTGTAGTTTGTGTGGTTTGAAAGTTTGTGTGGCATGTAGTAGCCTTGGGTTGATCACTGTGTTTGTTGTTGTTTTCATTCTGCTGAACTGCTGTTGTTGGAATTCTATTTCTGCAGTTTACATATTTTCCAGACAGTGCAATATGTATAAAAGGTCCATTTTAAAAAAAAAAAAAAACTTTCAACGTCCTTAATAAAAAAGGGACGTGGAAAGTGCTGCTGGCGACACTTTAGACGTCCCCAGGATCAACTGGGGACGTCTAAGGTGGACCTTAGACGTCCCCAATGCACTGGGGACGTCTAAGGTCCCACTTTAGACGTCCCCAGTAGACTGGGGACGTCTAAAGTCCCCTTTCTACGTCCCCAATTTTACAGACGTTAATGACGTTTTTTTCTATGACCCTCACATAGACGTCCCTCTGTTTTCAGACGTTGAAAGGCCAAAAAAAGGGACGTTAAAACCCTTTTTTCTAGTAGTGTTGTTTTTAGAATTGAATTCAGTATATTCTCTTCTTGTTTTCTTGAACATTCATGCTAGTTAGATGATATTGTGTTATTATCTTGTTAATATAACTGCTCTTTGATTGAGTGAGAGTTTTCTGGAATGCGTCTAGAAATCCAAAGGGAAAAGTGTTCAAATGAAGACTGTGGTTAAAAGGGTGATGAGCTAACTAGTATGATTGGGATGGGAGTCAACATAGTTGTCTCCTGAACATGAAACTAGTGAACTTATTATCTAATTATCCTTTGTCTTATTTGAACAAATAAGATTAGTATACCATAATCGTCTGAGTGACCAATTATAACCAAGTCTATTTGACTGAGCTTATGAAGACAAGCTCAATAGAGATATCTGTGGAGTGAAAAAACTCTCAAATCTCTTTCATTCAAGAAGAATGAGATGTCAGGGACATCCTACCAACTAGTCTTTAGCATTTAAAGGTTGAAGCAACCGAAGGATACAAAATGTTTATGCTATCAAGTATAGAAAGAACAACATTACTTAAACTTATGTTGGTATGAGCAATTTAACCTTATCCAAGCCGTGTGGATAGTGTTGGAAGATAGTGGAATAGATGAGTGGGCGCATACGAAAGTAAAGATTGCCTCTGATATGCATATTGTAACCTTCAGCAATGTGATTCACCACATTGAACTTGAATGTGAAAGACTAAAGGATTCAAGATCCACCAGTCAGACGAACTTAGCAAAAGAGTGGGATGATTCATCCTTCATGCCTAAGTGCAAGAAACCTATGAGATAAACTTGATCTAGAGGAGGTCAAATGGTTTCTACAAAGATGAAAAGCTACATTCATAATCCTTAAGGGTTGTAAAAGTAGCAATCCACATGAGTTATGGATATTTCATAGAAGCATATGACTTCATGTCAAATGCAAAGCAACAAAGAGATAGAATCAAGGGATTGGAACTTGCACGTTAACTTTGCACTGATAAACCACCCTGATTCACGCAATGCAATTGTAACTGACAGATTAAATCTTTGCTATCTCTTTAGTTAAGGATCGATGAGACTATGATTCTCAAATCCTTTGTTGGATTTTGATATTTCTTTTCTAGGGATAAAAGATTCCATTTCTTGTCACATGTACACCTTGATCAAAGGAAATGATCAAACTAGCAAAAGAGTATTTGCTAAACAACGTGTGCTAAAGGGTTAATATCCTTATGAATAAGTTGAAAACTTATTCTACCTGGCAAGAAAGATAAAGAAACATTTTTTTTGAGAATATCCATTGCAATTGACAAATTATGACGTTAGTGAACAAATGAACGTGAGGGCAAGACACAAAGCTTGGTGTTTCATTAACGTTGTGGACGTTTACTCGAAATACAGTAATGTTTACTTGATTTTTGGCAAGTGTAAAGCTGTTAGATAATAGCTGAACTAGTTAGGAATCAGTAAACTAAAAGAATAAGACCTTTCGAACTAACAAGGGTTTACGACACCCATGTGATTAGTTCAAACAGTTTTGTGTACAAGAAAGGCATTATTAGGCAACTATCAATACCTAGAACCCTTCAACATAATAGAGTTGTTGATATGGAGAGATAGACCTCTCCTTGTTTTGGTTATGAATATAATGGCATCAATGAGGCTATCAGCCATATGTTGGTAGGTGGACTCATAGCTATTATATTCACACTTAACCAAATGCCCTCTATGTCAGTCACGACCTTACCCTATAAATCGTGGATGTGCCTTAGACCAAGGCCAAGATCGTTAAGACCATAAGGGTCATCAACTTTATATTCATAATTCTTCCTATGAGTAAGGAAGATTGGGGTCAAGGTATACAAAGTATCTCTTTGTGAGATGACATGAGAATTTGACATGACACATCTTCATTAGTGAAAATGATGGCGGTTTAGTGATTGAGAGAAAATTATGGGACACAACGTTCATAAAACCCAGATTTCCTAGAAGGAAATAAGCATTAATCATAATAAATCTCTTTAAGAGGTTCACAAGTGACAAGGAATAATCAAGTGTTCCTAAGTTCACTGATCCGAGTGGGAGGATTGAGACCATTTTCATAATGAAAGAGGTAAGAGGTAAGTTACAAGAGAATTACCTCACTCATACATAAGAAGAGAATCCTATGAAATCCACCTCGGAGCAAATTGTCATCTAGCAAATGACTATAAGGGTTAGATTCTCTAATGGATTGAATGCTCTCTTCATCATTTAGAAGGTGATGATAACTACCTATAAGTGTCTGAAAGACACTAAAAGGACCTGCTAAGATGAATTGCAGAGTGTCATGCAGAAGGATTTGGATTCTTTTTAAGCCAAATACGTGTTTGGGTAATTTGTCACCTAGCCAAGAGGCTATTAGAAACAAGTAGATTCTCAAATCTATTGAGGGCATGTAGAACCTAAAACACTTAGTGGCTAAGGGGTAATACAATAGAAGGTTGTCCATTGTGCGTTTTTAACTCTGAACTTTGGCTATGACAACAAGCTTAGTCTTGAAATTGCATCAAGATGATGTAAAGACCACCTTCCAATTTGGGATTTTGGAAATTGGATGATGAGCTCTACATGAAGCAGCTTAAGGGCTTCGTAGAAACAATCACCCAAATAGTAGTATTTGAGGTTTTTCACAAGGTGAAAGCCTTACCAACTTTGAAATAATCGAAGAACACTACATAAGTCCCAAACGGTCTAGTGATGATTCTTTGTGAAGTCATCCTTTGTCAAATGACATATGAAACAAGTGTCAAGGGAGTCAAAGGAATAAAGGATCAGAGAATTCTTAAATTCTGAGTTGAGAAAGTCATGGGTTGAACAAATATCTTGAATAACAAGATAAACGGAGTTGCACAAGAAAGATACAGTCTTTTCCACCTAAGACATGTACAAGTGTACTCTTTAGATATCTTAAGATGTCAAACTACAAACCTATGGACACCCCTGAAGTCAAAGGCATAAACCTAAAGAAGATTACATGTCCTATGAGGAATCCAACATAAGAAAGGTGGATAGAGTCCCATGTGAGACTATAGTTGGTAATATGAATGTAAACATTGGTGTGCATAAGACCAAATGTTTTTTGGTCAGACTTGGAGGTTGTTTTTTGGTCCTGCTGTGAAATGGGTTATGAGAATAACCATGGATTAAGTTGTCAAGGCAACAACTTTCCTTTTTGAAAGGATACTCCAATACAAGACCTAGGCAAATGGTGATGGAGTAAGGAAATATACATAGTATTTTTTCCTGTTATCCATGGAAATAGAACACAGGGCGTGTTTTGCCATCATTCAAAGTGGCATATGGCTAAAGTAATTCCTATGAGAGATTGGGAATGAATGGTGGATAGAAGGATCCAAACGATAACATCTTATGATGAGGATCCTAAGTATCACAGCAAGGCGAAACATACTTTTTGATACATCTCTATGAGAGATATGCTTTCAAAGAGGGAAAACGATAGTTCAATGACCTTCTACTGACAGAATGTTGGTAGATCCCCTTATTGAGCCCATAGCTTGATTTTCATTGAGTTAGTGAAAATCTAAGGGCGCAAATAAAATGTAAGGTCGTGAACTTCATTTATATAAAGATAAAAGAAATGGTATGTATGTTATGAGTAAATACATATAAGGTATACAATTTTGTATGTCGTATAGGTCAAAAGAGGTTGGTTCACTGACACGAACAACCGTCTTCCTATGTTTTGCAGGGGCATGGGAAGGTAAGACGAGCAAATGATCACCACGAGATGGTTGAGAAGAATCTTTGCGTTTGAGTGGCCTCAGTTAGACTGAGATGAGATCCACATGTGTGCATATACATAGAAAATGGATCGAAGCATGAATATAGACATGTAGCCAAGCAAAGAACTCTTTTTCACAAACGAGATTGTAAAAGAGATATTGTGAAAAAGAAAGTTCTGGTTCGAATGTTGAGTACATTTTGGAACTAATGTCTGTACGGTGAAACAAAAGAAATCGACGTACACCTCAAACCATTCACCGTAGCATGCAATTCATGCTGCATGTGCTTAAGAGTTAAACTGTAACACAAGATGTAGGTGAAAGATCCCTAGTTTACTACAGTGTGAGTCCCAAGAAGGAAGAATACTTCCATGATACCCTTAAGACTTAGGCGACATCATGAAAGCTTGGTTTGGTGACAGCAACTTTAGCTGAAGCTCCATGATCACACTCGATTAGGTCAGACGAGTGAAAACTAGGAAAGCGACCAAGTCAAGATGGACAAATGTTTAGTCAAAAAGGAAGATTTACTCCTAGATACATAAGATGTACTAGTATCTGCGGTCGACCCCTTACTAGCTCTATGTGTAGCTAGTAAGTGCGGATACTATGTGCGTAGGAGACAATCTGAGTTAATCAACATATTAACTCGAGAGGGATAAGATATGCCATAAGTAATATGTGTGGGAGAATCTGGGGCATATAAGGCAATGAACATATAGCTTACGGTTATATATAAAGGGTGTCCTTGGATGCTGATCCAATATAAAGGATTTCTAGTATCACAAGCACCAAATCTTAAAGACGTTTTTGCCCACGTAGTCACGGTAGACGCCAAGTATGAAACAAGAAAGAGTAACGCACGCACGATGGGAGGCTCATCAAGTGTGAGTGGGAGATGTTAGACTTTGGGTCCAAGTCCGCCCTTGATGGGCCGGACTATTTGATTAGGAAATAAGTAGCCTAATCAAATAAGAATAAAATCAGCATAAAATGCAGATTTGGGAATATTTCAGCAATAATTATGGATTTGTTAAAAGAGGAACAAATCACCATAATTAGGGAATTAATTGAGAGACAATTAATTGTAGTCTTGGAGGACAAGAAGGAGTGCACACGTTTCCTAATTAGTGGCCTCCATAAACCACTATAAATAGGGTGTGCCTCCTCAATTGCTATTCACCCCGCCATTGAGTTTTCTGGCAATTCCCTTCTCTCCTACCATCTTTCTGGTTCTAGTGATCTGCTGTGCAAATCACAATTAGGCTCTAGTAGTCTAATAATTGTGTGGGCACAAGTATGGAGTATTGGAGCTTTGACCCGGATCCGAACACGGATTCGTCCAGGTACGCCTAATCTCCTTTCTAGTTATATTTTTCTTACAGAAACAACCCAAGTTGTGCATTATATTACACTAATTTGGTTTTATTTTTGATAACCTTAAGGCGACTTAAAGGGTGTTATTTCAAGGTTCTAGCTTAATATATTTTCCCTAGCTACATACCTAGATGAAAATAAAACGAACAAATAATAGAAATGAATAAACAGTACAAATGGGGTAAACTAGCTAACTGATGATGATATTTTACTACTTCCTCTACTTGTCCTAATATAATTCCAATTTTAATAGAAAAATTGAACTATAGATGTAGGTTTTGTATTAAGAATTATATATATATATATATATATTCTTAATCACACATATATTGGAACGTAACTTTGTTGATAGGCAAAGGAAATGAATGGGAAGTAACCATGTGAATATTGTCAAGGCATTTAATTTATAGAGAAATTTCTACATCAATTTGGACACAATTAAATTTTATTTACTTGGGAAAACCAGCATTACATTAGAAAACTAGGGGTAATATTATGAAGAAAAGTTTTCACTTTTCTATTGTTTTTGAGAATTTTCCCTCCTAATATTCTTTCTTCCTTAATTTTCTTCTGATACAAAGGGTTAATTTCAGTTGAGAAGGTGAGACCAATATATATTTGATTACTGCCTCTTATTACAAATTAATTCGTTATAATTCTGTTTTGATATGCATCATTTAATTTAATTTTCACCAACATTCCTTTTTTTGGGTTCTTCCAATGTATAACTAACACATACGAAAATGATTGAAAGTTTAATAAATATGGTTCACGCGGAATTGAAACTCCATTTAATTTCAAAGGTGTATATATGTGGACTTTAATTTATGTTAGAAGACATGTACCGATGACAATGATCAAAATGTAATATAATATTAGCTTTTTATATTACAAAAATAGAGATGTCGGCACTGCCACAAACAGTGCATCGAAAGTTCTCATCCCATCAAGGAATAAAAAACCGGACCGGTCAATGAACCGGTTGCGATACAGGTTCAAGGATTAATGGGTCAACCGGGGCCTAACCGGAGGTCAAACCGGTCATATTAAAATATTATAGTTTACTAAAAATAATGTAATTTAATTAACATGAATAAAAATATTCATACTTTAATTATAAAAGATAATATTTTTAAATATACCTCATATTTTACAAAGTATTTATGCCTATAAAATTTTTTTCAAACTTTATTTTACTTCATTCTCCTTTCTTTCTTATATTTCTCCCTTTTAATGAATTATTACTATTTCTTTTCTTTTTTTTCCTTTTTCTATTCTCCTTTCTTCTCTCTCCCACGTGAAGCTTCCTTCTCTCTTTCCAAAATAAATACGCTTCTAACTTTATTTTACTTCATTTTCCTTTCTTTCTTATATTTCTCCCTTTTAATGAATTATTACTATTTCTTTTATTTTCCTTTTTCTATTCTCCTTTCTTCTCTCTCCCACGTGAAGCTTCCTTCTCTCTTTCCAAAATCAATACGCATGTGACTTTGATAAGACAATTCTCTCTTTCATCTCTTTCTTGAACACATTTTACGGGGTTGGGAGGTTGAGGTGCTCAGATGTTTGAAAACTCCCAACTATCCATAATGAACACCAAACCAGACCGGTGAGCTTTACAGAACCAGTGGCATCGATTTTGAGCTTTATAGAGCAAACACTAACCGATGAACACCAAAACCAAATTGTTAAGGATAGAGGTTGTCTCTTTCTCACTGTTGAGAACGGCGACAAAGGAGGTATCGCCCACGACTTTCGACGGTAGAGGCTTGCGAATCGCTTACACTGTTCATCTTCTTCTCCACCTTTCTGGTTGTTTTTCTGGTGGCTTGTTTCGTTTTCCATTTTTTTTCATTTTTCCAACAAGATTTATAAATGATTTAAACTTCTCTTCTTATTCGGTCGTTTCGATCTATGGGCTTCTTGTTGAATGGAGAAAAAAGTGAAAAACCGTTCAAATCGTCGAACCCAGCGGTTTTCCCGGTTAAGGCCGGTTCATACCGGTTTAGTCCGGTTCATACCGGGTCACTCAACCTCCGGTTCTACCACCAAACCAGACCGGACAAGTTGCCGGTTCACCGGTTTTCCGGTTGAACCGGCCGGTCCAGTCCGGTTTTTTGTACCATGCATTCCATTGACTTTTACATGTATCTATGTTTCCTTGTCCTCCCGAATATAGCAATACAATTGTGGGGTACCCTAATATAATTTCAATATAATAAGTGTTTGGGTTTTTTCCTTATAAATTACGTGCAGACCGTGCGGGTTCCATCAACTAACCTTCTTCTTTCGCCTCTTACTCTATTGTATATATACATTACGGTATATGGATTATTTCAGCATTGTCACGTACACAATTTGGCCAGTCATAATTAAATTGACTTACGCGTTTTTCTGAACGTTTGAGAAGGTTTACAAAACACATATAAGATGAATTTAATATTGGAGGAAAAAATTATGAACCTGATTTCTGTAGAACGACATATACCCGGTGTCATCTTTAAGACCCTATCTCTAAATATATTTAATGAACACCGATTCGAACTCCAAATTCATTCGTATTACATAATAGAGATCGAGTCTAGAAAAAATAATGTAATATCTCGAGCCTTAATTCGATTTGGAACATGGTTGAAAAACATGATTGATTATTTAGTTAATTGCATAATAATTACTCCCTCTGGTCCTAATTATAAGACAAAGTTGATTGTTTTCGGAGAAATTAAGGAAGTTAATTAAATTACTTTAGAGTATTTATATTTATATTTTTTTCTCCAAACTAATTAGTTTGACTAATAAACTAATATATAATATAAGAATACATAACATATAATACGACTAAGTAACTTATTTAGCTTCCTTAATCTCTCCAAAAAAAGTTAACTTTGTCTTATAATTAGGACCGGAGGTAGTATATAATAATATCGTTTGATGGTATAAATGGTAATTGTTTTGTAAAAAAGAGAGAAAGAGAAAGAAAAAATGATTTGTTTCTTTGATTTTATGAATTGCTTTTAATTGCTTATTATCATCTTGAATCCAATTATTATCTATAGTTTCTATTCAAATGATGTTTTCAGTTATTCTGAGAATTCCTTTATTTGTGGGGTCCCTACAACTAAAAACATTATATACATACATACATACATACATGTATATATAACATAATAATATTTTCCAACAATTGCTATATTATTATATTTGTCGAGCTTAATGCTTCTCACTGTGTCTATCTCACTTTTATTACACAAATTGTACAGAAAAGATCACATGTAATAGTATTTGATTAAATTATTCTAGTTAATTAATTAAAAATCTAACCATAATGGTGCGTAAAGGTATATATTTTATTGATATGTAAAGGTATATATTTTAAATTACGAAGAAGCAGACAAAATACTGAACGTCCCTTTCCAGTCGGGAGCGGGGAAGACAGAGTTTTATTTATTCAACAAAAGTTTATAATATATAAATAAAAGACAAAGTACAATTATGAGATTGATTCACAAATTACAAGTACCCTATTTGGAAGAAAACAAATTAATGACATCACATGAATCAAACCTAGACGCAAACGAACAAATTAATAAATTGAAAAACATTACTCAAATCTCAGTAAACTGACATAATTAGATATGCATTACAACATATCGATTTGTGATAAATTGAGACTATATATCAACCAACTCCGATATCAAATGGAAACTCCCTCACTTTCATCATCTGCATGGAAATGATCAATAAGGAATTGATTAGCTTCTAAAATGCATACAAAGACAAAGAATATAACGATCCTACACTGATTGATATAAACAAAGTTCTCAACTAACTCATATTTAAGAGCAGAGGGAGTGTGTGTGTATCATATCATATACTACAAAAAATAGTTAATTAATGATGGAGTTTAGCACAAAATTCTGTCACTAATTAATTAGTAAAAGTATATTTGATAATGGAATCGTACAATTTTGTCGCTAAATTCCATTGTTAACCCACTGTATTTTTTAGAGATACGCACACACTTAAAGAACCTCATCAGAAAAATAACATTGAACTCATATTTTCCTAATGAAAAAGGGTATAGGTATCGGTCATATATTGAACCTGAAGAAGTGTTTGAGGCCTGAGTCTGAGGAGGTGGCTTAGCTTTTGCTTTGGAAAAAGTCCTCTGCGTATCTGGCATTTGAGTGCCATCATTAGGGTTAGGGGACACCTGTTGAGTAGGAGGTGGACCAAAAATATCCTGGGTCTTGATGCTTCTGGAACTCATAGTGATGGGGCTTAATTGGCTTTATAAGAGAAGGGATCAATAAAGAAAGTTTCTTGTTGAAGAATATTTGAGAAGAGATCTTAGATGAAGGGTTGGTTTGAAGCTGGTTGATGAAGCTCATAGAGGTATATATTTATAAAGAGAGGGTACTAAGAAGTTGGACATTTCAGAAGGAAATAAGAAGAAATTTACACAGAAATTTTGGGGAAAATTCTGAAGCAGCTGGGGTGTTGAGGATGATAATAAAGAAAATATATTTAATAATCTTATTTCTAAAATTTTGTAATGTGATTTATAATTAAGAACACTACAACCCTACAATTTTTTTTATAATATATATAATTAGAGACGGAGATAGTATATGTCGTAATTGAGGGGATTAATACGTGGAACTTGAATGAATTTTAAGCTAGGAAATTTACATGGAAATGGTATAGAACTTTTACGCATATTAGCTTCCCTCAACACTAATGTGAATGAAAAAAACTTGGAAAATGCAGTGAGTTTCATTTAATTAATGCAGAGAGAGAGAGAGAGAGAGAGAGAGAGAGAGAGAGAGAGAGAGAGAGAGAGAGAGAGAAGCCATATGCCCATATCGTCTGAAAGTAAATGAAAATATGAAATGAGGCCACATATGCACTTAGGATGGTGTTGTTAACCAAAAAAAGGACCAAAAGAATTACTACTATTTGGAGAGGGTTCTTAATAACGCAACTGGTAGCTAAGTAGTGTGTAGGTTTGAAGTCGAAGTGGTCATACACGGTGAAGAGGAATCAAGACCCATATTAATTCAGACGATTCACACTTTAAGCTTAATTGTTGAAATTTTAATTTAGTGATAAATTGAGAAGAAGAATAGTGGAAGTTGTTGGGAATTTAGTGATGCATGTGAGGAAAATAATGTTGGAATTTGATTATATTCTCTCTTTTTCTGTTCTCAGAACAGTTTTATAAAGCTGTTTTTAAAAAAAAGTTTTAAAAACAAAAAACAAATAATATATTTAGATAGTTTGTTTTAAAAAATCTGTTTTTAAAGTGACGTCACGGCGATCGTTGCCAGTAGTAACGTGGCAGTAGTTGCTACCGATAATATGATGTCAATAGTGATTAAGTGCTGATCTCAAAAGATAAAAAATAGAAAAAAAAAAACAACAAAAAACTTTTTTTATTTTTTAGTTTTTAAAAACAACTTATTAAAAACGGTTTCCAAACAAGTTTTCTTTTTAAAGTAAAAAAACTATTTTTAGAAACAAAATCAAAGAAACCCTCAATTAAAATGACTTAAATACCTCTGAGCCAATCCTACCACTATCGCCTGTGGCACCAAATAAATGAAACTGAATGTAACGACTTGACCGCCGGTACGCCATCGGCGATATATATATATATATATATATATATCATCACGACACGGCTTGAACAATGTCGTTTGAACCCCAAACAATACGTATTCCTTAAAAATTAAACAGAACTTTCTAATTAAATTACTAATTAATATATCAATTTCCACAATCTCTTGCTTGCTTCCAAGTTAAGCCATGTTAACCTGTATACACACACACATTCATTTCACTTCAAGCTTCGTTCAATCACAGCAAATTAAACCCTATATATCTATATACTCCTTTGACCCTGTTTATAGGACACTTTCAATATTTTTTACATAGACTAAGAAAAACCTTAAATCTTATTAACTTTATTCTAAAATTCAATAAATTTCCAACTCCACCCCTATTTAATGTATAAAATACTAAATGAAAACAAAGTCAACAAAATAGTAAATGAAAGATTAAATTATATATTCACTTTAGAATTTTAATAAATTGTCTTATAAATAGAATCAAAACAATTTTCTCTCTCTGCCTTATATATAAGACGAGAAGACTATCTCTCTTATCGATCAATAATATTTTTGCTTAATTAACTATGAGCTCTTCAAGCATCAACATCTAGAGTATTATTTACCCTACCATTGGTGGTTCAAACACTAAACCTGGCACTCGCATCCCAAGCACCAAGGAACTCTTTTCCTTATTTGTTCGTGTAATTTTATGTCTACTGTTTGATTTGATTAAATAATGGGGTTAATAATATTCATTGAAAAAGCTGCTTCATTAATTCGTAAATCTGTGTCCTTGTATTTTCTGTAATCATTGGAATAAAATACTCAGATCAGATAATTCAGCCCGTACGTGTTCATCAGATTTGGCCTTTATATCTCTGTTTTCAACTCTCATGATGATAGGAACACAACATAAACTAAGTCCATTTAATATTATTAATTTGAAGACCTCTCACACAAAACATGATTCCCCCACTTATTATTTTTAACTGCTATGTACTAAATAAATAAATCGCACGTCACAACTAATTAAAATCTTTCGGGTGGCCTCTCAATTAAAAATCTCATCACATTAATTAAGCTTTGAGGCTAGATCAGCTGGTAAAATGGGAGGTCGAGGGATCAATCCTAACTATGATTGATCTCAGATAATTAGAGGCTACCATTCTAATTCAAAAATAAGTGTATAATAAATTAAAAAAATTAATCTTTTGATCCCTATAATTTTTTTAATTGTAACTCAATCCTTGATCTTTAAGTTGATGTAACTCGGTCCCTATAATTTTAACTTTTAACCATTTTATAATTTAGTGCCTATGTTTTAAAAATATGAAATTACATCTTTAATAAAGGTAGACACTATACCATAGACCTATACAATATCAAGTCAATTATTAAACTTTTGGGTCCTCTCTCTACTCCTGCGTGTGGGTTCCACCAACCTTTCTTCTCATTGTCTCTTGCTCCCGCTTTTTCTTTTTCCTTTTTCCTTTTTCCTTTTTTTGGGCGCCAACGCCCTCCAAGGTTTCTAAATTCAAAGTCTTTTGTATCTAATAGAATTTCCAGTTTAAAGAAAGATTGAGGTGAGTATATATAGAGTCAAATTTCCTATTTTCATGGCATATATGTAATTAAGGTCAACTATTAAAACGTATTTGAGAAGTAATTAGATAAAGTCATGATTAACTTTTGGTACTAAATCAAGTTTTAATAATTTACTATGAGATGAAATATCCTATAAATGACGTATATATAATTATATATCACATTTATATATTTTTTTTTAATGTTGGAAACATCCAATTCATGTAAGTTACGTTCTTGCAAAAGCCTTCTTGGCAAATGTAAGTGTAATAATAATTTAAATGTTATTATAAGTCTCAATCTTCTTTGATATAGATCGTAGCTTTTTGTTTTATCCCTTATGTACTTTCAAATAAATAGAATAATAATAAAATTATAATATTATCACTTCTATAAAATAAAACTTTTAATTAAATTCTCTCACTTGAAGAGAGGCTGGGAAAAAGAAAATTGATGCAGTTATATACATACGAGGCGTACATATCACAATTACGCTAATTCATTTTTCCCGTTTTAAAATTATGTCTCCCATATTGAGGATTGTTCCGTTTTTCATATTCCTTATGCTTTTCTAAATCACTACCTCTTGTCCTTAATAAAAGATCCAATTAACTTTTTTAGAAAGATTAAAGAAGATAAATAAGTTATTTAATCATAACATATGTTGTGTATTATTAAATTATATATCTATGTATAAGTTAGGAAAACTAATTTGGAGGAAAACAATAAATATAAATGCTTTAGTGAAACTTTTTTTTTAAATTCTCAAAAAAAAAATAAACTGGCTCATATATTTAGGATTGGAAGGAGTATTATTTAATTTCTTTCAGCAGAACAAACTCTGTCATGATGACTTCTTTTCAAAGAGAAGTAGTGGCTTTATAGAGTGCATATACGGTACAGACAAACTTTATGTTAAAAAGGTGAAATTGGTTCTACGTGCAGTACCGATCAAACTTTATGCGATTCGAATGATTCCACAATACTATTATTATGCATAAAAAAGAAAGTACAGCGACATGGATTTATCAAAAAGACAATTCTTTCAAATGATTGACTCCATTATTGGAAGCAGATTCCGACTTTTAAAGAAATACAACTCTTTTTGGTAATCTAACTTCTAGGCTCTAGCTTACATCTGGCCAAAAAAAAAAAAAGGTTCTAGCTTACAATCAAGTTTATTAAACCCAGACCGGGCACTGAACCAGTCGAGGTACTGGGTCAAGGACCAATAGGTCAGATCGGAGTCAAACTGGAACTAACCCGGAGGGCCAAACTGGTGAAATAATAAAGATTTCAACGTTATTAATATGAAATTTTGAAGAAAATAAAAAAAATCAAATTAAATTAGAAAGAATTAAAACAAACAGTGAACTGGTTTAGTGGTTCACCCAGACTGGTTATCTAGCCAGTTCGCTAGTGTCCAAGTTAAACTGGCCGGTTTAGTCTGGATTTAATAACCATAGTTACACTATATTATCCCTAGCTAGATGCAAATAAAAGGAACATTAAAGAAATGAATAAACAATATATAGGGGGTAAACTAGCTGATGATGATAATATACTACTTCCTCTTGTACTAATATAATAACAAATTTAGTGGAAAAATTGAACTATATAAAGTAGGTGGAGATTGTGTGTGTGTGTGTGTGTAATATTCTTGGTCACGCAGATAGGTTAATGCATTTGAACGTAACATGGTTGAGAGGCAAAGGAAATTAATGGGAAGTAACCATGTGAATATTGTCAAGGCATTTAATATATAGAGAAATTCTTAAATCAATTTCAACACAATTTAATTCATTTACTCGGGAAAACCAGCATTACATTAAAAAAAAAATAGAGGAAATACTATATATGAGGGAAAAGTTTCACTTTTTCATTGTTTTTGGGAGTTTTCCCTCCTAATATTGTTTCTTTCATATTGTTTTTTTCTAATCCAAACTAAGGGTTAATTTCAGTAGAGGTGAGACCTATATACATATATATATTTGACTATTGCCTCTTATTACAAGTTAATTGGTTATAATTCTTTTTTGATATGCATCATTTAATTTAATTCCACCAACATTCCTTTTTTTTTTTTTTTGTTCTTCCAATATATAACTAACTCATACGAAAATGCTTGAAAGTTTAATCAATCTGGGTCACGCGGAATTGAAACTCCATTTAATTTCAAAGGTGTATATATAGGGACTACTTTAATTTATGTTTGAATATCTATTCCGATTACAATGATCAAAATCTAATGTAATATTAGCCTTTTATATTAAAAAAGTAGAGATGTCGGCACTCCGTCAAACAGTTCATCGAAAGTTCAAGTTCAATTGACTTTTAATTACATGTATCTTTGTTTTCTTGTCCTCCCAGATATAGCAATACAATTGTGGGGTAGCCTAATATAATTTCAATATAATAAGTATTTGGGTTTTTTCTTATAAATTACGTACAGACCGTGTGGGTTCCATCAACTAACCTTCTTCTTTCGTCTCTTACTCTACAAGTTTCTAATTTCAAAGTCTAGTAAATTTGAACGAATTTTCACGTGTAACAGAATTCGCAGTTTAAATAGGATCTGACAATAATTCGACTTTCCAATTTTCATGGTATATTAATACGGTCAACTAAAACGTGTATGTTTGAGAAGTGATTAGGTAATATAAACTTATAGTTAAACTTAATTTATATTCTTAGAAAGTTTTGAACTCTTCAGTTCCTGTAAGTTCTTGAACATTATGCTTTCAATTGGCAATTGGAAGAGCGAAATAATATTTATTTAATAAATGTATTTATAATTAATAAGGTTCAACCTTCATGGATATAGATAATATCGTGTTATATACGTTGTTGGTGAAAAGACTGAAAAGGTGGCTTTAAAGTGCATATAACTAAAAGCGTGTTCGATTGGATCTTGTACAGTACAGAGAAACAAAAAATTAAAAGAAGGGCCCTTCAAATCAAATGAATATTGTCTCCATTATTGGGAAGCAAATACGGACAAGCAGCTAAGTCAAACCCTTTTATTCTAATCTAGCTTACAATATATTTCCTCTAGACATAGACGTAGTTAAACTCAAAAAGAACAAATTAAGATATAATGAACAAATATCAATGTTGGCAAACAAACTAATTAATGAGGATACATATATATAGGTAATCGCCCTATATATGAAGCCTGTTTTTTGTTTCCAGTCTTCCTTTATATGTCAAGCCCCGTCAATCTATTATCAATTCATTTCACCGGTACCATAAAAAAATACCCGATTTCCGACGAAAAATTTTCCAATGGAATTTTCAACAGAATTTTTTCTGTGATAAATTCTGACGGAAATTCTGTAGGGAAAAAATTAAAATGTATTAATTTTTTTAAAAAAATAATATTTATAAAATTAAAATATTAATTATTAAATAATTATATTTAACCTTAATTATTAAAATTATATTTTTATTTATTTATTTAAAATTTTCTAATAAAATAATATTATTTATTTTATTTAAAAATAATATATATGCTATTAATATTATATTTATAATTTTATATTAAAAATAATATTTATAATATTATATTATTATTTATTAAGTAATTTTAATTAAAAAATTTTTTTATTAAATATTTAGATATTTTTTACTTTTTTATTAAATTTTTCATTATTTTTAATAATATTATATTTAATCAATAATTAATTATATGTATATAATTAATTAATTATGTGTGTGTGTGTATGATAATATTATATTTATAATAATATGTAATAATATAACACAGGTTCATTTCGGCGCAATTAGCAAAGATTTGCGCATGAAGGCATCGGCAGCCTGAGGTCGCCGGTTCGAACAGGAGGAGAGACACTTTCAGGATGTATGAGATGCGGACACGTGGCAGCACAAGGAGAGGACACGTGGCAGTTAGAGGAGAGGGACACGTGGCATTTGGAAATTTTTTTTAAAAAAATTGTGACAGAAATTTCCATCATAATTTCGACGGAATTCCGTTCTGTCGGAAATTTCTGACGGAATTTCAAATTTGTTTGTAACACATCTATTAGCGACGGACAGGATTCCGTTGGAAATGTGGTCCGTCGGAAAAGCTAATTCCATGATAAATTCTGTCAAAAATTCAATATTTTTTGGTAGTGCATTATCTGTATCAAAATTAACAAAAAAATGAGTGAGCAACAGGACGTAGAAAATTCAAGCAAATTGGAAATTGATATATCTCATTTACTTCTTTATATGGATATTGTGATTTAAAATATATTTACGAAAAGGCACAATCCCTAAGAGAGGAATGTACTTCAGATGTATCAGATATTTAGAATAGAGGCATGCTCTTGATGAAAGATAAGAATAAAAAAGAGTAATTAATTATGAGAATATAAAGAAAGAAAAGGGGCATGCATATATGCTTGCATTAGCATCATCGATGTCTCCTGGAAGAGACAAGCTAGGTAGGTAGTATTATGGTCCATGTTCAATGTAGTCCAACGTTGAAAGAAGGAAATTCATGGAAACTAACCAAGTCGTTGTTAGGGTATTTACATATATATATATATATATATATGGACATGTTCATTTGTATCTCAATTGATTTCGATTACGTGTTTTGGAAGACACATATTAATTCATTTAATTTACTTGCCAAATTATATTAAAACCAGCGTTACCTTAGGGCACACGTAAAATAGAACTCAATATATAAGCTGGTCGCACGGTGTTGAAACTCTCTGTTTAGCTATAGATATTAGCTATACTTGAATAGCAATTGACAAGTCATTTTAGGAAGAAATCACTGCTTAAAAGAAACTTTTAAATTCTCTCAGTTGAAGAGAGGCTGGGGGAAAAAATTAATTTAGATATATATGTACTAGGCTTACATATCTGAATTACACAAATTCATTTTCTCGTTTTAAATTATATCTCGTATATTGAGGATCTAGCTGCAGTTTTTCAAATCCCTTATGCTTTTATAAATTATTATTTAATTTCTTCCAGAAGAACAAACTTTTCTGTCATGGTGACCTCTTTTTTTAAAAAAAAAAACAGAGAGAGAAGTGGTGGCTTAAAAGTACAAATACGATAAAGACACACTTTATGTTAAAATGGTGAAAATGTTTCTACGTACATTGCCGACCAAACTTTATGTGATTCGACGATTCCATAATATTATAAAGCACAAACAGGACATGATATACCAAAAGGACGGTTCTTTCAAATGATTGACTCCATTATTGGAAGCAGATTCCAACAATTTTTGACAAAATTCACATGCATGGTTACTTCCCATTAATTTCCTTCGCCTATCAACCATGTTATGTTCCAATATCTGCGTGATTAAGAATAAAGTAGGTTTTATATTAAGGATTATATATATATAATCCTTAATTAAAACCTACTTTATAGTTCAATTTTTCTATTAAAATTGGAATTATATTAGGACAAGTCGAGGAAGTAGTATTAAATTTATTTACTTGGGAAAACCGGAATTACATTAAAAAAACTAGGGTTAATACTATGAAGGAATATTTTCACCTTTTTATTATTTTGAGAGTTTTCCCTTCTAGTATTCTTTCTTCCCTAAATTTCTTTTGATACAAACTAAGGGTTAATTTCAGAAGAGAAGGTAAGGCGTGAGACCAATATATCTGATTACTGCCTCTTATTACAAGTTAATTCGTTATAATTATGTTTTGATATGCATCATTTAATTTAATTTCCACCAACATTCATCTTTTTGGGTTCTTCCAGTGTATAACTAACACATACGTAAATGCTTGAAAGTTTAATCAATATGGTTCACGCGGAATTGAAACTCCAGTTAATTTAAGGTGTATATATATGGACTTAATTTGGCCACTCATAATTAAATTGACTTACGCGTTTTCTAAACGTTTGAGAAGGGTTTAAAAAACAAATATAAGATGAATTTAATATTGGAGAAAAAAATTATGAACTTAATTTCTGAAGAACGACATATACCTGGTATCTTCTTTAAGACCCCATCTCTAAATATATTGAATGAACCCCGATTCCAGATCGAGTCTATAAAAAATAATGTCAATATGATTTTTTAGTTAATTGCATAATAATTATATAATAATATCGTTTGATGGTATAAATGGTAATTGTTTTGTAAAAAAAGAGAAAGAGAAAGAAAAAATGATTTGTTTCTTTGATTTTATGAATTGTTTTTAATTGGTTATTACCAGCTTGTTAATTAGTTAAATATCTGACCATAATGGTGTGTAAAGGTATATATTTTATTGATATGTAAAGGTATATATTTTAAATTACGAAGAAGACAAAATACTGAACGTCCCTTTCCGGTTGGGAGCGGGGAAGACAGTTTTATTTATTCAACAAAAGTTTATAATATATAAACAAAACGACAAAGTACAATTAGGAGATTGATTCACAAATTCCAAGTACGCTATTTGGAAGAAAACAAACTAATGACATCACATGAATCAAACCTAGACGCAAACGAACAAATTAATAAATTGAAAAACATTACACAAATCTCAGTAAACTGACATAATTAAATATGCATTACAAGTTACAACATATCGATTTGTGATAAATTGACACAATATATCAACTAACTCCGATATCAAATGGAAACTGCCTCACTTTCATCATCTGCATGGAAATGATCAATAAGAAATTGATTAGCTTCTAAAATACATACAAAGACAAAGAATATAACGATCCTATACTGATTGATATAAAAACAAACTTCTCAACTAACTCATATATTTAAGAGCTGAGGGAGTCTGTGTGTATATATATCATATCGTACACTAAAAAGATAGTTAATTAGTGGCGGAATTTAGCAATTAAATTTTGTCACTAATTAATTAGTGAAAGTATATTTGATGACAGAATCGTACAATTCCATCACTAAGCTCCGTTGTTAATCAACTGGTTTTTCAGATATGCATATACTTAAAGAACATCATCAGAAAAATAACATTGAACCCATATTTTCCTAATAAAACAGGGTATAGGTATCTGTTATATATTGAACCTGATAAGAGTATATATGGTCACTTGGAAGAGGTCTTCTTGGCGGTTGAAGTGGCAGTTCTTGCAGACGAAGAAGTATTTGCTCTGGAAAAAGTGGTCTGCGGCGTTGGGATTTGATGAGTGCCCTTGTTAGACTTAGAGTCAACCTTTTGAGTCTCATAACTAAAAATCTTCTGGGCCTTGATTTCGGAACTCTTCCGGGCCTTGATTTCGGAATTCATAGTGGTGGGGCTTAATAAGAGAAGGGATCAATAAAGAAAGGTTCTTGTTGAAGGATATTTGAGAAGAGATCTTAGATGATAGGGTTGGTTTGAAGCTTGTTGATGAAGCTCATAGAGGTATATATTTATAGAGAGAAAGGGTACTAAGAAGTTGGACATTTCAGAAGAAAATAAGAAGAAATTTACAGAGAAATTTTGGGGAAAATTCTGAAGCAGCTGGGTGTTGAGGATGATAATAAAGAAAATATTTTCAATTATTTTATTTCTAAAATTTTGTAATGCGATTTATAATTAAGAACGCTACAACCCTACAATATTTTTATAATATATATAATTAGAGACGGAGATAGTATACGTCGTAATTGGGATTAATAGGAACTTGCGTGAATGTTAAGCTAGGAAATTTACATGGAAATGGTATAGAACTTGTACGCATATATTAGCTTCCCTCAACATTAATGTGAATGTAAAAAATTAAACTTGGAAAATGCAGTGAGCGAGTTTCATTTAATTAATGCACAGAGAGAGGGGGGGGGGGCACATGCCCATATCGTCTGAACTCTGAAGCAAGTCCCTTGTGTTATTTTGTATTATGGAAATTCTTTTTAAAAAAAATGATTGGTGAAGTATAGATTATATATTTCACTTTTGGCCTGGCTTTAATTTTTTTTGGCCAAAAAGGTAGAAACAGCATAGTGAATCAATTTATCACCAAGAATGCCACTTTAATAAATGAGAAGAAGGTGAAAATGGCTATCTTCATATGTGCATTTTACATTACTTGTCATGATGGTCATAACTCTTAAGCATTTTATTTAAAATTGTACCATAGCCAAATTTTCAAAATTAATTTTTGAAAAAATTGTGAAAAAATCCCTTAATGTGTAGATATCTTCCTAAGTCCCATTTGGCAATTAAGTTGCCAATGAGGTCTTTTTCCACAATTATCCCTTCAATTTTTCCGTTATCATAATTTTTACAATTTTTTTCTCTTAAATAACTCAAAAGCCACTTATACAAAAGTCAAACCAAACATCTTTCATTTTTATATAAGTCACTTATCCAATCGTCAATCCAAACATTCATTATATTACCCAATCTTACTTTTTTCCAATTTTAAAATTCTATAACTCAAAGCCAATATAAATCATTTATCCAATCGTTAATCCAAACACACCTTATATATTTCACTTATATATTTCACTTTTGACGTGGCTTTAATTTTTCTTGGCCAAAAAGGCAGAAACTTTTTTCGTACGTAGTTTGAATAAAACACGCCACTATCATGGGACATTTCCCAAGAATTTGTTGGAAATTCTCATATCATTGACTCTCTTTATCGCTATACGGCTATATTTGTTGATTGTTGTCGACAGATATATATGTACATCTCCTTTTTCATACTTTTCAGGACTCAAAAAAAGTTTCTTTATCAACAATTTCGTGGTCGAATTTTCGCATTGATTGATTTTTTTTTTTTTTTTCACATTCAATAGTCAATATCTTCTAGTCGAAGTCCCTCATAAACCATCATTTTCTTTGTTGTCATCCCTCAACTACTTCGAAACCACAAGGTGCCGTTCTTCTTTTTCTTCTTTTTAGGTTTTGCTCTCTTGCAATTTTCACTCTTCTATCAAGACCTGATCGCATATTGATATCTCTTCTCTGTTTTTTTATTCTACTAAGGGTAATTTGGCCTTTTGGTTACAATTGGAAATCCCAGATTTCTCCTCCAATTTTGATATGAGATTTGATAAATTGACAGTATTATTTTATCTTTTCCCAATTTTATTTATATTTTTCTAGGATTATCCCAAATAAAAACCTAGGCTGAGTTGAGCTTTTTATTTAATTTTTTTAATCTTTCTAAATAACTCAACGGAATCTTATATTAAGAAAACAAGATATTATTCGAGAGGATCTTAGTTTTAAACCCTTTCTTCGTTTCCTTAGCCGTGCAAACCATCTTCGCAGGCAAAACCCAATTCCTTCGTCCCTCTCTGCTTTCTCGAAAGATTCTATCCCTCATTTCTTCGCTCCTCGTCTCCGCTTTCAGATAAACCATCTGCGTTTACGGTTCGTCTCTTAGCTTCTTACTCGATTATTCTTTCTTTGTTCTGTTTTTCGAATCTTGCTACGGGGTAATGCTCAATTGCGTAGGTTTTGGTTTCGTTTGGTTGTGATCACTTAGCTATTCCTTGTTATGTTGAATTCGAACTGGATTTTGTGTTTGAACTTCATAATTCTCCACGTCCTTGTCGTCCGTTAAATGGTGGTTTTCTAACCGCGCGATGCTTGCGTTTGGGATCCTAAATTGAATTGATCAACTCTTCTGCTTGTGAATGAAGTTGTTGATGTATAGAAAACCCCCTCCCTGTTGCACACATACAGAAAAATCCATTTCAGCAAATGAAGAATATAAATTTATCTTGAGAAAATATTGAAAGCATCAGAGCAGGAGTGTTACTCGTGAGAGTTAAAGGTGTGAAGAGAAGTATTGATCTTGCGTAGATCAAATAATTTCACAGTTTTATCACTAGATCCCGTAGCTACAACCCATTCATTAAAAGGATTAAAAGCTAAGCAGTTAACCTACAACACAATCCCAGATGATTAAAACCAGTATCAATATTACAAATCAAAATAATAAGACAGTTATATGGAACATATATTGATATTATATAGGTTGAAGAGAACAAAGTAGCCCAAAACCATGCACACAGTTGTGTTTTAGATGTACCTCACATTGATGAGCAAGTACAGATTGGACAGGCTTGTTAGCTGATTGCGAACGGAGATCCCATATATACTAGTGTCCGTCATCACCAACAGAACCAAATAAGTTTTCTTGCCCCATATGCCATGCCACACCTTCAACAACACCCTCATGAACCTATTTACATAAATCAAATGAAATTAATGTCAGATTAAGTGTGATACTGCTGCATAATGAACCAAGACAAGATAATGACAGGCTGTAAATAATGTCAGACAAATGAATCCAAAGTAGGAAGAAAAGAGTACCTTAAAAATCAGCATAGCCTGCAGGGTTTTGTTGTGAGGAGTTGCATTTATATCCCACAAGCATATGTGAGCATCATTAGAACCACTCAGTAAATGGTCGTGCCTGAACTTACTCCATGATGAACCAAATCCTTCTTCATTATGACCTCTCAACCTTAAATCAGGATTACATGCACCATCTGAAGGAGGTTGAGATGTTTGCTTGCTATAATCAAAGACATATACTTCACTGCAAACGGTCTTTGTTGCAATGATTAACGGGTTTTGAGGCATATAACGAGCCCTATTAACCTCTCCATCATGATTTATATACTGGATTATTTTCACCTGTAACAAATGAACATATCCTTAGAGAACCAAAAGCATCTAAATGCAAGAACTTGGACCATTACATTGCACAATCATGTAGAACTAAAATTTCAAATACCTTATTGGTATTAGCAAATCCAAAGCCGTCTGCATCAGGCATGTCAAACTCAGAATCCTCCAAAGGTAACAGGACTTGGGAAATCATCAAGTAATTGGGCTCATTCTCTGAAGTGTGAGTGCCCAGAATCATCTTCTGCACAGAGTGGTCCTTCCCCGGAGGCTCATGTCGATCAGGCAACCACTCTACAGTGAGGGAGGGCCATTCTAGGCCATGAGTTATTTCCAAATCGTACAAGAATGGAGTGTTTTTCTTCCATATTTTGTACTCCTCGTTTATATCTCTGAAATCCTCGTCTTTTTCCATTGTCTTTATTGTTTTATATCTTCTTCTCTGGCTTTCTTGATCTTTTTCCGTTGTGAATGAATGAATGGACCAATCGTGCGGAGTGGCTGAAGGTCTTGGAGTCTTTTATGGTATTAGAACCAGAAACAGAGAGGAAACAGAGGAATTATTGAAGAAGAGAGAACAGAGGAGAAACTGAAACTGAAACGCAATGAACAATCAAGATCTGAACACAATAGGCTTGTAAGGGCATTTATAATCTTAATCCCTTACTTACCACCGCCTTCTAATCATAACGTATTCCCCAACGGCTACTAACTAACAGCCTAATAACAAACTAACTGAATTATAACTAACATACTAGTAATTATATTTCCATAACAGAGTCCTTGGAGGGGTGGGTTGAGTTTTTCGCGCGCTTAGCGCAACGGCTAATTAAGGAGAGATAAGTGTAGTTTTGTTTGCCAAAACAGTGTGTGTGTGTGTGAAGCTTATATCATGAAAGGAAACGTGGGATTTAAACCAAGTTTGAAAAGTCAACACAGAAAGATATATAGATCCGAGTTGGAATTAGAAGGCAGGCTGAGTCTTTTGTTCAAATCCAAATGTATGTCACGGATCAATCCTCACGCGTTTGAATTATGAATGCCACTGCCTCATTCTTAACGTAAGACATGCTTATTTAATTTTGATTAGATTAAGAAAATTAATTAATATGATATATATTTTCTAAAATATTCCAATTATCTTTCTTGATTTCCTCCTCCCCCATCCTTCTTAATTATTGTTGAATGAACATCAATATAAGTAAATTAAGAAAAATCAATGGGATTGGGTCTAGTAAAAGAGGCTATTCTCTCATAATATGATAAACGAAGGTTCAAATTCCTGTTGCGAGATGTGTCCATATTTAGTAACTGACACTGCCTTGAATAAGTTTGTCTCCAATAGGAGGATACCTATACCTAGCAAAAAAATTTAAAAAAAGATTGACCAACATGAAAAGTATGTTTTATATTTAGAATTAATATCAATTCCTAAATATATATCTTATATTACGAACTGGAGGGAGTAATAAACTAATCTAATCATCTTCCTTAATTTCCTACCTCACTCTCCTATTAAATTATTGTTAAAGGAGTATCAATAGAAATAAATTAAATACAGATATTGTATCCATGATATCATATCGAGAAACAAAGAATACAGATGTTGTGCTTTGTTTGAAGTTTGAGGTAAAATGTACTATTCATCCCATGAATATCATAAATTGACGCTCCCTTTGGGTCGCAATATAGAGCACTTTTAGAAGAATATTCTGATCTAAAATATAAGTTATTTTAAAGATAATTAATACTCATTTTTCAGTTTTATCTTTATAATTAATGCTCATTTTCAATTTTGTCCACTTATTAAATTTTCAAACATATTTTTCAATAAGGTAAGAGTGGAAATTTTTTTTTTCAATTTATAACATATTTAATAAGTTAATTGTTACTTTTTATTTTTCGTGAATTATTTGAAGTACCTTATATTCTTAAATCTTAACTGGAGGAAGTACTATCATCAATATCAATATATATCTTTAATTGTGCTAGCTACTTCGTGATTGGTCCATGTCTATTTTCCACGTAATTAATAGGGTCATTACCAACAGATGTTAGGTGCAGTGGTAAGGCAATTAACACTCCCCTAGGCGGATGAGAGTTCAAACCTGGGAGAAGCACTTGTTGGGAGGGAGAACCCACCCTTGGTGCAAAGTACCTTATAGGGGTGTGCCTAAAAAATGTTTCCCGCTCCCAATTAGTCGGTTGCCCTGGGTTACCTGATCCAATGTTAGAAGGCCAGGGACTTAGGAAAAGGCGCCAGATATCGGGGGGAGTCCAGGTTTGGAGGCCAAAGGCCTATCTACCTGTGGTCACCAAAAAAAAAAAAGTGTCATTCTCATTGGTTGATTTAGTTCAATTTTTTGTTCTCCACAATAAATTATAAGCAATAAATGTATTTTTAGTTTAATATTTAAAATATTTCAAAATATAATATTCCTTTTTAGGTTTTTCATATTAGTGGTAAGAACAACTCCCGATGCATGGGGTGATCGTCTTATTTTACACTATATAAAATTGGAACACCAACATATCCTTCATGTTCATCTATTGAGAATTTATTTGGTAGCCCACCAGGCTACTAAGTTACTCCCTCTTATCATTGTTATAATAGCTTGAAATTTGAATTGTGTTGATATTTTTATAGCATCTTATTTAAAGTTGTCTGAATATTTAATATGATTTTATGATATTTTCCCCTAATTAATTCTACTATCTCTCCTATTGTTTTTCCCATACCACAACATTCTCTTACATATTTTCTCTCATTACGTTTCTATTTTTTTCTCTTATTTATTTCCTTATAAATAAAGACATGCTCAAAAAAATATTTCATTTCTTACATATTCATCACTTTTTGATTTTAACTATTTTTTAAAACAGCGTAATCACTGGGTTGTTATAAAAACGGCTGGAAAGGAGTACTAATATATGGATTCAAGTTTCCTTTACTCCTAAATGCTGACATATCCTATTAAGTATTAATATTATAACCATGTAAATATTATTTCACCAATAAAATGTGTGCACAGTCTGAGCAAAGTTCAAGTTGAATTTTTTTTTAAAAAAAGTGTACATAAATTTCGCCTCAAATGCAACGAAGCATCTTGCACGTCACAGTTCAGGAGAAAAGGAAAAAATGGTTAAAATTTTTTAATTAAATAGCTAGCAAAAAAAGTCAAAGGTGGAAGTTGCGTTTCATGTAAAACGAAATGAACTAACTAATGAGATCAAATTCGATGTTCATAATAGATGGAAGAGAATTTAATAATTAACTTTTTGTTTGGTTGAATGGATGGAAGGAGAGGGAAAATATTTTCATATGTAAATTTTTGCCCTTATTTTATATATATATTTTTCAACACTTGATTGCATGATTGACAAATATATTTATATATAACATTTAGTAAATTATATTATAAATTTAGAATTATCAAAATTGAATAAACATAATAAAAACATATAATTAATAGCTAATATATATCCAAATAATTACAATTATAATACATCTCCGGCCCTTAATATAAGACATATTTAAGTAGTTGATATTGGTCTTATATATAAGGCATAATTTTTATATTTGTCAACATTTTCTTAATTGACCCTTATTGATACTCCCTCAATAACTATCAAGGAGGAGAGGGAAGGAGAGAATTAAGGAAGTTGACTAGGGTGTTTTAGAAAATGCATATCATATTAATTAACTAAACTCACTTCCTTAATTTAATCAAATTTGGTAAATATATCTTATATTAAAGACATGAGGAGTAGCTATATAAATCTACAGGAACAAAACATACACTTATTGATTTAGCATATTGAACACAAGTTGAATTAATCAGCCAAAGAGGGAAGAATTGAAAAGCCACTCAGAACCCTCTAAAGATTCAGCCAAAAACAATGGCGTCAATGGTGCAACTTTCAATACTCATCCACAACGAAAATGAGGTATATACTATTGAGCATGGCAGCCAAAACGACACATGCATGATACAAAAGGATCTTGCTGATAGCTAGGAAAAATCACGTACGCCTCAATCAAGGCAATGTCATACGAGTGACCAGTGAGTCTAAACTCTAAACAATGAAATTATCAAACAGTGAAATGACACTAAGCATAGCAGGTTTAGTTGATTCTTGGGGCAGATTTGTGCTTCCATATTTGGAGTATGTTGTCGCCAGCCACGCTTGCAACAACCCGTTCTTCATTTGGGTTCCAAGAGAAGTCAGATATTTTGTTTGTGTGACCCTCATGAGTGAACAACAGTTCTGGAGGCCCTTTTTCAGCGTCCTCTGCTGTTTGCTCGTCACCAACCCTATAATATTATGCATACACTTCATTAGTAGCTTTGTCTGTGACTTATGAATCAACACTAGGTACTGTTCTTTGGAGCTATTTCAGAACTAATAGTGGCAAAGTGCAGTAAAGTACTGAGAAGGGATTAAGGGATACCTGCTACGATCCCACACCATGAGTCTCCTACCATGACAAGCAGAAGCCAAAATATTCTCATTTTCTGGATTCCACCCAACCTGGACAACGTCCTCCCTGCATGTAATAAATCCATTTCAACATTAATTATTAATTCACGAATATAAATACATTTGGAGTAAATATTGAAAGGATTAGAGGAGTTTTACTTGTGACGATCAAAGGTGTCAAGAGCAGTATCGAACATGCGTAGATCAAACACTTTCACTGTATTATCTCTGGATCCGGTAGCTACGAACCTTTCATTCAAAGGATTAAAAGCTAAGCAGTTAACCTACAAAACAATCCCAGATTATTAAAACCTGTATCAAAATTTGCCAAACATGTTAAAATTAAAAGAATTAAAAAGCTGCAAAAGCACGTTGAAGATTAACACTACAAGACAGGTAGAAATTTGAGAGAGAAGGGAAAAAATCTTATCCAAAAGCCATGAAAGTGAAATAGCACTCACCAATTTACTGCTCAAATTAAGGCCACTGTTAATTTAAGCAGTAATCAAAACTCATGCATTTTGCTCACTGGCTTGGCCATCACAAGAAACAAGCTTTCCAACTTTTGAGACAATGACACAAGCATCTCTACTGGTTAACTCATTTCAATATATGGGCACACAGAGGACTCATGCCTCATACAAATGATAAAGAAAATGAAGCCAAATAGCTTTTTTCGCACCTCAAACCCAAAGGGCTCTCATGTGAAGAAGCAGCATAGAAATTATAATGAAGCTATTTAAGGTCTTTTACTTAATAGCTTAAACTTTTTTGTTGAATAGGTCTTTTGATAAATTTGAACATTATAACAAGGGCAAAGTGCTTCAGCTGCCATAAACACTTTGAACAATGAACCGTGTTCCAAAAAAAGAACCAGTGTCAATATTACAATTCAAAATAATACGACAGTTATATAGATTCACATTTGATAAGTAGCAATAATATGGAAGATATATTGATATTATATAGGTTGAAGAGGACACAATAGCTCAAAACGAAGCCTCTGTACACAGAGTTGTGTTTTAGATGTACCTCTCTTTGATGAGCAAGTACAGATTGGGCAGGCTTGTCAGCTGTTTCCGAACGGAGATCCCATATATGCAAGTATCGGTCATCACCAACAGAACCAAATGAGTTTTCATCCCTCAAATGCCATGCCACATCTTCAACACGTTCATGAGCCTATTTAGATAAATGAAATGAGACTAGTGTCAGATTAGGTGTGATACTGTCCAGCATCATGAAAATAATAACAGATTTTTTGTTCTTTGAAGGCTTAAATGTATGGGCAAAGAAAATAGACCCAACATGATGCAATATGCCAAACATACCCCTGTTGCATAATGAACTAAGATAATGACAAGCTGTAAATAATGTCAACCATGCACATCAAAATTACAGCAATTTTCCACCAATGCTAACCCTACAAATAACAGGTAGACTATATTTTTGTTACAATGTGATTTAAGATTTAAAATCATCCTTCCAATTTGCAATATGTGAAGTGATTTGATAAATCTGTCATGTACCACCACATCATCAGCATAAAAGTAGCCCATATGCCTTTTTAGCCACTTCAACTTGAAATGATTCAAACTAAACATTTCTCTATTAGGTTACCTGAATCCGCAGTAAACATAGAAGCAATCATGCCAGGTTCAACAACATCAAACAAATGAATCCAAAGTGGGAACGAAAATACCTTAAAGATCTGCATAGCCTGCAGGGTTTTGTTCTCAGGAGTTGCATTTATATCCCACAAGCATATCTGAGCATCATTAGAACCACTCAGCAAATGGCCCTGCTTCAACTTACTCCATGATAAACCAAATCCTTCTTCATTATGACCTCTCAACCTTAAATCAGGATTAAATGCACCATCTGGAGGAGGTTCAGATGGATGCTTGCCACGATCAAAGACATACTTCAGCACTAATGGTTTTTGTCGCAATGATAAATGGGTTTTGAGGCATATAACGAGCCTTATTAACGTCTCCATCATGATTTATTTTCTGAATTATTTGTACCTGTAACAAATGAACAAAACATCAGAGAACAAAACGCATCTATGCACAAGAACTTGGACAATTACATAATCATCAAAAAGCAAAGGAGAAGATAGATAAATTAAATTATGGTTGATGCGAGGCTTAAGTAAACTATCCACTGACAGGTTAATCATTCACCTTTTGCTCATTTGACTGCTGAAATCAGGAGGCCAAGAATAGTTTATAGGCGAGTCAATACTTACACATTTAAATACAGTAAGGAGTAAGGAACACCTTTTTTTCAGTCTTCAAGTGTGAGTAAGTTTGATAAAAAACTTGTAGCTTAGATTCAAAAATGAACAAGACTCAATTATATACATCTCTTTCACAAGAGCCAGACCCTGAAATCAATTATCAAGCATTGCCCAAAATTTCTGAGCATCCACAGGTTTAGTGTTAAGCACAACCAAATAGAAGTAAAATTTCAAATACCTTGCAATCATTAATGCCGGATTCTTGAGGCATGTCATGAACCTCCGCATGCTTCAAAGGTAGCTGGACTTGGGCAATCATCAAGTAATTGGGCTCATTATTCAGTAAGGGGCTAGTGCCCAGAATCATGTTCTGGAGGGAGTAGTCCTCCCCCGTGGGCTCATCTCGATCAGGCAGCCACTCTACAGTGAGGGAAGGACATTTTAGGTCATGGATTATTACGAAATCGTACAAGAACGGAGTGTTTTCCTTCCATGTTTGATGCTCCTCCTTCAGCTGTATCTCGATCTCGTCAATCCCTTTCTTTCTCTGCGTTTCATCGTCGCTTTCCATTGGAGAGGAAATTCCTGGCTGAATATAAAAGAAAATGCGAAATTAGTTTAGAAACCCACGTACGGAAATTCTTCAAATTCGATGCATTATAGACACTATTCAACAATATTAATGACAGACAAACCAAACCAAGACTGCTTTGTTTTCTTCCCTAAACTTTAGGGAAGAAAACGAAGCAGTCTTGTTTGCTTTCACTCGAATGCCCTAACTTGAGGAGGATTTTTCCCGCCAAAAGCTGGATGAACAAGAGAGAGAAAACCAGATCGAATGTGAATGAATGGACGGACCAAAATGCACAATCGTGTGGAGTACCTGAAGGTCCTTGAGAGAGACAGACAGAGGGAAACAGAGGAATTATTGAAGAAGAGAGAACAGAGGAGAAACTGAAACTGAAATGAAATGAACAATCAAGATCTGAAGACAATAGGCTAGTAAGGGTATTTATAATCTTAATCCCTTACTTTCCACCGCCTTCTAATCATAACGTATTCCCCAACGGCTAGTAACTAACAGCCTAATAAAAAACTACCAGAATTATAACCATCATAATTATATTTCCATAACAGAATCTTGAGGAAAGCAGATACACTCTGAAGCATTTGCATGGAAAGTTTCTAGAACATTCTGAAGCAAAGTAGGATTGCGGGTGGTACAAGTCATTAGCCTTGATTTTTTAGCACGCTTAGTGGCTCATTAAGGAGAGGTAAGGGTAGTTATGTTTGTCACAACACCCCCTCCCCCCCAAAAAAAAACAAACAAAAAAAAGACTGGCTTAAGCGCAAGGGTTTAGATGGGCAATGATAACTAGAAATAACTTTTTTTTCAATTTGACTTTTATAGGTTTAAGATGAGATAAAAGTCATATTTGAATGATTATTTTGAATATGTCCAGCTCATTCGTTCTCTCCTGTGAACACAAATTTGATCTAATCATTAGTTTATTTCGTTTTAGATGAAATTTAACTCCAATCTTTGATTCTTAGTCTTAGCCATTTAATTCAAGATTTTTAACGATTTTTTTCCCTTTTGGTGCTGAATTATGTTGTGCAAGGTGGTTTGTTGCATTCAAACTTACTCATGTACAAGTAATTTAGTAGGCTACCGATCATGAACAAATCCTTAACAAGTGAACCTGAAAAATGGCCAAAAAAACCTACTCTTCAAAAAAAAAAAAACGGTGATTCAATTTTATTTCAAATAAAATACAAATGATGTTAATCGAAAATTCTGGCGTTGACTAGCTAGGCATCACATAAATACATTATATTCAGTTTGATAAATAAATCAATGCATATATACTTTTGCTTCTAATTTATTGTTCTGTAAATTATACATTTTTATTTTAAAAAAAAAGGAAGCAGGAAACATAGGAATAATGCCTCTGAAAAGTGATACTGTAATTTAATCCAGCTAGGCTCTTTGTAGGTTCTCAATCTGTTTGTTTGTGAGTGGCCTTTTTGGTTTCCGTTTAGTTTTTCCCTTGTGTTATGTTTGTTTTTGCTTGTTTTATTTTTGTGGTTACTTTGGGCCTCTGGTTATTCATTTGCTACAATCATGTAATAAAGAGGCCCTTTTTTTGTTTGGTACTCGGTACTACTAAATATAAGACAGAGTTAATTTTTTTAAAGAGATTAAGGAAAATAAATAAGTTATTTAATCATATCATATGCTATGTATCATTAGATTATATATTAGTTTATATGTTAGGCAAAATAGTTTGAAGAAAAAACGATAAATATAAATATTTTAAAGTAATTTAATTAACTTCCTTAATATCTCAAAAAAAAGTCAATTTTGTTTTATATTTAAGAATGAGGGAGTATCATTTTACTCGTTGTTTAATAAAATTGTCCTTTGTAACAAAAAAAAAAACATGAATATGATATAGGGTTAAAGGACAATTTTGCCCCAGAAGTTTTCACTAAGGGGCAATTTTGGCCTAGAAGTTTCTAAAATTGAGCAATTTTTCCCTGACCATTATCTCATTTAATTTTGATCATTAGTTGACCAAATATGCTGAGCTGATAGTTCACATGTCATCCACGTCATTTTTGTTAAGGTACAAATTTGCATCAGAAGTCCATATGTTACCTACTTCATCTTTTTTCAAAGTTGGATTTAAAACTTTTGGGGCAAATTTACAACTTAACAAAAATGATATGTGTGACATATGGACTGAGAGTTCAGCATATTTGATCAACTAACGGTCAAAATTAACCGGAATAACGGTAAGGGCAAAATTGCTCCACTGTAGAAACTTTTGAGACAAAATTGCTAGTAAGTGATAACATCCGGAATAAAATTGCTCCTAAGCTTATAATATAACTTAGATCCCTCCCTTTACTTTCTTTGAATCCAGAGAATATAAAATAGATTAAAGCGTTATGGCTTACTCAGAATAACACTCAATTTCATCATGAGATTTTGGGGTTGGTATTACTATTAATTTTTTTAAAAAAAAATGAAGAGAAAGGAGAAAGTAACTTTTTAGAAGACCTGAGTCATAATTATTGATATAATTAAGTTGTGGCCTTGAATTTCGAAAGAAATAATTAAGAAAAGGTCGTCATTGACATCGTGAAAAAAAATCATGATTATCAATATTGAAAACGATTATTAGTATCAGTGAAAGGTAACACACGGAAAAATCATAACCTCCCTAACGTAGGCCATGCAAATAAGGTCTTGTCGGAATGATTGTTTTTCCGGTTTCCATATTAAGTGAAAATAATAATACTCCTTTGATCATGATCATGGAAGACCTAATTAACTAATTAATTAAAGTAAATTAAATATATTAATTAAGTTAATTAATATAAAAATATTTTTTCTAAAACACCATAATCACTTTCCTTAATTTTCTTCCTCCTTCTCCTGCTTGATTAATATTGTTGAGAGAATATCAATATAATTAATTTAAAAAACTGTTAATAAACATGTGAAATAGGTCTTAAATCAACATCAACTCCCTACAAACCAAGTCCTACATTAATTAAGAACAGGAGGGAGTATACTCCTTCCGGTTTGCAATATAGGGTACTTATAGAAGGAAGTCATGATCCAGAATACAAGTCACCTCCAGTTTAATTAATGCTCCTTTTTCTGTTTTGCCCCTGTGATTCATACTCACTTTCCAACTTTACCCACTCATTAAATCCCTTCTCTCTCTAAAATAACATTTCTAATGCAACTAAACACATTTCTTAAGAAGGATAAAAATAAAAATATTTTATATTTTATGATATATTAAATAACTTAATGTAATATCTCAAAATGTACTCAAGGGCTAAATGTACAGAATAGATGATGGGATTAATGACAGAATTACCTCTGGAAATTTTGTTATGAATTTAGTCAAGTTTCACATGCAAAATTGGCAATTAAATATTATATTGCAAGATGAGATTTTACAAGATCATCTTCTTCTTCAAAGGGCCATGACTTATGTATGACAAGAGGAAACAATATAGGCTATTACATATGACATGTTAAGGCAATTTGACCAAGTTGTAAAAAATGATGACTAAGTCAACAATTTCAACTAAAGAAGTAATATTTGAAGAGTTGAAATTATGATATATTGAAGAAGCTCTTTTGGCTATTCCATGGGCTACAATTCGCATGGCATGAGGGAAAGAGAATTAATATCATACACTTCATCTTTTCCATATGAAAAGTCAATAACAGTGGTTAGGGATATAAGAGAAAAAGAGAGAAAGTATTATCCATATATTTCCTCATCTTTCTCAAACTTTCCGTTCAAGAATTTTAAAGGCAAGAGAGGTGAGAGAATTAAAATTGAAGTCATCTTATATATCATCAACTTTGACCAAGAAGGAATAATTATTCCCCACACATATTCTTTATTTCTTTTGGCCCACTTTCGGTCAGATATTAAGGGCCAAGGAAAGAGAATTTCTGAATGCTTTCACTCCCTCTCATTTGTCTCAAAGTCGGTTGGCAGCAGCAAAAACGCAGAGGAAGAAAAGCAAGGTTTCAAGGTGAGCTTAATCTTGATTTTTCACCTTCTTAACCTCATCTATGGCTCAAGAGTCCTTCATGAAACTTGTTCCTCTCTTCCTTAGCTTCATTTCTATGGTTTTTTTTTTTTTGAAGAAGAGGAGTTTTCAGCCACCTTGCAAGAACAAAAGCTGAAGAATCAAAGAAAGAACTTAAGGAGAAGCAAGAGGTGAGCATTAGCATCAATTTGAGCTATTGGTTGTATTGGTTGAATGAGAATTTTGGCATGTGTAAATCTGCCCTGATTTTGGCTAAACAAGGGTTTGGGTAATTCATGATGTTTTGGTTATGTTATTGGTGGTTTATGATGATTGGAAACCATTTGACATAAGTTTAATGCTGAAATTGGAAGTTGGTAATTATTGGAATTTATTTTGATTTTTCTGCCAAAACAGGACATGGAGAATGAGTGGGAATTTGTTAATTTTGATGTTACCATTGTGTTCTACATGAAAAATTATGTGGGAATAGCCCTGGGTTGTGAATTTTGGGTCATTGAAACTCAAAGTGTAAATTTGGGTTTTCAGCCTGAACAGGATTCCAGCGAGGTACTCTACTTGTGTGGTGTTTTTGGATAACCAAATAATCTCTACAAATTATGAAACTTTCCAGTCTTAAATTTCACATTCCAAGCTTCAAAATGGACATATAATTTGTGTCATTTCGTTTTTTGAGCTGTGAGTTCTGGTTGCCCAAAGTTTGATATCGAAACTGGACTTAATTCTGGAGCAGTGTGGGATTTTGTGTAATTCTGGAATTGTGTGGTGATTTCCAGTAATGATTCATATTTTTCCTATGAAGAGGACTTCAATAGCTTTTCATAGGACTTGGGATCACCTCATTTCGATTTTTGTAGAATTAGTTATGATTTTTCAAAGTCTGGAGAAAATTCTGGCAGATTTGGTCCCTTATGCGAAAATTGAAGATGTAATGGCATAATATAGTATTGTTGAACTTTGAGGTTAGGAATTGGTATTTTAGGTTAATTGACCACTTTAACTCCTTAGTTGATTTGATTAAATGTCCCTAATGATAACCAACTTGAGTATTTGAATTAAATAATTGGATTAAGTAATAACCTGTCGCCCGTAATTCTAATTATAGGATTTGACATTTGCCCTGCACGTGATAAACCAGTGCCAGTACACGAGCGGAAAGAACAAGGTAGTGACTCTCTCTCTTATTCTGTGTATGATGCCTTGCATGTATGTCATTTCATTGAATATGCCATGATGTAACATTGCCGTTGTGAAATATCGTTGTTGTGCTGTTGTGAGACATGATGTTGTGAAATATGCCGTTGTGAGTGTAGCGAAAGCTGTTGTAGAAATGCCGTTGTGTTGTTGTTGTTGTGATTTGCTTACATGCTTTGTGATTGTACATGTTATAAGTGAATTGTTACTATTGGGATTCTTTTGAATCTCATTCTTTCCAATGATTAACCTACAGCAAGGGCAAGTGGTTCAAAGGAAAAACAAGTGACGAAGGGCGGTTAGAGCTCCTAGCTAAGAGTTTTAATTTTGGTAATTGGTTGTCATATTTTGTTGGGGATTAGTTGCACATGTTGTATATATTGAATAGTGTTGTGTAATCCCCTGTATGGGAAACTAAGCGTTGTAAACCCTTTATTAAGTAACGAAACCTGAGCGTTGTCGGGAATTTTTGGTTGCACTCTGATATGTATGAATGAAACCGAATTGGACAGACCAATTATATTCGAGATGTGAATGTGAGACCGCACTAAACAAGTTTTGGAAAAGTTTTAAATTAACCACTGGTCTCTATTTCAAATTAATGACGTATTCTCAAACTATAAATTTGGCTATTAAGGTAGGGGGTTACATTTTTGGTATCAGAGCTGTAGTTCCTGGCAAGGGTAGGATTTGCTAGGATAGTTACTATAGTTTGTTGCCTTAATCATAAGAAAATGACTTATGATTTCTTTTGTGGTATACACTTGAGTATGATTGCTAGTTGCCGATATATACAAGATTTAAGGACTATGTGTATACATTTGTTATGATACTGACATGGTGAATCATTGTAGAATTGAAAGACACAATGGTTCACCCGAGAAATAGAAGAGTAGAACCAGAAGTGGAGGTGGTGCTTAATGACAATCCACCGGACCCTATGCGGGAGATGATGGGGTTGATTCGGGATCAAAGAGATATGATAGCTGAGCTGAGAGAAGAGCTCAGAGAGGAAAGGGCAAAACGCAATGAAGACTGCGGCCAGTCCACTCACAAAGAGACCAAAGAGGACATACATCATGAAGAAATCGCTGAAGGCTCCTTTCGACCTCCAGAGTCACCTCCTCGCACCGAACCAAACCCAGAGTTACATAGAGTACCAGCCCGTGATGAGAGAGATCTACAGTATTGGGTCACCAAATTTTGCAAACATCTACCTCCGGTGTTTAAAGGCAGATTTGATCCTCAAGTAGCTGAAGACTGGTTGAACAAACTAGAGAAGATCTTCGAGGTTCTTGAATGCCCATCAGAGGTGAAAGTGCAGTTAGCGGTGTACAAGTTGGAAGGGGATGCAGACCGTTGGTGGCGGAATATCGCCCTAACACTTCGAAGTCGCAATGTACCACTGACCTGGGAAGTGTTTCAACGACAGTTCAACGAGAAATATTTTCCCAAGTCGGTGAGGCTTGAGAAGGAAACTAAATTTCTAAATATCAAACAAGGAGACACGGAGACCTTTGATGAGTATCTATCCCATTTCGTCCGGTTGTCCCGGTATTCCTCCTATCTTCGGAGAATGGATGATGAAGAATGGAGTTCAGACATGCTTATTCGTGGTCTAAGACGAGAACTGAGAAAGAGATTGGCCACTCATTTGTTTACTGAGTTCAATAAAGCGGTTGAAGAATGCAGAACCACAGAAAACATTCTGAGAGATTTGTATCCTGCCAAAGCTACCAACAACCGCAGTGAGCCCAGTAAGGGGAATACTTCCCAAAAGCGGAAGGGACAAGGGTTCTCAGCTAAGGGTAGTGGTAAGAAGCCTTATCAATCTGAGGGTCGTGATAATCAGAAACCCCCAACAATATTGACATGCACTCGTTGTGGGAGGGCACATCCTGGCAGAACATGTACGGGGCAAGTAGTTTGTTATAACTGTAAACAGCCGGGACACATTGCTACTGAATGCAGACGGCCGCTGATAGAGCAAAGGCCTAGGAATCAGGCTAGGGTGTTCACCATGACACACGAGGAAGCCCGAAAGTGCCCAGCTTGCCTAACATCCTTCTTTGAGTTTCTTTTGACATTGCTTTTGTCAACAAGTCCGCTTGTTGGTCTTTCGAATGAACATGCCTAAGCTCAATTAATCCTCTCTTCAACTTTTCATGAACAAAATGACAATCTATCTCTATATGTTTAGTACGCTCATGAAATACAAGATTATTGGCAATATGAATCGCCGCTTGATTATCACAAAATACCTTTACCGGTTTCTCATGTCGAATACCAAGGTCTCCAACCATTCCTAATGTCCAAACTATTTCAGATACAGCTATGCTCAAAGCCCTATATTCGGCTTCTGCTGAAGATTTTGACATTGTACTTTGTTTCTTCGTTTTCCACATAACTAGGGAACCCCCTAACTTCAGCAAATACCCGATAACGAACCTCCTTGTCGTAGCACAAGATGCCCAATCGGAATCACAATAGCATTCTAGTTCCATCTTCCCACTTGAACTCAGCAGGATTCCCAATCCGAGGCTACCTTTCAAGTATTTCACTATGTTGAGAGCTGCTGTCGTGTGCTCTTTTGTGGGAGAGTGCATAAATTGACTAAGTGGCTGCACACAAAATGATATGTCAGGACGTGTGATGGTCAGATAAATCAACTTACCAACCAATTTCCTAAACTGTTCTGGATCCTTGAGTAGATCCTCCCTCTTGTTCCTTCCTCCCTCATATGCTAAGAGCTTTTGATTTTGTACCAACGGCACACTGAGTGGTTTGCAACCACTTAAACCTGTTTCAACTAAGATATCCAATACATATTTCCTTTGACACAACACTATCCCTTTATCCAACCTAGCCACCTCTATTCCCAAAAAATATTTCATGATGCCAAGATATTTAATTTTAAAGGTTTTGTGCAAAAAATCCTTTGTGTTTCGTATTCCATTTTCATAGCTGCTAGTTATTAACAAATAATCTACATATACTAGCACCAACACAACCCCTTCTTTGTATTGTTTAATAAAAGGGAATGATCATACTCACATTGCTTAAAACCTGCCTCAATCAAAGATGTGGAAAGTTTATTATTCCACTGCCTTGAGGCTTGTTTTAAGCCATATAAAGATTTATTTAGCTTACATACTAAATGCTCCCCCTTTCGTTGGAAACCTTGAGGCACTTGGTGAGAAATGTTTAGGGTGTTGATCAGCAGCTACCTCATCATGTGGTTCAGTATTGATTGGTCTAAACATACCACCTTGGTGTTGATCATCATCAAACCAAAACATAGCTTTCATCTCCTTGGATACTCCCTTTGAGCCATGGGATGCAGCATCCTTAAAAGGGAATTTCTACTCAAGAAAACTAACATGTCTAGATACAAATATATCATTAGTTTGCAAGTCAAGTAAAAGAAATCCCTTTTGGTTATCAGGATATCCCATAAACACACATGCAATGGAATGTGGCTGAAACTTATCATGGATTTTCATATTAGTGGCATATGCTAAACAACTAAAAATTCTTAGATAGCTTAAGTCAGGGGAGGTTTTATGGACAATTTCAAAAGGTGTCTTATGCTCAATTATCTTAGATGGAAGTCTATTGATTATATGAGTGGCTGCTTTTATGCATTCCCCCCAAAACTGAATGGGTACTTGAGATTGCAAGATTAATCCTCTAACGACCTGCAAGATTGTCCTATGTTTCCTTTCAACAACTCCATTTTGTTCCGGGGTATAAGGACAATAAGTTTGATGAACTATACCTTTTGTTTTAAAATATTCCTTCAATTCATTTTTAGTAAACTCACTTCTATTGTCACTTCTAATGATCTTGACTTTAGCAGAAAATTGGGTTAAGACATGTATGATAAAATTCTTAATGTGATTGGTTACCTCAGATTTATTCCTCAGCAAAAAGGTCCAAGTGGCCCTAGAAAAGTCACCAACAATGGTCTAGAAGTATTGATATCCTTGATATGTAGGAACTCGATAAGGCCCCCACACATCTAAATGCAATAGCTCAAAACATTGTTTAGTTTTAATACAACTTGAATTGAAAGGGAACTTTGTCTGTTTAGATTGAATACAGATATCACATTTATCATTGAATGAGGTATTCTCCTCAGCAACAATTCCTAGATGTCGCATAACAGAAAGAAGGGCATGACCCAACCTATTGTGCCACATGCATACATAATTAGTTTTCATGCTTTGACTATTATCCATTACAGAGTTCACAAGATTACATTCTCTAGCAGGTTTAAGTACGTATAGTCCTTCAATTAGCCTACCAATCGCTCTCTTCTTGCTACCTTGAAGGTCCTGCACCAAACAGAAATCAGGAAAGAATGCAACAGTATATTGTTGTTCCTTAGTTAATCTAGAGATGGATATTAGGTTAAATTCAAGTTGAGAGGCATACAATATATGAGTTAATTCTATTCCATTATTAAGATGTGCATCTCCAATATGTGTAACAGAATCTCTCCTACCATCAGGTAACCTAATAGACTTAATAGGTCCATCATACTCTCTATATGTATGCAATAATCTCAAATCGCTAGCCATATGTGTGGTGGCTCCAGAATCTAATACCCAGCAATTATTTGATATATTATGAGTGTAGGGACTAGCCAAACCTGTACCGGCTAGAGCATGCACAGTGGTCTCTGACTCATGCTTTAGGAGTTCCAGTATGCGCTCATATTGGTCTTTGGTGAAGCTTGGTACTGTTGTGTTTGTATTGTTGATTAGAGCTTCCTCATCAGTATTCAACTCCTTTATGACCTGGTTGGCAGCAGCTTCCTTGACTTGTCTACCTTTGAAACCAGGTGGATACCCAACTAATTGGAAGCAGACATCTTTAGTGTGTCCTTTCTTGTGGCAATGGGTGCACTGGATGTTGGGATCTCCACGACCTCTTCCTCTGCCACGTCCCCTCCCCCTGACTGTCATGGAAATGCTGTCAAGAGGAAAGGCTTTTTCATTACCAGTAATAGACCTCTGTGCCTCATCCTCTAATATCATTCCATACGCTTGGTTCATAGTAGGAAGAGGCACCATGAGCAGAATTTAACTTCTTGCTGGTGCATATGCTTCATTTAGTCCCAACAGAAACTGAAGCAACTTCTGCTGTTGTACGGCTTCTGCATATGCGCGGGAAGTTTCACATTTGCATAAAGGTATGTGAAGGAGTGCCGATTGCTCCTCCCAGAGCTCTTTTAACTTGGATAAATATCCAGATACAGAGGAAGTCCCCTCCCTCAGCGAATTGATTTCTCGGTGAAGGGCAAATATTTGAGATCCTGTCTTCTTGTCGAATAGCTCCTTTAAATCTGTCTAGACACGATGTGCATCCTCATAAAATACCACACTATTAGCAAGATCCTTGGAAATCGAATTGAGGAGCCAGGAGAGCACCACTGCATTACACCTCTCCCACTGGCCATGGAGCTATAGATCATGATTTTCCTTCTTGCAAGACCCATCGATAAAACCGAGCTTGTGTTTTCCCTTGAGAGCTATTTGCATTGATTGGCTCTAGATAGTGTAGTTATTGGTCCTTGTCAGGATTTGTGATATAATAGTATAACCTTACGTTTCTGATGGATGCAAATATAATGCATGAGTAAATGGCAGATTTGCCACTTCTGTAACGTTAGTGTGGCTTCTAGAGTCTTTCCCCTCTACCATGGATATATTTTTGTCGTGAATCAAGAAATCAAGATGAAGACAGAGTCACGGTAGAAGAAATCAGAGTGAAGACGGATATTGACTTACGTGTGGATCTGAATCAGTAACAAGAACGACGGAGAGGAAAAAATTAAGGAACCTGAATGAAGATATCCTTTGAGAATCTTGAATCGTCGATGGGATTTCCGAACACGCTGTAACCGTCTGAACAACGATTGCAATGTCTGGACTCTTCTTGTAGTCACAGAGTGGCCATGACCATCGGAGCAGCGGTGGTTGCGGCTATGGTGATCGGGAATCTTCAGACATTGAATCGCCGGCTTGAGGAATGATGACGGAATGAATATTGATGCTTCATGATTGCGAGTGAGATTGCCTTTATTTTTAGTGGCTAACAGATGCGAAATTAGGGATAGAGAACCGGATCTTGTTCTGATTCTTGGGGCTCCGTTTTGTTTCAAGTTGGGCTGACAATCGTGCCTCTCTGCTCCAGATATTCTCAGGCTAATCAGAGTCTCTTGGGGCTAATTCTTTAATTGCAGCCTGTGTCATGGGCCTGTTTTCTTGAAACTGGGCCTTGATCCGTGCTCTTCTTCTTGGTTATTTAGCCATTGGCTCTGATGCCATGTAAAATAAGCCCAGGAGAAACATGATTTATTTTATTGATCATGTAAAAATATGTACAACCTGTTATAGAAGACTCAACCTACATATATATACACACTCTATACTAGGATGGTGAGAGCCATCCAACTAAAGATCTGTACAATAAGATACACAACAATTGAGTATATTTAAAAAACAGTCCTCCTAATTACTATTATTACACATTTCCACAGACACCACCATCTTCCTATTCACCATCTCTACTTCACAGCTCCAATTTCTCATTTCAGAGTTTGCACCGATCTGCACTATTTTCACCTATGTCATCGGGTCTGTTTCAATACCACTGTGACTCCATTGTCACTGCCAGCTGCCTCCTCTGTCTTCACTTTCAATTTCTATGGATTCTACAAGTTTTGAATATGCTGTGACCACTGTTGGAGACATGAGTAGCTGATTTTGCTTGCCTCTTAGTAGTGGGGATTTGTGCTTGAGCTTATTGGACTATACAGGGAAGTTTTTCTATCATTCCATTTGTCTAGAATTATATATTTAAATTGCCTAGTTTTAGGAATTATTGTATGTGATTCTGGAACTGAGATTGATATTAATTGTCTCCATTGGTTTGATATTTATGATTGGATTGGATTTTTATAGCTTGTGGGATTTATATAGTTGCATTGCCTTATCGATTCATAGATATTGTGCTTTCTACGTGCTATTGTTAGATTGTATAATTGAATTAGATCAATTAAGTGTCGTGTTATCGCATTCATATTACGAGAAAACAAGTTATAGTTATCCATTTCAATCGCACATTAAGTGGTTTTTAATAATATCTCAAGAGGTAGTAGTTAGCTATGTTTCTAGGACTACTATTAATTGGGATTATTGGACTCAAGTGTTATTTTGAGGTTGTTCTTAAGACTTAATGAATTTTTAACTCTCATAATCTTTTTAAACAAGAATAGGCATTTTCTTCATTACCAAGAGCATTCTTTATTCATATTTTCCACTTCATACCATTCCATTCACTCATTCTCCTTTTTATTAAAAATACCAAAAATATTAGTCTAGCATTTAATTAAATTGTTTTAGTCTTTAGTTTATTAATTTGAAAAAATCCAAAACCATTTCCCCTTGTTTTATTGTATTTGAATGGCATATAGATTACTTAGGATTCAATAAAAGGCTACTCAAGAAGAGAGAACAATCCTAGGTTTGCCTATACGTAATCTTTGGTTAATTTTTGATTGTGGACCCCAAGGCTAACGTAAGAGATAAAAAGTCCGTCAATCAAATAGCGCCATTTGATTTAACCTTGTCTTTGTGTCTTGGGGTCAAATGCAAAATTTTTGTATCCAAGAATTGCAGTACAATGCAACACTCGAGTCGTCTCTCTTCTCGAGGAGCTTTTAATTGAATCCTAAGTAACCTAAATGCTATGCAAATACAATGAAAACAAGGGGAACTTGATTTTGGATTTTTGTTGAAAATAAGGAAGTGCAAAATTTAATTAAAATCCTAAAGCAACTATTTTTGATATTTTCTTTATAAAATGGGATGGGTATGAGGCAATGAATCTTGATAGCAAAGTAAATGACTTTTCTGGCTTCTTGAAATAATTTGGTAATTAATTTATCATGAAGTCAAATTAAAAACCCCAAGAAATCGCGTTGAGTCAAATTTTCCTAATTAATGACTAATCCAACCATAGCATTCATAGTTATCTCTTAGATAAATTGTTAAAAACACTTGATGTGTGTTTGAAAATCATCTCAATGCACTTGCTTCCTCTTAAATGAGAGCACTATTGCGACACTCAATTTAAAATAAATCCATCACACACACTAGTAATCACATAGAATGCATAACTTCATTAATTCAAAAGGAAAATAATTTCAATCCATAGTCCAAATGCATCAACATAAAATTCAACACAAATGTTAACTAACAAAGGACAAATGAACACTCATCCAAGTCTCACAAATATGTACCAATGCAAAATTAAACCAAATAGATCATAATTAATACATATAATGAGCTAATGAAAAACTAATAAACTCCCTTTTATAACACATTGGAGCTCTAGCCACATTCTTCACCACCAAAACTCAATTAATTTAGCCTCTCATGGTACCAACAGTAGCTGCAAGCAGTTCAAAATGCCCAGTGTCCATGGAAAATGATGGAATTGCCAATGTAATGGAGAAAGGAAATAGAAGCTATCGGTACAGAGCAGAAATTAGAGTATAAGAGTGAACAGTGAAAATGATGGTGGAAAAAGAAGGAACAGTTATGATGGTAGAGCTGGAAGCTTATGGTTATAGTTATGGTTATGGTAGTGGAGAAGTGACGTTGGTAGTGATTTCAACTGGTGAAGGTGACTGACAGAAGAAAGAGTGGATGAAGGAGCTCGCCGAAGAGCTGAAGAACTCACCGGAATCTGGGTAACTCAGCCGGAGAACTCAAAGAATGGAGAACACCTGTTGGTATAAGCTCGACTCTGCAACTCTCTTCTCTACTCTGAAGTTCATGATGTCGTTGAGCTTCTACACCGAAACTGGGAAGCAGAGGAACGACAGTGGTGCTGGCGGTGAGTGACGGTGGTCTCTCTCTCCCCTCTCAAGCTCTTTCTATCCTTCGTCCGCCTCACTCTGTCGGAGCTGGTGGTGGTGTAGGTTGTCCGACGAGAAAAAAGAGGGGCACGGTGAAGGTAGTGGTGTACGTAGGTTGCTTGAGAGAGGGAAGGTCAAGCTCACCGGTGATGATAGTCGGAAACAGAGGAAGCCGACGGTGGTTGGTAGTGAGAGAGGGAAAGTGACAGTGAGGGTAAAGGGAAGTCGCCGGCGGCGATGGTGGAGATGTAGGAATGCCGCCGGCGACACTAGGAAGAGGAAGGAAGAAGAAGAAGAAGGTGATGATCCCCTCTGCGGCGCTCCCCCCACTCAATGGATATCACTCTCAGCTCAGCTCCATGTTCCTCACAGCTCCGTGTTGTGTCGGGTCTTGTTTGCTCCAGCCCATTCTGATTACTGACCTAGGCCCTGGTCAAAACTTGAGTTTTGACCAAGGCCTAAACGGAGAATTTCTGAAAGTTCTTAGAGGGACTGAAATGAATATGTTCAAAATATTCTTAGGGCTGTACTAAAATTTCCAAAGAGTTTGGGACATTTTCTTTAATTTTCCTGGCCCCTTTTCTTCATTGCTTTGTAATTTCCACAAAATGGGGCCCCTTTCTGTGATTTTCCCCAATCCTCAAAATATTAATTTAAGCCTCATGAATTTCAAATTTTCTTCCAAAACATCTGCAATGCAAGATTAAACACAATGTATCATCAAATGTCCAAGAAACAATTGTACAAAATAATTAACAAATTATGACAATTTTACCCCTAATTACAGTTAATTCAATACAATCGTTCGTAGCTAAAATTAGAGCTTAATCATGCAATAATATCCCAGAAAATATATCAAAAATCCCAATTTAATTATAAAAAATCCTATAAAAATATGGTTCAATCAAAGGTTTATTGATATATAAATTTGGGGAAAACATATTTGTAGGGACCTATACTTTCACCCAAATTTTATTTTAGTGCCAGTGTATTTTTTTTCCCTCTTAATTAAATCATTAATTTTACTCTATTAATATTGTTAACTCCTGTAACTCTGCTCTATTAGCATTGTTAGATCGAGTTAGAGTTACTAATAAAGTAAAATTAAAACATTTAATTAGGAGAAAAAGCACACATGTATCAAATTAAAAATTTGGTGATAGTATGAGTACTTGCAAATGGGTTTTCCCTATAAATTTGCAAAGCAATTTCTCGGTTAATTTCATTAATGACGTATAAATCTCCCAACATTTTAAAGGTTTAATTAATACTTTGAAAACACCGTGTGGATTGTGGCACAAGTAAGATTGAGTTGAGAAAATGGGCTATATTATATCATTAGTAATGTTCTATGGATTTCCAAACAATTTTTAGGTAATTAATATGAATTACGAGTACTTTGTCTAATTTAACTGTACATACAATAGGTCCATGCTTGAATTTAATGAAGTTGAAGTTTTTTCTTAGTCTGTCTCAAATATGCAGGGAGTGACATATAAATAGTACCAAAAGAGGAACTAACAAGCCTTGTGATTAATATCCTCTCCAGATTATTAAGTATCAAATCAAAATGCGCTTATATTTTGTTCTTTTAAATAATATAAGCAATTTCCCCTTCGGTCTCTCTCTAATCTTTTTCAAAATATTTTACAGACCTATCAACTGTTTAAATTTTAAGAACCATAGTTCTAAGAGTATTCCTACGTAAATGTCAAATTTGAAGAAACGCACCATACCAAACAAAAAAACTGAAGACATGCACGAAGGTCAATTAAACAATTTCAGACACCTGCCTTTATTGTATTTTTCCAATAATTATGATTACATCATACAAAGGGTTTGCAATTGAAAGCTATTCCAATGCTTATTTATGGAAAGAAAAAAGAACAACAAATCAAACCTAGAAGCATAAAACAAAACCAAAGTCGAATAAATTTCTTTGTAGTATTATTCCTATTCTTGCTCTAATTATGATAGAATGTGCGTGTAATTGCGCCATGAGTTTGCTCCCCTTATTCTTTATCAAGCCATATCACTGCAATATATATATATATATATATATATCTCTCTCTCTCTCACTGGCACTTGATTATCTGCATGAAAATGAAAACCAAAATGAGATTTGAGTTAGACAATAAAACCTAAGAAGATCGATGGAGAAGATTGTTACTAGACAAGCGGCTAGTCAGATCAGGATCTCTTCATATATACTTTGGATAAAGGTTATATCACAAGCTAATTAATTAAGAAGGATTAGAATCTAAAAATCTGTTTAAATAGTCACTTAATTAATCACTACAAAACTCTTTAAAAATATAGAAACATGTGAAATTAAAGTCATTTATATTGCAACGTACGCAAATTCATTTGGAGGTCATCGCCCTGAATTTGAAACCAATTAAGAACTTAATGACAAATTATCTTAAAATAACACATAATTCATCGGTTTTTCCTAATGGAAAACCATTTACTTGAATAAAGAAAGGAGCATGTGTGTGTGTGTGTGAGAGCCTGAAAATGAAGTAAAACGTACGAGTTATGGCTGATTAATTGGGGGAACGGACAGTTTGGGGTTTAGGGATTGGAGTGCCAGGGTTTGGGCCCTGAGGGGGAGGAGGTGGCTCAGTGACAGGAGGAGATGGCTCTTTGACAGGGGCAAGAGCTTTCCGAGTACTTATGTCTCTTGAAGAAGGCATGTTTCTTATTCCTTCACAAAGCTTCTTCTTCTTCAATTTGATAATCAGATAGCTCGCTAGGGTTTGCTGTGAAACTCATGAACCAGATACATGTATTTATATACATACATGGCTAGTCAAGTGATTACATGATCCATGTTCCTTGATGAACAGTGCATGAGGAAATTGAGGGAATTTGAATGAGGCAATTAACCAGGTGATTGTTGAGGAAATTTACATACAAATACTCGACTCTTGCGTGTATATACATGTATTAATTACTTCCTAACACCTTTACTTTTTGGTTTTGATAACCTTTGGATCAACCGGATCCAGTCCTTTTTAATTTATAGATCCTATTACAAGGTATATGAGAAACTGATTAATCTGGATCGAGGATTTACAACCAATATGCCTCTCCCTAAAGGTCTTTTTTTCACTAGACCAAGTACCCTTAAGTAATTACTGCCTAACACTTTGAACTTAGATTGGAATTGAACTTTCAAAATCGCGACTAAGGTTATAATATTGTGGGTCTATGTTCTTAACGTTAATTAATTTGAATAACAAAGTAATTAACTATAATACTTGTCATACATTTTGGTTAAATGCATGTGGCACCCATTAACATATTTTTCAGTTTAATTCATCAGTTTTGTTTTTCATATTTTAACAGAATTAACTTCTTTCTTCGGTCGTTCCCCCCTTATTCAGGTTTAGTCTCCCCCATGAACACGGAAGTAGCTTATTTCGTTTAACATAAAATCCAACCTCAACCTTTGACTCTTTCTTGGCAATTTCTATCAAATTTCTCAGTTTTTTTTGGAGGTATTATTGAATTATGCCACGCAAGATGCTTCATTCTAGGTGAAACTTAACCTGTTTTTTAAGAAAATCAAGTGGATTCCATAACGAATATACAGCGTATTATTATGAGAATAAAATCAAACTCATTATTAAATCAGTTTTCTGTTGAAAGTTGAATAATTAGAATTATATACATATATATTGGGTTTTCGTATATACCGAGAAGTTACCGGGTAAAGTTGTAATAATATTATCATATATGAGTTGGTGGTAGGAAGAAATTTATTGGAAATTGGCAAAGAAGATGGTAAGATATTGATGATATATGTTTTTTGTTTTAAATTTTTGGCCTGATATTATTGATGGTATTTTTAACACTTCTTCGCTGAAATATTTATAATACACAATACATGTATACAAGTACAGCTAAGATCAAAGTTTTTAATTCTTAATTAAATTTCGCTAATTAATTTACTTACATTATTAAACACGAAAAATTATAATTAACGTCATTAATATGGCCATGACCAGAAAATTGATCTCTCTCACTATCAAACGATCGAAGACTTATTACATGCATTTTCTTTAACAAATTGAAAGATATTGCTTGCCGATCTCCTAATAATGTTTCGTAGCATTGGAATAATTTTGCATACATTTTAATTTTAATTTTAATATCTTTGAAATAGGGTTTCAATCATGATAAAAAAAAAGGGGGGCTTCAATTAATCCCTGGCGACACTATTTCCTGAAATTAAACGTAAACCATTAAAAGTTGATCTAATAGTAAAGACATTAAATGGAGAGTAAATGGAGAAGGAGGTCAATGGAGATACCCCTTGACAAATCCCTATTTTTATTATTTATTTTCATATTTTATTTTAGATTTTTATCATAATAATTGAACTTAAAATACCTTTCTTGTGATAAATTGAAATTAAAAATAAATACATTAAATTAAGACTAAACAGAATAAAATTGTCAAAATAATTGTAATTCAGACCTTCCCTCTCCCATCACCTCCACCTTGGCTCTCTTTTCTTGACCGTCCTCTTCCTTACCTTCTCCGTCGCGGGCGACTGTCACCTTCGCCACTGTAGTCTCCGGCGACCCTCTCCAACTCAAGCAGAACTTCAGCAAAGCAGAGGCAGCGATGAACCAGAGAGCTTGGCCGTGGGAGTGAAAGACTAGACAGAGCTTGGCCGTGGGAAGGAGAGATAAAGCTTGGCTGCGAACCATCATTCCCTTCCTTGCCACCGCCGGAAATCTTCATCCAACACAGCCACCGGCATCCTGTAGTTTTAGAGCAGAACAGAGGCGCTACAAGATTTCAAAGAAGACCATCATTTTCTCCACTTTCACACTTTCATTGTCACCTTCCATTACCTTCTTCATTGCTGTCACACTTCCTCTTCATTCAACCACGTTTCAGCATGCTTTCAGCTTCCTTTGTTCTCTTCTTCCATTGTCATTTGCCACTCATCCATTTCCATCATTAATTTCAATTGTCCGGTGGTGCTTTATGGCTGTGATTTTGCTTCTTGAGGCTAGTTCCATGGGTGTTTGTGGCTAAGCTTTTCAATCCTTTGTAACAAAAGGCAATGACATGAACTTGGAGCTTCAACGGGAGTTTTTTTTTTTTTTGCTCTTCCATTTTTCTATTTCTATATTGTATTTGTCATTCTTATATTTTAGGATGAATTTTATAATGCTGAACTGGCTTATTTTGATGCAATTGGAGATTGGATGTGACTTGAATCTTTATTATATATTTGACATTGTCTTTAATTTTCTTAATTATTATTTCTTTTTGCTGGTTAGTCATTGAATTGATGACTTTGTGAACATTTTGTGCTTATTTCAAGACTTGATTAGTAGATCAATAGTGTCTTGTGTTTGCATTGGTCAATTGAATGTGAATTTATTAATTGTATTGAGCATTGAGCTTTAGCATCATTAATCTTGATTTTTCATATGGGTGGTCATTGTTAAATTAAGATTAATGAGAAAATTAAGTGGTAATACGAGATGGCTCAGTTATTGGATTAAAAGCTAAATACGGCTTTTAAATTCATTTAATTGCTAGAGTGCTTTATCAACCTAATTTAGAGAGATTAATATGCAATGTGATTGGTATTAATCAATCTAAGTTAGGCTTAGTCTAAGAGGTGACCCTTAGAGTCTCTTAAAGCTAGCATGATTAATCTACCATAATTATTTGAAGTGGGGATTGCTTGCGTCATTGCTATAAAGGATTGCTCATTCTATTGTTGATTTCTTTGGTTCTCTTATTTCATTAATTCCATCATCATTCCATTTCATATTTTAAAGAAGAAAATCCCAAAAAGAAATAGCATAGAACAATTTAATTTTCGTTTGCAAAACAAGTAGTTTGTAGTAAAAAGATCAAACTCTTCTCCTTTTAATTGTTTTATCTCAATCATTGCACTTAGTTCCTAAGTAATTAATAAAAGAATTCTCAAGAGACGATCCGGGATTGCACCCTATATTGTAATCCTTGATTAATTTTGAAGAGGTTACCAAGGTACAAAGCCGACAATGTTATCTTCACCCCTCTCTCCTCCTTTGGTCCTTGTTGCATTTTCATGTAAAACCTAATTAACTAATTTAAGTATATTAACGATGTTGATTAAGTTAATTAATATGACGATTCTTTTAAAACACCCTAATCGTCTTCTTTAATTCCCTCCATCCCTTCCTCTCCAACTTGACTATTATTGTTGAGAAAATATCAATATGGTTAATTTGACAAAAAAAAAATTGATGAACATGTGAAATTTAAGATCAACATCAACTCTCTAATTAAGTTATACATTAAGAATGGGAGGGAGTATATGATTCTTATATTTATTTGCTTGATATCTATGGGTTCCAAGGGAGTATGAGTTTGTGTACACTGTTGATATGATAATGAAGTGATAATTGTATTCTTGACCTACAAAAAATCAACATACGTTAACTACTCCATATTAACACAATTATTAATTTTTAAAGGGTTAAGGTGCAAATCTATTCTGGAAGTTTTCGTTAAGAAATAATGTTACCCTATAAGTTTTTTCAGGTTCAATTTGGCCTCGAAAATTTTAAAACGTGGCAATGTTGCCTTATTCTGTTAAAAAACTAACATTGACTGTTAAAATATTGACGTTGACTATTAACTTTTTAATAAAAATAGACAATATTGCTCCATTTTAATACTTTCAGGACAACATTGAACTTAAAAAATCTTCCAGGATAACGCTGCTTCTCAATAAAAACTTCCGAGATAAATTTACACCTTAACCCAGTTTTAAACATTTTAATTCCTCAGACTGTTAGCTATCGCGTGATTTTATTTTAATATGCAGCTGACATTGGAGTTTTATCATGACAAGACTCAGATCAATCGGTCAAGGTATGAAGTGATTTTATTAGCTACCGCGCATGATGACTTCAACAGTTCAACTTTTTTTTTTTTTTTGAACAGCAACAGTTCAACTTCAAACTTAGTGAAGTTTATGGGTTTTTTCTCCTTTATGTATATTCATGATAATTAAACAATTTGGCCCATCATATAATTAAATTAATGTTTTAATTGCATTTAATAAACCTGCATTTTCTTACTTTCTTCCTTTATTAGACGTTGGTTTGCATGATTGAGATTATTTGCCTTTCGGTAAATCTTTTTTATACTCCATATAGCATGACTTGTGGAAATTCCACATGTAGCCAGATTTTACTATCCCAAGAGGTTGTACTTCTTTAAATTATTACAATAAATTATAAGAAAATTTAAGCTTATCAAGGATAGAAACAACCACGTTCTCATGGTAACTGAAATTTAGTCTGGAAAAATCAGGACATGCTTAAACGTGATTATCAAAATGTATGTAAAATGTATTTTTTTGGTCAAAATATTTTAAAATGTATTTATCCAAATGCTCCACTCGTTCACAACTGAAATGGATTGTAATCTCTACACGCAGATGGTTCCCCTATTAGATGACTTCCATGATATTAGTTAGGGGTGTGAAAACGGTTTTTCAGTTTGGTGTTCGGTTAAAACCGAAAAACCAAAAACACATAATTTTTTACAACCGAACCGAAACCAAAATGATAAAAAAATTGAAAACCGAAAAACCGAAATATTTCGGTTTGGTGTTTCGGTTTTTTCGGTGTTTGGGCCATATTTTGGGCCTTTTTTGTTCAACCATGTCCAATACGAAAAAACTAAAAATAAGGGCATTTTTTGGTTCAAACCTGTCCACATTTTAGGCCTTTTTACCACCACAAAACAGCTATATTTTTAACATTTAAGAAACAAACTGTAAAAATCAAACATCTGAAGAGGAAATGATGTAATTACAATTCATAATAATTCCTATTGTAAACTGCCATAGTATGAGTTTGACAATAATGTTGTCTGGCATTAGAAGTTGGCCAATAATCATCAAACATCAATCAAAAAGGCAAGTTTGATAGAAAAGTTGGCCAATAATTATCATACAAAAAAATGGCACCATAACTCCACAAGTCTACTAGCTACCATAGCTCATTTGACGTCTAATAAAACAAGGCAAATTGACAACAATGTTTCCAATTTACATAAACTGGAGCATCAAATGAAACACAAAAGTTTGCCATGTGTAGTCAACACCAAAAACAATTGCAGCAAGCCAGCAACTCACCCATTGACCATCAGTCCATCACACAGCCAGCATAAAATGATCCAAAAGAAAGATATTGAGAGCAGCCTGCAATTAAATATCCATTGATCATTGTGTATACACAGCTAACATAAACTGGAGCATAAATCAAATAAAAGGAAATAAAATATTACACTAATACAAAGATATTGATGAATGACTTACAAACATGTTAACATTACATCTACTATATATCAACAGTTGCCTCCAATGCAATCTTTTGAAAGTCTTGCAATAAAAACACAAAATTAGACTTCCCATAAAATATCATAATAAATATATTATTTTTATGAAGACAGAAAATAGATGTAAAAGATATTACCAAGTTCTATTTGCTGAAAATCATCATCGTCTACTTCTTCAACATAGTTAAGTGAGTGCCTAAGCCAATCTTGAGCACAAATTAAGGACTGCACAGCTTTAGGAGTTAAAGAGCTCTTAAATGAATCTAGAACTCTTCCTCCAGTGCTGAAGGTAGACTCAGAAGCAACAGTAGAAATTGGGATAGCCAACGCATCTCTTGCTATTTGAGAAAGAATAGGGAATCTAGGACTACTCACCTTCCACCAACTTAAAATATCAAAATCATCTTTTATGGGCTCAATTTCTTCATTTAAATATCTATCCACTTCTGTTCTACTAGTCCTTCCACCAAGATGTTCATCCATGAATAATTGTTCCTCAATATCAAGCAATTTCCTAACTTTTTGACTAGGGTCATCATCATCAAAAAGACCTTCTTGTGTGTCATTTGATGCTCCTCTTTCAGGCTGTGCTGATGGAGACAGAACTTGTTTGTACTCATTATATAAAGAAATCAAGACTTCTTTAATAAGCACCCCCAAATTTTCACCAACAGCACGTGTATGCATTTTACATAGAGCAAATTGCACCCAATCTAGCTTATATCGGGGGTCAAGAATAGTAGCAATATAAAGAAGTTTATTGATCCTTATAGGATCTCCCCAATACTTGTCATATTTCTCTTTCATTCTACTTGCAACATTAGCTAACTCAATCATATCACTTTTAGTCCACTCATCCAAGAAACGATAAACCATGTAAATTTCACGAAAGAAGTTATTGGATGTAACATATAAAGAACCAGAAATTCACACAGTTAGATCATAAAAATGACTTAATACCATAGTCATCCTCCTAACATTCTTCCAATCTTCCTGTTCAGGCACCCCCTCTTCAAGATCAAACCTAAAGTATAGATCTTTGTCCTCATACCTCTTAAAGGCTGCCTCAAATTTTTGAGCAGTCTCTAACATCAAATAGGTAGAATTCCACCTTGTAGGGACATCTAAGCATAACATTTGCTTGGTCTGAATTTTCTCATCAACACAACTCTCTTTAAGCTTTCTCATTCCAAGTTGTGACTGTCTAATAAAACGAACAGCCTCTCTAACTTTCTTAACTAACTGACCTACCTCTTTCAGTCCTTCATTAACAATCAAATTAATTATGTGTGCCACACATCTCATATGTAAAAACTGACATTTCATAACTGACTGCCCCCACCTAACAATTTTTCCTCCCAAATATTCAATTGAAACATCATTAGAGCCAGCATTGTCCACAGTGATTGTAAGCACCCTCTCAATACCCCACTCAAGCAAGCACTTCTCCATTTCAATTCCAATGTCCCTCCCCTTATGACTAGCTATGGGAATGAAATTCAAAACTCTTTTTTTCATTGACCATGTGTCATCTATAAAGTGAGCAGTAATACACATGTAATTAATTCTTTGAATTGATGTCCAAGTGTCAGTAGTAAGACAAACCCTTTGCTTTCTATGGTGCAAATAATCTTTAAATCTCATTTTTTCATCAATATACATGCTGAAACAGTCACGGCCTATTGTCCATCTTGATGGAATTTTAAATCTGGGCTGGGCAGAAACATGAGATTCCTAAACCCAACCCCCTCAACAAACTTAAAAGGCAATTCATCAATGATTAGCATAGAAGCCAAGCCTTTCCTAATACTATGTTGGTCAAATTTCCAATTCACAAGACCTAATTTATCATCTTTAGCATTAAACTTTAAATGAGATTGTTTAAGTTCATCAGGAGGGGGCCTCTGCTTACAAACATTCATAAAATGATTATTTAGTGCAGTGGTCCCATTAGATTTTGGATCACAAGCAAGATCCTTTCCACAGTAGTTGCACTTACCTCTTATCTCACCAGCATCATTCACAAATTTGGTGAAGTGGTCCCCACTTTTGATCTTTTCTTCATAGCTTTCCTTTTTCCAGTGATAACTGGTGAAGGCTCAGTGTTTTGATTTGCACCATGCCCACCAGTTACTTGAGCAGCATTTGTTCAGCCATAATTTCACCTGCAAAAGACATCCCATTCAATTAGGAACAGAACAGATATGATTCATAAAACGCTTGGCAGATTGACAGAATCACAGAACCATAAAAGACATCCCATTCAATTAGGAACAGAATAGATATGATTCACAAAAAACTCGGGAGATTGACAGAATCACAGAACCACAGAAGACATCCCATTCAATAAATAATTAATCAATTCGAACGAATAAATGTGGTTTGGAATGTGCTGATTCAAGCCACATGCTGCGCAGTCACAGATTCAAGTGTTTATTAAAGCACAGCATGTGGCTTGAATAATCACCTTCACTTCTCCATTGTAAACACACATCACTGAAGAACCATTGTGACATCAGAACCATGGCAAACAGAACCATTGCAAACAAACTGTACAATAATAATGACCACACGTCCACACATCACAATTCCAAAAACACACATCAAAACCATTGCAAACAGAACCATTACAATAATTATTCAAACATCAGAACCATTGTTAACACACATCAGAACCATTGCCCTCTTGCATTCATTTAAAAAAATAAAAAACCAGAAACACACATCAAAACTGAGCAAGCCACTGAATCCAGCAAACAAAATTTTGTCATTCAACTTTCTAATTCATTTAATTACATAATTTAATTACTTCAAGCCACTGAATCCACTGCATCCAGCAAGCCACTGAATCCACTGCATTCGTTTGTCATTCAACTTTCTAATTCATTTAATTACTTCTTTATAATTAACAACTAGGTAAAATTTAATACATTCGAATAGTACTAGCTAGTGAATAATATAGTAATATATATATATATATATATATTATTCATCAACACATTGATTACTATAAAGAATATGAGTGGAATATCGCACAAAGCTGCGGACGAAGATATATTGGTCTCTGAGTCAGTGAAACCACGTCACTAAATAAACGAAAAAGACACATCACCAAATCCAACCACTAAAGAATCATTGCCATTGTAAACACATCACTAAAAAAACATACCAGAAACACACATTAAAACCGAGCAAGCTATCAGAACCAATGAATCAAAAACAGAAGTGAAGCAACTCAGAGACCCAATGAATCAATGAATCAAGCAAGTAACTCGTGTGAGGGTGTGAGATCAACGTTTTGCAGATAAAAAAAAATGAAATAAAGCTAAAAAAACAGAACCAATGATCAAGCAAGTAACTCGTGTGAGAGTGTGAGATCGACGTTTTGCAAATCAAAAAACTGAACTAAAGCTAAAAAACAGAACCAATGAATCAAGCAAGTAACTCACCCAAGTGACAGAGGAGGCTTAGACGGCAGATCCACGTTTTGATTCCGGCTGAGATGAGGCGGAGACGGCCAAATTGACACCGAAGTGAGAGAGAGAGCGAAGTGAGAGTGACGAGGCAGCAACGACCTTCTACTTCTGGCTGAGAGACTGAGAGAGTTGGATTGAGACTCTAAGGAGACTAAGAGAGTTGAGATCGAGACTTTCAGACTCTGAAAGCAGAGAGCCGGTGAGGACTGAGGGCGAAGTGAGAGACGAGAGTGCGAGAGCCACGTCTAGGGTTTCCAGATCTGAGAGACTCGACCACTCGGGAGCGTTAGGGTTTCTGAGCTCTTGAGAGTTGAGAGATGAGAGTTTGAGTGAAGTAGTGAGTGAGGAGTGAGGTCGTGAGGGAATTGGGGTTTTTTTTTTGGCTCAAAGTTGGGTATTGGGTTGGGAGTTGTGGGACGTTGGGTTTGGGCCAAGTTGGGTAGTAAGGAGTGAGGAGTGAGGCAAATATTGAAAGCAAAACAAAAAAAAAATACATAAAACGACATCGTTTAGTATAATTTCAGTTATTCTGTTAAAACCGAAATAATTTTACAAAAATCACACCGAAAAACCGAAATCTATTCGATTCGGCTCGGTCTTCGGTTTCGGTTAAGATTTGCTCACCCATAATATTAGTCACTGAAGTGACATTATTTTTTTTCAATTAGTAAAGTGAAGTTGTTCACTGCCTTTTTTTTTTTTTGCAAAAAAAATTACTTTTTTTGTTACATTTTAAGTGCTTAGGGTTTAAAATTAATCTAACAGTGAAGTTGTTCATTGCTTTCCATTGGGGGAGCACATTTTATGCTCATCACTTAATTTTGATGAGTAAAAATGTGCTTGTCACCCATATTCACCATTGGATTAATTTTAAACTATTCAAATTTAATTGAATTTTATTTTTATATTTTAAATAAAATTTTTTATTATATGTAGAATTAAAAATAAAAAAAATCTTATAATTCTTCTTTTCATAAAAATAAATTTATCATTTACAAAATTATAAATTATAAATTATAAATTTAGATAATTCAAATTAAAATTTAAACGACTGATATCTCATCACAATAATAAAAAATTAAGTGCCTAATCACTATAACAAGCATGGAATGAAATGCGGACCCATCCATTGAAGGGAGGGCTGGGAGGGCAATTGCCTCATGATTCATTGATTTGTGAATTAAAAAAAGAAAAGTACCGGAGATTAAAACAAAAAATCTTGTATCCATCCCATTAATTTTCCGAGGAGGCTTTGTTTTTATTGAGCCGAATATGATGTAAATTAGAATTGGGCCTGGGCTTTTGTAGGTAAGGGCCGATGTAAGGTTTTTTCATACAAAGGCCCAATGTGAGTTATTTTGTGTAAATAGAGACAGAGTCTCTCCTGGGCCACAGGTCTGTAATGCGTATTGTTTGGGTTTCAAGCAGAGACTTTGAACAAGCCGTGTCGGTGGTTATATATATACACACACACAAATCGCGGATGGTGTGCTGGCAGTCAAGTCGTTGCATTCAGTTAAATTGGGGCTTGTTTTATTTTGCTTTAAAAACAGGTTTTTTTTAAACAAAAAAAAAACTTGTTTGGAAGCCTGTTTTCAATAAATTATTTTAAAAAACTAAAAAATAAAAATAGTTTTTAATTGTTTTCTTATTTTCGTTTTTCTATTTTTTATTTTTTGAGACCACCACCTATCTACTATCAACACTATGCTACCAGTGAAAACCACCCCAACATCACTATCGGTAATGGCCGATGCCATGTTATTTCAAAAATAAATTTTTTAAAACAACTATCCAAATAGAATTTTTGTTTTTTATTTTTAAGACTTGCTTTTAAAAACAGTTTTATAAAATTGCTCTGAGAACAAAAATATGGAGAATAGAATCAAACAAGTTCCCCTATTATTTTGAATTAGTCCAACATTATTGTCCTCCCATGCATCACTAAATTCCCAACAACTTCCACTATTCTTGTTCTTAATGTCTCTGCAAAAAAAAAAAAAGATTTAAATTGAACTTTAAACAATTAAGCTTAGAGTGTGAATCGTCTGTGTGTGTGTTTGGGATAGCGGTAGGAAAAATGACTTATTATGATTCTGACTTATTAAAAATGACTTAATAGAAAAGTCAGTTTTTGTAATGTGATTTATATTTGTATGAGCGATTTATTTTTGGACAATAAGTGCCTATTTTTAATTAATCTTAACCACCAGTTCGTTTGCACAATCAAGAAAAAAGTTGCTTATAAAAAGTATCGGAGAAAGTGTATACACACACACATGGGCAACTATATTATTCAATACTTTTTTTTTTTAATTTCATTAAGGGTATGCAAGCCGCTTTGGACTTTGAGACTAACACATTTTGAAGTTTAAAATGTAAAGAGTTTTTGCCTCTTCTAAGAAAAACGCTTTCCAAAATTTAAACTTGTATTCTTTTTTTTATATGAATGAAACATTTTACCATCTCAACCAATAACTTGTTGATAAAAACTATTCAACACTTTAATTTGCTCTAACCGAAATTAATCGCACACACTTTGTAGGTGTAATATTTATAATTTATACTCCCTCCGGTCCTAATTATAGGACATATTTACCTAACTTTAGAGAAATTAATAATAGTAGTTAAATTAGTTAATCTTATTTATTTTCCTAAAATACCCTTATTTAATAAAGATGATTTAGATATACTATATGAATCTACCTTAAGCAATGAAAAAGCGCGCTGGCGGCAACTAACAGTACTGTGTTGCTAAAGGTAGGAGTATGAAGCAGATAAACACACATGAAGCGTAAAAAAACATATGTGTATTATAAAATTATTATTGTGTTTCATTATTATTGAGAAAATATTAATGGGAGTATTTTGGGAAGAAATTGACAAAAATTAAAATTTTGTCCTATAATTAGGACCAAAATCAACTCCCAAATGTTATCCTATAATTAGGACCGGAGGGAGTAATTCACAACATATGTATACAAGTAAAGATCTATCAAAGTCTAATTCTTAATGAAATTTCGTTGATTAATTTACTTACTTTAAACCAACAAAAAAAAAAATTATAATCATATAGCATTCGAATTCTAGTAAATTTTCATGCCTTTGAAGAATATTCGTGGAAATTAAATGATTGATAATAAAGCAGAATTAATTAATAGAATTCATGTGTAAATAATAATGCCTCGCCTTGGCCCCGTAAAAAAAATCTTAATTACGTGTGCCTTAATTAACAATGTCTCTTGATTACTACTTTCCCAATAATTTCCTATTCTTTTAATCATTCAAAAGACCTTGTCTATATAAATACCATGTTTGTGACCACCTTATGAAATACACACACACACACACACACACACACTCCACGAGGTCTTGGAAATAGGAGTATATATATAGCTAGACGAGTTCGTATATATATCATGATCTGTTCAGCATGGAAATACATATATGGCAAGTAACCAAGAGATTGCTGAGGAAATTTACACACAAATACTCTCAAACATATCCTTTTATGCTTGGGACACAAAATTCACTAAAATTTCCAGCAACCTCGTAATTCTTCGTATATGTCTAAGCATTAATGCTTAAAAGTGGCGACAGCACTATGATATATTAATTTCTAAATTAAATCTCATATACCAAGTTTTGAAGGTTGAATATATATATGTATATATAAATAATCCAACATGATTTTGGCTTGTGGTCTTTGAGTTCAGCCTTCATAAATGTAACTAACAAGCCTTGTTATTAATATTCTCTCCTAATTAACTATCTAATCAAAATCCTTTTTATATATTCATTCATATTTTAAAACTAATTGACCTCTTCCTTCCTTATAGCTTCTTCAATTCAATTTTTTATTTTTTGGTTCTATTTTATTTCCCCTCTCCAACTCTTTTATTCTCTCCAACCCATGAACACGTAATTGATCTTATCACTTTATTTCGTTTAACATAAAATTCAACCTCAATCTTTGACTCTTCATGTTACCTATTTAATTCAAAATTCTATACATTTTTTTTTTTTCCTTTTGTGCTGAATTATGTCGTGCAAGATGCTTCGTTGCATTTGAGGTGAAATTTGTGCTGGTTTCTTTTTTAAAGAAAATCCAACTTTAACTTTGCTCAGACTTTGCACACATTTGATTGGTGAAATATTTACAAAGTTTTCAATGTTAATATAGCATATGTCACTATTTAGTAGTAAAGGGGACGTGAATTCATATATTATTAATAGTAAGTGACTGTTTAGATTAGTCTATTTTAAATGATTTTGTCCTATATGAAATAAATACTCTCTCCAGTTCTAAATATAAGACTCAGTTGACTTTTTTAGAGATGTTGAAGAAGCTTATTAAGTTAAGGGACTAAAACTATACCTCATGTAAAACTTAAATAACTAAAAGTATATTGTAGCCCACAACAATATAATGGGATCGATATACATATGAATTAATTTACTTAAGTTAAACCAAAAATATTTCTATTTGACATCGTCGATCAATATAATGAGAAAAAACCGGACGTTCATTAATTTTAGATGTCTTTGTGAGTATAGTTTAAAAAAAGAAGAAGAAAGAAAGAGAAAAGAATTGAAAAAGAAAAAAAAAAGAAATACCAAGAAGGCACTTATTCATGAATTTGCAAAAAAAAAAAGAAAAAAGAATTGGCAAGAGTTTTAAAGCTAGTTAGGTGTTATGAACTATTTTATAACTTTGACTTGCATATCAATTATTTCTTTTCTCTAATTAATCCATTCCATTTAGCCTTTATCCATCATTACAAGCCTTTCAAGTCCTCTTGATTCATTGCATTTATTGCTATTAGTAGAGGAGATGTTAGAGTTGTTACAAGCTCATGATAAGGTGTTAATTAAGTGAGCTAGAGTGAAATTATTCTAATGAGGTGAGATGAGTGAAACACTAATACCTTGAGAGTCTCTTGTGCTTCATTCTAATATTTTGGATTGTGTAGTTAACTAATTTCTTTGCATCGCTTGACTATTGTTAGTTTTGGCTTGAGAAATTTGATTAATTGATATATTGCTTTCTAATTATGAAGTTGCTCATTTTTCAAATGCATTGATGATTTGAATTTAGAAACTTGTTCTTCATTGCCTTTGTTCAGGAGTACAAAGATCTAAGTGTGGGGGAATTGATTGAACCATATTTTTACATGACTTTTTTATGAGTAATTTGGGATTTTTAATGTATTTTCTGAAGCATTATCGCATGATTAAGCACTAAATTTAGTTAGAGGCATTTGTATTGAATTGATTGTAAACAAGGGCAAAATGGTCATAAAATTGTTAATTATTCATACAAATGTTTTCTTGGACTATTAATGTTATTTTGTGCTTAATTTTGCATTGTAGGTGTTTTGGAAAAAAATTGGAGATTTTGGAGGGTCAAAATAATATTTTGAGGATTGGGAAAATTGCAGAAAGGGCCCCCAGATTTTGTGAAAATTACAAAATAATGAAGAAAAGGACCATGTAAAATTACAGATAATGACCCAAAAAGTTCAGAAATTATGATTCCACCCTGCAAAGGTTTCAAAAATATGCATTTTAGTCACTCAAAGAAGGTTTCAAAGTTTTCATTTTGGTACCTTGGTCAAAACACGTCGTTTTTGACCAAGGGATCCAATACCCCTGGACCCTACTTGGTTGGCTCTGGTGGATATAGGATTCGGACATCAACAGACCTAACTGGCACGAGAAAACAGACGCGAGCTGAGAGTGGTTTTGGAGAGTGGGTGCCGCAAGAGATCCAGAGCTTGAGGGGAGAGGGAAAGAGACGGAGAGTCACCACCACCGTCAAGGACCTCCCTCCTCTCTATATTTCTGTTTCCGGCAACCTTAGTACCGGAGAAGCACTGTAAGTGGACTTGGAAGGCTGAAAAGAGAGACTGAGACCTTGAACCTGAGAGCGAGAGATCCGAACTGAGAGTTGGGGAAGCAGAGCTCAGTGTGAGCAGCGATCTTGAATCTGAGAAGGCCGAAGAGCTTCATGGGTTGGAGATAACTGGGAAGGAGAGGGGCAGAGCCGAAGATCGCGTCTACACTGTCACCGCCGTCGGACTCTTCCTCCACCAGAGCACCACCATCACCATTCTCGCAACAGCATCTTCACCGTCAGTTTTTCCCCTATTTTCACACCTCACCGCCGGTCATTGTTCTGTTCGTCGTCCTTGTTTCTAGACCACCACCTTGAGAGCTTTTGAGACTAGAAAGCAACTACTTCGTTGACCTCCACGCTTTCCAGATTCAGAGCAGAAACTGGGTTCACCGTCGGAAGCTACCACCGACACTGTAAAATAAGCCCAAGGGAAACATGATTTATTTTATTGATCATGTAAAAATATGTACAACCTGTTATAGAAGACTCAACCTACATATATACACACACACTCTATACTAGGATGGTGAGAGCCATCCAACTAAAGATCTGTACAATAAGATACACAACAATTGAGTATTTACAAAACAGTCCTCCTAATTACTATTATCACACATTTCCACACTCCCCCTCAAGTTGGGAGCTGAAAAATATCCACAGTGTGCCCAGCTTGCCTAACATCCTTCTTTGAGTTTCTTTTGACATTGCTTTTGTCAACAAGTCCGCTTGTTGGTCTTCCGAACGAACATGCCTAAGCTCAATCAATCCTCTCTTCAACTTTTCATAAACAAAATGACAATCTATCTCTATATGTTTAGTACGCTCATGACATACAAGATTATTGGCAATATGAATCGCCGCTTGATTATCACAAAATACCTTTACCGGTTTCTCATGTCGAACACCAAGGTCTCCAACCATTCCTAATGTCCAAACTATTTCAGATACAGCCATGCTCAAAGCCCTATATTCGGCTTCTGCTGAAGATTTTGACATTGTACTTTGTTTCTTCGTTTTCCACATAACTAGGGAACCCCTAACTTCAGCAAATACCCGATAACGGACCTCCTTGTTGTAGCACAAGATGCCCAATCGGAATCATAATAGCATTCTAGTTCCATCTTCCCACTTGAACTCAGCAGGATTCCCAATCCGGGGCTACCTTTCAAGTATTTCACTATGTTGAGAGCTGCTGTCGTGTGCTCCTTTGTGGGAGAGTGCATAAATTGACTAAGTGCCTGCACACAAAATGATATGTCAGGACGTGTGATGGTCAGATAAATCAACTTACCAACCAATTTCCTAAACTGTTCTGGATCCTTGAGTAGATCCTCCCTCTTGTTCCTTCCTTCCTCATATGCTAAGAGCTTTTGATTTTGTACCAACGGCATACTGAGTGGTTTGCAACCACTTAAACCTGTTTCAGCTAAGATATCCAATACATATTTCCTTTGACACAACACTATCTCTTTATCCGACCTAGCCACCTCTATTCCCAAAAAATATTTCATGATGCCAAGATCTTTAATTTTAAAGGTTTTGTGCAAAAAATCCTTTGTGTTTCGTATTCCATTTTCATAGCTGATAGTTATTAACAAATAATCTACATATACTAGCACCAACACAACCCCTTCTTTGTATTGTTTAATAAAAAGGGAATGATCATACTCACATTGCTTAAAACCTGCCTCAATCAAAGATGTGGAAAGTTTATTATTCCACTGCCTTGAGGCTTGTTTTAAGCCATATAAAGATTTATTTAGCTTACATACTAAATGCTCCCCCTTTCGTTGGAAACCTTGAGGCACTTGCATGTAGACTTCTTCCAAATCTCCCTGCAAAAAAGGCATTACAGACATCCATCTGATAGAGGTTCCATTTATGAACCGTTGCCAATTTCAGAACAAGTCTAACAGTTAACATTTTGATTACGGGCGAAAAGGTTTCATGATAATCTACTCCTTCTCTTTGGCTATACCCCTTAGCAACTAACCTAGGCTTAAACTTGTCAATAGTTCCATTAGAGTTGTATTTAATTTTATAAATCCACTTACACCCAATAGCACGTTTTCCTTTAGGCAAGGGAACCATCTCCCAAGTCCTATTGTTTTCCAAAGCATCTATTTCAATATTCATTGCATCTATCCATCTTTGATCTTTAATTGCTTGTTCATAACATGCAGGTTCACTTAATGCATCAATAGATGTAAGAAAACACATATGTTTGGGTGAAATGGTATCATAGGACACATAATCTTGAATACTATAAAGACACTTGCTAGTTTGTTCAGATCTTACCAAAGAGCATAAATAATCTTTAGACCATATTGGCGGCTGTCTTGATCTTTCAGGTCTGATCATTGTTTCTGATTCACCTGCAGATTGCACCTCCTTGTCTCTTGGTGAGAAATGTTTAGGGTGTTGATCAGTAGCTACCTCATCATGTGGTTCAGTATTGATTGGTCTGAACATACCACCTTGGTGTTGATCATCATCAAACCAAAACATAGCTTTCATCTCCTTGGATACTCCCTTTGAGCCATAGGATGCAGCATCCTTAAAAGGGAATTTCTACTCAAGAAAACTAACATGTCTAGATACAAATATATCATTAGTTTGCAAGTCAAGTAAAAGAAATCCCTTTTGGTTATCAGGATATCCCATAAACACACATGCAATGGAACGTGGCTGAAACTTATCATAGATTTTCATATTAGTGGCATATGCTAAACAACTAAAAATTCTTAGATGGTTTAAGTCAGGGGAGGTTTTATGGACAATTTCAAAAGGTGTCCTATGCTCAATTATCTTAGATGGAAGTCTATTGATTATATATATGAGTGGCTGCTTTTATGCATTCCCCCCAAAACTGAATGGGTACTTGAGATTGCAAGATTAATCCTCTAACGACCTGCAAGATTGTCCTATGTTTCCTTTCAACAACTCCATTTTGTTCCAGGGTATAAGGAAAATAAGTTTGATGAACTATACCTTTTGTTTTAAAATATTCCCTCAATTCATTTTTAGTAAACTCACTTCCATTGTCACTTCTAATGATCTTGACTTTAGCAGAAAATTGGGTTAAGACATGTATGATAAAATTCTTAATGTGATTGGTTACCTCAGATTTATTCCTCAGCAAAAAGGTCCAAGTGGCCCTAGAAAAGTCACCAACAATGGTCAAGAAGTATTGATATCCTTGATATATAGGAACTCAATAAGGCCCCCACACATCTAAATGCAATAGCTCAAAACATTGTTTAGTTTTAATACAACTTGAATTGAAAGGGAACTTTGTCTGTTTAGATTGAATACAGATATCACATTTATCATTGAATGAGGTATTCTCCTCAGCAACAATTCCTAGATGTCGCATAACAGAAAGAGGGGCATGACCCAACCTATTGTGCCACATGCATACATCATTAGTTTTCATGCTTTGACTACTATCCATTACAGAGTTCACAAGATTACATTCTCTAGCAGGTTTAAGTACGTATAGTCCTTCAATTAGCCTACCAATCGCTCTCTTCTTGCTACCTTGAAGGTCCTGCACCAAACAGAAATCAGGAAAGAATGCAACAGTATATTGTTGTTCCTTAGTTAATCTAGAGATGGATATTAGGTTAAATTCAAGTTGAGGGGCATACAATATCTGAGTTAATTCTATTCCATTATTAAGATGTGCATCTCCAATATGTGTAACAGAATCTCTCCTACCATCAGGTAACCTAATAGACTTAATAGGTCCATCATACTCTCTATATGTATGCAACAATCTCAAATCGCTAGCCATATGTGTGGTGGCTCCAGAATCTAATACCCAGCAATTATTTGATATATTATGAGTGTAGGGACTAGCCAAACCTATACCGGCTAGAGCATGCACAGTGGTCTCTGACTCATGCTTTAGGAGTTCCAGTATGCGCTCATATTGGTCTTTGGTAAAGCTTGGTACTGCTGTGTTTGTATTGTTGATTAGAGCTTCCTCATCAGTATTCAACTCCTTTATGACCTGGTTGGCAGCAGCTTCCTTAACTTGTCTACCTTTGAAACCAGGTGGATACCCAACTAATTGGAAGCAGACATCTTTAGTGTGTTCTTTCTTGTGGTAATAGGTGCACTGGATGTTGGGATCTCCACGACCTCTTCCTCTGCCACATCCCCTCCCCCTGACTGTCATGGCAATGCTGTCAAGAGGAAAGGCTTTTTCATTACCAGTAATAGACCTCTGTGCCTCATCCTCTAATATCATTCCATACGCTTGGTTCACAGTAGGAAGAGGCACCATAAGCAGAATTTGACTTCTTGCTGGTGCATATGCTTCATTTAGTCCCAACAGAAACTGAAGCAACTTCTGCTGTTGTACGGCTTCTGCATATGCGCGGGAAGTTTCACATTTGCATAAAGGTATGTGAAGGAGTGCCGATTACTCCTCCCAGAGCTCTTTTAACTTGGATAAATATCCAGATACAGAGGAAGTCCCCTGCCTCAGCGAATTGATTTCTCGGTGAAGGGCAAATATTTGAGATCCTGTCTTCTTGTCGAATAGCTCCTTCAAATCTGTCCAGACACGATGTGCATCCTCATAAAATACCACACTATTAGCAAGATCCTTGGAAATCGAATTGAGGAGCCAGGAGAGCACCACTGCATTACACCTCTCCCACTGGCCATGGAGCTATGGATCATGATTTTCCTTCTTGCAAGACCCATCGATAAAATCGAGCTTGTGTTTTACCTTGAGAGCTATTTGCATTGATTGGCTCCAGATAGTGTAGTTATCTGTCCTTGTCAGGATTTGTGATATAATAGTATAACCTTACGTTTCTGATGGATGCAAATATAATGCATGAGTAAATAGCAGATTTGCCACATCTGTAACGTTAGTGTGGCTTCTAGAGTCTTTCCCCTCTGCCATGGATATATATTTGTCATGAATCAAGAAATCAAGATGAAGACAGAGTCACGGTAGAAGAAATTAAAGTGAAGACGGATATTGACTCACGTGTGGATCTGAATCAGTAACAAGAACGATGGAGAGGAAAAAATTAAGGAACCTGAATGAAGATATCCTTTGAGAATCTTGAATCGTCGATGGGATTTCTGAACACGCTGTAACTGTCTGAACAACGATTGCAATGTCTGGACTCTTCTTGTAGTCACAGAGTGGCCATGACCATCAGAGCAGCGGTGGTTGCGGCTATGGTGATCGGGAATCTTCAGACATTGAATCGCCGGCTTGAGGAATGATGACGGAATGAATGTTGATGCTTCATGATTGCGAGTGAGATTGCCTTTCTTTTTAGTGGCTCACAGATGCGAAATTAGGGATAGAGAACCGGATCTTGTTCTGATTCTTGGGGCTCCGTTTTGTTTCAAGTTGGGCTGACAATCGTGCCTCTCTGCTCCAGACATTCTCAGGCTAATCAGAGTCTCTTGGGGCTGATTCTTGAATTGCAGCCTGTGTCATGGGCCTGTTTTCTTGAAACTGGGCCTTGATCCGTGCTCTTCTTCTTGGTTATTCAGCCATTGGCTCTGATGCCATGTAAAATAAGCCCAGGAGAAACATGATTTATTTTATTGATCATGTAAAAATATGTACAACCTGTTATAGAAGACTCAACCTACATATATATACACACTCTATACTAGGATGGTGAGAGCCATCCAACTAAAGATCTGTACAATAAGATACACAACAATTGAGTATATTTACAAAACAGTCCTCCTAATTACTATTATTACACATTTCCACAGACACCACCATCTTCCTATTCACCATCTCTACTTCACAGCTCCAATTTCTCATTTCAGAGTTTGCACCGATCTGCACTATTTTCACCTCTGTCATCGGGTCTGTTTCAATACCACTGTGACTCCATTGTCACTGCCAGCTGCCTCCTCTGTCTTCACTTTCAATTTCTATGGATTCTACAAGTTTTGAATATGCTGTGACCACTGGTGGAGACATGAGTAGCTGATTTTGCTTGCCTCTTAGTAGTGGGGATTTGTGCTTGAGCTTATTGGACTATACAGGGAAGTTTTTCTATCATTCCATTTGTCTAGAATTATATATTTAAATTGCCTAGTTTTAGGAATTATTGTATGTGATTCTGGAACTGAGATTGATATTAATTGTCTCCGTTGGTTTGATATTTATGATTGGATTGGATTTTTATAGCTTGTGGGATTTATATAGTTGCATTGCCTTATCGATTCATAGATATTGTGCTTTCTACGTGCTATTGTTAGATTGTATAATTGAATTAGATCAATTAAGTGTCGTGTTATCGCATTCATATTACGAGGAAACAAGTTATAGTTATCCATTTCAATCGCACATTAAGTGGTTTTTAATAATATCTCAAGAGGTAGTAGTTAGCTATGTTTCTAGGACTACTATTAATTGGGATTATTGGACTCAAGTGTTATTTTGAGGTTGTTCTTAAGACTTAATGAATTTTTAACTCTCATAATCTTTTTAAACAAGAATAGGCATTTTCTTCATTACCAAGAGCATTCTTTATTCATATTTTCCACTGCATACCATTCCATTCACTCATTCTCCTTTTTATTAAAAATACCAAAAATATTAGTCTAGCATTTAATTAAATTGTTTTAGTCTTTAGTTTATTAATTTGAAAAAATCCAAAACCATTTCCCCTTGTTTTATTGTATTTGAATGGCATATAGATTACTTAGGATTCAATAAAAGGCTCCTCGAGAAGAGAGAACAATCCTAGGTTTGCCTATACGTAATCTTTGGTTAATTTTTGATTGTGGACCCCAAGGCTAACGTAAGAGATAAAAAGTCCGTCAATCAAATAGCGCCATTTGATTTAACCTTGTCTTTGTGTCTTGGGGTCAAATGCAAAATTTTTGTATCCAAGAATTGCAGTACAATGCAACACTCGAGTCGTCTCTCTTCTCGAGGAGCTTTTAATTGAATCCTAAGTAACCTAAATGCTATGCAAATACAATGAAAACAAGGGGAACTTGATTTTGGATTTTTTTTTGAAAATAAGGAAGTGCAAAATTTAATTAAAATCCTAAAGCAACTATTTTTGGTATTTTCTTTATAAAATGGGATGGGTATGAGGCAATGAATCTTGATAGCAAATTAAATGACTTTTCTGGCTTCTTGAAATAATTTGGGAATTAATTTATCATGAAGTCAAATTAAAAACCCCAAGAAATCGCGTTGAGTCAAATTTTCCTAATTAATGACTAATCCAACCATAGCATTCATAGTTATCTCTTAGATAAATTGTTAAAAACACTTGATGTGTGTTTGAAAATCATCTCAATGCACTTGCTTCCTCTTAAATGAGAGCACTATTGCGACACTCAATTTAAAATAAATCCATCACACACACTAGTAATCACATAGAATGCATAACTTCATTAATTCAAAAGGAAAATAATTTCAATCCATAGTCCAAATGCATCAACATAAAATTCAACACAAATCTTAACCAACAAAGGACAAATGAACACTCATCCAAGTCTCACAAATATGTACCAATGCAAAATTAAACCAAATAGATCATAATTAATACATATAATGAGCTAATGAAAAACTAATAAACTCCCTTTTATAACACATTGGAGCTCTAGCCACATTCTTCACCACCAAAACTCAATTAATTTAGCCTCTCATGGTACCAACAGTAGCTGCAAGCAGTTCAAAATGCCCAGTGTCCATGGAAAATGATGGAATTGCCAATGTAATGGAGAAAGGAAATAGAAGCTATCGGTACAGAGCAGAAATTAGAGTATAAGAGTGAACAGTGAAAATGATGGTGGAAAAAGAAGGAACAGTTATGATGGTAGAGCTGGAAGCTTATGGTTATAGTTATGGTTATGGTAGTGGAGAAGTGACGTTGGTAGTGATTTCAACTGGTGAAGGTGACTGACAGAAGAAAGAGTGGATGAAGGAGCTCGCCGAAGAGCTGAAGAACTCACCGGAATCTGGGTAACTCAGCCGGAGAACTCAAAGAATGGAGAACACCTGTTGGTATAAGCTCGACTCTGCAACTCTCTTCTCTACTCTGAAGTTCATGATGTCGTTGAGCTTCTACACCGAAACTGGGAAGCAGAGGAACGACAGTGGTGCTGGCGGTGAGTGACGGTGGTCTCTCTCTCCCCTCTCAAGCTCTTTCTATCCTTCGTCCGCCTCACTCTGTCGGAGCTGGTGGTGGTGTAGGTTGTCCGACGAGAAAAAAGAGGGGCACGGTGAAGGTAGTGGTGTACGTAGGTTGCTTGAGAGAGGGAAGGTCAAGCTCACCGGTGATGATAGTCGGAAACAGAGGAAGCCGACGGTGGTTGGTAGTGAGAGAGGGAAAGTGACAGTGAGGGTAAAGGGAAGTCGCCGGCGGCGATGGTGGAGATGTAGGAATGCCGCCGGCGACACTAGGAAGAGGAAGGAAGAAGAAGAAGAAGGTGATGATCCCCTCTGCGGCGCTCCCCCCACTCAATGGATATCACTCTCAGCTCAGCTCCATGTTCCTCACAGCTACGTGTTGTGTCGGGTCTTGTTTGCTCCAGCCCATTCTGATTACTGACCTAGGCCCTGGTCAAAACTTGAGTTTTGACCAAGGCCTAAACGGAGAATTTCTGAAAGTTCTTAGAGGGACTGAAATGAATATGTTCAAAATATTCTTAGGGCTATACTATAATTTCCAAAGAGTTTGGGACATTTTCTTTAATTTTCCTGGCCCCTTTTCTTCATTGCTTTGTAATTTCCACAAAATGGGGCCCCTTTCTGTGATTTTCCCCAATCCTCAAAATATTAATTTAAGCCTCATGAATTTCAAATTTTCTTCCAAAACATCTGCAATGCAAGATTAAACACAATGTATCATCAAATGTCCAAGAAACAATTGTACAAAATAATTAACAAATTATGACAATTTTACCCCTAATTACAGTTAATTCAATACAATCGTTCGTAGCTAAAATTAGAGCTTAATCATGCAATAATATCCCAGAAAATATATCAAAAATCCCAATTTAATTATAAAAAATCATATAAAAATATGGTTCAATCAAAGGTTTATTGATATATAAATTTGGGGAAAACATATTTGTAGGGACCTATACTTTCACCCAAATTTTATTTTAGTGCCAGTGTATTTTTTTTCCCTCTTAATTAAATCATTAATTTTACTCTATTAATATTGTTAACTCCTGTAACTCTGCTCTATTAGCATTGTTAGATCCTATATAGGAGTTAGAGTTACTAATAAAGTAAAATTAAAACATTTAATTAGGAGAAAAAGCACACATGTATCAAATTAAAAATTTGGTGATAGTATGAGTACTTGCAAATGGGTTTTCCCTATAAATTTGCAAAGCAATTTCTCGGTTAATTTCATTAATGACGTATAAATCTCCCAACATTTTAAAGGTTTAATTAATACTTTGAAAACACCGTGTGGATTGTGGCACAAGTAAGATTGAGTTGAGAAAATGGGCTATATTATATCATTAGTAATGTTCTATGGATTTCCAAACAATTTTTAGGTAATTAATATGAATTACGAGTACTTTGTCTAATTTAACTGTACATACAATAGGTCCATGCTTGAATTTAATGAAGTTGAAGTTTTTTCTTAGTCTGTCTCAAATATGCAGGGAGTGACATATAAATAGTACCAAAAGAGGAACTAACAAGCCTTGTGATTAATATCCTCTCCAGATTATTAAGTATCAAATCAAAATGCGCTTATATTTTGTTCTTTTAAATAATATAAGCAATTTCCCCTTCGGTCTCTCTCTAATCTTTTTCAAAATATTTTACAGACCTATCAACTGTTTAAATTTTAAGAACCATAGTTCTAAGAGTATTCCTACGTAAATGTCAAATTTGAAGAAACGCACCATACCAAACAAAAAAACTGAAGACATGCACGAAGGTCCATTAAACAATTTCAGACACCTGCCTTTATTGTATTTTTCCAATAATTATGATTACATCATACAAAGGGTTTGCAATTGAAAGCTATTCCAATGCTTATTTATGGAAAGAAAAAAGAACAACAAATCAAACCTAGAAGCATAAAACAAAACCAAAGTCGAATAAATTTCTTTGTAGTATTATTCCTATTCTTGCTCTAATTATGATAGAATGTGCGTGTAATTGCGCCATGAGTTTGCTCCCCTTATTCTTTATCAAGCCATATCACTGCAATATATATATATATATATATATCTCTCTCTCTCTCTCACTGGCACTTGATTATCTGCATGAAAATGAAAACCAAAATGAGATTTGAGTTAGACAATAAAACCTAAGAAGATCGATGGAGAAGATTGTTACTAGACAAGCGGCTAGTCAGATCAGGATCTCTTCATATATACTTTGGATAAAGGTTATATCACAAGCTAATTAATTAAGAAGGATTAGAATCTAAAAATCTGTTTAAATAGTCACTTAATTAATCACTACAAAACTCTTTAAAAATATAGAAACATGTGAAATTAAAGTCATTTATATTGCAACGTACGCAAATTCATTTGGAGGTCATCGCCCTGAATTTGAAACCAATTAAGAACTTAATGACAAATTATCTTAAAATAACACATAATTCATCGGTTTTTCCTAATGGAAAACCATTTACTTGAATAAAGAAAGGAGCATGTGTGTGTGTGTGTGAGAGCCTGAAAATGAAGTAAAACGTACGAGTTATGGCTGATTAATTGGGGGAACGGACAGTTTGGGGTTTAGGGATTGGAGTGCCAGGGTTGGGGCCCTGAGGGGGAGGAGGTGGCTCAGTGACAGGAGGAGATGGCTCTTTGACAGGGGCAAGAGCTTTCCGAGTACTTATGTCTCTTGAAGAAGGCATGTTTCTTATTCCTTCACAAAGCTTCTTCTTCTTCAATTTGATAATCAGATAGCTCGCTAGGGTTTGCTGTGAAACTCATGAACCAGATACATGTATTTATATACATACATGGCTAGTCAAGTGATTACATGATCCATGTTCCTTGATGAACAGTGCATGAGGAAATTGAGGGAATTTGAATGAGGCAATTAACCAGGTGATTGTTGAGGAAATTTACATACAAATACTCGACTCTTGCGTGTATATACATGTATTAATTACTTCCTAACACCTTTACTTTTTGGTTTTGATAACCTTTGGATCAACCGGATCCAGTCCTTTTTAATTTATAGATCCTATTACAAGGTATATGAGAAACTGATTAATCTGGATCGAGGATTTACAACCAATATGCCTCTCCCTAAAGGTCTTTTTTTCACTAGACCAAGTACCCTTAAGTAATTACTGCCTAACACTTTGAACTTAGATTGGAATTGAACTTTCAAAATCGCGACTAAGGTTATAATATTGTGGGTCTATGTTCTTAACGTTAATTAATTTGAATAACAAAGTAATTAACTATAATACTTGTCATACATTTTGGTTAAATGCATGTGGCACCCATTAACATATTTTTCAGTTTAATTCATCAGTTTTGTTTTTCATATTTTAACAGAATTAACTTCTTTCTTCGGTCGTTCCCCCCTTATTCAGGTTTAGTCTCCCCCATGAACACGGAAGTAGCTTATTTCGTTTAACATAAAATCCAACCTCAACCTTTGACTCTTTCTTGGCAATTTCTATCAAATTTCTCAGTTTTTTTTGGAGGTATTATTGAATTATGCCACGCAAGATGCTTCATTCTAGGTGAAACTTAACCTGTTTTTTAAGAAAATCAAGTGGATTCCATAACGAATATACAGCGTATTATTATGAGAATAAAATCAAACTCATTATTAAATCAGTTTTCTGTTGAAAGTTGAATAATTAGAATTATATACATATATATTGGGTTTTCGTATATACCGAGAAGTTACCGGGTAAAGTTGTAATAATATTATCATATATGAGTTGGTGGTAGGAAGAAATTTATTGGAAATTGGCAAAGAAGATGGTAAGATATTGATGATATATGTTTTTTGTTTTAAATTTTTGGCCTGATATTATTTATGGTATTTTTAACACTTCTTCGCTGAAATATTTATAATACACAATACATGTATACAAGTACAGCTAAGATCAAAGTTTTTAATTCTTAATTAAATTTCGCTAATTAATTTACTTACATTATTAAACACGAAAAATTATAATTAACGTCATTAATATGGCCATGACCAGAAAATTGATCTCTCTCACTATCAAACGATCGAAGACTTATTACATGCATTTTCTTTAACAAATTGAAAGATATTGCTTGCCGATCTCCTAATAATGTTTCGTAGCATTGGAATAATTTTGCATACATTTTAATTTTAATTTTAATATCTTTGAAATAGGGTTTCAATCATGATAAAAAAAAAGGGGGGCTTCAATTAATCCCTGGCGACACTATTTCCTGAAATTAAACGTAAACCATTAAAAGTTGATCTAATAGTAAAGACATTAAATGGAGAGTAAATGGAGAAGGAGGTCAATGGAGATACCCCTTGACAAATCCCTATTTTTATTATTTATTTTCATATTTTATTTTAGATTTTTATCATAATAATTGAACTTAAAATACCTTTCTTGTGATAAATTGAAATTAAAAATAAATACATTAAATTAAGACTAAAAAGAATAAAATTGTCAAAATAATTGTAATTCAGACCTTCCCTCTCCCATCACCTCCACCTTGGCTCTCTTTTCTTGACCGTCCTCTTCCTTACCTTCTCCGTCGCGGGCGACTGTCACCTTCGCCACTGTAGTCTCCGGCGACCCTCTCCAACTCAAGCAGAACTTCAGCAAAGCAGAGGCAGCGATGAACCAGAGAGCTTGGCCGTGGGAGTGAAAGACTAGACAGAGCTTGGCCGTGGGAGTGAGAGATAAAGCTTGGCTGCGAACCATCATTCCCTTCCTTGCCACCGCCGGAAATCTTCATCCAACACAGCCACCGGCATCCTGTAGTTTTAGAGCAGAACAGAGGCGCTACAAGATTTCAAAGAAGACCATCATTTTCTCCACTTTCACACTTTCATTGTCACCTTCCATTACCTTCTTCATTGCTGTCACACTTCCTCTTCATTCAACCACGTTTCAGCATGCTTTCAGCTTCCTTTGTTCTCTTCTTCCATTGTCATTTGCCACTCATCCATTTCCATCATTAATTTCAATTGTCCGGTGGTGCTTTATGGCTGTGATTTTGCTTCTTGAGGCTAGTTCCATGGGTGTTTGTGGCTAAGCTTTTCAATCCTTTGTAACAAAAGGCAATGACATGAACTTGGAGCTTCAACGGGGAGTTTTTTTTTTTTTTTGCTCTTCCATTTTTCTATTTCTATATTGTATTTGTCATTCTTATATTTTAGGATGAATTTTATAATGCTGAACTGGCTTATTTTGATGCAATTGGAGATTGGATGTGACTTGAATCTTTATTATATATTTGACATTGTCTTTAATTTTCTTAATTATCATTTCTTTTTGCTGGTTAGTCATTGAATTGATGACTTTGTGAACATTTTGTGCTTATTTCAAGGTGACTTGATTAGTAGATCAATAGTGTCTTGTGTTTGCATTGGTCAATTGAATGTGAATTTATTAATTGTATTGAGCATTGAGCTTTAGCATCATTAATCTTGATTTTTCATATGGGTGGTCATTGTTAAATTAAGATTAATGAGAAAATTAAGTGGTAATACGAGATGGCTCAGTTATTGGATTAAAAGCTAAATACGACTTTTAAATTCATTTAATTGCTAGAGTGCTTTATCAACCTAATTTAGAGAGATTAATATGCAATGTGATTGGTATTAATCAATCTAAGTTAGGCTTAGTCTAAAAGGTGACCCTTAGAGTCTCTTAAAGCTAGCATGATTAATCTACCATAATTATTTGAAGTGGGGATTGCTTGCGTCATTGCTATAAAGGATTGCTCATTCTATTGTTGATTTCTTTGGTTCTCTTATTTCATTAATTCCATCATCATTCCATTTCATATTTTAAAGAAGAAAATCCCAAAAAGAAATAGCATAGAACAATTTAATTTTCGTTTGCAAAACAAGTAGTTTGTAGTAAAAAGATCAAACTCTTCTCCTTTTAATTGTTTTATCTCAATCATTGCACTTAGTTCCTAAGTAATTAATAAAAGAATTCTCAAGAGACGATTCGGGATTGCACCCTATATTGTAATCCTTGATTAATTTTGAAGAGGTTACCAAGGTACAAAGCCGACAATGTTATCTTCACCCCTCTCTCCTCCTTTGGTCCTTGTTGCATTTTCATGTAAAACCTAATTAACTAATTTAAGTATATTAACGATGTTGATTAAGTTAATTAATATGACGATTCTTTTAAAACACCCTAATCGTCTTCTTTAATTCCCTCCATCCCTTCCTCTCCAACTTGACTATTATTGTTGAGAAAATATCAATATGGTTAATTTGACAAAAAAAAAATTGATGAACATGTGAAATTTAAGATCAACATCAACTCTCTAATTAAGTTATACATTAAGAATGGGAGGGAGTATATGATTCTTATATTTATTTGCTTGATATCTATGGGTTCCAAGGGAGTATGAGTTTGTGTACACTGTTGATATGATAATGAAGTGATAATTGTATTCTTGACCTACAAAAAATCAACATACGTTAACTACTCCATATTAACACAATTATTAATTTTTAAAGGGTTAAGGTGCAAATCTATTCTGGAAGTTTTCGTTAAGAAATAATGTTACCCTATAAGTTTTTTCAGGTTCAATTTGGCCTCGAAAATTTTAAAACGTGGCAATGTTGCCTTATTCTGTTAAAAAACTAACATTGACTGTTAAAATATTGACGTTGACTATTAACTTTTTAATAAAAATAGACAATATTGCTCCATTTTAATACTTTCAGGACAACATTGAACTTAAAAAATCTTCCAGGATAACGCTGCTTCTCAATAAAAACTTCCGAGATAAATTTACACCTTAACCCAGTTTTAAACATTTTAATTCCTCAGACTGTTAGCTATCGCGTGATTTTATTTTAATATGCAGCTGACATTGGAGTTTTATCATGACAAGACTCAGATCAATCGGTCAAGGTATGAAGTGATTTTATTAGCTACCGCGCATGATGACTTCAACAGTTCAACTTTTTTTTTTTTTGAACAGCAACAGTTCAACTTCAAACTTAGTGAAGTTTATGGGTTTTTTCTCCTTTATGTATATTCATGATAATTAAACAATTTGGCCCATCATATAATTAAATTAATGTTTTAATTGCATTTAATAAACCTGCATTTTCTTCCTTTATTAGACGTTGGTTTGCATGATTGAGATTATTTGCCTTTCGGTAAATCTTTTTTATACTCCATATAGCATGACTTGTGGAAATTCCACATGTAGCCAGATTTTACTATCCCAAGAGGTTGTACTTCTTTAAATTATTACAATAAATTATAAGAAAATTTAAGCTTATCAAGGATAGAAACAGCCACGTTCTCATGGTAACTGAAATTTAGTCTGGAAAAATCAGGACATGCTTAAACGTGATTATCAAAATGTATGTAAAATGTATTTTTTTGGTCAAAATATTTTAAAATGTATTTATCCAAATGCTCCACTCGTTCACAACTGAAATGGATTGTAATCTCTACACGCAGATGGTTCCCCTATTAGATGACTTCCATGATATTAGTTAGGGGTGTGCAAACGGTTTTTCAGTTTGGTGTTCGGTTAAAACCGAAAAACCAAAAACACATAATTTTTTACAACCGAACTGAAACCAAAATGATAAAAAAATCGAAAACCGAAAAACCGAAATATTTCGGTTTGGTGTTTCGGTTTTTTCGGTGTTTGGGCCATATTTTGGGCCTTTTTTGTTCAACCATGTCCAATACGAAAAAACTAAAAATAAGGGCATTTTTTGGTTCAAACCTGTCCACATTTTAGGCCTTTTTACCACCACAAAACAGCTATATTTTTAACATTTAAGAAACAAACTGTAAAAATCAAACATCTGAAGAGGAAATGATGTAATTACAATTCATAATAATTCCTATTGTAAACTGCCATAGTATGAGTTTGACAATAATGTTGTCTGGCATTAGAAGTTGGCCAATAATCATCAAACATCAATCAAAAAGGCAAGTTTGATAGAAAAGTTGGCCAATAATTATCATACAAAAAAATGGCACCATAACTCCACAAGTCTACTAGCTACCATAGCTCATTTGACGTCTAATAAAACAAGGCAAATTGACAACAATGTTTCCAATTTACATAAACTGGAGCATCAAATGAAACACAAAAGTTTGCCATGTGTAGTCAACACCAAAAACAATTGCAGCAAGCCAGCAACTCACCCATTGACCATCAGTCCATCACACAGCCAGCATAAAATGATCCAAAAGAAAGATATTGACAGCAGCCTGCAATTAAATATCCATTGATCATTGTGTATACACAGCTAACATAAACTGGAGCATAAATCAAATAAAAGGAAATAAAATATTACACTAATACAAAGATATTGATGAATGACTTACAAACATGTTAACATTACATCTACTATATATCAACAGTTGCCTCCAATGCAATCTTTTGAAAGTCTTGCAATAAAAACACAAAATTAGACTTCCCATGAAATATCATAATAAATATATTATTTTTATGAAGACAGAAAATAGATGTAAAAGATATTACCAAGTTCTATTTGCTGAAAATCATCATCGCCTACTTCTTCAACATAGTTAAGTGAGTGCCTAAGCCAATCTTGAGCACAAATTAAGGACTGCACAGCTTTAGGAGTTAAAGAGCTCTTAAATGAATCTAGAACTCTTCCGCCAGTGCTGAAGGTAGACTCAGAAGCAATAGTAGAAATTGGGATAGCCAACACATCTCTTGCTATTTGAGAAAGAATAGGGAATCTAGGACTATTCACCTTCCACCAACTTAGAATATCAAAATCATCTTTTATGGGCTCAATTTCTTCATTTAAATATCTATCCACTTCTGTTCTACTAGTCCTTCCACCAAGATGTTCATCCATGAATAATTGTTCCTCAATATCAAGCAATTTCCTATCTTTTTGACTAGGGTCATCATCATCAAAAAGACCTTCTTGTGTGTCATTTGATGCTCCTCTTTCAGGCTGTGCTGATGGAGACAGAACTTGTTTGTACTCATTATATAAAGAAATCAAGACTTCTTTAATAAGCACCCCCAAATTTTCACCAACAGCACGTGTATGCATTTTACATAGAGCAAATTGCACCCAATCTAGCTTATATCGGGGGTCAAGAATAGTAGCAATATAAAGAAGTTTATTGATCCTCATAGGATCTCCCCAATACTTGTCATATTTCTCTTTCATTCTACTTGCAACATTAGCTAACTCAATCATATCACTTTTAGTCCACTCATCCAAGAAACGATAAACCATGTAAATTTCACGAAAGAAGTTATTGGATGTAACATATAAAGAACCAGAAATTCGCACAGTTAGATCATAAAAATGACTTAATACCATAGTCATCCTCCTAACATTCTTCCAATCTTCCTGTTCAGGCACCCCCTCTTCAAGATCAAACCTAAAGTATAGATCTTTGTCCTCATACCTCTTAAAGGCTGCCTCAAATTTTTGAGCAGTCTCTAACATCAAATAGGTAGAATTCCACCTTGTAGGGACATCTAAGCATAACATTTGCTTGGTTTGAATTTTCTCATCAACACAACTCTCTTTAAACTTTCTCATTCCAAGTTGTGACTGTCTAATAAAACGAACAGCCTCTCTAACTTTCTTAACTAACTGACCTACCTCTTTCAGTCCTTTATTAACAATCAAATTAATTATGTGTGCCACACATCTCATATGTAAAAACTGACATTTCATAACTGACTGCCCCCCACCTAACAATTTTTCCTCCCAAATATTCAATTGAAACATCATTAGAGCCAGCATTGTCCACAGTGATTGTAAGCACCCTCTCAATACCCCACTCAAGCAAGCACTTCTCCATTTCAATTCCAATGTCCCTCCCCTTATGACTAGCTATGGGAATGAAATTCAAAACTCTTTTTTTCATTGACCATGTGTCATCTATAAAGTGAGCAGTAATACACATGTAATTAATTCTTTGAATTGATGTCCAAGTGTCAGTAGTAAGACAAACCCTTTGCTTTCTATGGTGCAAATAATCTTTAAATCTCATTTTTTCATCAATATACATGCTGAAACAGTCACGGCCTATTGTCCATCTTGATGGAATTTTAAATCTGGGCTGGGCAGAAACATGAAATTCCTAAACCCAACCCCCTCAACAAACTTAAAAGGCAATTCATCAATGATTAGCATAGAAGCCAAGCCTTTCTTAATACTATGTTGGTCAAATTTCCAATTCACAAGACCTAATTTATCATCTTCAGCATTAAACTTTAAATGAGATTGTTTAAGTTCATCAGGAGGGGGCCTCTGCTTACAAACATTCATAAAATGATTATTTAGTGCAGTGGTCCCATTAGATTTTGGATCACAAGCAAGATCCTTTCCACAGTAGTTGCACTTACCTCTTATCTCACCAGCATCATTCACAAATTTGGTGAAGTGGTCCCACACTTTTGATCTTTTCTTCATAGCTTTCCTTTTTCCAGTGATAACTGGTGAAGGCTCAGTGTTTTGATTTGCACCATGCCCACCAGTTGCTTGAGCAGCATTTGTTCAGCCATAATTTCACCTGCAAAAGACATCCCATTCAATTAGGAACAGAACAGATATGATTCATAAAACGCTTGGCAGATTGACAGAATCACAGAACCATAAAAGACATCCCATTCAATTAGGAACAGAACATATATGATTCACAAAAAACTCGGGAGATTGACAGAATCACAGAACCACAAAAGACATCCCATTCAATAAATAATTAATCAATTCGAACGAATAAATATGGTTTGGAATGTGCTGATTCAAGCCACATGCTGCGCAGTCACAGATTCAAGTGTTTATTAAAGCACAGCATGTGGCTTGAATAATCACCTTCACTTCTCCATTGTAAACACACATCACTGAAGAACCATTGTGACATCAGAACCATGGCAAACAGAACCATTGCAAACAAACTGTACAATAATAATGACCACACGTCCACACATCACAATTCCAAAAACACACATCAAAACCATTGCAAACAGAACCATTACAATAATTATTCAAACATCAGAACCATTGTTAACACACATCAGAACCATTGCCCTCTTGCATTCGTTTAAAAAAAATAAAAAACCAGAAACACACATCAAAACTGAGCAAGCCACTGAATCCAGCAAACAAAATTTTGTCATTCAACTTTCTAATTCATTTAATTACATAATTTAATTACTTCAAACCATTGAATCCACTGCATCCAGCAAGCCACTGAATCCACTGCATTCGTTTGTCATTCAACTTTCTAATTCATTTAATTACTTCTTTATAATTAACAACTAGGTAAAATTTAATACATTCGAATAGTACTAGCTAGTGAATAATATAGTAATATATATATATATATATATTATTCATCAACACATTGATTACTATAAAGAATATGAGTGGAATATCGCACAAAGCTGCGGACGAAGATATATTGGTCTCTGAGTCAGTGAAACCACGTCATTAAATAAACCAAAAACACACATCACCGAATCCAACCACTAAAGAATCATTGCCATTGTAAACACATCACTAAAAAAACATACCAGAAACACACATTAAAACCGAGCAAGCTATTAGAACCAATGAATCAAAAACAGAAGTGAAGCAACTCAGAGACCCAATGAATCAATGAATCAAGCAAGTAACTCGTGTGAGGGTGTGAGATCGACGTTTTGCAGATCGACGTTGTGAGGGTGTGAGATCAACGTTTTGCAGATAAAAAAACTGAACTAAAGCTAAAAAAATAGAACCAATGAATCAAGCAAGTAACTCGTGTGAGAGTGTGAGATCGACGTTTTGCAAATCGACGTTTTGCAGATCAAAAAATTGAACTAAAGCTAAAAAACAGAACCAATGAATCAAGCAAGTAACTCACCCAAGTGACAAAGGAGGCTTAGACGGCAGATCCACGTTTTGATTCCGGCTGAGATGAGGCGGAGATGGCCAAATTGACACCGAAGTGAGAGAGAGAGAGAGAGAGAGCGAAGTGAGAGTGACAAGGCAACAGCGACCTTCTACTTCTGGCTGAGAGACTGAGAGAGTTGGGATTGAGACTCTGAGGAGACTAAGAGAGTTGAGATCGAGACTTTCAGACTCTGAAAGCAGAGAGCCGGTGAGGACTGAGGGCGAAGTGAGAGACGAGAGTGCGAGAGCCACGTCTAGGGTTTCCAGATCTGAGAGACTCGACCACTCGGGAGCGTTAGGGTTTTTGAGCTCTTGAGAGTTGAGAGACGAGAGTTTGAGTGAAGTAGTGAGTGAGGAGTGAGGCCGTGAGGGAATTGGGGTTTTTTTTTTTTGGCTCAAAGTTGGGTATTGGGTTGGGACTTGTGGGACGTTGGGTTTGGGCCAAGTTGGGTAGTAAGGAGTGAGGAGTGAGGCAAATATTGAAAGCAAATCAAAAAAAAAAATACATAAAACGACATCGTTTAGTATAATTTCGGTTATTCGGTTAAAACCGAAATAATTTTACAAAAATCGCACTGAAAAACCGAAATCTATTCGATTCGGCTCGGTCTTCAGTTTCGGTTAAGATTTGCTCACCCATAATATTAGTCACTGAAGTGACATTATTTTTTTTCAATTAGTAAAGTGAAGTTGTTCATTGGCGTTTTTTTTTTTTGCAAAAAAAATTACTTTTTTTGTTACATTTTAAGTGCTTAGGGTTTAAAATTAATCTAACAGTGAAGTTGTTCATTGCTTTCCATTGGGGGAGCACATTTTATGCTCATCACTTAATTTTGATGAGTAAAAATGTGCTTGTCACCCATATTCACCATTGGATTAATTTTAAACTATTCAAATTTAATTGAATTTTATTTTTATATTTTAAATAAAATTTTTTATTATATGTAGAATTAAAAATAAAAAAAATCTTATAATTCTTCTTTTCATAAAAATGAATTTATCATTTACAAAATTATAAATTATAAATTATAAATTTAGATAATTCAAATTAAAATTTAAACGACTGATATCTCATCACAATAATAAAAAATTAAGTGCCTAATCACTATAACAAGCATGGAATGAAATGCGGACCCATCCATTGAAGGGAGGGCTGGGAGGGCAATTGCCTCATGATTCATTGATTTGTGAATTAAAAAAAGAAAAGTACCGGAAATTAAAACAAAAAACAAAAAACAAAAAACTCAGACAGATACCCTCTTGTATCCATCCCATTAATTTTCCGAGGAGGCTTTGTTTTTATTGAGCCGAATATGATGTAAATTAGAATTGGGCCTGGGCTTTTGTAGATAAGGGCCGATGTAAGGTTTTTTCATACAAAGGCCCAATGTGAGTTATTTTGTGTAAATAGAGACAGAGTCTCTCCTGGGCCACAGGTTTGTAATGCGTATTGTTTTGGTTTCAAGCAGAGACTTTGAACAAGCCGTGTCGGTGGTTATATATATATACACACACAAATCACGGATGGTGTGCTGGCAGTCAAGTCGTTGCATTCAGTTAAATTGGGGCTTGTTTTATTTTGCTTTAAAAACAGGTTTTTTTTAAACAAAAAAAAAAAAACTTGTTTGGAAGCCTGTTTTCAATAAATTATTTTAAAAAACTAAAAAATAAAAATATTTTTTAATTGTTTTCTTATTTTCGTTTTTCTATTTTTTATTTTTTGAGACCACCACCTATCTACTATCAACACTATGCTACCAGTGAAAACCACCCCAACATCACTATCGGTAATGGCCGATGCCATGTTATTTCAAAAATAAATTTTTTAAAACAACTATCCAAATAGATTTTTTGTTTTTTATTTTTAAGGCTTGCTTTTAAAAACAGTTTTATAAAACTGCTCTGAGAACAAAAATATGGAGAATAGAATCAAACAAGTTCCCCTATTATTTTGAATTAGTCCAACATTATTGTCCTCCCATGCATCACTAAATTCCCAACAACTTCCACTATTCTTGTTCTTAATGTCTCTGGAAAAAAAAAGATTTAAATTGAACTTTAAACAATTAAGCTTAGAGTGTGAATCGTCTGTGTGTGTGTTTGGGATAGCGGTAGGAAAAATGACTTATTATGATTCTGACTTATTAAAAATGACTTAATAGAAAAGTCAGTTTTTGTAATGTGATTTATGTTTGTAAGAGCGATTTATTTTTGGACAATAAGTGCTTATTTTTAATTAATCTTAACCACCAGTTCGTTTGCACAATCAAGAAAAAGGTTGCTTATAAAAAGTATCGGAGAAAGTGTATACACACACACATGGGCAACTATATTATTCAATACTTTTTTTTTTAATTTCATTAAGGGTATGCAAGCCGCTTTGGACTTTGAGACTAACACATTTTGAAGTTTAAAATGTAAAGAGTTTTTGCCTCTCCTAAGAAAAACGCTTTCCAAAATTTAAACTTGTATTCTTTTATAGACAGATTGTTTTATGAGAGAGGGAGATGAGCATTGAAAAACGTCACAGCCATGCATGTGACGCACTCTCTTCGGATCCACATTTCCTGTGGAATGCTCATCACCCCAATTTTGGGGTTTTTTTTTATAAATTTTTTCCTAAAAAATACTCCATACACTAAAAATTAATTAGCTTAAGATACTGGGTGTTAAAAAAATATTTTAAATATTAAGTGCTACTGGAAAAATATTTCAGGATCCTAGTGTTGCAGGAAAAATATTTCCGAATGTACGATTAGAAATTAATTAATTTGAGACACCAGGTGACAAAAATATTTCAGGGTGTGGCATACAATTTAATTTAAATAAATAAGAATGCTTCATCATTTCCTAAATGTACATAGGAGCTAAATAACTTACAAAAATTTAGTTAAGTTGGTTATTTATAAAAAAAAGTGTTGGTTTTCAAAACTACACCTTTAATCATCCTACTTGAGACTATTCTTACTGATAAAAAATTTTTTAATATGTTCAATCAACAAGGATAGTGTAGGGAGAAATTTTATATATGAATTTGAACGACAAAATAAATCTAATTTAATGATCTTTTAAAGAAACAATCTTATTGGAGTATATATATGATACCTATAGGGTTGCTTTGAACCTTGTTGGTATTCATAGGGAAAGGGTACTTAGAAGTTGAGGCTATGCCCGCTGAACTGAGAGCAAGCCCAAGAAATTGGGCAAAGAGATAATGTGATAATTTTACCATTTTTAATTTACGTTGGAAAGAGAGAGAAAGATGAGAGAGAGTTAAGAATGATTTGTAAATGTAGAAAGAGAAAAATTTTAATGAAGGAAAATTTGAAAAATAAATTTATCAACTTGATGTATTTTTTAACATAGCAGAATAAGTTACAAGTAACTTGTACTAAAAACAATAGTATGATACTAAACCATTGTTGTTTATTCTGCCCTCTATATCTCTGGCACGTGAACAGAATTAATCTGTATCAAAATGAGATTGGGAATTAATGATCAGAATCTGAAAAGAATAATGTACAAGACGATCACGCACATACGGTAGAAAATCATGAAGGGCTTGTCCTACTTTTTATATGGATATTTGGAGTAATTAAGAGTATTTAATAGAATATGGATTAGAAATTAATATAAGAAAGTTCTATGGGAAAGATATATACTCATATATGTATACATAGAGACGAGGGAGTAGAGAGCAAGAGAAGTTGGCTATTTATTTCTAAAATGATCTCCACCCACCCTCCAATATCTATCCGTCTCATTATTTATTTCTATTTAAGAATAAAGACATACTCCAAACTGTATCACATAACTACGGTCGGATACTCTCACCATATCCACCATGTTAATTAAAAGAAAGGAAAAAAAAAAAAACCAAACCAGCCAAGCCAGAAAAATACATATAAAGAACAATAACGCATTTGCTGTTGGAAATATCGCTTGTAAAGCTGAATTGGTGTGAAAAAGACTTTGGATGTTTTGCATGAGCATTTCTTTTGGCCTAAAATGAAAAGTGATGTGGAAAGAATTTGTGCTAAATGCATAACATGTAAAAAGGCTAAATCTAGAGTCTTGCCACATGGTTTGTATACTCCTTTACCTCTACCTAGTGAACCTTGGATTGACATATCAATGGATTTTATTTTGGGTTTGCCTAGGTCAAAAAGAGGAATGGATTCCATATTTGTGGTTGTTGATAGATTTTCTAAAATGGCACATTTCATTGCATGCCATAAAACTAATGATGCCACATACATTGTGTTAACCTCATGAAATTCTTGTCAGATTTGCACATTTCCTCCTAGTTCTCCCACACTTTGGATGTATTAATGGGCATTGGAGAGTGCTAAAGTGGAGGAAATGTGTTCTTTTCATGCTTGGCACAAAAAGAGTATAAATATGGGGGAAATATGTTACTAATTGTCATGATTACTCAATTAATGATCTTTTGTGAGTTCTTTGTGTTGAAAGGATACAGATTCAGTCATAGCTGGACCAGAGAAAGACAAATTCAAGGAGAAGGAAGTGAAATGAAGCTGAAGCCATCAACCGTGCCAGGGAAATGCAAGAAGGGATGAGAACAGATCGTAGAAAGAGAGGAAACTGAACTTCAAAGATGACTGGCCGCGGCCAACTTGAGGTCAGAAAGTTACTGGCCGCGGCCAAGCATCCATGGGCCGCGACCAACTTGAGGTCAGAAAGTTACTTGCCGCGGCCAAGCATCTATGGGCCGCAGCCCAAAACTGAACAGAAGCTCACTGGCCGCGGCCCACAGATCTCCTGGCCGTGGCCAACCCCCGAAAATGCTGTTGTGCGTTTTGTCACCCGGGAATTATAAAATCAGAAACGAGAGGCTGAAAGAAGGGAGGTTAGATTAGGAAAGACCTAGGGAGGCGGCTGAGGCAGTCCTCGGAGATTGGGTGTGTCTGAAATCAAGGAGAATCAAGGAGAGATTGAAGATTTGCAGAGATTTCAGCTCAGATTCTCTAGTTTTTCTGTATTCATTCCATTTCTCCTCTGTAATTTTGATATGGCTGTAATGAGAGTTTATGTATGTGATTCATTTTTGAACATGGATAGCTAGAGATCCGTTATAGGATTGTTTATGATCCTTTGTATGGATTAAACTTGATTCATTTCCTCTCTAAGTATCTAATGGCATATATATGTTGATTTTACTCCATCTTTCTTGTTGTCTGTGACTGGCCATCACTGTGGAGGAAATGTGTTCAATTAAATTAAGCTTGAGAGAGTTAATTTAATTGTAGAACTTGAGTGAAATCATGCTAGACTTGAAGTTTACAACTAAACGGATGGTTTGTTAGTAACATAGAGATATAGTTATTAACCTAGCATTGTCAAATTAAGATTGGTGTGTAATGAATATCTTCTCTTAGCTGTAGCAAGAGATTGTGCATGCTAATCGAAGATATAAAACTGGTTATGACTTGAGAGAGCTTAATCATATGCTTGAGATTCTTAGACTAACATATATATACCCCATGGAAAGGATCCTTGGAGAGGAAAAGAAGTAAGTTTATGAAATACTAAGGGGATGGACAATCCTAGGCTTATTATACTTGATTGAAGTCACACAACTCAGAGTTTTGTTTAGTAAATTTCAGTTTACAAATATATCTTTTGAAATCCCTTTTTCCACACACAACAACATGTTTTGGCTTAACTTAATTGAATTCACCAAATCTATTGCTTGACTAATTTGTTACTCAAATCCTTGAGGGAACGATCTTTACTTATCACTTTATTACTTGACGCGATCCGTACACTTGCGGTGGCGAACAAGTTTTTGGCGCCGTTGCCGGGGATTGGTTTAACAAATCTTTTAGTTGACCTTAGGCTTGTGATAGTAGATTTCACTTGTGTCTTTAGTTAGGTTTACAATTTTTCTTTCACTATTTTCTGAGTTAATTTTGTTTGTTTTAGTTTGATACTTGCTGGTTTGTGCCTCTTGTAGGTATCATCTCGGTACATGCAACATCTGCACATAGACGGATTGATAGTGGTACTTGACAGATTACCGTGCTTCGAAGAAGAAACTGAATCAGAAGTAGAATCTGAGTCAGAGATAACTCAATATGAATCTGAAGCAGAATCTGAATCTGAAGCTGAAACTGATGCTAAAATAATGGCGGATGAATATGATAGAGCTACCGTCAATGACTTTGCCAGCCAGAATATGCGAGGGACTCAATCTTGCATTTGAATGCCGGAGATGTAAGCACACACTTTTGAGATCAAGTCGGTGATGATCACGATGCTGCAAATGTATAGGCTGTACCATGGTCTCTACAATAAAGACGCCAACAAGTATTTGATGTACTTCTTGGAGGTGTGTGATTCCTTCAAGCAGAATGGAGTACCCCAAGATGTGCTGAGGTTGCGGCTATTCCCTCTCTCTCTACAAGGGATAGCTAGAGATTGGTTCAACAATCTCCTGGAAGGATCCATAACTTCTTGCGATGATCTTGAAGCGAAATTTAGAGCTCAATTTTTCTCGGATGATAAATCAATGGAAGCAAGGGATGAATTTCTAAGTTTTAGAAAACAGCCGGATGAGCATCTGTATGCCGCCTGGGAAAGATACAAGATGTTAATGAAGCAATGCCCTAATCATGGGGTGGACAAGTGGGTAATGATCCAAATTTTCTGTACGCGCTTGAATCCTCAATCTAAGGTGATGGTGGACTCTATGACTAATGGAGGTTACCGGAATGTGCCTGTTAATGAAGTGTTTAGACTTTTAGATAAATTAACTGCAAACAACACCCAAGGCAATGATAGAAGGACTACCCCAGCCCTGCTCAATACAAAAGAAGACTCTTCATCACAAATTGCCACAATCTTATCTGCTCTAAACAAGTGTTTTGATGTCCTAGAGTCTCAAATACATAAGGGCATTTCTCATGGTGTACATTCTGTTCAAGCTACTCTAATTGTATTTGAGCAATGCAATGATGTCCACATGCCCGATAATTGCCCTCTCTACATGGGCACTGAATCTGTCAACTATATGGGTAAATTTCAACCTTCTCAAGGTAATCCATACTCACAAACTTACAACCGTGCTTGGAGAGCTCATTCCAACTTTTCTTGGAGTCAAGGTAACACCTTGAACCCTTCACACGAGTCTACTTCTGGCACCAAGCCGATTCCTCCACCGGGTTTTCCATTGTCGTCAAGTCAAGTTCCTGTAAAAGAAGAGGAATCTAAGATGGACAAGATGTTGGCCCGGATCTTATTAGAGGTGGAATCTTCAAGGGTTGAGAGTAAGGCTACCTTTTCTCTTCATGAATATGTAATTAAGAACCTTGAAGTTCAAGTGGGATAATTAGCAATACAAGTAAATGCTATGGCTCCAAATGGTCTCCCAAGTGATACCATCCCTAATCCTAAGCGAGGTGGAAAAGAGGAATGCAAGGCCATTCACTTGAGAGGTGGCAAGGTGCTTCCAGATATGCTGAGCTCGAGCAAGACTGGACCGAGGCAAGATGAGCAAGAGGACACTGAAATTGATGAGGAAGAAGCCATGACTCAAGAAAATGTAGCTGAAGAGGATGAAACTAAAAAGAGAAAGCAGACTGAAGGAAGGTTAAATGAGGGTAGCCAGAGTAAGAAGGGGGATCAAGAGCTGAATAATGAGAAGAAGAGAAAACCAACCACCTCCACTGTTATGCCTCCACTACCCTTCCCTCAAAGATTTAAGAAGAAGGAGAAAGATGCACAATTCAAAAAGTTTGTGAACATGTTTAAGCAATTGCATGTAAACATTCCATTTGCCGAAGCTCTAGAGGGTATGCCTAAATATGCCAAGTTCCTCAAGGATGTGTTGTCCAAGAAAAGGCAATTTAATGAATTTGAAACTGTGGCTTTAACTGAAGAATGTAGTGTGGTGATCCAAAGGAAGTTACCCATTAAGCTGAAGGATCAAGGAAGTTTCTATATTCCCTGCAATATTAGGACAAATTTTAATGGTAAAGCCTTCTTTGACTTGGGTGCTAGCATCAACTTAATGCCTCTAGCCGTTTTCAACCAATTGGGGTTGGGAGAGCTAAGACCTACCACAGTAACCCTTCTATTTGCTGATCGGAGCATTTCTAAGCCAAGAGGAATAATTGAAGATGTCCTAGTGAAAGTAGACAAGTTCATCTTTCCAGCAGACTTCGTGGTGCTTGATTGTGAGGTTGATTTGAAGATCCCGTTCATTCTTGGATGTCCATTCCTAGCCACAACAAGGACTCTTATTGATGTGGAGAAGGACGAAATCACTTTGAGGGTGGACGATGAAAAAGTGATTTTTAACATGCCAAAAGTATTGAAGTTCCATGATGACTCAGCCCAATACTCATTTGTTGATGTATTGGACTCGCTTATTCCTCAAGAGTCATATGCTACTATAATAAAAGATCCTTTAGAGGCATTCTTAATTGGGGAGAAAAGCTTGGATGAGTTTGATGAGGAAGCTGTTGAAAATCTTTTTCGAATGGAAGCATTCCCTCACTCAAGACCGAGGAATTTTGAGCCACTTGAGGTGGCTGATGCTTTGAGTACCCCTTTGAAGCCCTCTATTGAAGTTCCACCGGCTCTTGAATTAAAGCCTCTACCGTCTCATCTCAAGTATGCCTACTTGGGGGATGCTAACACTTTACCGGTGATTGTCTCTTCCGGTCTGTCTAACTTGCAAGAGGAGAAGCTCCTACGAGTTTTGAGAGAGCACAAGCAGGCCATAGGTCGGACAATAGCTGATATTAAGGGAATAAACCCCTCAATTTGTATACACAAAATTTTGTTAGAGGATGATCATAAAACTTCTATTCTTGAATCCAATTATGAAAGAAGTAGTCAAGAAAGAAATCCTCAAATGGCTCTCAGCTGGAATTGTGTACCATATCTCTGACAGTTCATGGGTGAGCCCAGTCCAATGTGTCCCTAAGAAGGGCGGCATGACTGTAGTGGCTAACACCCAAAATGAACTAATTCCCACTCACACGGTGACTGGATGGCGGGTGTGTATGGATTACCGTAAGCACAACACTGCTACAAGAAAGGATCATTTTCCTTTACCGTTCATCAATCAAATGTTGGATAAGTTAACGGGTCAGGAGTTCTTTTGCTTCCTTGATGGTTATTCCGATTACAATCAAATTGCCATAGCCCTAGAAGACCAAGAGAAGATGACCTTTACTTATCCCTATGGCATATTCACTTTCAGACGGATGCCTTTTGGATTATGTAATGTGCCAACTACATTTCAAAGGTGTATGATGTCTATTTTTGCTGATATGATTGAGAGGATCATTGAGGTATTTATGGACGATTTCTTTGTTTTTGGTCCATCATTTGATTCTTTCTTGGAGAATTTGGATGCGGTGCTGACACGGTGTGAGGAGACTAACTTGATTCTGAATTGGGAGAAATGCCATTTTATGGTTCAAGAAGGCATTGTACTCGGCTATCGGGTATCCAAGAAGGGCTTGGAGGTGGACAGAGCCAAAATTGCTATCATTGAGCAATTACCACCACCTATTAATGTTAAAGGTGTTTGAAGTTTTCTTGGACATGCCGGATTTTACCGGAGGTTTATCAAAGACTTCTCCAAAATTTCCAAGCCACTGTCCAAGTTATTGGAGAAGGAGGTGGAATTCAAGTTTGATGATGAGTGCCTACAAGCTTTTGAGGAGTTAAAGAAGCGTCTCATTTCAGCTCCCATCTTGGTAGCTCCGGATTGGGTTCTACCTTTTATTATCATGGCTGATGCGAGTGATTATGCCGTTAGTGCTGTTCTTGGGCAAAAGGCAGGGAAACTCTTCCACCCCATATACTATGCTAGTAAAACTCTTGATTGTGCCCAACTAAATTATACCACCACTGAAAAGGAGTTACTTGCCATAGTTTATGCCTGTAAGAAATTTCGACCTTATATTGTGGGTACTAAGGTCATTGTCTACACTGATCATTTGGCTCTAAAGTACCTACTCACCAAGAAGGATTCTAAGGCTAGACTGATTCGCTGGGTACTCTTACTCCAGGAGTTTGACTTGAACATCATTGACAGAAAAGGTACGGAGAATCAAGTAGCCATATCGTGGGGCTATCAAATAAAACTAAGCTAAATGCAATATAGGGCAACTAACCTAGGTTGATCTCTACGTGGAGCCTATATTTAGTTCCTAAGTAATCTAGTGTAAATAACAAATTAACCTAAGAGTATGGGATGTGAGTTTCATCTATCTAATTAAACTAAAGAGCTACTTGTTTATGAATTTTTCTTAATGTATAAATGAGTGTGTAGGTGTAAATGCAAGAGATGAATGTCCTAGGTGAATGAATCCACTAACCATCCTTGTCCAATTTAATTCTAAGTTCCTCTCTTAACTAAGCACAAGGACTAGCAAGAACCCTTGCTAATCAATACTCCTAATTTCTCATTTATATCTAGACTTAGACTCAATTATCAATTAGGAGTATCTTAAGCACTTAGCTCATGCTAGATTCATAAGAGATCCTCTCTTCCACCAATTAATTCCTAGAAACCTAGAAACCTAGCAAACAATTGATTTCAAGAGAATAGAGGAAAGTAATTGAATAACAAAAGAGTGCTATAGTCCAATTACAATCCATGAGTACAAATCTAGCACAAGTTTCATCATCCAGATTACATCAACCGATTAAATCCTCAGCAATATACACAAACCATAAACTCTAGCAACTTAGAATCATAATCTGCATATACATAAGAGTGGAAGATGAAATTAAGATACAAAGAACTCCCCTAGTTGCTCAAGGACTCAGGTTAGCTTCACCATCACCATCAGACGAAAGAGTCTAGCCACTCATGATTCGAAAATCAACTCCTCTGGACCTCTGGGCTGTCATGATGCTGCAGATTTGAGAAAACAGAGAAGAGAGGGATTTAATCGGTGGAAGGGGAAGGAGATGAGAAGTGGTGGTCGATGGGAATGGAGAAAAATGCCATGGAGAAAATGAGAGTGACCCCAGAAAAAATTAGTTGCCGCATGAGATGAAGCACTCCTCCAAAAACGTGAACTCTCAAAATGCTGAACGTCCCCCACCTCCGTTGCGTGATCTGATTTGGGTGAATATATGGCATAAGGCTGTGTTTAGAGGCAAGTAAAAATGTAAGGGATGTTGAGGCAAAGAAACTCAAGCCACCAAATAATGCCTAACTCTTTTCTCATGTCTATTAAAATTAGAAAATTAGGAAATAAAATATGCACATGTGCTCTCCTCTAATTCTATCTTTGCCCTCCATTAAGCTCCAATGTACCATGTCATCACCTATAAAAAAGAGATACAAAAAGGTAATATCATATGTTCACAACTAAGGAATAATGGGAATAACAAATATTACTTAAAATATGTCAATTTAGCCAATTTAATTCCTAAATTACCTTTGCACTCAAATCTCACATTAATACCTAATTATGCCCAAAATGGTTAATCAAATCCCATAAAAGTCTAAGGTTAATTACCAAAAGATATACAAATATTTAGCTCTTATCACCACCTGTCAAGGTTGAGTACTGAGACTCAACTTGATAACTTTGACATGATCCATGCATCATTCCCGGATGAGCAGCTGTTCTTCGTTGATCATTCATCCACACCATGGTTCACCAACTTTGTAAATTACTTGGTCTATGGAGTGTTACCTCCAGATTTCAACTCTTATCAAAGGTGTAAGTTCTTGAATGAAGTGAAGAAGTACTTTTGGGATCAACCTTACTTATTCAAGAGGTGCCCCGATTAACTCATTCGAAGGTGTGTTCCTAAAAATGAATAAGAGTGCATCCTGCATTGTTGTCATTCGTCTGAGTATGGTGGCCATTTTGGAGAAGAGAAAACTGATGCAAAGGTCATTCAGAGTGGGTTTTATTGGCCTTTTCTATTTAAAGATGCATATGCATTTGTCCTTCAATGTGACCGGTACCAGAGAGTGGGGAACATATATAGAAGGAATGAGATGCCACTGAATAGTATGCTAGAAGTCGAACTCTTTAATGTTTAGGGGATTGACTTTATGGGTCCTTTCCCTAAGTCTTTCAATAATGAATATATTCTGGTTGGAGTAGACTATGTCTCCAAATGGGTCGAGGCTACTGCATGTGTTGCTAACGATGCCAAGACAGTGTTGAAATTCCTCAAGAAGCATATATTCACAAGATTTGGCACACCAAGAGCAATTATCAGTGATGGTAGTTCACACTTCTGCAATCACCAATTTCAAGCCTTGATGAAGAAATATGGTGTTAGACACAAAGTAGCATTACCCTACCACCCCCAAACAAATGGCCAAGCTGAGATTTCCAATCGGGAGATTAAGAACATTCTTGAGAAGATGGTGAGCACTACTAGGAAGGACTGGTCTTCCAAGTTGGATGATGCTCTATGGGCTTACCGAACGGCTTACAAAATGCCTATTGGTATGTCTCCATATCGATTGGTGTTTGGGAAAGCATGCCATCTGCCGGTGGAATTGGAACATGGGGCCTACTGGGCTATCAAGAAGCTAAATTTTGATCCGCAAGCTGTGGGAGAAAAGAGGCTACTTCAACTCAATGAGTTAGATGAAATCCGCTTAAATGCTTATGAGAGTGCAAGGATTTACAAAGAGAAGACAAAGAGGGACCATGACAGCAAAATCATTCCTAAAAGCTTTGAACTGGGTCAAACTGTTCTTGTTTATAACTCCAAGCTGAAGCTATTTCCAGGAAAGCTCAAGTCTCGATGGTATGGTCTATTCAAGGTGGTTCAAGTATCAAAATATGGTGATGTGGAGCTGGAGAATAAGAAAGGAGAGAGATTGAAGGCTAATGGTCAACGGTTGAAGCATTATTGGAGAAGAGATGTGGATAGGCTGGTATCCACTATCTACTTATTAAATGAAGATTGACCAAAGTGAAAAGTCAAGCTAAAGACTATAAACTAAGCGCTTCTTGGGAGGCAACCCAAGTTCTGAACTTAATCTCTTTAGTTTCTTTGATTTTAGTATAATTTGGTAGATTTATGTTTGGTCTTTTGCTTTTGTAGGAAGAAAGGAACCCCAAATTGAGTGTAGAAAAGAGCACGAGGATTCAAAGGAGGGGTGGTGACATGTGGTTTGGAAAGGCATATTCCAGGAAAGTTCTTCAATTCCTATGCTCTGATTGAACCCAAATTCTTGATGATTGTGATTTGATTTGATGACCACTAAGCACTTCTCTAACCTCTCATACGAATGCATTCATGGTTGTAGTATAGGTTAGAGAGGCACTGTGCATTGTCTTTTGCTTAATCCTGTCAAAGTTATGTTATGCATAGTGAATTCTGAATTAGGGAGGCATCTTGATCATAAGAAATTGTATTCAAATGTGTGGTTAATGGTTGTTGATTGTGTGAGAGTCAATGGTGAAAATGATTCAAGTTGTGGTATGTTGTATTGAGATTCATAGGGTGAAATATGTGGTCTAACTTCTGTGTCTTTGTGTTGCAAATTGCAACTGATAAAGCTGGTTGACAGATGCTGGCCGCGGCCAAGACAATGTGGGCCGCTACCCAAAAGAGCATAGAAAGTTGTGGGCTGCGGCCAATAACTGGTTGGCCGCGGCCAACCAATGCTCAGAGAGGTATGAGCCGCGGCCAGGGCATCTTTGGGCCGCGGCCCACTCGCTACAGCAGGGTTAAAAAAACCCTGTTTCTCTTCTCTCTTCTCTCATTTCACCTTCTCAGAGCCGCTGACCCCTTTTCTTTTCTCTCTCTCTCAGTGTCAACCCACCTTCCTCAACCTCCCCCTTCCATTTTGCCTTAAATCCATTACTCCCACTTCATATTCCCTTCGATTTTCATCATCTCCAACGTTCTGTTGCACTCTCCATTTCGGACTTGCGTAGCTGCTTCTGTTTTGCTACAATTACGACCTAGGGCATAGGATGTGCCTCTTTCATCTCTGATTTCTCCAATATTCTGTTGATTCTTCCACCATCTGAGGTAAAGAAGTCTCGTTCTCGCCCTTTTACTTGCATTATGGGTAGTGTAGTTCAGATTGGAGTTGGAGACTTAGGTGTAGGCTTGAATAATCAGTAGATATGGCTAGTTTTGAGGATAATGTACATGATGATGGAGTTTTTCTATCCTTGTGCTGTGTCGATTTCATAATGCTTGTGATCCCCATTGTGGTTTGTTCTTGCACATTGCCCTGAACTCTGTTATTTCACAAACCATTCTCTCTGTTTTTCTGTGAGTAAGGCTTTTCTGTCATTTTGCACTATTTTTGGCAGGTTTCTAATGGATAGATTGTATATTATGCCTAGGTTTGAAAAGTGTAGAATGGTTTAGCGATTGAAAGTGTTTTGTGAGTTCACATTGTTTTCAATAGCATGTGTACACATACTTCCTATAAGTCGCATGTCCAAGCTGAACTTCAATTCCTTCCTTAATCATTAAAATGCTCTTCCTTTTGGATAAGATTAGTTGTCTAGGGCACAAGAGGGCAATCTCCATGAAGTAAAGATAGGAGTTAGGCTTGAATGATTGGTTGATGTGTGGCAGTAGTAAGAGGTTAAGTTTGGGGGGGCTGTTTTGTTGTTTATATTCAAAGTTGCTTATAGGCTTCTCTTCCTCGCTGTAGTGTTAATTTTGAGTCCTGTTTGTTTGCCTGCGGGTATCTCTTATTTGTTCCTCTAGCTACAATGCTTACCAAGCGTGTTGCTGACCAAACGGGTCCCAAGGCCGTCGCTGAGGCCAAAGCCAAGATCATTAACCGACCCCTGCTGTAAGAGCGTGAATTCCCATTCACTGTCTCTTATGCCTTTTATGATTTGGCCACTCGGACCTATTACTTGCAAAGGCTTATGGACCCCAAAACCGACGGGAATCTACAGATTGTGCAGGAGTTCTATGCCAATGCGTGTGTACGATCAATTTGGTGATTTCCCATTTGGGGAGTCAACATTGACTTCACCTTGGCCAGTTTCTGGCAGTTTGCATTACTCCCAGCGGTCGAGGAATGCAGATACCAGCAGCATTTAGACAATGAAGATGACATTCCTGAAGATGCTATTTCTCAATTGCTGGTTTATAATGGCGAGGTGGCTTGGCAGAGTCGTGGTAGGGCCCAGAAGTACTTGCCCCACACTCAGTTATCAGTTGAAGCATGTGTTTGGTTGCATTTTGGCAAGGATTACCTCTGGCCTTAGTAAAACAGGAACCGACTTACTCGGGACCAGGCACTTCTTATTTACCTGCTGATAAACAAGGAACCAGTAGACATATTTGCTGTGATTTATAAGTCTCTCAGAGACCATGTCCGTGAGCACAGTGGTGGTTTAATGCTGCCATACCTTATCTATGCTTTCTGTGCTTCTGTGGGTGTCTCTTTCGTGGTCACTGATGTTCTATTCAAACCTATCAAGAAGTTTCACTACTTGAGCATCAAGCCGAAACCGAATGAACAAGTCCCAGCATCTCAACGATCAGCTAGTGACCCTGTTTTTGAATAGGGAGGACCCTCTCAGGCTCCTCCAGAACACGTGGGACACTCTCCGTCTCATCTGGAGCAGGGCGAACCATCTGGCGCCCCTTCCTCTTCTTAGTCGTCTACTACTTTAGATGTGATCCTCACGGCCATCCAGCGTACTGAGGCCACGCAGCCCAATGCCTCACATATTTGTAGGACCACGGTGTTCTACTGACCCATTTAGAAGAATTATTTGCAGCTTATATACCCACTGCGGCTCAGGCTGGTGAGGGTGATAATGGCGAGGACGATGGTGATGATGGCGAAGACGATGATGATGACAGTGAGGGCGGAGATGATGAGGATGCGGATACCAGTGACGACAGGGGTGAGGAGTAGTTGTTCGTTTTGTTGTTGTTGGGATTGTTACTTTTGTTTTATTGCTTTGACTACTGATCATACTCTGATTCAGTGACTATTGTTGAACTATTTCTGATTAATGACTGATTCTAGATTTAGCTTGATATTGTGCCTCTCAAATATACCTGTCACTATTCTATATATGGGTTGTTGTGTCATCTTTTCCATTGCAGGTGATATGTGTGCGCTTTATGCCCTGTGACAGTGCGGACACTGTCGACCTTAAGTTTGGGGGTGCTTGAATATTAGTATGCATGCTTTGATCACTGATAAAGAAGTTCAAATTTTGGAAACATGTTTTGTGCTCTGTCCTGGAGTCAAAGTCGAGTTAGATTTAATTAATCATATCTAAAGTAAATACTTGATTTGTAGGCTGTCTAGGAAAACAATAATGAATATTCATGAATGCTTGGTTCTCATTTTAAAAGCTAGTTCCTAATACTTACTTGATTAAGCATTACATACGAGGGTTGGAAATAATTTGAATGCTTTGTCAGGAGATTTTATAGCAAATTGACGTGCATAAACCGTTTTCATTGAAGGCCTTTTAAACTCGTATTTGAATTTCTTTTTCACACACTTGGAGAACATGATTGGCATTATCTTTGAACTAAAAATCATGGGAACTGTTTATGCTCGTGGTTGAATTGTAAGGAATTGGTTGGTTATTGCGCTTAGAGTTAGCATGTGGATCAGTTGAGTTAATGCATTCAGATTAGGTTAATGTTAAATTAATCTGGGTAAATGTGCATGTGAGAAGAAAACCTCTGTTGGAATGATTTCGAGCCAAAGTTTCATTTATTAGTGTGTTTATGCCACTTATTCTAGTGTACCTCTAGAACTTGTTTAAATTCTTTTTCAAAATCACGTATGCATGTGGATTAATGAAAATGATAGGGGCATTCACTTTTAAACTCCTTTTTCCCAAACACAAACTATACATACTAATCCATTGATAACCCACTACTACAGAATATGAATTTTATGTCCCTAAAAGACGTCCCTTTTTAAAAAAGGGACGTAAAAAATAATGACGGTGGCATTTTTGTAATTATAGGTGAGAATTGAATAGCTTTAGACGTCCCCAATTCAAATAGGGACGTCTAAAGTGTGACTTTACAGGCTTTAGACGTCCCTATTTGAATTGGGGATGTCTAAAGTAAAAAAAAAAATTTACTTTAGACGTCCCCAATTCAAATAGGGACGTCTAAAGTCTGTAAAGTTACACTTTAGACATCCCTATATATATTAGGGACATCTAAAGCTTTTTAAAAAAAAAATTTTTTTAAATGAGGGACACCCCTTGGCGTCCCTCATGTAAATATGGGGACGCCAAAGGGCGTCCCTGTTGATACATCAGGGACGCCATTTTGGCGTCCCTGATAATATTTTTTGGCATCCCTAATAACAGGGACGCCCTTTGGCGTCCCCATATATATATATGAGGGACGCCAAAGGGTGTCCCTCATTAAAAAAAAATTATTTGACTTTAGACGTCCCTAATTTAAATAGGGACGTCTAAAGTCATGTCTAAAATTAAAAAAAAAACTGAATAATTTTAGACGTCCCTAAATTAAATTAGGGATGTAAAAAACAATTTAAATTTTTTCTGACAGTCTTTATTTGTCAGCTTTATACTAGTTTTACACTCATCTTTCTCTTCCCATCGCTTCAAATATAAGAAGAGTCATTACCACCACGCATTTTAACTCTTGCTTCTTCTTCTTTATATGCTCTTTAACTCTTGCTTCTTCCTTTCTCTCTCTCTTTTTCATCGCCAGATCTGTTATGCTTTCTTACCATTTTTTGTTATTTTATCCTCTTTCTCTTTTTTCTTTGGGTTTCCCTTCTATTTTATCTTCTAACTTGTATTGTTATGGCTTGTAGATCAAAACTCTGAAACATGCTTCATGGCTACGTTCCTGCTGAGAAAACGAGGTTCATCTCTCCCTATCGCTCTTCGTAGGAGGTTCATCAACGAGGTTCATTTTTTGTAACTAATTCCTCTTATTATTTTCATCTTCTACCTATGAGATTTCAGCTTTGGAGTTATTATTGTGTAGATTTTGGATTTCAGATACTAGATCTGTAATTTTATTGACGATGATATGTGATTTCTGGTTTTAAATACTATTTAGTCCAGATCTGTAATATAAACGATTTTTTTTTAAAAAAAAACACTTTAGACGTCCCCATTTTAAACTGGGGACTTCTAAAGTAGGACTTTAGAAGTCCCCAGTTTAAACTGGGGACTTCTAAAGTAGGACTTTAGAAGTCCCCAGTTTAAACTGGGGATGTCTAAAGTGCTACAGTGCCACTTTAGACGTCCCCACTTTAAAATGGGGACGTCTAAAGTGGGACTTTAGACGTCCCCATTTTAAAGTGGGGACGTCTAAAGTGTCAGCGTAGCACTTTAGACGTCCCTTTTTAAAATAGGGATGTCTAAAGTTCAGACTTTAGATGTCCTTTTATCTACGGACGTTATTGTTATTTTTTACTACGTCGCTCACATAGACGTCCCATTATTTTCAGACGTTAAAAGGCCTAAAAAAGGGACGTTAAAAACGTTTTTTGTAGTAGTGACCCCTTTAAACCCTTCACATTTCAAAAATCTATCATTCAACAACAAGCACTATGTAGGCTTCCATTCTACATTAGAATGACACTTAAATAGCATTTGATTCACTCTTTGTTTTAGTAGGTGCTAAGTTATACAATTTACAAAAGAAAGAAGGAATTGGTGAAAGAAAAAGCAATATATTGTAGATGAAAAAAAGGGGAAAAGAAAAAAAAGAGAGATGTCATTATATACACTTATGCGTGCATAATACTTGTTCCATTATCTTTTCCATGAGACCATTTCCAACATTACAACCCTTTTCAAAAGTCCCCTTCATTCATGAGTCTAGGTGTACAAAGTGGTGGAGAGAGTATAGTTTCTACAAGCCTATGGCAGGACTTAATCTAGGTGGCACTAAGCGAAATTCCCTATAGTTGTGAGAGCTAAACACTTAAATCCTTGAGAGTTCTCTTGTGTACATGTTTTTGATTGATTGAGCATTAATCTAATTCATCTACATTACCTCATACTGAAACTTGTGTTAGCTTCATCAGTGATAATGAGCAATTCCATAAAACCCTAAAGTCCTATTGATTTTAAAGGTGTGTGGAATGATCTATAAGTGAAAAGAAAGGGGAAGGAAGAAAGATTAAGTTTGAATATTGAGGCTGTTCATACATGTTGAAGTGTTGTATCTAATCTTAATAATTGTAGGAAGATTATTATTCAACTCTCAACACACACACACACACATTTTGAAAAATGTTGGGAAATTCATTCTTAAATTGTGAACCAGGCATCCCTTTATATTTTATTGTTTTTTCCTCTTGAGCATTACAACGTGAGTAGCCACTGAGAAGAAAACTGTCATAAACGAGCACTTCACTTGGGATTAAATTAATCTAGCTCTTGTTACTTAATTGATTTTACTCGAGGACGAGCAAAAGTTTAAGTTTGGAGGTGTGTTAACCTCATGAAATTCTTGTCAGATTTGCACATTTCCTCCTAGTTCTCCCAATCTTTGGATGTATTAATAGGCATTGGAGAGTGCTAAAGTGCAGGAAATGTGTTCTTTTCATGCTTGGCACAAAAAGAGTATAAATATGGGGGAAATATGTTACTAATTGTCATGATTACTCAACTAATGATCTTTTGTGAGTTCTTTGTGTTGAAAGGATACAGATTCAGTCATAGCTGGACCAGAGAAAGACAAATTCAAGGAGAAGGAAGTGAAATGAAGCTGAAGCCATCAACCATGCCAGGGAAATGCAAGAAGGGTTGAGAACAGATCATAGAAAGAGAGGAAACTGAACTTCAAATATGACTGGCCGCGGCCAACTTGAGGTCAGAAAGTTACTGGCCATGGCCAATCATCCATGGGCCGCGGCCAACTTGAGGTCAGAAAGTTACTTGCCATGGCCAAGCATCTATGGGCCGCAGCCCAAAACTGAACAGAAGCTCACTGGCCGCGGCCCACAGATCTCCTGGCCGTGGCCAACCCCCGAAAATGCTGTTGTGCGTTTTGTCACCCGGGAACTATAAAAGCGGAAACGAGAGGCTGAAAGAAGGGAGGTTAGATTAGGAAAGACCTAGGGAGGCGGCTGAGGCAGTCCTCGGAGATTGGGTGTGTCTGAAATCAAGGAGAATCAAGGAGAGATTGAAGATTTGCAGAGATTTCAGCTCAGATTCTCTGGTTTTTCTATATTCATTCCATTTCTCCTCTGTAATTCTGATATGGTTGTAATGAGAGTTTATGTATGTTATTCATTTTTGAACATGGATAGCTAGAGATCCATTTTAGGATTGTTTATGATCCTTTGTATGGATTAAACTTGATTCCTTTCCTCTCTAAGTATCTAATGGCATATATATGTTGATTTTACTCTGTCTTTCTTGCTGTCTGTGACTAGCCATTACTGTGGAGGAAATGTGTTCAATTAAATTAAGCTTGAGAGAGTTAATTTAATTGTAGAACTTGACTGAAATCATGCTAGACTTGAAGTTTAAAACTAAATGGATGGTTTGTTAGTAACATAGAGATATAGTTATTAACCTAGCATTGTCAAATTAAGATTGGTGTGTAATGAATATCTTCTCTTAGCTGTAGCAAGAGATGTGCATGCTAATCTAAGATATAAAATTGGTTATGACTTGAGAGAGCTTAATCATATGCTTGAGATTCTTAGACTGACATATATATACCCCATGGAAAGGATCCTTGGAGAGGAAAAGAAGTAAGTTTATGAAATACTAAGGGGATGGACAATCCTAGGCTTATTATACTTGATTGAAGTCACACAAATCAGAGTTTTGTTCAGTAAATTTCAGTTTACAAATATATCTTTTGAAATCCCTTTTTCCACACACAACAACATGTTTTTGCTTAACTTAATTGAATTCACCAAATCTATTGCTTGACTAATTTGTTACTCAAATCCTTGAGGGAACGATATTTACTTATCACTTTATTACTTGACGCGATCCGTGCACTTGCGGTCGCGAACACATTGCTGATTTGATCTTTAAAGAAATTGTAAGGCTTCATGGTGTCCCTAAAAGTATTGTTTCGGATAGGGATACCAAATTCTTGAGTCATTTTTGGAGAGTTTTGTGGGGAAAGCTTGGTACTAAATTGTTATTTTCTACTGCTTGTCATCCACAAACTGATGGACAAACTGAAGTTGTTAACAGAACCTTATCACAATTACTCAGAATTGTGATTCAAAAGAACTTGAAAATTGGGAAGATTGTTTGCCATTCATTGAATTTGCATATAACAGAAGTGTGCATTCATCTACTGATTATTCTCCTTTTGAAATAGTATATGGTTTTAATCCACTAACTCCTTTGGATTTATTACCATTACCTATTGATGAGAGAGCAAGTCTTGATGGGAAAAAGAAAGCTGAAATAGTGCAGCAACTTCATCAGCGTGTTAAACAACAAATTGAAAAGAAAAATGAACATTATGCATCTAAGGCCAACAAAGGAAGAAGGTGTGTTCTTTTTAAACCTGGAGATTGGGTGTGGGTGCATATGAGAAAAGAAAGATTTCCAACTCAAAGAAAATCAAAATTATCTCCAAGAGGAGATGGTCCATTTCAAGTGCTTGAAAGAATAAATGATAATTCTTACAAGATTGATTTGCCTGGTGAGTATTCTGTTAGTGATACTTTTAATGTAGCTGACTTATCTCCTTTTGATGTAGGTGAAGATTCGAGGACGAATCCTTTTGAGGAGAGAGGGAATGATGTGATCCAGCAAGTTGTGCCTTCAACTCCAAGTGATCCTTTGCAAATACCAAGTGGACCAATCACAAGAGCAAAAGCCAAACAAATTAAGGAAGCATTAAATGGGTTAGTACAAGATACTTGGATAAAGCAAATAGCAATTGGATCAAAGTTGGACCAAAATGCTGAAAACGTCACTAACTTCATATGGGCTACAAATGGAGATATTGATCAAGTTTTGGGCTTGCAAACTTGAAACTAAAGAGCTTGGACCTAGTACTACACATGGGAGGACTCATTGGGGCCTAAATAAGCACATTTTGAGCCTTAATTTGCTGACTATATTTTCTTGAAGTTAGGTGTGCGAAAATCAACAAGTAGTTGGCAGATTTGACTTTTGGTTTCTTTAGCATGTTGTATTTGTTTTTTCAACTTTCTTCTAGATTGTATTAGACTTTTAGGTTTCATAGCACATGATTTTACAATTTGTATTGGTTGTTTTCAAAATTGCAATTATGGCAATTAGGTCATATTTTCCTATAAATACTTGGTGCTTCTTCATTTGTAACACACAATTCAGATTCGAATGATAAATGAAAGTTGCACTTCTGCACTTTGTTTCTTGAGAGTGGATTCTCTCTAGGGTTCTTTTTAGAACTAACAAACTTATCAAGGCTTGATCAACCTTGTAGCGTTTTCCAACACTTCGGGTCCTTGTTCTTTCGTGTTCAAGGGTTCAAGTGGATCGTCGATCTGTGTTTAGCTTTCTTGGGGTGTGTATATTTCAGAATTGGTTGTGGGTTTGTGGGATCTTCCCTTGTGGGTTCGTACCATTTAATCTGTATGGTTTGAGCGAGTTTTCAACTCAGTTCTTATAGTTTGACTCGTCGCAACTCAGGTTCTGAAGTTTGTGACACATCAACATTGACCATGTTGACTCGCTGACAGTAGAGAAATGATTATTAAAGAACAAAACTTCAGAGACTGGGTTGCGATGAGTCAAACTATATGGACTGAGTTGCAAACTCACATAAATCGCGTACGTGTTCGCAAAGTCCAAAACTTTGAAACAGAGTTTCAACACCGTGCGACTAGCTTATATATTGAGTTCCATTTTACGTGTACCCTAATGTAACGCTGGTTTTAATTATTTAATTTGACGAGTAAATTAAATGAATTAATATGTGCGTGTCTTCCAAAACACGTAATCTAAACCAACTGAGATACAAATGAACATGACCACATATATATATAAGTAAATACACTAACAATAACTTGGTTAGTTCCCATGAATTTCCTTCTTTCAACGTTGGACTACATTGAACATGGACCATAATAGTACCTAGCTAGCTTGTCTCTATAAGTACTGGTTTCCTGAAGCTTGAGAATGAAGCAAATTAAGCAATATCTGCACGTGAGAGATCATCGTCATCGTCGTATCATCGAATTTGATTCTGTTTTAGAATATTCAGATATGAGTTCAGGAAACATAGGCAGTGGCAAGATTTTTGGGACAGCAAGGCCACCTCCTAGGAACCCTCCTCCCCCCAAACCTGGAACTCCTAAACGTGAAAATTCGCTCAAATTTACCATACTTTGAATTTAGAAACTTGTAGAGCAATAGATGAAAGAAGGTTTATGGAACCCACACGGTCCGTAATTTATAAGAAAAACTCAAACTCTTGTTATATTGAAATTATATTAGGCTACCCCACAATTGTATTGCTATATTCGGGAGGACAAGAAAACATAGATACATGTAAAAGTCAATGGAATGAGAACTTTTCATGAACTGTCTGTGGAAGTGCCGACATCTCTATTTTTTTAATATAAAAGGCTAAAATTACATTAGATTTGATCGTTGTAATAGGTACAGATATTCTAAAACATAAATTAAAGTCCCTATTTACAGACCTTTGAAATTAACTGGAGTTTCAATTCCGCGTGAACCATATTGGTTAAAATTTCAAGCATTTTCGTATGTGTTAGTTATACATTGGAAGAACCCAAAAAAGGGAATGTTGGTGGAAATTAAATTAAATGATGCATATCAAAACATAATTATAACAAATTAACTTGTAATCAGAGGCACTAATCAAATATAAATTGGTCTCACAATTCTCTCCTGGTATTAACCCTTAGTTTGTATAAGAAGAAAAGTAGGGAAGAAAGAATATTAGGAAGGAAAACTCTAAAAAACAATAAAAAAAAAGTGAAAATTTTCCTTCATAGTATTACCCTTAGTTTTTTAATTTAATGCTGGTTTTCCCAAGTAAATAAATTTAATTATGTAGAAATTTCTCTATAAATTAAATGCCATGACAATATTCACATGGCTACTTCTCATTAACTTCCTTTGCCTATCAACCATGTTACGTTCCAATATCTGTGTGACTAAGAATATTATATATATATATATATATATATATATCTCCAATCCTTAAATCCACAATGAAGTGTCTGAATTACAGCTCATGTAACATCTGCCAATACTCAGCAATCCCATTAGCACAGCCAAAAGCTCAACAACAGCATCAATATGTATCTCTATTTCCTTATGAAGCTCTATTTTTTTTTCCAGAAAATTATCTCAACAAAAAGAAAAAAAAATGATGAACCTATCTATAACAGAGGCTACACCTCAATCAATCTGATACTTGACACTTGATTACCTAGGAGCTCAAGGCTCCCCGGCAACGGTGTCAAATTTGGCACGCCATGTCGTAGGGCTATCAAATAAAATTAGACTAACTATGCACTATAGTGATACTAACCTAGGTCAATCTCTTTGAGGAGCCGATTATTTAGTCCCTAGCTAACTAAGTATTAATTAACAAATTAACCAAAGAGTGTAATGAAATTAAATAACTATTCTAAACTAAGCCAAGCTACTTTTTATAGGTTTTTTTCCAAGTTTGATGAATGAAATGGAGTTATGTGAAATGTGAATATGAACTTCCTTGATGAGTGAATCCACTAGCTTTCCTTGATCCAATTTAATTGAGTTTAATTCATTTGCTAAGTAGTTAGGCTTGTGAGAAGAGACCTTCTCCAAACAATTCCTCTAATTAGCTAAACCCACCTAGAAACCTAGCTTGAGTATAGTTCATTAGATTCATTTTAGTTGGCCCTTAACATGTATTAAATCTTGTAAGAGGCATTCTCTACTCAAATTGACAATTGTTAGAGGCCTAACCGGCCAAATAAGAGTTTCAAATACATGAATGATAGAACAAGGCTAACAGTAGACTAACAATTCATTCTACCACATCATTAAAATACACAATCTAATACAAATTTCAGTCTCAACGTGCAACAACAGAAAACACTACTCAATACAATCACAGATCAAAATTCCTGTACACCCAGGTTTAACAATCTATAATCATACTAAGTGAAACTAAAATTAAGGCAGAAGAAACTCCCTAGAAGCACAAAGAACTCCAGCTAGCTTCATCAATCACCAAGAAATTGAAAGATCAACTACCCATGACGTTGAGAGTTGCCTCACCGAAAGAGCTTAGAAGCTTGGCCATCGAACAGGGACAGAGATGAATGGCGATGATGATGGTGGAGGGTGGAGGTGGAGGATGTGGCTGACGGTGGTGACGAAGTATTGCGGGCAAGACTAGAGATAGTGAGGGTGAGCTTGAGCGTTAGCATCCTCATCCTTTGGTTCCGTTCTGTGTCCTCTACTCCCCTGAATCAGACCTAATTTATTGAATTAAAACGCTGCAGTTCGTGGGGCCATTCTGGCAGTTTTAAAATTCACAGTACCAAAAAGAAAGGAAAAACTTAAAGTATTTTAGATTCTGTTAGTCTCCTCCCCCTCTCTCAAGGAAAACTCGCGTCGTGCAAGTACTGACTTCCTCATGGTTACCCCCGGCGTCTGGGACAAGTCGCCGGAGGATGTGCTTTGTGCTAAGGATCCTATTGCTGTGGCTAGGAGTGTGCTTTCAAAAAATGATCTCACAGTGTCTGTCGAAGGGGCTGTTTCTTCTGGGAAAAAATCCGTTTATCAAGAGAGCACCAAGTTTCCTTATTCACCCATTTCAGGGAAAGTCTCCTCTTACAAGGACTCACTAGTTGGGTTTCAAGGAACCGATTTCAATGGTGTTTCCCAAGTGAATCCTTGTTCTGAAGCAAATGCTCTGCTTCCTGATCTCCTAAACCAGTTATGGGAATTGCCTGAGCCTTCTGATGATCTAAAGCAACTCATGGCTATATACCCAACCATGCAAATCTCTCAAGAGGAGTTCAATCGCTAGGCAAGGCCTTGGAACGCCTCCCTCATCATCGCTATCCTCAGTGCTAAAGTCAACTTCTTTAAGCTAAAAGAGCATCTGCATAAAATATGGAATTCCAATGGGTTTGATCTAATTGATCTCCCAAATAATTATTACGTTGTGAAGTTCAGAGATCATGAAAATTGGGAACATCTCTACAGGAATATCCTATTTGGGGGTCCTTGGACGATTGCACAGCATTCTATTCTTGTGCAAAGATGGTCTCCTTTCTTTGATCCTTTCAAAAATCCTCTCGGTCGAGTTGCTACTTGGGTCCGCATTCCTAACGTCCCTCTCCTCTGCTACAACAAGGAATGCCTCTAGAGACTAGGAGACATGATTGGCAAGACTATCAAGGTTGATATGAATACTATTGCTAATCCAGATGATGCGGATGCTACCATCCATAGGGGACGATATGCAAGACTTTGCGTTGAAGTGGATTTGCAGAAAAAGCTTGTTCCTAAAATAATCTCTGCATCTACTCTTTTTAACATAGAATATGAGGGATTAGGACTTATCTGCTTCGCCTGTGGTAGATATGGTCATCGTAAGGAACTCTACAAATTTGTTGTTCATTCTGAAGGAAAGGCTCCAGCGAGGAACTCATCACCCAAAAATGATCCAGCTCCAGCGAGAATTTCTTGTGAGACCGAGAAGCATGTGAAGATTCCAGCTCCAGCGGTGGACCCAATCTCATCCCAGATTTCTTCATCTCTTCCGAAGATGCCTCTGGAAAATTCCCCTCTGGCAAAGGACCAGCCGTTCGGCCCATGGATGCTCGTGCGCCGCCCTGCTAGAGCGTGACCTCTGAGAATCACAGAGAGTAGGAGCAGATCAAGTAGAGTGGGTGGGCAGATCCAGGCTGGCTCTGTTTACGGTAAGGTCGGCTCCAGTTCCAGGTTCGCCGTCCTATCTGGATCACACCTTGCTGCTGACGTGATTTCCCACCCAATTTCAAACCCGACTGTGGACCAAGTTAGTTCAAAACAAGGTGCCATTGCGTCTTCTATGTTGGAAGAGAAGTTAGGAAAGGGAAGTAAGGCCAACTTTGGTCAAAGATCATTTAAGAAAGGAATCCACGTGGGAAATGGACAATGGGCTAAAAGAAAGAATTCTGAATCTGGCTCTTATAGCATCTCTGTCGGCGCTGTTGAGAAGAAAGTGGGCTCAATGATGGGCCCTACGGTCCCACCAGCCCTTACTAATCCCAAGAGGGGAGCAAAAAATAGAGTCCACTAATTGGTTAAAGGAAGCCTACATTCTACTAGGCCCATTCCCCACGTCCCTGCCCTCTCATCTCAACCCACACACGCAGAAGGAACCGTGGGCCTTGCAGATCCAATTGGCGTCCTAAATTCATCAGCCCAAGCCAATCCTCCAAACTCTAATGTGCTCCATGATGACAGCCTTATAACCACGATGGTGCTTTCTTGTGAGGCCGAGCAGCATGTGGAGAACTCCATTGAGGCCGAGAAACATGAGGATATCCCTTTTGAGGCTAGAAAGCTTGAAGAAAATACTTCTTTGGAGAACATGAGCTTAGCTTTGGTTCCTCTAAACCATCCCATTCCAAATCAAGACTTGCTTGATCATGGCCCTGAAATGCGTTCAGTCTCTCAACTCGAAGTTGTTGTTCTTATGGAAGACAAACCTCCTGACAAGTAAGTGCTTGTGTCTTCCCCTTTCCTTATTTAGTGTTTATGATTATTTCTTCTTGGAATTGTCGCAGGGCGGGTGGTAGTTCCTTTCCTAGAATCTTGAAAGATGTTGTTAATAAATATAGCATTAGTGTTATGTGCCTTGTGGAGCCCAGAGTTAGTGGTAGTAGAGCGGACAAAGTTGTGAGAAGGCTGAGGTTTAATGACTGGTTGCGCATAGAAGCTATTGGCTTCGCTGGGGGTATTTGGGTGCTTTGGAATAACTGGGAGGTCCATCTTGAATATATTGCTTCTAGTACCCAATTGATTCACTGCAAAGTTTGTGAAAAAAACAGTATGAGTCCTTCGTTTGTGACTTTTGTCTACGGAGACACAAGTGTTTTAAAGAGGAGGGATCTGTGGCTGGCTTTGCATTCTATTTATCAAACAGTGTCTATCCCCTGGCTGGTCTTAGGTGATTTTAATACCTTTCTTTCCTCGGGTGATAAGGAGGGCGGGGCTAGTCCCATTCATAGCTCTATGATGGATTTTCAATCCTGCATTAATCGCTGTAATCTCATTGAGGTGCCGTTTGAGGGAGACCGTTTCACTTGGGAAAAATCTGGGGTTAAGGAAAGACTGGATTGGGTTTTTTTGTAATTTTGATTGGGAAATCCAAAACTCCCACTCCAAATCTTTCCACTGCCTCAGGTTTAAGTCTGATCATCGGGTTGTTATTGTTGCGGATCAGCAATTTAGTGCTTGCAATAATAGGGCGAGAAAATTTTTTTATCAAGCTGCTTGGTGCATTGAGGATGGGTTTAGTGATGTGGTTAAAGCTGCCTGGCAGGGGAAGGATTGGCTTCTTGGCAACTCCCAATTTGCCAAAGATGCTTTGATCTGGAACGATAAAGTGGTGGGCAATGTTGCAAAAAAGAAGAGAGAAATCCTCCGTAGATTGGATGGTATTGACCGAGCCAGAATCAGATAGGGTTCCCAAAATGGTCTCCACAGGATTGAAAAGAAGCTTTGGGATTTGTACCAAAAAATTGCCAGCAAGGTTATTGTCAGCAAGGTTATTGCCAACCGCTTTAAAGTTGTCATGGACTATCTTGTCGCTGAGAACCAATGCAGTTTTATCTCCGGGAGACAAAGTGTGGACAATATCATCATTGCTCAAGAGGCTATTCATACCATGAGAAATAAAAGAGGGAAAAAGGCTTTATAGCTGTGAAAGTCGACATGGAGAAGGCTTTCGACAGGCTGGACTGGCGTTTCTTAGAATTCACCCTTAATAGCCTTGGTTTGCGTGTGGACTTCATTAAGCTGATTATAAGCTGTGTTTCCTCTGCCTCCATGAGCATTATCTGGAATAGAACTCCGTCAGACCCTTTTATCCCTTCAAGAAGTGTGAGGCAGGGTGATCCCTTGAGCCCTTATCTTTTTGTCCTATGTATGGAGCTTCTCGGCCAGCTTATCCACCATGAGGTAGATTTGGGGAACTGGAGACCCCTTCAACTGAGCACCTCTGGCCCCCGTATTTCTCATCTCTTCTTCGCCGACGACCTTCTTCTTTTCTGTGAAGCCTCAAATGACCAAATGGAGGAGATTAGAAGAATTATGGAATTGTTTTGCAGGGTTTCCGGTCACAAGATAAATTTGAATAAGTCTAAAATGTTTGTGTCCAAGAATGTCCATTTTAACAGGGCTCTCGAGATGAGTCAAACTGTGGGGATTGGGCTCACTGCTGACCTTGGAAAATATTTGGGGGTCCCACTTCTTCATAAACGCATGATCAAGATGACCTTTGCCCCGCTTCTTCAAAAGGTGAGATCAAAGTTGTCCAGCTGGAAAGGCAAATATCTGAGCATGGCAGGCCGGACAGTGCTCATCAAGTCAGTTCTTTCAGCTATTTCTCAGTATCAGATGCAATCAACCTTGGTTCCGAAAGGAGTCCTTTCGGTAATTGAGAAATTAAACAGAGATTTTTTTTGGAACCAGCATAACAAATCCAGGAAAATTCATCTGATAGCTTGGGACGTTCTCAAAAGGCGGAAGCATGACGGAGAACTTGGGATTAAGGATCTTCGCTGCCAGAACAAAGCTTTACTCATGAAAATGTGTTGGAACCTTGTCTTAAATCCGGATGCTCTGTGGGTCAAATGCCTTCGTGCCAAATACTCTTGTGGCTTATCCTTGGTTCCTCATGTGCAAAAATGGCGTAGCTAATCGGCAATGTGGAGTGGAATTGTAGCGGTTTGGGAGGATTTTCAAAGGGGCCTTGGCAAGAATCTCAGAAGTGGGAGAAACACGTATGCTTGGCAGGAATGCTGGGCCCTTCTAGAAAAGCCTTTGAAATTTTTTATGGATAGAAACTTTCACCTTGTAGATATGGAAGATCCTGTTTGCTCCTTCACCTCCCCCTCCGGTGATTGGGACAGAGCGCATTGGGAGGCTTTCCTTTCTAATTGGGTGGTTGATAAAATCATGTTGCTCACCCCTCCTACGGGCACTGTTGATGACTTAGTTTCTTGGCGCTATGCTCCTGATGGTAATTTCAGCGTGAAATCTGCCTACGATGCTATCTACCACCAACAGTCCCTAACTCATAGCCAGTCTTGGCGGCATCTTTGGCACTGGGGTGTTCCTGAAAGAGTCAAATACTTCATGTGGCAAGTTTTCCATGAGAGGCTCCCAACAAATGAGATTAGAGCGAGATTTAATCCGAGCGCCCTAAACACTTGCCCCTTTCAGTGTGAGAGTGAGGAATCTATCCTTCATGTTCTGAGAGACTGTGAGCAGGCCCAGAGAGTGTGGTTTTCTTTAACTAACCAATTATACTCTACTATGTTTGCTTATGGTAATTTGCAGGATTGGCTTAAATGGAATTCACAGCATTCCCCCGGAAACAGAAGAATGGCTAGATGGTCTTGGCAACAAGTTTTCAGTACCACATGTTGGCTCCTCTGGAAGAACCGCTGTTGTCAGGCTTTTGAAGGTAAAGCTGCTACTACAAAGGAGCTGGTTCACAAATGCATTTTCCACCTTTCAGAGAGTGTGGAGAGGGGTCACTTTCATCACCTGATCTTCCAAGCTCCGGAGAGAGGTCTTCTTCACTGGCTTCCCCCGGAAGAGGGTTACATTAGAATTGACGTTGACGGTTCTACTGCTAGCGATGGTCTTTCAACTTGTGGTGGAGTCATCCGCGATCACCAAGGCAACTGGATTTGTGGATTTCAACAAAATTTAGGACTCTCTTTCCCAACTGCTGCGGAGATCCACGCAATCCACCGAGGTCTTCATCTTTGTAAGCAGTTGGGTTTCAAGAAAATCAAACTGTTCACTGACTCACTTCAGGCCGTTCATTTATTGTCAACTCAATGTGCAAACGATCACCCTTTGCACGACGTCATCTTGGATACCAATTCCCTTATCTATGCAGACTAGGATTTGAAGATTTCCCACACTCATAGGGAGAATACTCGCTGTGCGGACTATCTTGCATGATCAGCTCACTATAACCATCAGAACTATACCGAATTCTGGTCACCACCGGCGGATTGTGTACATCTTTTTGTGTTAGAACGTGGTATGCAGCCACATGAACAATATTCGGGGTCTAACCCGTGAATTTGTAATACCTTCAAGCTTTGCTTGCCTTTGTATTTCAAAAAAAAAAATTCGCAGTACCAAACTATAATTTCTGAAATCTAGCCCAAACTGTCATTTTCAATTTTACTCCACTTTTTTTCAAATTCCTACCATTAAAACAATTAAACCAACATCAAATGCTCTCAGAAAAACTAATGATTAAGAATAATTGTAATTTTTATGACATTTATGCCCTTTTTAATCATAATGTAATGTATTTACTCTTAATTTCAAAAAAGGCATTTGAAATTTAATAATTGTGACAAAATCCCCAAATAAAATAAAAAAATATATAACAAATTAGGGATTTATCAATATATATTATGATCTGTTGATTTGTTCAGCATGGAAATACAAATGTGGCAAGTAACCAAGAGATTGCTGAGGAAATTTACACACAAATACACTCAAACATATCCTTTTATGCTTGGGACACAAAATTCACTAAAATTTCCAGCAACCTCGTAATTCTTCGTACTTGTCTAAGCATTAATGCTTAAAAGTAGCGACAGCACTGTGATATATTAATTTCTAAATTAAATCTAATATACCAAGTTTTGAAGGTTGAATATATATATATATATATATATATATTCTAAATTAAATCTAATATACCAAGTTTTGAAGTTTGAATATATATATATATATATATATAATAATCCAACATGAGTTTGGCTTGTGGTCTTTGAGTTCAGCCTTCATAAATGTAACTAACAAGCCTTGTTATTAATATTATCTCCTAATTAACTATCTAATCAAAATCTTTTTTCTATATTCATTCATATTGTAAAACTAATCGACTTCTTCCTTCCTTATAGCTTCTTCAATTCCATTTTTTATTTTTTGGTTCTATTTCATTTCTCCTTGATAAATCCAAATTTAATATATTTTATCCCACTTTATTCATTTATTTTGGGGATTATTTTAGGCTAAATTGGATTTATTAGATAATATTTGGATTATTTGCCAATTTTAGGAAATAATATAGATTTGAATGGATTATGATATTATTGGGCTTAAATTGATAATAATTTAATTGTTATCTTGTGATTGAATAATATTTTCAAATATATGATAGATCATGATTTTATTCAATTCTTGCAGAGTAAGAAAAAGCATATTAGAAGATCCTACGATGCAGAATTTTTCTTGGAAGATAAAAGAATATCCAATGGTTAAATTTTATTTGGGCTTCTTAAGTTTTAATTGGCTCAAGTTGGTATCCAAAAAAATCTCCCTTCCTCACTTAAAAATTAACCTAACAGCCGCTAGACCAAAATGACGCACTCGTAGACGCTGAGAGACACGGACTGACGCTGGAGGCTGAGACGCACGCAGACGCTGGAATTGCTGGAGGTTCTTCTCTATTCACCATCAATTCCATTCCCTTTTTTCCATTCGCACAGACGCACACCAGGAGAGCTTGATTCAGTCAAGTACTATTATTTTTCCTCACGGGTCCCACGTCATTGATCAATCATCAACCAATCCATTCTCCTATTCTCATGGCTGTGACGTGTTGGAAGCTTGGAGGGAGAACTAATATCATGGAAGCTTAAATTCTTTTGGGAGGCAACTTGGGAGGAGCATGGAGGAAACTAGAGCCTAGGAGCTTACATTTGAAGACCATAAGGAAGTGTTTTTCTTTTATCTTTTTGATTCAAGACTAGATTGTTTAGCTTTAAATGATTTTGGGTTGTATTAATTGAGAACAATCTAGTTTTAGAGTGTAGCCTTATTATTGATTTGGATTGAATTGATATTTTGGATTTGAATTGTTCTTAAATGATTGTTGGGATTTTTGTTTGCAAACCCTTTGATTGTCAATTAGATTATTAAATGAGTTTTCATTATTAATTTAATTGTCAATTTGGGTTTAATCTATTGATTGTTTAATTAGGTGATTAATTGTCAAATTGTTTAATTAGGCAATTGTGAACATAATTTCCAAAGCTATCTTAAACAATTGTGATTGGTTTTTAATGGATTTAATTAACCACCACTTTTTCCATTATGAGTTCTCTAGTGGATTAGGTGTTATTAAGCTTGAGGGTTTTCCATGTTTCAATTAGGTGATTAAGTTTATTAATTTCAATTTGTCATCAACCTCTCTTTGGTCTAATAAATTGAATGGCTAAGAAAGCTAAATCCATGTGAATCCTAAGTTGTCTCCTTCACCATCATAACTAAACTAAACCTCTGTTGATTGTCTTGCTTTTGATTATTCTCTTTGCTTAGCATTTTAATTCCACTTTCATAAAAAAAACCCCTAAAATTGCATTCAATTTCATATAGATTAGTCTAATTCTCATATAGTTTTTAGAGTCAATTGCATTAGTGTATTTAGTTAGTTTAATTGCATTTAGGTAATAGTGTCTTGCATTCTAGTTTAGGTCCATTCCATTGCATCTTTTATCACTTGAAAATCAATCCTAAAGAAAACTCATAGCTTACTCCTTGGGAGAATGACCTAGGTTGACTCTAAACTGCATAATAATTTAGGACCTAGCTTAATTGATTGCTTTAGCGACAGAAGCACACATCAATTTTGGCGCCGTTGCCGAGGAACAACGGTTAGGCTTTAGGTTTGAGTTTTCAAGCGACTTATTAGGTAATTGTTTATTGCATGACCCGATCCTCTTCTGAAAAATTGTTTGAATTTGATCCTGAGATTGAGAGGACATTTCACCAACAAAGAAGAACTAACGCTAGTACTTTTGTAGGTAGTAGTTCCTCTATTGAGCATATTGTTGATTATTCTGATTCTAAGGTCAACATGGATGGTAATAATATTGTTTTCAATGCTAATGGGAATGCAAATGCAAATGTTATTGCAAATTCAAATGAAAACATAATTGTAAATACTGCAAATGCTAATATTGTTGATCCTGCTATGACTATTAGAGAATTGGTTTCACTTGATTTGCATTTTCAAAATTAGTGCATCAATTATCCTGATATTAATGCAAATTTTGAATTGAAATATGGATTGATACACTTACTTCCAAAATTTAATGGCCTTTCAGGTGAGGAAGCATACAATCACTTAAAGATGTTTCACATGGTTTGCACTGCTATGAAACCTGTTGGTGTGACTGAAGATCAGATTAAGATGTGTGCCTTCCCATTCTCTTTAGAAGGATCTTCTAAAAATTGGTTGCTTCGATTACCTCCTGGATTCATTACTTCATGGAACCAATTGAAGAAATTGTTCTTAGAAAAATATTTCCCAGCTTCTCGTACTTCATCTATCAGGAAGGACATATGTGGATGTCGACAAATGTTTAGAGAATCCTTATATGAATATCTAGAGCGTTTCAAAATGCTATGTTCTAGTTGTCCCAACCATCAGATTCCGAATACATTACTGATCCAATACTTCCATTAAGGTCTCTTACCTTTAGAGAGAGATTTATTAGATTCAGCTACTGATGGTGCTCTTCTTCACTTGACTGTGGATCATGCTTGGGAATTGATTGAAAGGAAAGCTGAGAATAGCCAACAATTTGGTACTAAACAATAGGTCAAAGTTAATGAAGTGGGACGACTTTTTTCTGATTTTGAGTACTCTTGCCTAGAGAGCAAAATTGATAGACTTGCATCTGCTATGGAAAAAATGGTTGTCTCATATGCAAAATTCTTCTAATATGACCAATCCTATAGGGCCCTCTGCTTCTGTTACCCCACAAGCTAACTCTTCTGCTCTAGTAGGGCCACTCTGCTCTATTTTCTCTCTAGCAACACATGGTACTGACTCTTGCCCCTACATGAATAATGGAGTTGAATCTTGTAATGCGATATACCTTTCTAAGCCTTTGACTCAAGATGGCCAAAAATATGATCCTTACTCCAATACATATAATCCTGGATGGCGTGATCATCCAAATCTTCGATATGGAAATGGCCAAGCTCAGCAAGCACAATTCAATCAAAGTGGAAATTCTAGTGGCTAGATGTTTCAACAAGTTAGACAATCAATACCAATCCAAGATGAAGGTTTAAAGTTAGAAAGCAAGATGGATACTATGATGAAAATCCTGATGCAGCAACAACAACAACAACATATGCAACAACAACAACAACATATGCAACAACAACAACAACAAATGCAGCAACAACAACAACAACATAGACAGGAAATTCAAGCTCTTTATACTCAAATGGGTCAACTATCTAATGCATTTAGTAATATACAGAGTCAAGGTTCAAGAAGGCTTCCATCTCAAGTGGTAACCAATTCAAATGTTGGACCTCAACAAAATCCTAATATTGGTGGAGTTAATGCTATATCTCTCCGACGTGGAAAGATAATCCCTTCTGCAGATCCCGTTCCCACCAATACTTCCAAAGACACAAAAGTTGTTGATGACTCTCCTTCCATTCTTTCTTCTACTTCTACATCACAAGATCAGTCCCCTTTATCAAAAACACAAGTGGTGCCTCATAAAGAACAAGAAAAGGATGAGGAAGGAAAGCAAGTGATCAAGCCAGCCCTACCCTTTCCCACTATAGTAGCTAAGCTGAAAGGAAAAAAAAGGAAGCTGAGATGTTTAATGAAGTATATGTTATTTTCAAGAAAGTGGTGATCAATGTTCTACTAGTTGACTTAGTCACACAAGTGCCTAAATATGCAAAGTTCTTAAAGGAGTTATGTACTACAAAGAGAAAATTTAAGCATGAAGGCAAGGTTGACTTAGGGGCAGTGGTCTCCTCTCTTTATTATATGCCAATGCCAGTGAAGTGCAAGGATCCTGGTAGCTTTATCATACCTGCATTATTGGTGACATTGACTTCTCAGATGCCTTAGCAGATTTGGGAGCAGCTATCAACGTTATGCCAAAATCAGTCTTCAATCAACGCAGGGGTGTAGAGCTTAAACCCACAAATCTCATTGTATCTCTTGCTGATAGACGTTGCACAGTCCCAGAAGGCATTTTGGAGGACATCCTGGTTAAGGTAAAAGACTTCATATTCCCTGCAGACTTCTATGTTCTTGATATGGATGATGGTAGGTTTAAGCAGAAAGGACATTTATCTTTGATTCTAAGTAGGCCTTTCCTTAAAATTGCTAGAGCTATGATAGATGTGCATACTGGTAGCCTTATTCTGGAATTTGCTGGTGAAACTATTAGAGTTAATGTGCTTGAATCCATGAGACATCCCCCTGATGATTGTGCTGAGACAGATGTTAATGTTATTGATGCTATTGTGGATGATTCTGTTGTAGATCTTAGAGATAGCATGCTTAATAGATCCGTTGATATTACCTATTTAGATTATACTATCTCTTGTTCATGTGCTGAAATTGGTAGTTATGATATAAGTACTGATCTTGATGTTGCTGATATTGATATTTTCACTGATGCTATTGAGATTTTGAGACATTCTAGACATGATCCTTCTGTGCCTAATTATAGCATTAGCAATTCTAGTGATCACACATCTACTACTTCTATTGATTCTGATGGACTTTCTCAGTTACTTAGTGTGATTGATGCCATGAATAGAATTGATTTATCTTCACTACCTGACTTTGAATTATTTATTGACATTGATCATGTTTTTGATAGTGAGATTTCTGATTCTAATTCTATCTCTGATATGAGTGCTACTGAGGGCACTATTGCTGTTGATTGTGATGTGTTGGTTGATTCTTCTATTCTTACAGTTTCTACTAATACTCCCCAAGATGGGAAAGTGTGCTCTTCTGTCTGTGAATCTGTTGTGCAAGTATCCATTTTGACTAATATTGACTTGAAGCCGCTCATACCTTCAATTGAGCAAGCTCTATCCTTGGAGTTAAAGCTGCTTCCTGACTCATTGAAGTATGTATATTTGGGGAAGGACGAGACACTTCCTGTGATTATAGCTAGTGACATAGTTGCTGATGAGGAAACCAGCCTCTTAGAGCTACTTCGGCGATGGATGAAAGCTATTGGATAGACCCTTGATGATATCCCTGGAATTATCCCAAATGTGTGCATGCATCGGATCCTGCTAGAAGATGGTGCTAAAGCTGTGCGACAGCCACAGAGACGACTTAATCCATTGATCCTTGATGTCGTAAAGAAAGAGGTCTCTAAACTTCTTTCTGCAGGTATAATCTACCCTATTTCTGATAGCCAGTAGGTAAGTCTAGTTCAGGTAGTACCTAAGAAAACTGGTATTACAGTTGTGCGTAATGACAAAGGTGAGCTAGTTCCGACTAGAGTCCAGAATAGTTGGAGAGTATGTATTGACTATATAAAATTAAATTTTGTAACTAGAAAGGATCACTACCCCCTTCCCTTTGTAGATCAAATGTTAGAAAGACTGGCTGGTAAATCACATTACTGTTTTTTGGATGGTTTTTTTGAATATTTTTATATTTCTATTGCCCCTGAGGATCAGGATAAAACCACATTCACATGTCCATTTGAAACCTTTGCATATAGACGCATGCCATTTGGCTTATGTAATGCACTAGGAACTTTTCAGGTTTGCATGGTTTCCATATTCTCTGATTTTCTTCAGCATTGCATGGAAGATTTCATGGATGATTTCACTGTTTATGGTGATTCATTTGATGCATGCTTAGCTAGTTTGGACAAGGTTTTGGAAAGATGCATTCAATATAATCTTGTGCTGAATTTTGAAAAATGTCATTTCATGGTCAAGAAAGGAAATGTTTTGGGCCATGTTGTTTCACATGATAGTATTGAGGTTGATAAAGCTAAAGTTGATATTATTTCATCTCTTTCATATCCTTCTTGTGTGAAAAATATCCTTCTTGGGCATGCTAGATTTTATAGAAGATTCATCCAAGATTTTAGTAAGATAGCATTGCCATTGTCTCGTTTATTGCAGAAAGATGTGGGTTTTGTTTTTGATGATGCTTGCAGGTATGCATGGGATGAGTTAAAGAAGAGACTCACTACACCCCTCATTATTCAGCCACCTAATTGGATTCTTCCATTTGAGCTCTTATGTGATGCTTCAGATTATGCATTAGGTGCTGTTCTTGCCCAGAGAGTAGAGAAGAGACAACATATCATAGCCTATGCCTCTTGAACATTAGATGCTGCTCAGGCTAACTACACTACCACAGAGAAAGAGCTATTTGCAATTGTCTTTGGGTTAGAGAAGTTTTGATCTTACATCCTTCACACCAAGGTGACTATCTTTACATATCACTCAGCTATCAAATACTTATTCAAGAAACCAGACTCCAAACCCCACCTCATTAGGTGAGTGATGCTGATACAAGAGTTTGATATGGAGATTCGTGATAAGAGTGGTGCAGAGAATATGGTAGCTGATCACTTGAGTAGGATTGAATCACCTCTGGTCACATCTTTACCCTTAGATGATTTTCCTGATCAAAGGCTCTGTGAGGTTGTTGTTTCTATCCCTTGGTATGCTGATATTACAAATTATCTAGTTGCATCTGTTTTACCAACTGACATGAACAAACATCAATTGAATAAGTTTAAGAGAGATGTTAAATTCTATATAGGGGATGATCCTTACTTGTGGCATATTTGTAGTGATCAAATTATTAGGCGATGCATTCCTGATGATGAATTTGAGTGTCTTATCTTTTTGCCATACTCTTCCTTGTGGGGGACATTTTAGTACTAAGCGTACTGCTAGGAAAGTTTTGGAAAGTGGATTGTTCTGGCCTAGTCTATTTCGTGATGCCCATGAATTTTGTAAGAAGTGCTCCAGGTGTCAATTTGTGGGTGATATTTCTAGGAAGCATGAAATGCCCCAACAACCCTTATTATTCTGTGAAGTCTTTGATGTTTGGGGAATTGATTTCATGGGACCTTTTCCCACTTTATTTGGTTATCTATACATCTTGTTGGCTGTGGATTATGTGTCCAAGTGGGTTGAGGCAATCGGCACTCATACTAACGACTCTTCTATAGTGGTTTCCTTTGTTCGGTCTCATATTCTTTGCAGGTTTGGCATTCCCAATGCTATCATTAGTGATCAAGGTACTCATTTTTTTAATCAGAGTTTGCAAAACTTGCTTAGCAAGTATGGTGTGATGCACAAGGTGGCAACTCCATATCACCCACAGACGAATGGTCAAGCAGAACTCACTAATAGAGAAATCAAGCTCATTTTAGAAAAGATGGTGCAACCTAACCAGAAGGATATAAGTAAAAGGCTTGATGATGCACTTTGGGCTTATCACACAGCATATAAAAGTCCCATTGACATGTCTCCATGCAAGATTGTCTATTGCAAAGCATGTCATTTTCCAGTAAAGGTGGAGCACAAGGCATACTAGGCAATAAAAAGGTGCAACCTTGATCTCGCTAGTGCCGGTGTTGAAAGGAAGTTGTAACTGCAAGAGCTTGAAGAGTTCAAAAGAGAAGCTTATGAGAATGCTAGGATTTATAAGGAAAGAACTAAAGTAGTCCATGACAAACTCATTATGAAAAGAGATTTTCAAGTGGGCCAAAAAGTTTTGCTCTATGTCTCCAGATTGAAACTCATGCCTGGAAAGCTCCGCTCTAGATAGGAGGGGCCCTTCATTGTCATTGATGTTTTTCCATATGGAGCTGTGAAGATCAAAAGAGAGCCGAATGGAAAATGCTTCACCATCAACGGACACCGCTTGAAGCCGTTCTATGACGGATTCTCCACTCAAGTAGTGGAGGTTACTGCACTGCGAGACACCACGTAGACCCCGGTTGTATTCCTTCCTTCACTCTTTTATTTTGTATTGTCATACTATTGAGTTGAGTAGTGTTGCATATTACTTGTCTTTGTGCTTTCCTATGACTATTTTGCATTGAGGACAATACACTGTTTAAGTGTGGGGGAGGGATCAACTGTTTTGAATGTGAAAATTGCAAGGTTTGAGTAACTTTAGTATGATGCATTCTTAATTTGAAAAGTGATTAATCATGTTGAGTTGGTGAACCTAGTGGCAATGAATTTGACTTAGGTGAATTTAGGCTAGTAATCATATATACCTAGTGAGATTTTGAGCCTAATGCATTTTTTTTCAGTGTACCCCCTATCTCTTTACTTGATCTAGAACTTGATTTGAATCTTATTTGAGGCCACATTTTATGCATGTGTATTCATAAAGATGATAAAAGCATTCATTTCATTTTAGCCATATAAGCCAAATAGAAAAACCTACCCTTTTCATACATATATCCTTTGTTTAGCCCCTTTGAGCCTTTTTTTTTTTTTTTCTCACCCCATAACACACAAAAAAATCCTACCCTTTTGAATGTCTTAGGAGTTGAAGAGCATTACATTATATCTATTTTGGATGGAAGAACATATATAAAATTAGGAATTGGGTCATTGTGAAAAGTATGGTATATTATATTGAAAAAAAAAGAGCAATAAGATTCCGTTCCGCTAGTTTGAACTGTGCTTAGTAATCGGGGGTCTTCATCACCAATGTTGATCTTTGCGTCAAATGGCCAGTAAGAGCTATGAGTGTGCTAGTAGCATTTTGGTGCTAATGAGTTATAAATGTTTGAGTAACTGGGCCTTTGTATCACCAATACACAGGTTCACGTCAAAAGAACATATATATAACAGCCCAAGAGAATTGCAAAAAAAAAAAACCAAAGAAAAAAAAGAGGAAAAAAAGAAAAAAAAAAGAGAAAAGAAAAGTAATGACCCAATTCAAGTGTGATTTGGTTTCTTTCATCCTATTTCATCCTATTGCATGATTCTCTTCATTCCCTGAGATATTCAACTTTGTTTCCCAAATTCCACACCTTTTTTTGTTTACCTCAGCCCCATTACAACCTAATAAAAATCCTTTGGATTTATATTTTCATTTGCTTTGCTAGAGGTGGAGAACTTAGATCCTTGTCAAGCCTATAGAAAGAGTACTAGATATGGTGGATTTGAGTGTAAACACAAGCCTATACACTTTTGAGTGATGAGTGACATACACATATCCTTTGTGAGGGATTTCTAGCTCAGATTATCCTTTGTCAAGTAAATTGCCATGAAGTTTGTTTTCTTGAGTCATGAGAAAATCACTTGGATAAGAGAGGTGTTGAAATGCTTTTGTTTACTTTTTACTTGTGATTGGAACATTCACTTTTAAAGTTTTGTTTTGTTTTGTCTTGTTTTTCTCCTTTGGTCTTGATTTGTTTTGCCCAGGAGTGCAACTGATAAGTGTAGGGGAGTTGATAAATTGATGTATGCTTTTGTCACTAAAACAATAAATTAAACTAGGTCTTAAATTATTATGCAGTTTAGGATCAACCTAGGTCATTCTCCCAAGAGCAAGCTATGGGTTTTCTTTAGGATTGATTTTCAAGTGATAAAAGATGCAATGGAATGGACCTAAACTAGAATGCAAGACACTATTACCTAAATGCAATTAAACTAACTAAATGCACTAATGCAATTGACTCTAAAAACTATATGAGAATTAGACTAATCTATATGAAATTGAATGCAATTTTTGGGGTTTTTTTTATGAAAGTGGAATTAAAATGCTAAGTTAAGAGAATAATCAAAAGCAAGACAATCAACAAAGGTTTAGTTCAGTTATGATGGTGAAGGGGACAACTTAGAAATTATATGGATTTAGCTTTCTTAGCCATTCAATTTATTAGACCAAAGAGAGGTTGATGAAAAATTGAAATTAATAAACTTAATCACCTAATTGAAACATAAGAAACCCTTAAGCTCAATAAAACCTAATCCACTAGAGAACTCATAATGGAAAAAGTGGTGGTTAATTAAATCCATTAAAAACCAATCACAATTTTTTAAGATAGCTTTGAAAATTATGTTCACAATTGCCTAATTAAACAATTTGACAATTAATCACCTAATTAAACAATCAATAGATTAAACCCAAATTGACAATTAAATTAATAATGAAAACTCAATTAATAATCTAATTGACAATCAAAGGGTTTGCAAACAAAAATCCCAACAATCATTTAAGAACAATTCAAATCCAAAATATCAATTCAATCCAAATCAATAATAAGTCTACAATCTAAAACTAGATTATTCTCAATTAATACAACCCAAAATCATTTAAAGCTAAACAATCTCAAGTCTTGAATCAAAAAGATAAAAGAAAAACACTCCCTTATGGTCTTCAAATGTAAGCTCCTATGCTCTAGTTTCCTCCATGCTCCTCCCAAGTTGCCTCCCAAAAGAATTTAAGCTTCCATGATATTAGTTCTCCCTCCAAGCTTCCAACACGTCACAGCCATGAGAATAGGAGAATGGATTGGTTGATGATTGATCAATGACGTGGGACCCGTGTGGAAAAATAATAGTACTTGACTGAATCAAGCTCTCCTGGTGTGCGTCTGTGCGAATGGAAAAAAGGGAATGGAATTGATGGTGAATAGAGAAGAACCTCCAGCAATTCCAGCGTCTGCGTGCGTCTCAGCCTCCAGCGTCAGTCCGTGTCTCTCAGCGTCTGCGAGTGCGTCATTTTTTTTTTTTTTGATAATAACGAGTGCGTCATTTTGGTCTAGCGGCTGTTAGGTTAATTTTTAAGTGAGGAAGGGAGAGTTTTTGGGTACCAACTTGAGCCAATTAAAACTTAAGAAGCCCAAATAAAATTCAACCATTGGATATTCTTTTATCTTCCAAGAAAAATTCTGCATTGTAGGATCTTCTAATCTACTTTTCCTTACTCTGCAAGAATTGAATAAAATCATGATCTATCATATATTTGAAAATATTATTCAATCACAAGATAACAATTAAAATATTATCAATTTAAGCCCAATAATATCATAATCCATTCAAATCTATATTATTTCCTAAAATTGGCTAATAATCCAAATATTATCTAATAAATCCAATTTAGCCTAAAATAATCCCCAAAATAAATGAATAAAGTGGGATAAAATATATTAAATTTGGATTTATCACCCCTCTCCAACTCTTTTATTCTCTCCATCCCATGAACACGTAATTGATCTTCAGGAAAATCCCTCAAAAATACCTTTGGGGCAAATTAATTATTGAATGCTACCAAACCTACAAGCAATCTTCCATGTATAATATTTAAAAGCGGTGGATGAAGATTTTGATAGAGGGACAAAAGAAAACTTGTCCCAACATAATGATGACGGTAGTTATGGAGCACGAGTTAGGAGGGAGTTATGGTGAGATAGGTTTGAGAGCCTGCCCTTTGACTTTAGAATCAAACCTTTGTTGTTATTATCTTCCTTCTCAGATGGGCACTAAATTCCCAAATCCCTCAGTTCCAAATCATCTTATGAAAATATATATATATATATATATATATATAATCCAACATGAATTTGGCTAGTAGTCTTTGAGTTCAGCCTTCATATATGTAACTAACAAGCCTTGTTATTAATATTCTCTCCTAATTAACTATCTAATCAAAATCCTTTTTTATATAGTCATTCATATTTTAAATCATGTAAAGAGGCCCTTTTGTTTTTTTGCTTAATTTTGGCTAGTGTTTTGTTTTTTTGCTTACTTTTGGCCTCTGGTTATTCATTTGATATAATCATGTAAAGAGGCCCTTTTTTGTTTGGTATCATTTTACTCGTCGTTTAATAAAATTGTCCTTGGGCAACAAAAAACAAACAAACATGAATATAAAATAACTTAGATCCCTCATTTACTTTGTTTGAATCAAGTGAGTATAGAATAGGTTAAAGGTAAAAAAAACACTTAAATACCACTTGAACTTCAAAATCTCAAATAAGTGATTTTTCAAAAATCTAAGCTTTCAATTGCTATACTCTTTTTGTCAATCTCATTACTCTTATTGTCAACAAAATCAATTGGAGATTTTGAAGTTCAAGTGGTATTTAAGTGTCTTTTTCCCTAGATTAAAGCTGTTGGCAAAAAATTAATAATAATAAAATAGATTAAAGCGTTATGGCTTAATCAGAATAACACTCAATTTCATCATGAGATTTTGGGGTTGGTATTACTATTAATTTATTTTTTAATTTTTAAAACAATGAAGAGGAAGAAGAAAGGAGTTTTTTTTTGGAAGACCTGAATCAGATGAAATCAAAACCACCATTACTTCAACCGAAAACAAATCCAAATGCAGAGTTGAAGTAGACTACATACCCAAGTTCTACAGTTTCTCCGAAATCCAAACAATATATTGATTATATGAACAGTGGATCAGAACAAATGTGTAAACAAGTGGCAATGCTTTATGTGCTTTTTATATGAAAAATAAAAGGGTTAAGGTGCAAATTTAATAATGAAGTTTTGTCCAAAAGGTGTTTGGCATAAATATATTTTAGAAGGGGCAAAAATAACAATAAACAATTAAAAAGGATACAAATTTAACAAAACCGTTAAATTTGACATAATGACATTAAATTATAATAAAAGAAAACCCCTAACGTCGTTAAGTCCCCTATTCTAAATTCAACACATAAAGGTTACTTCACTTATGCAACTTGCATGATTATATTCCCTTCCGTCCTAATTAATATAGAACCCTTTTAAATAATTTATCAAGCTTAAAAAATTATTTAAATAACTGGTATTGACTCTTTTGTCTTTATCCAACATAATTGAGCATTAACTTAGGGTATTTTGTCCAAAATAAAAACCATTCATAGCAAAGAGATGGATGATATACAGATGAATTTCTATATAAATGACTAAAGCGATCGAGGTGATAGAAAAAGTTTTGAGGAATAAGTAATAAACTTTATGGCCATATGCCAAGGTATAATCTTAATATGACTCAGAGCAGCGGGCCTTTATTACATATAATTCAAATAATTAGTAGCTGGTCCCTTGTGAATTGACTCCACAAGGACATGATATACCAAACTTGGCGTATAGCAAACAAACAGAGGAACGAATTTAATTTATTGTGATAGCTAATTAATGAAACAGCGAATATAATACTATATGCGGTCTCATTTATGGCTGCAATATGTCACTGGAACGTGACGAAAATCTGCACAAAAGAAAACGAAACGCGATGAGATTGGAATGAGATCAATGAAAAGCTAAAAAGAAGAATAAGACTGTGAGAAGACAAGTAAGATCTATTATATTCATATTTTGGATGAGCATGTAAGTAGTTGTTTATACTTTATAAAGGCAGGCAGTTGATGATTTGGTCTTGATTAATAATGAAAGGTTTGAGAATCAACTCAATGGCTAATAAATGACTTGATAACAATAATAATGAAAACGAATATAAAGGGGATATTCATATTCGATGAAATAATAGATATACAAGGTTGTCGCCTCACTTGTACACGTTCATTTAATTCGCTGTAATAAAGAGAGAGACATCATATATATGTGTGTGATGACGGATGGATAATTAAGGGAATTATATTCAGATGTGTTGTGTAGCTAATTAACTAGTCCTACATTTCCTTTTCCTTTTTTTTTTTTTTTTTTTTTGCCTTTGATAGGTTTCCCATAATTTGTTGGTAAAATTTCTACTATCATCACAGACTAGCTAGGCGGTAAAAGTTTATACTCCTATTTATCACTCCTAGCTTTTCTTTTTTTCCTTTATATATCAGCACTTTTCTTTCCTTTCCAGTTTCCCATCTCAACTAATTTTAACTCTTTTTTTTACAAATAATTAACGATATAATTTTGTTTCTCTTCTCTTTACATGATTATGGTTGAACAAGACTACTGCAGTTGCATATCAAACATGTGAAAGTTTTTCACAAGACAACACTTATTAAGAAGCTGAGAATCATGAAGAAGGTGGTGGTGGTGGTTGTGGTGGTGGTGGAGGCGGGCTTGTGTTGGCGGTGGAGAAGACGGCCTTGTGTCGGCGGTGGAGAAGATGTCCCGTGGATTTGGGATCCGAGTACCTGATGATGAAGAGCCTCTCGGAGGAGGAGGCGGCCCTACGGTGGAGAAAGCGCCCCGAGGATTTGGGATCAGAGTAGCTGAAGGTCTTGGAGAACTCATAGTTGTTCTTGGAGAATAGAGTATAAGGGTTAAGCACAGAGTGATAGGCTTTCAATGAATGAATGAGAGAGGGACTAGGGATTTTTATGGGGAGAGAGAAAGAGAGGGAATAGGGCAACACCCTGAAGTGTAGTTACGTCATACGTGAGGCTTGTTCACGTTGTCATAAGTGGGTCTTGTTTTCTGAGTGGTTTCCTATTATTTTACTTTATTTTATTTGAATTTAATGGGGAGTGTGTGAGAGACATCAGGATAGTTGGAGATAAATATGGGAAGCAGGGTCGTGGCTCTAGATTATACTCCTAAATATAAAACCCGTTGACGTTTTTTTGGAGAGGTTAAGAAAGCTGAATAAGTTACTTAATTATATCATATATTTTCTATCATTAGATTATATATCAGTTTATAAGTCAAACAAATTAGTTTAGAGAAAAACAATGAGTATAAATATTTTAAAGTAATTTATACAGCTTCCTTAACCTCTTCAATGTACGGGATCATGTTATAATCAGTTTTCCGTAGGGTTTTGAAACCAGGACCGGACCGGCACACATGGGAAGAGAAATGAAAGCACTCGTAGTGGCAGTGACAAGGAGCAAATCTCGGAGAGAGGGAGAGAGAGGGAGAGCAAATTCACATGCATGTGCCTCTTTCTTCTAATCATTTCCATCTCATCTTTTAATTACTTTGGAGATAGAGAGATAGAAAGGTTTATCAAGGCTGAGCTCAAAAAGCCTGTGATTATATATACTAAAATATGAATCCTTGATTCTTACTTAATTCCGGTGGACTTTTCTTAACTATCATCTCAGTTATAGTAAAAACAAAGAAATTTAACACTGGCAAAAAAAAAAAAAAAAGAACTTCATTTCTGTTGTTTGTTTATATTCAAGCATTCCACGTTCCAAAATGCAGAGTAAATATCAATCAAGTGGGTCAGTGGGTGGTTTGTATTTTCTTGCCCAGAAAATTTAACGCTTATTTCTCTGCCAAGGATAATAGTTCTTTTGAAACTTCAAAGACAGAGAGGCATTTTCGTTAGCAACGAGAATCATTTTCAACTATCATTTTCGTCCACATCTGTGAACAAAGGAATTGGTTTGTTTCGTTAGCAGCTATCATTTTCAACTATCGTTTTCGTCCACATCTGTGAACAAAGGAATTGGTTTGTTTCGTTAGCAGCTATCATTTTCAACTATCATTTTCGTCAACATCTGTGAACAAAGCAATTAGTTTGTTTCGTTAGCAGCTATCATTTTCACTATCATTTTCGTCCACATCTGTCAACAAAGGAATTGGTTTGTTTCGTTAGCAACTACTCCATCCGGTTCTAAATATAAGACAAAGTTGACTTGTTTCTGGAGAGATTAAAAAAGCTAAATAAGTTAATTAATTATATTATATATTGTATATCTTTATATTATATATGAGTTTATTAGTCAAACTAAATAGTTTTGAGGAAAAAACAAAAATATAAATATTTTAAAGTAATTTAATTAGCTTCCTTAATCTATCCAAAAAAGTCAACTTTGTCTTATACTTAGGACCGGAGGGAGTTTCATTTTTTTCCACATCTGTGAACAAAGGAATTGGTTTGTTTCGTTAGCAACTACTCCCTTCGGTCCTAAATATAAGTCAGAGTTGACTTTTTTAAAGAGATTAAGGAAGTTAAATAAGTAACTTAATTATATCATATATATGTTGTGTATCCTTAGATTATATATTATTTTATTAGTCAAACTAATTAGTTTTGAGGAAAAAATAAAAATATTCTAAAGTAATTTAATTAGCTTCCTTAATCTCTTCAAAAAAGTAAACTTTATCTTATATTTAGGATCGGAGGGAGTATCATTTTCGTCCCATGGACTCCCCTTTAATTACTCATTAAAAATTGTTCCCAAGTTATTTTGTGGTCATAGCCACATGACTAGCTTTCACACAATAATTTCCTCCTATTATTTCCAAACACCCCAACTTGTTTCATCACTTTAAAAAAAAATGCCCACTTTCACCACTCCTTCATCACATAATCATCATTTGTTGCTTTTACTTATCTACTTCTTCTTCTAAAAAAAAATTGTCAATGACGTCATAATTGCTGGGGCTCAGTTTTTTCTCTCCTTCCTCCATTTTAGTATTACAAACTATTCCTATTATCTATTTTCTAAAAATAAATAAATTAACAAATTATGATGAATAATTAAAATTAAAAATTTTGTAACCTCAAAATTAATACATTTTCAACATATTAAAAATTTATAAAATCTATTAGAATTAATTTTTGGGCCCATATAATATATATATATATATCTGTGTGTGTATTTAAGTAATTCTTATGTTAAAGTGGGGCACTTTGGTCAAAAAAAGTTCAAAAATCATACATAACCTACACAACCCAACAAACAACTTACTAGTACTGCTCTTGATTTTATGTATGCCTTTCATTTGAATTATTGTTCTCTTTATTGTAATCAATGTTCTTAGAGCCGGACCAGACCGAACGGTCCGGCCGGCCTGACCGTGAACCGGAGAGAACAACGGCTCGTTTTTATGGTGGGAGCCATTTTCAACGTTAGGCCGTTTTGGACTGGAAAAAAGCCGTTTTTCAACCGGAAACCGCTTTTGGGCCGAGATCCGGAACGGCTACCCAAAAGCCGAATGGCTGAACTTGTTGGGGGTGAGAAATGAACAAATGAAAAAAGAAAAAGACGAATGAGATGCGTAGAGCTTGCGGTGTGCTTCGGCTTGCTCCAACTCCTCCTGCGTGGCTGCGTTTACCCATCCATCTGTGTCTGGTGTGATTCTCTGTTCAAGTTGAAACATAGAAAAAGAAAAGAACAAATGAAGAAGAAGAAGGGGTTGATACCCGCAAAAAAAGATGAGGCGATGGTTCATTTTTCAAGGCCTAAAGCATAAGAACTAATGCAGTGTGATATGAGAGCATGAGCAGGTGTGAAAATAGGGTGTGATGTGAGAGGAAAATTAATATTGGTAAGAGATTGTCAGAGATCACGTGATGGGAGAAAGCAATTACTTGACTTTCAAATTTTAAATAAATTCTTATATTTTCTTTTGCCAGCAAAATAAATCTTTTATCAAGCAAATGTTAATGCTGGGCGAGATTCTAAATTGGGGGATTTTATTTCATAAGATAAAAATAATATATTATAAAAAAATATTAAAATTAGTTTAGTGCAATGTTAAAAAGATTAAAATTGTGAAGATAATATTGGGAAAATCCCTACCCTATGGTGCATAATTTTTTTTTCTAGTTTTTCAATTTTAACCTATTAACAATGCTCTTAAAAATAAGTTGGCCAACAGTGATATATTTTTAGTTCTGTATAGCTCTTCTCTTTAGAAAACTATTTTAGTTGTGATTGTAATTATGTTGCTTTGTCGAATTTTTTTTCTAATATTCCTAAAATAATTTTACATAACACATCATTTTTAAGCATGATACAGTGTTTTTTCAGGTAGAAAAAAACTGTTTCATTGAAATTGAGATGTAATTTCAGAGAAAAATTTTAAATATTTATTATGTTTTTTTAAATGAAAATACATCTAATAAATTATTATAAAATAAAATGTTATATGTATATATTTGAATTTCATGTCTTATGTGTGTAGTAGTTTTTTTTAGATTAAAACTATTTATATTAATATACACTTTATATATATATATATATATATAATAATTTTATATTTATGTCATTATATATGTGTATAATATTATGTTTATTTAATTATTATGTCACCGGTCCAGCTAAACGGCTCAACCGTTTCAACCGGTTGAACCATGACCCGCTGACCTTTCCGGCTCGATGTCCGGTCCGGCTTTTAAAACATTGATTGTAATCTTATATTTCTTGAATGGAGCTTAATTATATTCCCGGCCCGGTATCCGGAGGGAAGGCTGAAGGCTCATGACTAAAGTCGATTATTCAGGTCTCACACGCAAAGCAGGATGTTCACAAACTTATATAATTCATAAAAAATAATTCGAAATGAATTGATAATTATAAATTATAGTGTTGATTTATTTCTGGATGGTACGTGGTAACATATATATAGGGTAGATGTTAATATAAGATTTTACATTGACGCTTGATGTTAATAAATAAGCATTTATGTTTTTAAAAATGTAGCATTTGAAGGTTAAGGTCATAGGAGTCGTTTACAATTTGATCTGATGAATTTTACCGAAATTTAAATTAAATCACTTGGCACATTTTTTTTAAAAAATTTTTAATAACAATAGTTCCCACTAGTATTGAAAAAATAGACCCAAAATTGGCTCTTTGTTGGCCATTAATTTCAAATTTCTCAATTTTTTGTTGTATTTAATTATGTGTCGCAAGGGGCTTCATTGCATTTATAGGTGAAAAATCAAGTCGGTTCCATGACGACTATATATCTAGCCTATTATGAATTTATGACAATAATTATAATGAAACTTAACATCATTATAAATTTAGTTTTGTTTTTTGGAATGTTGAATAAATTTGAATTAAATACATGTATTTTGCGTATATACTGAGAAGTAACTAGGTGAAGTTGGTATGATTTGGTAATGAGAAGTAATTTACTAGAAATTGGCAAGGAAGATGTTGAGAAATGTTGTACACACTTTGTCGGCGACATATTTACAAATCACAAATCACAATATATAATGTGTGTGCGCGCGCGCGTGCATACAGCAGATAAGATCAAAGTTTAATTCATAATGAAATTTCGGTGACCAATTTACTTTAATAAATTGAGAGATATTACTGGCCTATCTCCTAATAATATTGTTATATATATATATATATATATAGCACCAATATTTCGCCTACATTTTAATTTAATGGAGATCATATACTCCCTGTATGACTTTTACATATACAAGTGAGTTTGACGTCATATATATCTCAACTCAAAACTTTACATCAATTTATGCGCCATTCCAGTTATAATTATACAACGAATGTTGGAATTAAATTCTAAAAACGCAGCGTTTGAGTGGTCCCAAGTAATTAATTTCTGAATTAAAACTAAAAATTCAACATTACTTGGCTTGTGGTCCCTTGAGTCTTCTTCACCGAGTAACAAACAAGCCTTGTGATTAATATTCTCTCCTAATTAATTATTTTATCCTAATTAATTAAGTCTCTAATCAAAATACTTATGTTTTGTGTCTTTTAATTAATATAAGCAATTTTCCTTTCGTCTCTCTCTAATTTTTTTCAAAATATTTTACAAACCTCTCAACTCTTTAAATTTTAAGAACAATAATGTTTCTAAGTGTATTCCTACGTAATTGCAAATTTGAAAACGTGCACGAAGGTTAATTAAACTATTCAGACACCTGACTTCGTATTATTCCAATAATGATTACATCACACAAAATAATTGCAAATGACAGCTACATACGATATTCCAATGCCGTATTTATAGACAAGAAACAAGAACAACAAATCAAACCTAGACGCATAAAACAAAACAAAAGAAATTTGAATACTTTTTTTTTTGTATTCTTATTCTTCCTAGGTAAATATGATAGAATGTGCGTAATTTAAAGAAGTTTTTTGCTTTCCTTATTCTTGATCAAGAAAGGAGTATATACGTATATATGAACTTGGAAATAAAATGAAAAGAGTCATGGCCGATTCGTTGAGCGGACACTCTGAGCATTAGGGATTTGAGTGCTAGTTGTTGTAGTAGAGTTGGAGCCCTGAGTTGGCTTAGTGATAGAAGCAAGAGCTTTCGTAATATTAAAGAGTATGTTTGGTTGAGTGCTAGTTGTTGTAGTAGAGTATGTTTAGTGTAAAAGAGTCATGGCCGATTAGGTATGTTTGGTTGAGTGATTCGATTGCTTATAAGTTGCTTTTTAATAGTGATTTACGGTATACGAAGTAAGTATGTGAGAGGAGTTGTGTCTCGATTTACGTAAAAAGCAACTTATAAGTTTTTATAAGCTCAAACAAACATGCTTCTTCTTCCTTCACAAAGCTTCTTCTTCAATATGATAATCAGATAGCTAACTAGGGTTTGCAGTGAAACTCATGAACCAGATACATGTATTTATAGACATGGCTAGTCAAGGTATTATATGATCCATGATCGTTGATGAACAATACCTGAGAAATTTAAGGGAATTTGAATGAGGTAATTAACCAAGTGATTGTTGACGAAATTTACATACAAATACTCAACTCTTGCGTGTATATACATTAATCCCACTATTTGATACTTTTTCTAGATCTTTTTATTATCCAATATCTAAACAATTGATTAATCTGAATTGAGGTTTTGTGACTATAATGTCTCTCTCCAAGGGTCTTTTTAACAAGTTAGGATTCAAACTCGGTCTATCAGTATATCAAGTACTGTTGGGTGATTACTGTCTGACACTTTTAACTTATGTTAGAATTGAACTTTTGAAAACCGATTATGGTTATAATGTAAGTCTTGATATTCTTCAACTTTAAACCCCCACATCAGGCGTTACGTTGTTGAATCATGTTTACACGTAGTGTAATTAATTCATCTGATGCACAAAACGCTTATACATATACATATAGTCCATGTTTATTAACTTTTCGTTTTGATCTTTCCTATGTAAAACGTTAATTGACTTGAACAACAATGTAATTAACTACTATGGAGTATAACTGAAACCCCCTACCTTCATAGTCAAATTTATAGTTCGAGAATGCATTATTAAATTGAAATAGAGACCAGCGGTGTAGCGCCTGGATTTTGGAAAAACATGGAGCTGCCACCAAAATTTTTGAAAAAAGGATAATTTTGGAAACCTTTTTAAAAATGGAAACTAGTCTACAAAAACCATTTTAGGGTTCGGGAGTCGATTATGTGTGAGGAAGGTGTTAGGCACCCCACAACACCCATTCATAAGAATGGTTACCCTAAGTTAATTATTTAAAAATATTATGGCCTTTAACTTTATTATATTTACCCAAATAAATAAAGAATATTTACAAAACTAAATGAAAAAAACTAAAGAAAAAGAAAAAAGAACACTTATTTACAATAAGGAAAAAAAATATATTTATTTTAAAAAAAAGAACATTTATTTACAACAAGAAAATAAGAAAAAAATATATTTATTTACAAAATTGGACTTGACCTAGGATGAAAACCTAGGGCCTACGTACCCTTTAGAGGGATCAAAGCCCATGTAGTTCGGGGGTAGAAATGCGTGTCACTTTGTTTGTGTTTTTTAGAAAGAAATGTTTATTTAATTTATTTGAGAAAAATAAGTTTTTTATTTGGTTTTTATTTTTTATTTTTTTAAAAAACGTTTTTTTTATTTATGAAAGAACTTCTTTTATTTTTCATGAAAGAAAGTTTTTCCATTTTATTTTCATTTATAAAAATGTGTTAAAATATTTTTTTCTTTTTTTTTTTGAAAGAGGACCTAAGAAAGGAATAAAGAAAAAAGAAGAAAAAGTAACACAAGTTAAACAAAAAGGAAGTCAAAGGTGAGGAGATTTATGCGTACCTTTTATCCTTTGAACCCGCTACCATAAGAGATAGGGTGATAGAACCACATAATAAACAAGAGGCAAGTATAATTATATTATCTATATTTATTAAGCATAACACCTAATATCATAAGAAAATAAGACAGCACATACCTCTTGCCTATGTATGAGATAATTCAGTTGGACAATAAAATGCAAACCCACAAGACCACAATGAGCTAAAACACGTCCAGCAACATCATAATACAAAGTAAAGCAATGTAATGCATATTGGATAAAGTCATAGTGCATGAATGATGAAATAAGCATGAACCAAGGGATATTAGATGAGAGAGAAAAAAACGAGATGTAAAAATGAAATCAAAGAAAAGGATGAAAACTCAACCATAGACCTTATCTCCTTGCTCTCCCAAAATTCTTGTCTCCCTTGCTTCAACCCTTACACTCCTATTTATAGTCTCAAGGTAGGGTTTTCTTCATAAATGCTCCTTTTTTTTTTGTTTTTTTGATTTTTTTTTTTGTATTTTATGTTAAGAACTACCTAACTTGACCTAATTACTATTAATGGAGATTTTTTTTTATTTTTTTATTTTTCGTTTTTTATTATTTTTTTTATATTTTCTATTGATAAAACTTCCTAACTTGACCTAATTACCATTAGTGGAGATTTTTTTCGTTTTTAATTTTTTTCATTATTCTCCCCACAAGCAACTTCCTAATTTAAACCTATCAACATAAATGAGATTTTTTTATTTTTTGTTTTTTTATTTATTATTTTCCCTTAATGAATGACAATGCCAATCATATCAATTAGAGGATTTATTTTAATTTTCATTTTTTTTAAATTTTTCCCTTTCAATGATGATTGCCTATTTAGACACCAATCATCATCAATAAGAGGATTTCCTTATTTCCTTATTTTCGTTTTTTTTATTTTTTCTTTCAATGATGATTGCCAATTTGGACACCAATCATTATCAATTATTTTCGTATTTTTTAGTGAGGCCTGGACAAAATAGGGTGTTCACAAGCGGTTAATTTAAAACTTTTCCAAAACCTGTTTAGTGCGGCCTCACATTCACATTTTAAATATAATTGGCCTGAATAGTTCGGTTTCATTCATAAATATCAGAGTGCAATCAAAAATTCCCGACAACGCTCGGGTTTCATTTACTTAATAAAGGGTTTACAGGGCATATTGCCCATTTACAGTTTCCCATACAGGGGATTACACTACACCATTCATTATATACAATATGTACAACTACTCCTTAACAAAATATGATAACCAGCTACTCAAAATTAAAACTATTAACTAGGAGCTTTAACCGCCCTTGGTCACTTGCTTTTCCTTTGAACCGCTTGCCCTGGCTGTAGGTTAGTCAATGAAAAGAATGAGATTCAAAAGGATCCCAGTAATAACAGTTTACTTATAACATGTACAATCACAAGCACAACACAACAATGGCATTTCTGTGACAGCTTTCACTGTATTTGCAACGACATGTTTCACAACAGCATATTTCACAACAACATATTCCACAACTGCATATCCACAATGGCATATCCACACCGGCATGTTTCTCAACAGCGGGTGTCATACTCAATGATAAGACATACATACAATGTATTATACACAATATAAGAGAAATGGTCACTACCATGTTCTTTCCGTTGGTGCTCCGACATCGGTTTATCACGTGCAAGGCAAATTTCAAATCCTATAATTAGAATTATGGGCGACATGTTATTACTCAATCCAATTCTTCTTTAATTCAAACACTCAAGTTGGTTATAATTAGGGACATTTAATCAAGTCAACTAAGAGGATAAAGTGGTCAATTAACCTAAAAGACCAATTCTTAACCTCAGAGTTCAACAATATTACCATGTGCCATTACCTTTAAAGTTTCGCACACTTGAACCAAATCTGCCAGAATTTTCTCTAGATTTTGAAAAATCATAACTAATTTTACAAAAATTGAAATGAGGTGATCCAAGTCCTATAAAAAGCTATTGAAGTCCTCTATACAGGAAAAATATTTATCAATGCTTTCCATAACCACAAAAATACAAGATTATAGGAAATCCTATACTGCTCTAGAATTGCTTCCAATTTCAACCCCAGATTTTGGAAAATCTTAACTCCCAGCACACAAATCGAAATGACACCCATTATATATCTATTTTGAATCTTGGCATGTGAACTATTAGACTGAAAATTTTCATAATTTTTAGAGATCATTTGGTTATCCAAAAACACCACACAAGTAGAGTACCTCGCTGGAATTCTATTCAGGCAGAAAACCCAGTTTTACATTTTGAGTTTCAATGACCCAAAATTCACAACCCGAGGCTATTCCCACATAATTTTTCATATAGAACACAATGGTAACATCAAAATGAACAAATTCCCACTCATTCTCTATATCCTGTTTTGGCAAAAAATTCAAAATAAATTCCAACAATTACCAACTTTCAATTTCAGCATCAAACTTTTGTCAAATGGTTCCCAATCATCATAAACCACCAATAACATAACCAAAACATCATGAATTACCCAAAACCTTGTTTGGCCAAAATCAGGGCAGATTTACACATGCCAAAATACTCATTCAACCAACACAACCAATAGCTCAAATTTATGCTAATACTCACCTATTGCTCCTCCTTAAATTCTTTCTTTGATTTTTCAGCTTTTGTTTTTGGATGGTACGTAGTTCAAAACACTTCCTCTTGAAATTCTAAAACCATAGAAATGAAGCACTCATCAAGAGGAACAAAGTTTGTGAAGGACACTTGAGCCATAGATGAGGTTAAGGAGGTGAAGATCAGGTAGAAAGTCTCACCTTCAACAGCCTCTTCTTGTACTCTCGTGTTGCAGCTGCACAACCGACTTAAACATGGAGAGAGTGATAAATGATCAGTTTTTTTCTTTTCCCTTATCACTTAAAGGGCTGGCCGAAAATATGTTCCAAAAGGTGGCAAAAGTTAAGGCTAATATCACTTCTTTGGTCACCCATTTATGATAACTTAACTAAGAGTAATTTCTACAAGTTTTTTCTTTCCTTCCTCCCTTTTATACCAGCCAAAATTCTACTTCACAAAGGCACCAACTTAGTTGACCAATTCCCTTCTTACAATATTACATGTTGATCAATTTGATTGAGCAAAAAGGTGAGGAATTTATTTGATGCAATTCTCTCTCTTTCTCTTCTTGGCTTCTTGACCGACTCCAAGCATAAAGGTGAGGTTATATATATTTGATTTAATTCCCTCTTCCTTTATGTTAGCCGAAATTATTGACTAAGAGGAAGAATTGATTACTTAATGCTCTTCCTTTCTCTTTTGTGATTTGGTCGTCCCATGATAAATCCCTATTTTATTATATATTTTCATATTTTATTTTGGAGTTTTGTCATAATAATTGAGCTTAAAATGTCTCTTTTGTAATTAATTGTGATTAAATGTGTTTAAATGAAATTAAGGTTGAAAAAGGGTAAAAAGGTCATATATTTTATGATTTACCTTAATTGATTAATTTTTGGAATATAAGTTATTACATTTTGGGTTCATTTTAATTACAGATCGGTTTGGGAGCAATTGCAGAAAAGAACCCAAGATTTTTAGAAAATACAACTTGATGAAAAAAAGATTCAGAGACAATTTCAGAACAGAACCCAAATGATCTAAGAATCATGTCTGAACCCATAATGGTTTTCAAGTGTTCAAGTTAGTCCCTCTACAAAAACTTCTAAATATTTCATTTTAGTCCCTTGGTCAAAATGCATTTGACCAAGGGATCCGAAACAGTGGACCCGACTTGGTCGTTTGGTGCTGAGATGAGATTCGGACATTGAGATATAGAGAACACCACACAGCCGCAACAGAGGAGGAGAGAGGGACGCGAAACCAGAGAGCGACAGCCGCAACCCACAGAACCAGCGGCCAGACCTTCCTCCACCGATCACAACTCCACCTTCGTCTTCTTCTCTCCTCGCCGGTGACCTTAGCTTCACTGTCACCATCCATCTTCGTCGCCGGCGAGCTTTAGAGGGAGGCCAAGACAGAACCGAAATCGAGAGGGAGCAGCGGCAATCTCAACACCATACACCGCCCCTCATCTTTCATCCACCACCATCGTCATCCATCACTGTCGCTGCTCCACCGCCGGCACCCTCTCCTCTGTTCTCCGTCCTCACCATCACTCCGTCACCACCTTTCTTCTTCACCGCCGGCAGCCTCCTTTATTTCCAACATCATCTCAGCTGTAGCTTGCCTCTGTTTCTGCACTCACGCAGGTCATGGATCTGTTCTGGACTTGTCCCAGCCATCGGTCTGCTCTGTTTTAAATCATCCCAACAGTGGCTATCTCAGTTCTGTTTCTTTGGTTCAAAATCCAGCTCCAGTGCCTTCCTTGAATTAGTGCTAATTGGTTGTTTTAATCTGTGATGTTATGGTTGGGTGTTTGAATCAGTGTGTGACTATATTTCTTGAAGCTATTCTCATGAGTAGCTAGGCAATTTTATGTTCTTGAAGATGAATTGGAGATGGCTTGAGATCAGATGTGCTTCAAAGAGGAGTTTATTTTATTTATAGCTTATTATATTTATAATTTCTTAGGTTTAGGAATTCATTTATGTAATGAGATTATGATTTTAGTTATGATTTCTATGGATTGAGTTGTTGTGATTTGGAATTTATAATGAAGATTTGTGCCCATCAATATATATGGTTATATATATGTTTATCTATAATTCTATTGTTTCTCTCTATTTAACATGGTATTGTTGGATAGTTTGATTGAATTAGAATTGTAGTTGAACCTAAATGCATTACTTATTCCATAGTCACTCTCTAAGGGGTTTTAATAATGTTTAAATAAATGGGTTCATGAGTTTAAGCATTAGACTCAATGGTAATTGATGTTTAGTATTTTAGAAAACTTAGAGAAACTCATTATACTAAGAGGGCTTAATAGCATTTTAAGAGTAGGGGTCCCTCTCTTATGATGCTAGACTCATTGGTTAATAAGGTTTGGTATATTAGAAGCTTAGTGTATTAACTCCCCAAATATCTTAATTGAGCAATGATAGCCATTGAAAATCATTTCTAAGAGCATCTTCATCATTTGCATTCTTAACATATTTCCATTCTTTCTTATTTGAAAAATCCCAAAATTATTTAGTTTTTAAAGCATTTTAGTTTAATTGCAATTTAGTTAGATAGAAAGTTCAAAGATCATTTTTAACTCATTTCATGCCAATCATCACACTTAGTTCTAGCTAATTAATAAAAAGGCTCTTCGAGAGACGATCCAGGATTGCACCCTATATTGCAATCCTTGGTTATTTTTGAAAAGGTTATCAAGGCAAAGTTGACAATGACTTATTCTTCAAGTGACATAAATAAAGAGGAGTGAGTGAATTTGACCAAGTCTTACTTTTTACATGTGTGTGGCATGTTGACTAGACCTCCTATCCTTCTCTTGAATTTGGATGTCAATAAGAGGTCTTTGGATGAGTTAAATGGCTTCTTGATTAAACCATTTTCACCTTCTTAAAATATAATATTAATTACAATTTATCACATATACTTTGACTTTTCAACTTTTCATTTACTTGACTATAAATGTTCCAACCTTTTGTATATTTCTCACAATTATTCCTTTCCCTCTTAGTCCTTCCAAAAATTGACATCCTAAGGTCCTTCTCTTTAGCCCAAATGACTTTTCAAATAGAAAATATGAAGAGGTATATCATTTAAATCCTCTTTCCTTTTTCCTATGATCTTGAATGTTTTTTATCAAGAGAGAAGGAAGGGAAATTAATTTAAGCTTCTTCATCATTATCTTTACTTTTCAAAAGAGTACATTTTGGGGTATTACAATAACCCTTGTCCACTCTAGTTAAGTGCATGTAGCACCCCATTTAACTTCTTCTCCACACTTTCTGCTGCAACTTGGGGACAAGATGAAGATGACTTGGATTACTATCTCCTTTCGAACCCAGGAGGCTGGTTGCGAAGGTATAATACGGCAGCTTGATGGTAGTATAGTGGAGTCGTTCTTGTGTAGGATCGATGGTAACGCGAGTCTCTCATCGGAAATTTGGGGCTGCTATAAGGTGATTGCCTTGAACTAAGAAGAGGGATGGGAAGCTAAGAAGGCGTGAAGCAAGGACCATCAATGTCAATGGCAATCTAATTAAATAGATGTAGCATTACGCTCACCCTTTTTTTTCCTCCTCTTTTTGATTTTGGACATAAAGCATATAAGATCAGAATGTGCTAGATAATTACATATAAATTCTTTAATAAGATGATAGGCCAAGATAATTAATGTTCTGGAAACTAACACAACAAGAGAATTACATGTGGATTCTTTGGTGCGATAAACATTGTTCAAGCAACATCAAGTATTGCAATTTCATTCCCCAAAGCGACTCTTTTTCCTCTGTTGGTCACCATAGACGATGAGGTAGATTGCGGCATTGAAGACTCAAATGAACAAGCCGTGATGAGTTCTCTCATGTCTCGTGTCTTGTATTCGAACGCAGGCTTCCATTTCATAAACCCTAAAATGGCTGCAATCTAGCATGCAGATTCCCTTGTCAGCTGCTGTGGCCCATTCTCTTAGATGAAAAACTGAGTTTTTCCGCCACAAAATTCCCTTGACATGATAAAGCTGGACATGTTATGAACCCATCTAACTGGTTAATAGTACTACATATAAGGATTACATAAGAAATTTGATTTAATTCTAGATACAAAAGCTCATTCTATTTTATTACTTATATGTGTGTGTGTGTATTAAATTATTTTTATTGAGTGCATTTATTAATTAGAGTAAACAAGTAATATAACTATTTTTTTTTAATTTATAAAAATTAATTTTTTATCCCTTGCATTTATTGTTTAGTGGAATAAGGTTTGTTGGTATTGTATATCTCGTGTTTATGATCTTTTTTATTTTACTCAATCACGTTTATGAGTGGAGGAAGTATTATTTAATTTTTTTATTCAAAGTGTTCATGAATGAATGAGAATAAAATGCAAGTGTATAATCTAAATATTGAAAAATTAATGATCATATAAAAAAGAAGTTGAAAATATGACGTCGACGCAGCAGAACTCAGTATCATTCCGGGCCAAAGCCGTTTAGGAAACCCTTATTTGACTGACTCGCGTGCAAAAGAAAATAATGAAAGAAACCCCACAAAATAAAAGCCACGTCAAACCATATCCAATCCAAGCATTGTTATAGGTACAGGGTGAGCCACTTTGACTTAGACGCCCTTTTCTCGACCAGCTAATTATCTACTTGTCAAGTTGTGACTAAAAATAATCAGACTTAAAATCCCATGAATTTACACATGTATCTTAACAATATTTCTATTTAGGAAAACGCAGAGGAAAATTCCGGACTTCAAAAGAAATACAATTCGATATGCATTGTCATGTTCTTCAAAAACTACCTACAACTACCTCAAGTATATACTCCTGCTTTTCAAGATATAAGTTTTAAATTTATGAATGGATGTGTCTCAAAATAATAAACTTTATTTTAGATTTGTTAAAACATTTATTGCTTTTTTTTCCAACTTTATTGTCTCACACACTTATCCTTTTTACAAATAATTAATTAAGATCTATTAACTGCTCATACGAACTTTGCATGACTGGCGAATATGGTAATATTGAGAATATTTATAGAAAGAAGCAAACAAGTGAACATACATCAGGGGCCTGCTTTTATCGGAGTGGAAGTTATATATCTAAGATCATCCATATAGAACTATGTAACAGTCATAAGGGATTTGGGTCAAAATGGAGGGCCCAATGGGAAGCCCAAGAAAAGAATAAAGAGTTAAAGACAATACCAGGTATATGTCCTTCTACAGAAATTAAGTTCATTATTTTTTCTCCAATACTAAATTCATCTTATATTTGTTTTTTAAGCCTTCTCAAACGTTTAGAAACCGCGTAAGTCAATTTAATTCGACTACACGCAAAAAACGAAAAGAAAAAAAAAACATTAATATTTTATCAATTTCTATAGTTTTCCATTAATTTGCTTCTTTCTATTTTTGCTGCTAACCATGTGAATTTTTCTTTTTAAAAATATTGCAACGCGGCCTGATTGACGTCAAGTTCTGATCTGCAGTATAATGGAAAAAGCTTTTGAACTTGTAGCATTTTGGGAAATAATTTTGAGATCTTTAATTAAAAACGATTTAGACGGAAGTACTATTAGATTTAGATCCAATTAATATAATGGACATGATTCTATAAATGTCTTGAAAAGTGTAAGCAGTCAACAAAATAAACAACACAAGATATAAATAAAACAATCACTAGAAAATAACTCAAAAAATACAAAATTGGTAAAAATACTTATGAAATAAGAAATATCTTTTATAAGTTTTTAAATTTTATGATTATTAATACAAGATGTTCTTATGAAACTTAATTCTAAAAAAATATAACAACTAAATATTTTCAATATCATTAACAAAATATAAAAAATAATAATATTATTATCATATAAATAATTTTAAAAAATAAAAAATATATATACAGGCCTAAAAGGACCGGCCCGTGACCCTACAGGGCTGGCCCTTTTAGGCCCTCGGCCCTACAGGACTGGCCCTTCTAGGTTGGCTCTCACTTTTGAGGCAAAAATCTTAAGCCTGGCCCTTAAAAATTTAGGGCTTAAAAAGGTCGGCCCGATAGACTCAGCCCGTTTTCCCGGCTCTATCCAAAATATAAAAAATAAAAACCCAGCAATAATAACGCAAGGTGAAATTAAATAATTCCACCACAAAGTCGGTGATGATGTTGAAATTTTGAGTCCTTGAGAGAAAAGAAAGTTTCAAAAACGCTAAAAGGTTAATGGGATGAGAATTTTAGACAACTTGTCGGAAAACTTAATAGTACTTGTTTTAATTAACCAATAAGAACTAATTTACTAATTTATTTTATACATTTTCCATTCTTTTTCCCTTTCTGTCTAGCTACTTGTAGCAAATATAACAAACTATACCTCTCATTGAGTGTCAATGATGGGTTATATGAATCCCATGGCACTATTTTGCTTTGCCTGAAACTACCCCTTTAAATAAGTTATTGACCAAGTTACAATCTATATAGAGAACAGTTAAATAAATACCAGCTGAATTTCAAAATCTCAAATCAGTTATGATTTTCTCCCAAATTAAGTTGTTAATACCTATACTCTTGTAGTTAATATCCATACGGCTATATTCTAGTGAGCAACAAGATTGATTTGAGATTTTGAATATCAATTTTCTTGTCTTTTCCCATATATATATATAATGTGAAAATTCTAACAATGTAACATACATGTTAGTTGCAATCAAACACGATGGAGACGACCGAAGAGTTGACTGATAAAGGCATCTACAACGACATGTTCTGGCTCCCATGCATCCAAATGGTCAAAAATACCCCTCTCACGTCATGCCGGATAATTAAGGGCATGAATGGAATTTGGAAATGCAACGTGAATAGAGAGAGAGAGAGAGAGAGAGAGGAAACATGCAGAAAAATTCCTAAATCGCGTACGTATGTTCATCAAAGTCCAAAACTTTGAAACAGAGAGTTTCAACACGGTGCGACTAGCTTATATATTGAGTTCCATTTTACGTGTGCCCTAATGTAACGCTGGTTTTAATTATTTAATTTGACGAGTAAATTAAATGAATTAATATGTGCATGTCTTCCAAAACACGTAATCTAAACCAACTGAGATACAAATGAACATGACCACGTATATATAAGTAAATACCCTAACAATAACTTGGTTAGTTCCCATGAATTTCCTTCTTTCAACGTTGGACTACATTGAACATGGACCGTAATAGTACCTAGCTGGCTTGTCTCTATAAGTAGTGGATTCCTGAGGCTTGAGAATGAAGCAAATTAAGCAATATCTGTACGTGAGAGATCATCGTCATCGTCGTATCATCGAATTCGATTCTGCTTTAGAATATTCAGATATGAGTTCTAAAGACATAAGCAGTGGCAAGATTTTTGGGCCACCTCCTCGGAACCCTCCTCCCCCAAAACCTGGAACTCCAATCCCAAAGCCCCAGGATGTCGTTTCGAGGAGACATCGATGATATTGCTGATGCAAGTATATATGCATGTCCCTTTTCTTTCTATTCTCTCGTTACTCATTCATTAATTAATTACTCTTTTTTATTCTTATTATCTGTCATCATGAACATGCCTCTATTCTAAATATTTCATACATGTCAAGTACGTACCTCTCTTAGGGATTGTGCCTTTTTGTAAATATATTTTAGGGTTATAAGGTGCAAATCGGCCAATGAAGTATTGTCTGAGGAGCGTCCACCACAAATATCTTTTAAAAGGGGCAAAAATACTAATGAAGTTTTAAAAAGGGGCATCCAACACAATTTCCGTTAAATCTGTACTAACAGCGTTAAATCATAAGAGAAGAAAACCCCTAACGGCGTTAGTATGGATTTAATGAAAATTGTAGTGGATGCCCCTTTTTAAAACTTCATTGGTATTTTTGCCCCTTTTAAAAGATATTTGTGGTGGACGCTCCTCTGACAATACTTCATTGGTAGATTTGCACCTTAATCCTATATTTTAAATCACAATATCCATATAAACAAGTATATATATGAGATTTATCATTTTTCAATTAGCTTGAATTTCTAGGTCCTGTGTTTTTATTTTTGCAATTTTGCTCACTCAATTTTTTTGTTAATTTTGATACAGATAGGGGTTGAAGTGAAATTGATAATGGATTGACGGGGCTTGCCATATAAAGGAAGACTGGAAACAAAAAAATAGGCTTCATATATAGGGCTATTACCTCAAATAAATATATCCTCTTTAGTTTGTTTACCTGCATTGATATTTGTTCATTACATCTAAATTTGTTCGTTTTAATAAGTGTAGCTACGTATATGTTTAGAGGAAATATATTGTAAGCTAGATTAGAATAAAAGGGGTTGTATTTGTTGAATTTATTTGTTTGGCTTTTCGTCTGGGTTTGACTTATTAATTAGCTGCTTGTCCGTAGTTGATTCCAATAATGGAGACAATATTCATTTGATTTGAAAGGCCCTTCCTTTAGTTTTTTGATTCTCTGTACCGCACAACATCCAATCAAATTCGCTTTTAGTTACATGCACTTTAAAGCCATCTTTTCAGTCTTTTCATCAACAACGTATATAACACGATATCATCTATATCCGTGAAGGTTGAACTTTATTAATTATAATTACATTTATTAAATAAATATTATTACGCTCTTCCAATTGCCAATTGAAGGCATAATGTCCAAGAACTTACAGGAGCTGAAGAGTTCAAAACTTTCTAAAAATATAAATTGATTTTAACTATAAGTTTAGATTACCTAATCACTTCTCCAACATACACATTTTAGTTGACCGTATTAATGTACCATGAAAATTGGAAAGTCGACATTATAACCAGAATCTATTTAAACGGCGAATTTTTTGCCCGTGAAAATTGGTTCAAATTTACTAGACTTTGAATTTAGAAACTTGTGGAGCAAAAGACGAAAGAAGGTTTATGGAACCCACACGGTTTGTAATTTATAAGAAAAACTCAAACTCTTGTTATATTGAAATTATATTAGGCTACCCCACAATTGTATGGCTATATTTGGAGGGACAAGAAAGCATAGATACATGTAAAAGTCAATCGAATTAGAACTTTCGATGAGCTGTTTGTGGAAGTGCCTACATCTCTATTTTTGTAATATAAAAGGCTAATATTACATTAGATTTCATCATTGTAATAGGTACAGATCTTCTCAAACATGAATTAAAGTCCATATATTACCTTTGAAATTAACTGGAGTTTCAATTCCGCGTGAACCATATTGATTAAACTTTCAAGCATTTTCGTATGTGTTAGTTATATATACATTGGAAGAACCCAAAAAAAAGGAATGTTGGTGGAGATTAAATTAAATGACGCATATCAAAACATAATTATAACAAATTAACTTGTATTAGAGGCAGTAATCAAATATATATTAGTCTCACCTTCTCTACTGGTTTTTTTTTTTTTTTTTGAGTACAAAGGCAAGCAAAGCTTGAAAATAAAGAGAGTGCTAGGAATCTTGCATCACAAAGTAGTCTTGTGGTATGCCACCACATTCCATCTCGAAAAGGTCATTGCATTCCACAGGTGCTGTGTCCATCGCCAAAAACTCCTGATTACTCAACTGAGCATTCCTCGCTAGGTAATCAGCGCACCGGATGTTCTCTCTATGAGTATGAGCAATTACCAAGTCCCAATCCCTGTAAATTAGGGACCTAGTAGCTGAGATAACGTCGAACAATGGGTGATCCGTTCCACCGTCTATGAATAGTAATTGAATAGCCTGTAAGGAATCTGAAAATAGCTTGATCCGTGTGAACCCCAACTGCTTGCATAAGTGTAGTCCGCTGTGGATTGCGTGAATTTCCGTAGCAACCAAGTTGTTATGCCCTAGCTTCTGCTGAAATCCACACAACCAGATGCCCTGATGATCCCTAATAACCCCGCCACATGCTGCAAGCCCTCTGCTATCTCTGGAACCATCTACATCGACTCGTACATAACCCGGGTCTGGAGGTTGCCAGTGGTCAAACCCCCTTTCTGGTGCTATGAATAACTGATGGTGGAAGCTCCCATTTTCCACGTCTTCGAAGAGATGATACGAACATTTGTGAACTATCTGTTTTGGATTATCAGCTTTCCCTTCCATCGCCCATCTGCATCGATTCTTCCATGAGAATAGGAAAGTTGAGTCTATATATTCTCACCTCAATCTTTATTTAAACTGGAAATTCTGTTAGGCACGAAGGTCTATGGTAAGTGTCTGCCTTTATTAAAGATGTAATTTCCTTTTTTCTAAAACATAGGGACTAAATAATAAAATGGTTAAACTATAGGGACCTAATTGCATCAACTTAAAGATCAGGGATTGAGTAACAATTAGATAAAAAATATATGAACTAAAAGATTAATATTCCCAATTTATTGTACACTTATTTTTGAATTATAATGGTAGTCACTAATTACCTGAGATTAATTACAAGCATGATCGAACCCATGACCTCCCATTTTACCAGGTGATCTAGCCTCCAAGGGCTTAATTAATGTAACGAAGTTTTTATATGAGAGGCCAACAGAAAGATTTTAATTAGTTGTGACATGCGATTTATTTATTTAGTGTATAGAAGTTAAAAATAGTAGGTGGGAGAATCATATATTCCGTGAGAGCGAGGTGATCAAAACTCATGCATTTTCTTGTGGACAACGTTATAATGGCTCAGGAAGCAATTCACACCATGAGAAACAAGAGAGGTAAAAAGGGGTTTGTAGCAGTGAAGATAGATATGGAAAAGGCCTATGATAGGCTTGACTGGCGTTTCCTGGAATTTACTCTGCATAGCTTAGGATTGAGGGATGAATTTGTTAATCTGATCATGCAATGTGTCTCAACCACCACTATGAGTATTGTGTGGAATGGTGTGGCTTCTGAGAGCTTTAAACCCTCGAGGGGGGTCAGACAGGGAGATCCGTTGAGCCCTTATTTATTTGTGCTTTGCATGGAGCTTCTGGGGCAACTAATACACCAGGAAGTGCAGTCGGGGAACTGGAAACCTTTGAGTCTAGTACCACTGGGCCACCTATATTTCACTTATTCTTTGCAGATGACTTGATGCTATTTGGTGAGGCCACATCTCAACAGATGGATGAGATGAAGAATGTAATGGAATTATTTTGTAGGGTATCTAGTCATAAGATCAATCTTCAAAAATAAAAAATGTTTGTATCCAGAAATGTCCATTTTAATAGGGCATATGAGATGAGCCAGAGTGTAGGGATTGGGTTGACAGCGAACCTTGGGAAGTACCTGGGGGTCCCACTCCTGCATAAGAGAATGGTCAAAGTGACTTTTGCTCCTCTGATTCAGAAGGTTAAATCAAAATTGGCAAGCTGGAAAGGGAGATACTTGAGTATGGCTGGGAGAACGGTTTTAATCAAATCGGTTCTATCAGCAATACCGCAGTATCAAATGCAATCAACTTTGATTCCTAAAGGAGTTTTAGCAATTATTGAGAAATTAAGCAGGGATTTTTTTGGAACCAGCAGGACGAATCTAAGAAACTTTATCTAATAGCTTGGGATGTGTTGAAGAAAGCGAAGACTGAGGGAGGTTTAGGGATAAAGGACCTTCGGTGCCAGAATCAAGCTTTCCTCATGAAGCTTTGTTGGGGATTGATCATGAAGCCGGAAGTTATGTGGGTAAGATGCCTTCATTCGAAATACTCATGCGGGACGACTAAAGTTCCTTAAGTGCGAAGAAGACGTGATCAATCAGCTGTATGGAGTGGAATAGTTGCAGTTTGGGAAGAGTTTACACAGGGGCTAGGTAGGATCCTGAAAAGTGGGAGATCCACTCAGGCATGGCAAGACTACTGGTCTCCTTTGGATAGACCACTGAAGGCCTATGTTGATAAGAATGAATATTTGGTGGATATGGATGCCAGTGTCAGTTTCTTCGTATCTCAGGAAGGGGAATGGGACAGAGTAAGGTGGGAGAGCTTTCTCCCTAACTGGGGTGTGGAGAAAATCATGTTGGTCCCTCCTTCTTCGAGATTTGAGGAGGATGTTATTTGTTGGAGATCGGCTTCTGATGGGAATTTTAGTGTTAAGTCAGCTTATGACAACATATACAACAAGCCAGAGCAAAGCCGACATTCTCACTGGCGAACTTTATGGCAATGGGGAAGTCCTGAAAGAGTTAAAATGTTTATGTGGCAAGTATTCTATAAGAGATTACCAACGAATCAATTGAGAGCAAGGCATAATCCAAATGTCCTAAACACTTGTTCCTTTGAGTGTGAGAGTGAAGAGAGTATCCTCCATATACTGAGATACTGTGAGCAAGCCAAGAGAGTGTGGTTTCATATAACTAACAATATATACTATACTATGTTCTTTTCTGGTAATTTGCAGGAATGGCTTAAATGGAATTTGCAAAATTACCCTGGGAATAGGAGGATGGCTAGATGGCCATGGCAAAGAGTGTTCAGCACCGTATGCTGACTCCTATGGAAGAACCGATGCAGCTGGGCACTTGAAGGGAGAGCTGACAACCCAAGTCAGATAGTTTACAAATGTTTGTATCATCTCTTCGACGGAGTGGAAAATGGCAGCTTCTGTCACCAGATTTTCCAAACACCAGATAGGGGAACTGACCACTGGCAACCTCCAGATCCGGGTTATGTACGTGTGGATGTAGATGGGTCTAGAGACAGCAACGGATATGCGGCTTGTGGTAGGGTCATAAGGGACCACCAGGGCAACTGGATGTGTGGATTCCAACAGAGGCTAGGGCATAATAACTCGGCTGCTGCAGAAATTCATGCGATTCACAACGGACTTCAGTTATGTAAATAGTTGGGTTTCACCAAGATCATGCTCTTTACATATTCTTTGCAGGCTATTCATCTGTTATCTATAGATGGTGGCACTGCTCACCCTCTATTTGATGTTATCTTAGAGACTAGATCCCTCATTTATAGGGACTGGGACTTGGCGATCACTCATGCCCACAGAGAGACTATTCGATGCGCTGACTATTTAGCTAGGAAAGCTCGGTTGAGTAATCAGGATTTTTTGGTGATAGAAACGTGCCCGGTGAAATGCAACCAACTTTTTGCGATGGATTGTGGTGGAATACCACAGGATCATTCAATGATGCAGACTTCTTAGCATTCTTGTAATTCTTCAAGCTTTGCTTGCCTTTGTACGCAAAAAAAAAAAAACTCATGCATTTTGCTCACTGGCTTGGCCATTATAGAAAACAAGCTTTCCAACTTGAGACAATGACACAAGCATCTCTACTGGATAACTCATTTCAATATGTGGGCACACAGAGGACTCATGCCTCATACAAATGATAAAGAAAATGAAGCCATTGTTAGAATGTTTATAAGCTTAAATGGATTTTTTCACACCTCAAACCCAAAGGGCTCTTATGTAAGCAGCATAGAAAATTATAACGAAGCTATTCACGGTCTTTTACTTGATAGCTTAAACTTTTTTGTTGAATAGGTCCTTGAGAAATTTGAACATTATAACAAGGGCAAAGTGCTTCAGCTGCCATGAACACTTTGGATAAAGAACTGAGTTCCAAAAAAAGGACCAGTATCAATATTACAATTCAAAATAACAAGACAGTTATATAGATTCACATTTGATAAGTGGCAATAATATGGAAAATATATTGATATTATATAGGTTGAAGAGAACACATTAGCTCAAAACGGTGACTCTGTACACAGAGTTGTTTTAGATGTACCTCTCTTTAATGAGCAAGTACAGATTGGGCAGGTTTGTCACCTGTTTCCGAACGGAAATCTATCCCATATGCCAGAAAGAGAGATGTTGCAACAAATATATACTATAAATATATTTACTTCTTCCAGTCCACAATAAAAGTATTTTGATGAGTAATTAATGCTTGTTTTTCAGTTTTACATATGCATGTAATCAATGTTTAAATATGACTTCTTATATTTTTCTTTCTTCTTCAAAACACCATTTAATATAGGTAAATTTATAATTTTTTAATTTAAGAAAAATTTAATAAGTTAACTATCATTTCTTTACTCTGATAAATTAATTGAAGTGGCTTATATTGTGGAGCAGAAAAAGTAACTCTTGTGTTTATTCAATTAGAGGCATATCACTGTAGTATCATTGATATATCTCATCCTCTCTCCTTTCATTTTCACCTCCCCCTCTCTACCTTAGGATTAAAAATTTAACAATTGAGATATACTATCTATATAAAATCATATTATAATAGTGTATTATTACATAAAAATTTAAGCTGTTAAAATTTGACTGGGCCATAGTCACAAACTCTAGATTACCTAAAAATAGAAAGAAATAATGTTTTATAAAATATTGAATAATCCATCTCGAGGGTTCATTTTCCAATCTATTGAAAAAACGAGAAGGGGAGAAAGGAGGGAGGGAGAGATTTCAAATCAGTACCATTATTAATATACTCGGTACCAAAAAGTTGAGGAAATTTTATTTGGTTAAATACATTATTTGCTTAACGAACTACCCATTGGAAATAGACCCAGATTATCAAGTGTTAGCTAACTATATTAATCCATATATATCCCTTACATATAGAGATGGAGGAGAAGTATGTCGTATCAAAAAGAAAAAGCTACAAATGTGATAGCTAATTAATGAAAGAGTGAATATAATAATATATACGGTCTCATTTATGTGTTAGAATATAATTGTAAATAGTATTTATTCTATAGATAATATCAATAGAATATTCTAGACACTCTGTATAGCTGAATTATGTTACACGTGTTCCCTCCTCATAGGTTCTATTAGCATGTTCCTTGTTGAGGGACATTTGATTCCTTTGTACAGCTTCTATATAATGCAGATCATGGCAAGGGCACTATTCATCCTGCCATTCACTATCTTTTTTGTTAGAATCTTTCTTGGTATCAGAGCGTCTTTCTTTCGAAATGTCGTCATCGTCCTTTGCTGCCTCTGATTCTCCATCCTCTAGTATGTCGGCATCCATGACTACCAACACCTATTCTCTTTTTCATTCCTCCTCTCAAACTACCTCAATCAAGCTGGATCGAGGAAACTATCTGGTTTGGGAGTCTGTGGTGCTTCCATTAATCAAAGGCAATAGGCTTGAATCTCACATTAATGGCTCTCAAGTTGCTCCTCCTCGTTATATCTCAGATAGTGCTAGGAGGAAAGTTAATCCTGACTTTGAGGAATGGTTCTCTGTCGACCGAATGTTGGTAGGCTGGTTAAGAAACACTATGACACAAGATGTAGGGGCTCAACTATTGCACTGTCACACCGCTTATGATCTCTGGCTTGGAGCAAGGGATCTCACCTGCGCTTCTACCAAGGATTGAGTCATGGTTTTTAAATCAGAACTACATGCTACCAGGAAGAATACACTTGAGATGGAAGAATATCTTATGAAGATGAAGAACTTGGCTGATCAACTGGCTTTAGCAGGGGCACCTATCTCCAATAAGGACCTCATCATACACACTCTGAATGGTTTGGATTCTGACTATAATGCCATAGTTGTGAAACTTATTGAGCAACCAAATACCACATGGATCAAAGCTCAGTAATCCCTTCTTGCTTTGAAAGTATACTCGAACAATTAAATCATTTTTCCTCTCTTTCGATTCAACCTTCTATTAATTTTGCTCGAAGGAATTCTCAGTTCCATTCACGCAACAATGATGCTAGACGCAATAATGACAATGAACAAAACCCCTAGGGTGGATCTCGTGGTGGACGAGGCCACCGCTCCAGAGGCCGTAGGAACAATTACAATCAAGGGGGACGTCCTTATTGTACCTATTGTGACCGTTTTGGTCATGTCTATGAGACTTGCTACTCAAGGGCCACTCGTGATTACACTCCTCAGGCTTACTATGCCAACCCTCAAACTGTGAGTGATCCTTCTTGATATATGGATTGCGGCTCAAACTATCATGTCACAGCCAATCCAGATAATCTCTCCCAAGTCACTCCCACAGGTAATTCTCATTTGCTTACATGCATTGGTGAAAAGGCAAAGGTTCTTGGAATCGGTTCCACTATATTGCCCTGTTCTAAATCTAATATTCAGTTGAATGATGTTTCAGTGGTTTCTAGTGCTACCAAAAATATATTAAGTGTCAATAAACTTGTCGAAGATAACTCAGTTAACATACTCTTCACTAATGATGGTTGCACTGTGAAGGACAAGATGACAGGTAAAGTGTTGATGCACGGGAAGCCACAGGAAGGAATGTACCCCATGGTCAAGCTTGACATTCAACCCCAAGTCTGTGCTACAGCTTCGTCGTTTCAAACAATCAAGAATGATGATCAGTTTCTGTTATGGCATTATAAGATGAGTCACCCAAGCAATCAAGTGTTGAAACACATTTTGAACAATTGTAATGTCAAAGTTCGTATTAATGACAATTTTATCTGTGAACCTTGTCAAATGGGAAAATCTAAATATTTTCCTTTTCAAATTTCTTCCTCTCATGCATCACAACCGTTAGAACTTATTCATACAGACATTCGGAGTCCCTCACCTATTCAATCTACAGGAGGTCATCGGTTTTACATACATTTTTTGGATGATTATAGCCACTATACTTGGCTCTTTCCATTAAAACATAAAAGCGATGTTGTACATGCTTTTAACGTTTCCGGGCCCAAGTTGAAAATCAGTTCAATACCAAAATCAAAACTCTACAATGCAACAATGGAACTGAATTCAAACCAGTCATCCCAATCATGCAAGCAAATGGTATAATGATGTAAGGGCCGAGAGAAAGCATCACCATATAGTTGAAATGGGCTTAAAAAAGTTTCTTCTGCTTCAATTTGATAATCAGATATCCCGCTAGGGTTTGTTGTGAAACTCATGAACCAAATACATGTATTTATATACATACATGGCTAGTCAAGTGATTACATGATCCATGTTCCTTGATGAACAGTACATGAGGAAATTGAGGGAATTTGAACGAGGCAATTAACCAAGTGATTGTTGAGGAAATTTACATACAAATACTCAACTCTTGCGTGTATATACATGTATTAATTACTTCCTAACACCTTTTCTTTTTGGTTTTGATAACCCTTTGGGTCAACCAGTATCATATCCTTTTTCATTTATAAATCCTATTACTAGGTATCTGAGGAACTGATTAATCTGGATTGAGGATTTGCGACCAATATGCCTCTCCCTAGAGGTCTTTTTTTCGCTAGACCAAGTACCCTTAAGTAATTACTTCCTAACACTTTGAACTTAGCTTGGAATTGAACTTTCAAAATCGCGACCAAGGTTATAATATTGTGGGTCTCTGTTTTTAACGTTAATTAATTTGAATAACAAAGTAATTAACTATAATACTTGTCATCCATTTTGGTTAAGTGCATGTGGCACCCCTTAACATATTTTTCAGTTTCATTCATCAGTTTTGTTTTTCATATTTTAACAGAATTAAATTCTTTCTTCGGTCGTTCCCCTCTTATTCAGGTTTAGTCTTCCCCATGAAAACGGAAGTAGATTATTTCGTTGAACATAAAATTCAACCTCAACCTTTGACTCTTTCTTGGCAATCTCTATCAATTTCTCAGTTTTTTTGGAGGTATTATTGAATTATGCCACGCAAGATGCTTCATTGATTCATTCTAGGTGAAACTTAAGCTGTTTTTAAAGAAAATCAAGTGGATTCCGTAACGAATATACAGCGTATTATTATGAGAGTAAAATGAAACTCATTATTAAATCAGTTATCTGTTGAAAGTTGAATAATTAGAATTACATACATATATTAGATTTTTGTATATACCGAGAAGTAACCAGGTAAAGTTGTAATTATATTACTCCCTCTGGTCCTAATTATAAGATAAAGTTGATTTTTTTTTTTTAGAGATTAAGGAAGCTCAATAAGTTACTTAATCATATCATATGTTATGTATCCTTAGATTATATATTAACTTATTAGTCAAACTAATTAGTTTGAAGAAAAAAATAAAAATATAAATACTCTAAAGTAATTTAATTAGCTTCCTTAATTTCTTCAAAAAGGTCAACTTTATCTTATAATTAAAACCGGAGCAAGTATCATATATGAGTTGGTGATGGGAAGTAATTTATTGGAAATTGGCAAGGAAGATGGTAAGATATTGATGATATATCTATTTTTTTATTTTTAGGCCTGATATTATTGATGGGACATTTAACACGTTTTCGGTGAATATTTATAATACACCATACATGTATACAAGTACAGCTAAGATCAAAGTTTAATTCTTAATTAAATTTCGCTATTTAACTTACTCACATTATTAAACACAAAAAATTGTAATTATCGTCATTAATATGGCCATGACAAGAAAATTTATCTCTCGCACTATCAAACGATCGAAGACTTATTACATGCATTTTCTTTAACAAATTGAAAGATATTGCTTGCCGATCTCCTAGTATTGTTATATAGCATTGGAATAATTTTGCATACATTTTAATTTTAATTTTAATATCCTTGAAATAAGGTTTTAATCGTGGTAAAAACAAAAAAAGGGTTTCAATTAATCCCAGGTGACACGATTTCATGAAATTAAATGCCAACCATTAAAAGTTGATATAATAGTAGAGACATTAAATGGAGAGTAAATGAAGAGGGAAGTTAATGGAGACACTCATCTCCCCTTCTTTGGTCCTTATTGCATTTGCATATAAAACGTAATTAACTAATTTAAGTATATTAATTATGTTGATTGAGTTAATTAATATGACATATTTTTTCTAAAATACACTAATCATGTTCCTTAATTCCCTCCATCCCTCCCTCTCCAACTTGATTATTATTGTTGAGAAAATATCAATATGGTTAATTTGGCAGGAAAAAAATGATGAACATGTAAAATAGGTTTTACATTTAAGATCAATATCAACTCTCTAAGTTCTATAGTAAGAACCGGAGGGAGTATATGATTCTTATATTTACTTGCTTTATATCTACAGGTTCCACGGGTGTGTGTGTGTGTGTGTGTCCACTGTCGATATGATAATGAAGTGATTATTATATTGGATGCTATTTTTTTTTTTTTTTTGCCAGAATATTGGATGCTAGTTGAACAAACCATAAACTCCATATTAGCTGTAAATAATTATTGTTGACCTACAAAAAATCAAGATACGTTATAAACTACTCCATATTAACACAATCATTAATTTTTAAAGGGTTAAGGTGTAAATCTGCCTCGAAAGTTGTCGCTAAGAAGCAATGTTGCCTTAAAAGTCTTTCCATGTTCAATTTGACTCCGAAAGTTTCAAAATGTAGCAATGTTGCCCTATTCCGTTAAAAAACTAATATTGACGATTAATAAATTAACGTTGACCATTAACTTTTTAATAGAAATGGGCATATTGTTCCATTTTAACACTTCTAAGACATCATTGAACCTAAAAAAGACTTCTAGGGTGACATTGCTTCTCAGCGAAAACTTCCGGAGGCAAATTTGCACCTTAACCCATTTTTAAACATTTTAATTCCTTAGATTATTAGCTATCACGTGATTTTATTTTAATATGTAGGTGAGATTGGAGTTTTATCATGACTAGACTAGGATCAATTGGTCAAGTTATGTGCAAAGAGGTGCCATTTGGTCTTTGATTAATTAATAAACGTTTGAGAATCAATCCATTAAAAAGTTGTTTATAAGCGTACTTGATACTTACTATAAAATCATCAATATCAATAGATATATAAAATTTGTTCCCCCAAGCCATACACAAAAACGGCTTATCTGTGGCTCCTCTCACATTTTACTGTTCACAAGCGGGATTAAGATTTCTTGGGCTATGTAGAAGCTATTTCTCATTTGCAAATCCCCGCCCCTATTTGAAATTCAAATGGATCATCCCTTGATATATACGCCATAGGATATTGACATCAAATAAAAAAAACTTTTTGACTCGTTTCCATATATCTTCCCTGACATCTTCTCTTACCAAAATGCCTCCTCTTTATGCTCAGATCTGAATACATGGCCAACAAAGCAAAGGTGACTGAGTGTGGAAAATGGTTGATGAAGATGGTGGAGAGAGAGAGTGTGTGTGTGTGTGTGCGCCAGTGCTGTGAAAACAGAAGTGGTGGCTGACATAAGAAAGAGTGGAGGAAGGAGCTCGCCGGAGAATCACAGAGAAGGAATGACAGCAGTGATTGATGGTGGTAAGGAAAAAGAAGAAGAAGAAGGCAATAGTGGTTGGAGAGAAGACAGAAAAGGAGGAAATGGTGGAGAGAAAGAATAGAGGAGGCGGCTGAGAAATTTTGGTGGTGACAGTGGTGGTCGATAAGAAGAAGAGGAAAAGGATGGTGGTGATACCGACGGCCAAACAATGCTCCGGGTTGAAGCTTCTCCAATCTCTCTCTCTCTGCTCTGATCTGCGGTGGCTCTGGTCTGGTTCAAGAAGGTCAAAGCTATTCTGGTGTGTTGCTGCAGCGCGATCTAGAGCTCTGGGTTCTGTCTTCTCGGTTGTGTTAGAGGGTGAAGGGAAAAAAACAAGACGTCGCTGGCGACAATGGTGGAAGAGATTGGGTCGCCGGAGATGGAGACGTGATGTTTATTAGATGTGATAAATCACTTCACCTAAGCCATTCTCCAAAATGGCTTATCGTCAGCTCTCCACCCATAATATTGTTCATAAGCCGTTTCCAAATCAAAACGAACAAATTATTCTTCCTTGGGCTGCTCACATTTGATCGCTTGTCGATGCTATGGTGGGAGGAATTGAATTTGAATTTTGAATTTCAAAAGAAATTTTCAAAAAGCTCCCGCCAATGGCAAATTGACAACCTTCAACAAGCATATATATCCTAGTTGCCAGAAATTGTTTGGAGTGTGTGGTCATCTGTAGAATATTCACTGCCATTGGACCCTTGCATATCTTCCAATCAATATTCACATCAACCGCAACAACATCTATATCACCCTTCTTCTGGGGAAGCTCTTGGCCTTTAGATTCTGTGATCGAATTCCAGTTTTGGGGTAGCCCTTCAGCTTTAGGGGTTGTGGCAGGGGTCACTTTTTGGGTCGGCACTTGGCCTTTCTGAATCGAGATCGAGGGCACGAGAGGGGTCGTAGATGGCTGGCCTTTAACATCAAGATAGAAGACAACACGATTGAAAGGGGTGATGGAGGTGGGGTTAGAGAAAATAAGCAGTGTGATGCTAATGAACAAATCAAAATTGAGAAAATGAACGGGTTTTTTCTTTCTTTGAAGAGAGATTCAACCAGATATGCCATTTCTATTCCTAAATAGAAAGTCCAAGGAGAGACAGAGATGAGGTTGAACAAGGAACTCTTCAAAAGGTCGTTATCCAAGATGAACAAATAGAGAAGTTAAAGTGAATGAACAAGTTGGATCGCATTAAAAATTGAATTAGGACTTCAGTAAAGGGGCCCAAGAGAAAAAGTTAGAGGATGTGAGTTGTGCTGTCGCCGTGAAATCCATTTTCCATCATGAAAAAGCAGAGGAAAGGACAGGGGAATAAAAAATTGGGGGTTAGAGGACTTAAAAGATCAGCAGATGCTAATTAATAAAAGCAAAAGACTTGGAGAGATTTTTTTCAATCTTGCCGACACTACATTATATATTATATAATAAAATATAAGTCAGGGGATCGATTCGGCATCATGTTTATTTATCGCAATGATTCTGATCTCTAATAATTAAGGGATTAAAAGGGGGAAGAAAGTAAAGGTGGAAGGAGATTTTTATGACAAAGATGAGTAAAAGGAGGAGAAAAAGTATAGGAAAACGGTAAGAGGGGTTTACTGAAAATAACCAAAGACACCTGTGAGAGAGGTGCCAGCAAGTGGACACAACACTGGTAGGAAGCTAGGTAATTAAACCTAAATCGGTCGGTGAACCGGTCGGGGTACTGGGTCAAGGGTCAGTGGGTCAAACCGGAGTCAAACTAGAGCTAAACCGAGACCAAACCAGTGAGAAATGGAATATTTTAGGCTTATAGTATGAAATTCTAAATGAAAATTTTTTTTAAAAAAAAGATTTTAAAAAAAATTAAAAAATTTGACCCGGACCGGTTTAGAGGCCGGGTCACCAGTTTTCGGTCCAGTTCGGCCGGTCCGGTCTAGGTTAGATAACCCTGGTAGGAAGACATAAAACACGTCTAATGGGATAAGGCTAAAGCTAGCACATCTAGCATACTGCCATTGACTTGAGAAAGACCCCGAAAATTTTTCATATTTATTGTTTGCGCAGAATTTTTATTTTCAAATCTGTTTACTGAAAAGTTATCCTTGATAAAATTTAGGGCAATGGTGCAAAAATGCCCATGATCATTTCCAAAAGGAGCATCTGGCACCATGTAAAATTTTTTGGTTCAAAAATACCTATGTACATTACAAATAGAACCTAAAATGCCACATCTGTTTGGGTCCCTTAACATATGTTAATTGATGAAGATGGGACCATTATTTATTCATTCACGTGGATAATATTTGCTGAGTAAGAGGAGGACATGACAGGTGGTGTTGGTGAGGAATTAAAATGCGATACACCTGTTTTGTCGTTTCATTATTGAATCTGGGCTCTGTTGTTCTAAGTTTTGTTGAGGTCGAGGGTGTGGTCTTCGATTGAAGCATCCGATTCCTCCATTAAAAGGTAGCCTGACGCTTTTGTTTTTCTGGTCGAGGTTGTCATTCTGTTCTAACCGATTCTCTTCTTCCATTAAAGCTTATCCTTCCTTATAGGCATTCCATTATTGAATCTGGGCTCTGTTGTTCTAATTTTTTTTGAGGTCGAGGGTGTGGTCTTTGATTGAAGCTTCTGATTCCTCCATTAAAAGGTAGCCTGACGCTTTTGTTTTTCTGGTTGAGGTTGTCGTTCTGTTCTGACTGATTCTCTTCTTCCATTAAAGCTTATCCTTCTTTATAGGCAGTTTATTGACGACGAAACCAAAGAATGGGTGATAGGAGAAGGAGGGTTAACTGGATGGCAGAGACACAGTCCTCTTCTTGTTTGCTTCTAGAAGAAGCAGAAGGAGGGTGCCTTTGATAAGGAAACCCGACCGCGAGGAAGATTACGTAGGCCCGACAGTGTACTGCCATCACATATTGGTGGCTCCCCGGTGGACGGCATGTGTTAGATCTCTCATGTTTTGATGATAACAAAGAATGGTATGAAAAAGATTTGATAAACAAATAAGTTTGAACAAAGTAATAACAGAGCAAATCATCACTTGAAGTAAGCACTGGAGTAATGAAGAAAGGCCAAGAGAAAAAGCTAAGAAACTTCATCACTGGCAAAATTATTAAAGGGTTACTCGAGTATGTACTCGAGTAATGTGTCAGAAACTTGAAGTAACCAGAGTAACCTTCAAGTAACCTGCCAACGTTACTCGAGTAAGTACTCGAGTAATAAGGTATAAGACTTCCAGTTGCTCTCGGCCTGCCAACGTTACTCGAGTGAGTACTCGAGTAACCAGGTAAAAGACTTACAGTTGCTCTCGGCCTGCCAACGATACTCGAGTATGTACTCGAGTCCCCTACTTCAAGAAATATGTTGCTCTCGGCATTTTCAATCCTGCCAATGTTACTCGAGGAGCTACTCGAGTAACTCACTGTGATAAGCAAAACCTGAAGGTAATACTCGAATAACATGAAATACTTTTATCACACTTCACTCGAGGCATTACTCAAGTATGCAGGTATTCAACTATCCTTTATCAAATATTTTAACTGAATTACTTGAGTCAGTAATCAAGTAATCTGCAGAGTTATTTAAACAGCACTTGAAGTATCTACCAGAGTAAGCTATACAGAAAATTTATGTTTACTTGAGTAAGTACTCGAGTAACAGGGTAAGCAAACTTGAAGTGCTCTCGGCCCTGAAATCCTGCCAACATTACTGGAGTAAAGCATCGAGTAACCAGAAGTTTAATTGAGAGTTTACTCGAGTTGCTACTCGAGTAACCTATGAAGAAAAGTGTGCTATACCCAAGTAAGTACCCGAGTAAACAGGTATTTCCAAGGTTTGTAAATTTGTTTACTCCATACACTACTCGAGTTATGTGATGTTCATTCATTAACTTGCTATCATTACTCTCTCGATGATACTCGAGTAAACTTAATGAATACTCGAGTATGCAAGTTTAGAAATTTGGAAATCATTCCAACATTCATTGTATTAGTATTCTTAGCATATCCACAGATAAATAATGAAGAGATCTTACCAAATAAGGAAAGTCAAATGCAACGTTCAAACGCTACCTACCGCCACCTACCGCAAACGGATATTTTTCAAATACTGGAAAAGTCAACAGTGGCTGCGCACACTCTAACGGGCAAGAAGAAAAATGTTCCAACAATCATTACTAACACATCTATATATATGGGAACATCCAAACAGAGAAATAACAATAAGAACACACACACACGAACGCATTATCAAGTTCACTACTCTGTTTTACATATACTTGTAATTCTGTACTTCAGTGATTCTTATTCACTCTGTAAGAGAGATATTTCATTCAAACTCAATATTTGTTATTGAGGTAACTTAAGGTTATGGAACCTTGAGTTGGGATTGGATTACAACTTGTAAGGGGGAGCGAGTGTCCAGGCAAAGGAACTTTCTTGTACTGAGGTGCCAAGAACCCACTGAATCTTGGAAGTTATAGTGAAACTCTCAGAGATACTCTGAGGACTGGACGTAGGTCAAAGTGGTTGTGGCCGAACCAGTATAACTCTCGGTGTACACTTCGGTGATATTTCTCCTTACTCTTTACTACATTATATTCACCATCAAGTTTTTATATTTGCAGCGAAAAATTTAGTATCACCCAATTCACCCCCCTCTTGGGTGAAACGCTTGCTCTAACAGCATAGACAAATGGGAACCCAGGAAGAAGGTTTTATGGCTGCCGACACGACTACTGGGTAAGAACCTTAATGATCTGAAGATATTTATGTTTGAAGGTTTATTGATCGGTGGTGATGAATTTTGGTAGGATGGTGGTTGTGGCTTCTTTGTGTGGCACGATTGTGACTTCGGTGAGAGGGCCAACATAGTGATAAAGCAACTACTTGACGATATTGACAAGTTGTATGATGAGAATACATGGCTCCAAGGAGGTGATGGCATGGGTTTATCACTATAAAAAAAAAGGTATTTTGTAGCGGTGCAATTGTAGCGGTTATATTAAACCGCTACAAATTATAGTATTTGTACCGGTTTTCACCTAAACCACTACAAATTTGTAGCGGCAAGCTTTTTTTGTAGCGGTTGGGTACACAAAATAGCTAGAAATTTGGCCCGAAATTCCTGCCAAAACTTGTAGCGGTGATTTTGTAGCGGTTAATGCACAGAAACCGCTACAATATTCCCGCCACTTAGAGCGAGCTAGCCCCGCCAACAGTGTAGCGGTTATTTGTAGCGGTTACAAAAACCGAACCGCTACAAAATACCAAAGGTCAGCAGTTTGTAGCGGTTATACCCCTATAAACGCTACAGAATTTCAAGAGTCTCGACATTTGTAGCGGTTCTGGGCAATAACCGCTACAGAATTTCAAACGTTGTTATCATTTGTAGCGGTTATTGTAGAACCGCTACAAATTTAATTATTTGTAGCGGTTATTTGAATAACCGCTACTAAAATCTAGCCTATTTAAGCCACCGCCTCCCTCATTTCTCATTTTGCTCATTTTGTTTCCTGAGGTTTCTCTGAGTGATTTCTTCAAGATTTGAGCGTTCAGACGTCTGTGTAGGAGTTTTTGCTACAGTATTTCTCAGTATTTGCACTTAAGGTACGTATATAACACGTATTTTATTTATATTTGTATTTTTATTATATTTTTGCATAATAATGTGACTACTTTTTTTTTGTTTTGATTTGTACAGTTGATATGGCTTCAAGAGAGGATAAGGGGAAGGCCCTTAAGGTCCCCAGACCGATTTTACGGGGTGGCAGTAGTCGGGCAGGGGGCAGAGGGAGGGGGTAGCGCGGAGGCAGGGCGACCGCGGCATCTCAGCCCATCCCCCCACAGGAGTCGGCCCTACTACAGGCACCGCAGACGATCCCACAGGAGACGACCAAACCAGAGGTGCCTGAGGTTGGGGGGCCAGATATTAGCATTGAGGACTTCCTCAACGAGGAGGAGTTCAAGATCTCGATTGGGTTCAGGGAGATGGAGCAGTTCCTCGATGAGGAGGACGCTCGGGAGCAGAACAACCCACGAGGGTCGTCTTCGCGGTCCACTGGGTTTGAGATGCAGGTCCAAGGTAAATTAATTTTTTAATTTAGTAAATTATTTATTTAAATTATAAATGTTAACTTTGAATTACAATTTATCTAACGTGCGGTAAACTGTGCAGATGAGCAGGGGAACGTTTCGACGAGGAGGCTAGACGTGGCCGGTGTGAACAGCTTGGACCGGAGCCTGCGAGTTATAGTGCCATGGAATGAGGGCACTGACCAGCCCATCCACAATGGGGGTCACCTGCTCAACCGCTTCCTGAACGACCTGGACGCGAATTGGATGCGGTTCCCCTTTCACTTCAAGACGTAGAGGCACGTTCTGAGGGGGCCGAAGGACCAGGCTTGGGAGGAGGTGGTTCAGGTAATTAAAATTATTTAATTAATATTTTTTGTAATTAATTCTATTTAATTAATGTTTTTTAAATTATGTTTTTTGTAATTATTGATATTTAAATAATTTTTTTTTCAGCTGCTGTTTTCCATCTGGGCCAACCGGAAGAGGTACGCCCTCGTGAAGATGGGTGATGCCTGGAGGAACAGGAGGAGCCGTCTCTTCCACAGGGTGGATAAGGACGGGACGATGCCTCTGGAGTAGCTGATCGAGAGCGTCCCGGACGGCGTGCCGCCGAACGACTGGGCGAGTTTCGTCCAGTTCAGGAGGAGCGCTGAGGTACAGGTAATGTATTTATTAGATTTTTTATATATAATTTTGTAGTTGTTAAATATTAAATTATAATTTCAATTTAATTTGTATTTAATTTTAAATTATAATACATTTATTTTTTTTTTCCAGGAGCTTTCTCAGAGGAACACCGAGATCCGGGCGCAGCAGACGATCCACCACACAGTAGGATCGAAGACCTTTGCTGTGACCTATAGCGAGCTGGTAACTTTTCAAAATATCACTTACTTTTAGCTGATTATTTCATAATACTAATTGAATTTTGTAATTGTTTCAGGAGACGAAGGCATAGCAGGAGAACCGTCAGACGGACTATGGGGAGTTGTACGCCATCACACACAGACACCGTGACGGGACTGCAACCTCTCAGCAGGCAGAGGCGGCCATTGTAAGTAATTTTATTATTATATTTTTTATAAAACCAAGTTAATAATGAAAAATGCTAATTAGTAATTGTTTCATAAAATGGCAGGAGCGGATGCAGCAGTCACAGGCTGAGCTGCGACAGACCCAGCCTGAGGAGTCACAGGGGTCAGTGGACCCGACGGCTCCTTTGAAAACCGCTACAACTGTATATAGTTGTAGCGGTTCTACAATAATCACCGCTACAACTGTATATATATAGTTGTAGCGGTTTCTCTTGTGAAACCGCTACAACTATATATATGTTAGTAGCGGTTTTAAAATAATAACCGCTACAAATACTCATCATTTGAATTTTGAAATTTGTCGCCTTTGTGCATATTTGTAGCGGTTATGTTATGTATCACTGCTACAAATTAAAAATTATTTTTAAATTTTCTGTTCAATGTCTTTAATATTAGTAGCGGTTTTATATATATAACCGCTACAAATACTCAACAAGTAAATTTTGAATTTCCCACCAATGTGTAACGGCTTGAATATTAGTAGCGGTTTTATATATATAACCGCTACTAATATTTTATAACTGTAGCGGTTAGTGTAGCGGTTTAAGAACCGCTACAAAATTATAAACGTTGGAATTTCAGAATATAAGGTTCTTGGCATTCGTCATTATCTTCTCACTCATCTTCTTCTCTATACTTTCTTCTCTCTCACTTATAGCTATGGATAAATCATGGATCAGGTTGCCGCGCAATTCTCCTGAATATTTGTACGGATTAAACAGTTTCTTGGATTTTGCATTCACTCACGCCAGCTGTAACGGCAAGATCGTCTGTCCGTGTCGGAAATGCAAGTTCAAGAAGTGGCATGCACGAAATGTTGTGAAGGAACATTTGCTTGTGAAGCCTTTCCCTGAGGACTATACGTTCTGGGCAGTTCATAGTGAGAAGGCCGGCATTAGATATGACGATGCTCTTCCTCGAAGTTCTCAAGTAGGCGTTCAAGTAAATGAAGATGATCCTGTGAATGATGCTGTGCGTGATGAGTTTGGATTTCAAGGCGACAACTTCAACGAAGAAGTGCACGGCTCTGATCCGGTTTTTATGGGGAATGAAGCAGCTCGGGATTTTTTCAGGTTGATAGATGAAGTAGATCGTCCTTTATATCAAGGTTGTCCCAAATATTCTAAATTATCTTTCTTGATCAAATTGTATCATATCAGGTGCTTGTGTGGGATCACAGATAAGGGAATGTCGATGTTGCTCGACTTATTACAAGATGCATTCCCCGACGCCGAGATTCCCACATCGTTCTACGAGGCCAAGAAGATTATCAACAGGTTGGGGTTGAATTATCAAAAGATTGATACATGCCCAAATGATTGTATGTTGTATTGGGTAGACGATTCCAGCAGGGAGACGTGTAAGAGATGTCACACATCAAGGTACAAGACAATTTGGAAGAGGAAAAAGCAGAAGAAGAAACCTGCAAAGATTCTCAGGTACTTCCCTTTGAAACCTCATCTACAAAGATTATTTATGTCGTCTAAAACTGCTCAGCACATGAGGTGGCATGCCGCTGATAAAAATGAAGACGGTAAATTAAGACATCCGCGGGATGCAGCTGCTTGGAAAACGTTTGACAACGACTTTCCAGATTTTGTGACTGACCCCAGAAATGTTCGGCTTGCGTTGGCGACCGACGGTTTCAATCCTTTTGGGAATCTTAGCACAAGTTACAGTATTTGGCCGGTAGTCTTAGTTCCCTACAACTTACCCCCTGGATGTGTATAAAACAAAGCTCTTTCATTATGTCTATGATCATTCTAGGAAAAAAGGCACCGGGCAATGACATCGATGTGTATCTCCAACCGCTTATTGCGGAATTGCTTGACCTGTGGAATGTCGGCTTAGAGACGTACGACGCTTACAGCAAGACTTTGTTCAACATGCGTGCAGCCTTGATGTGGACGATTAGTGACTTTCCTGGCCTTGGCACATTATCTGGTTGGAATGTGCATACTGGGTCGGCGTGTCCAGCTTGCAATTTTGACTTTGACGCATTGCGCCTTCCCCACAGCCGAAAGTGGTGCTTTATGGGGCATCGGAGGTTTCTCGATGGAACGCATAAGTTCAAATTGCAACGGAAACGCTTCAATGGGAAACTAGAGAAAAGAAGACCACCTCAGACTTTGTCCGGTACAGATATCTTACAGCAGCTTGAGCATGTTGACTTCGAGTTTGGAAAAAGCGACGATTCAGCACAAACTCGCCAAAAGACGCGCAGGACTTCGGCGCCTTAGCAGTGGAAGAAGATAAGTATTTTCTTCACGCTTCCAGATTGGAGATCTAATTTACTTCGCCACAGTCTTGATGTAATGCACATTGAAAACAATGTTTTCGACAATGTGCTGTATACGCTGCTTAACGAACCCGGCAAGACAAAAGATCACCTTCAAGCGAGGAAAGATTTACGCGACATGGGAGTTCGTGAAGACTCTTGGCCAGATGAGCATGACAGATTTCCACCGACAAAGTTTACCCTCACAAAACTGAACAAGGAAGTGTTCCTCGCGACGTTGAAGAAATTAAAAGTTCCTGATGGGTATTCAAGCAACATTTCTCGATGCGTCTACTTGCAGGCTTGAAAGGTTGCTGGCCTGAAGAGTCATGACTCACATGTTCTTATGCAGCAGTTACTCCCTCTGGCTATAAAGAATACACTTCCTCCCGATGTTTCCATCGTTTTGGTGGAACTTTGTTCTTTCTTTCGGAAGTTGTGTTCTAAGGTTTTGATCATTGAGGAGCTCGATCAGCTGCAGTCAAAAATCATTCTTACGTTTTGTCATTTGGAGATGATCTTTCCTCCGTCCTTTTTTACTGTGATGGTTCACCTCACAGTCCACCTCGTTCATGAAACAAAGCTCGCTGGACCAGTACAATATCGTTGGATGTATCCGATTGAGAGGTACTCATTTTAAATATGTGCTTTAATTTATTGTCCGTATTTAATGTTTGCTAGTCGTCCTTTTCATCATTTTATATCAATTTTCTCTTCTGTACTTCGTAGGTTCCTTGGGAAATTAAAATCTTACGTGAGGAATAAGGCGTGGCCAGAAGGTTCTATAGCTAAAGGCTATATAGGGGATGAGGTGTTATATTTTTGCTCAAGGTACTTTGATGATCTTGAGACGGCTTTCAACCGCCCGCCTCGTGTTGACGATTGTCCTGAACCTGCGCCGACATCAGGAGAATTTATCCCTCGTGTTGGTAAACCAGTTGGAGCAACTGAGAACTTTAAACTAACGGCAACTGAGAAGTTCCAAGCACATAGACATGTCTTGATTAATTGCACTCAAGTTGAACCTTTCATACGGTAAGAATTGTACACTCACATGTTATTCGATCTATATCTTTCGTAACATTTCTCACTTTCATTTCACTAACGCCTTTCCATTATTAATTGCAGGGAATTCAGAAGTCATGTTAAGCGTCAACTCAGGATCCGTACTCAGACATCCTCGGAAGTTAATAGGAGGGTCCACAGAGAATTCCTGAGCTGGTTTGCGCGCAGAATACTAAATGACCACAACCCACACTCACCAGATTTCAGAGCTCTCGCAATCGGCCCTCTTGATCATGCAAAACGGTTTACAGCATACAATGTCAATGGTTTTAAGTTTTGCACGGTTTCACGGGATCAAGGATTGCAAACACAGAATTCGGGTGTTTATGGCACATTTGGGACAAGGAGTTATGCGAGCAGTAGTGATACCAACATGCAGTTCGGAGGTGTCCCTTACTATGGCAAGCTTCTTGATGTGGTCGAGCTTAATTATCAAGGCCGTTTCACCGTGACGCTGTTCAAGTATTTGTGGGCAAATACCACTACTTCTCGGGGACTGACAACTGACGACCTAGGGATCACATCATTCAATTTCTCACGGCCGATTCATACTGGTATTTCTCAAGATGATGAGCCGTATATTCTAGCTTCAGAGGCACATCAGGTTTATTATGTCGAGGACGAGAGGCATATGGATTGGCACATGGTCGTTTATTTAAAGCCAAGAGACCTTTACGACATGGGTGAAGGCGATAACATCACCTACGAGAGTGAGCCATTTCAGCCAGCTGATTTTGAAAACTACTTCCCTGAAGGCGATAACAATTTACTTCTACTGCGGTGAGTTTTTTTTAAGTCCACGTCATTTGAATTAAATTTTTTAAATTTAATAATACATCAATAACAATAATTTTTCTACAAAATTTCTGTAGGGATGGCGACGATGAGTGATCAAATTCAAATTATGCTTTTGTCTTTACAAAAAATGCAAAAAAAATTTTAAAATAAAATGTAAAAAAAATTTAAAAAAAAATTAAAATAATACTACAAATAAAAAATTAACCACTACTAAATGAATAACCGCTACAAAATGGATACATTAACCGCTACAAATAGCACTATGAATATTAAACCGCTACAAAAATATAAATAACCGCTACTAACTAATAACCGCTACATTAACCGCTACAAATAGTACGTGGATCCCTATAAATACCCTTACCACAACTCATTTCAAACACTCCCTAATTTCTTTTCACCTGACCTTTCTTTCATTTTCTCTCATTTACAACTTCTTTCGTATGAGTAGAGGAGCTGAATAATACGATCAAATATGGTAACAAGATTTTTAATTTTTTTTAGAATACTTCTTTCCTTTCTATAAAATTTATTCTAACCATTTTTTTTAGATATATCATAACTGTATCTCATTTTCATCTATTTTTCATACACAATTACATTATATTAGATAACATAATAATTCTTTATTACCTACCTATCCTTAATAATATTATTAATATAAATTTTATACTAATCCAATTCAATTACATTTTTCCTTTTTATTTATTAATAAGTTAAACTATTGAATAATAAGCTAATTGAAATAGATAAAATAATAACAAAATAAACTATTTAATTTAATATTGAAAAAACAGAAACAAATAATTGTATATTTTTTAAAAAAATTTTAAATATTTGTAGCGGTTATTAAACCGCTACTAAATAACGCGCCTTTTTACAACTCAAATTAAATTTTTTGGCTCCAATTTTGAATTGCATGAAATTAGTAGCGGTTTTCAAAACCGCTACTAATTTCATGAAATTCAAAATTAGTAGCGGTTTGTTAACCGCTACAAAATAAAAAAATGTCATTTTTTTTCACCAACAAAATTTCAATTTTTTATATTTGTAGCGGTTTGTTAACCGCTACAAAATAAAAAAAAAAGTCATTTTTTTCACTCTCAAAATTTCAATTTTTTATATTTGTAGCGGTTATATAACCGCTACAAATATCTCTGAAAAAAAATTCATCCATGTGGGTGTTGTAGCGGTTAAGTTGAACCACTACAAAAGATGTAGCGGTTATTTTGATTGAGTAGCGGTTTTATATAACCGCTACAAAACTGCTTGTAACATACGATTTAGTAGCAGTTTTAGTAACCGCTACTAACCTTGTTTGTAGCGGTTAAAACTGCTACTAATACCCATTTTTAACCGCTACTAAATCACGTTTTTTTTGTAGTGTATGTGAACAGCTTGATTCAATGTATAATGAGGTTAGGCGGTTGAAATACAAATATGAGATAAGGGAAAGTGAAGGGAGAAATTGGGAAAGGAAGTTCAAAATGGCGATGGCCCTACTGATCATGACATAGATGTGGTTGTCTTTTTTGTATTTAGTAGGTTAGTATGTGATGGTGATGGAAGGGAAAAAGGATATCTATATATGTAATATATGGAAGAAAACTTGGGGGAATTTTAATTTTTATGTGTATATGTAAATGTTAAACAATGCTGCTGGTTATGGAGATCAATGAAATCTGACCACTTTTTCCTTTTTGCATTAATTTAGATCCAAGCTTCTTATATAATTTGACTTTACAAATTCATTAGGAGTTCCATCATGTCCCTTATACAAGCGTCTAGCATCAGCTCTGCTAAAGTGTGGTTCTGGTATATCCATGCTGAAAAAATGGAACGAGTGGCCTTGAAACAATGGGAATGTATTATCCATAATATTATTCACAAGAATTCAACGCTACTAAATTCATTGATCTCGTCTATTTGCTGATGGCCCAGAAACAATTGAAGTAAGGTGTGCTAGTGATAAATACAGAAGGTTTAAAATGAATTATAAAATTAGATTTGTATATGTTTAAAGAAGAATATGCATTACCCTGTAAATAAATAGACATGACATGGAATTAAATGTAAACTTGGTAAAATTGTAAAGCTGTGAACACATTTTCCTTATATAAAATAAGAGTTTCCAAGTTGGGAATGACCTCCTTATACTGTATCATACATCAAAATACACGCAAGAAGAGTGGCTTGGCAACATAGCCATGTTCCTTACAATAGGACAACATCCATGTGACTTGCAATAGGCAGCGTATTTATCACAATAATGTGACTTATAGAATGAAACCAACAACAAGGTGCTGACCAACAAAAAACAGAAGTGGCCACATTTCAGTTAACAACTAATTAACAACAACTATGGCTATATATCATATTGGTTTGAAGTGGATTTGATCTTAGCAATCAAATTTTGTCTCTGTGCAAGAAGTTGTGAAGTTGTAATGCTCGGGTTGCCTCTCCACTGTAGACCTGGGAGGTTAATTGAAAGTGGACCAGGTTGAGGCACTTGGGATGTGAATTGGATCCTTCGTGATCCCTCAGGAGCAGTTGAACTTGAACCCCTTGACTTACGCAGTTCTTTCTCATTTGGGATTGGGAACTTTATTTGTGGGTCAGAATAATGTTGCAAATATTCTTGTGTAGTCTCTTCCGTAATAACAACCTCTGACCTCAATCCAGGCTATAGAAAATAAAAAATGTAGTTTAGTGACAGTGAAAACAAACACATGAAATTAAAATTAGCGACGTAACTCACATTAAACACAGCTCTCCCACTCTCTTCATCAACATGCATACCCATGCCATGGTCAAACTTTTTGCTTGGTTTCCTCTTTGTTTTAGGAACTACTGGCCGTAGGTATGGCCTGGTAGCATTAGGTGGTTGGGCGACAGTAAAGGGTTGGGTTGAATTACATGGAATAGGTTGTTGAGATTGTTGGGAAGGTTGGGATATTTGTGGTGGCAGTTGGCTGCTTGAAGATAGTGCATCAGGTTGTTTTGCTCTATTCTTCCTTAGAGGGTTGCTTCAAGGTGGTGCCTACAAAACTTCTGGATTAGTAAACCATATAAGTCATAAAGTATGCAAATAGGTCATAAAGTAAACCATGTTCAAACCTCTTTACATGTGGACCTATTGTGTCCGTCCTTTCTACAGTAGGAACACCTCTATATGTGACCTCTCTTACTTAATTTGTCAGGTTGATGCAGCTGCTGTTGTGATTGGACAACATTATCACTTGCTTCATTAATCTGGGCAAATACTCTCCTTTTCTTCCTTCTTTAAGCTTCTTCAGTCCTTTTTCTCTTCTTTAGTGGTCTCCCAGGTAAAGTAAGGGTAGGTAGAGGTTGTATTGGAAGACACTTGTCTGTGTCCCAAAACTGCCTTCCTCTTACTGGTTCGAGCTTTGTCTTATAGCTACTTAAGTAGGTGTCTCTATGGTAGTACTAAGAGATATGGATAGTGGGATCTATTTGTGCATCATACATCACACATATTGCATGTTGGCATGGGATACCAGTTAAATCCCATGCCCTACATGTACACCTCACCCCCCTAATATCTACAATGTGCCTATTTTGTCCCTCACTTAATTCATAACCTATATCTCCATTAAAAATCACTCTATAATTAACTACCAAGTATGCATTTGCTTGAAACAACTCCATGCACTTTGGGCTGTAATCACTCATCTAGTTAGTTACATTATTAGCACTATCAGCCCATTTAGTCATCATCTTCATTCTAATACCATCAATCATCCTAATGACCGGCAAGTATCTATACTCATCAATCCAAGAATTTAAACTCTCACTAATATTATTATCTACTATCCACAACTTACATTTAGGAGTGAAGTATGATCTTACCCATGCTGAGCAATTGTAAGTCATAGCTGCTGAAGCTGCTTATTTATTGATTTCCTCTAGAGCCTTTAGGTTGTCATTAAACTCTTCCTCGAATGAACTCCAAGAACATGCAAAAAAATGTTTCTTCAGTTCATTTCCCCTCCATTTTTTGCTCTAGTTTGCATATATATGTCTTCCACAAAGCCTATGCTCGGCTTCAGGGAACACCTCTTTCACGGCATTGGCTAATCCCTAATAACAATATGGAATCAGTATTATAGTAATAATTGAAGTGAAAATGGCAGCAGGTTATTTAAAAATAATGTTCTTTTATACAACTTTAAACTATTAGCATCAAATCATCATTTACCTTCTACATATCTGACATGAAAGTGACAGTAGCGCCATTATGTAGGTTTAAAGAAATCCGTAGCCATTCAAGAAACCAACCCCAATGAAGACCATTTTCTTTTTCCTCCAATGCAAATGCCAATGGATACAAGGAATCATTGGCATCCATACTCACAGCAGTAAGCAAAATGCCCTTTGTCTTGCCTTTGAGAAAGGTTCCATCAACTCCAATCAATGACCGACATCCTTCTTTCCAACCAACCTGCCAAAACAGAATTTGATAAGAATCTTACATTACTTTCAAAGCTTCCCTGTTTATAATTGAAATTAACAGCTTTGTTATAATGAAAGCATTGGAGAGTTGCATTGTAAATTCATTATTGACAAAGTGAGTAATAATTGGTCAGTTGCATTGTAATTACTAAGATCTCACAAACACAAAAATACGAACATAGGAGAAATCATGACATAGCATCTTGACTAGATTGTGTTTTCTGCCTGAACCTCCTGCTGTATTTTTGTTTAAACAGATCAGCCATATCAATGACTTAATCAAATTTGACAGCACCAACATTTAGATACAACAATCCATGATTTATTAATAGTAGACAGCCACAACAACCATAAATTTGTATAAATTTATAACAATCAATGGAATAAATGTGTTATGCTCGATTTCTTTCCAACCACACAACACTCGGGATTCTCATAATCACCGTATAATTCTGCTATTACCCCATACCAGTGATAGTGCCATATCTTTAGCATAAGCACAATGCAACACAATTTCCATGAAACCGCAATCGGCCCATTACACGATTGCCGCACAAACACAATCACCACACAATTACCAAGCAAATGCAATCGTCTCCACATATGATTGCCATAAAACCATCATCACATCAAACAACAGCCTCTACTGTAATTACATTTATCTCAGCTTTCGCTGGTTGCAAAAACATCTCATGCTTTAGCTGTTTGCAAGAATACCTTAGCTTTCACTGCTTGCACAAATATGACAGCTTTCCCAGCTATAATCACATAGCTTCCACAACAACACACATTACAGATTCTAATTTTATGCACCGCCTCTCGGCCTGGGGTTAACACTGGTGCAACCAGCCTGGTGGTTGGCCATGCTGGCCATGCCGAGTAAGTGCCCTCACAAGTGAGAACTCCCCAATCATATAGTCGAGTTTACTATCAGTTGAACTAGCTTTGCTCTACTACACAACCACACCCTAATCCTAGCTTATTCACATAGTCTTTCCGGCTTTCATATAGTCAATCCCTCGTAAACTACCGCCCCAATGGAATGGTCCTCCGCTATGGGAACCCCCCATGCGACCGCAGGTGAAAGACACACAAATAGCCTTCTTGCTCACAAATAGTCAATCCCCCGTAAACTACCACCCCAGCGGAACGGTCCTTCCATCGGAACCCCCGATGGGTCACAAGTGAAAGACCGGATATATATTCAACACCAATGCCTTTAACAACTTCACTTTTGGCACCATACGCTCTACTACACAAATCATATTTTAATCTCAGCCCATTCACATCACAATATATGTCACATCCCTGTGGCACTGTCCACTACTGGCACGGCCCACTGGCACCGCGCCGAAGGCACGGTTTAGGCCCGGCACTTGGAAAACGCTCCAAGGCTGGGTTCGGAGATGGACTCACAACACAACACAAAATCAAACTGGGATCCACCAAAACCCCCTTCTTACACAATAACATGGCCCTAAAATTTTACTTTCAGAAGCAATACTCACTATCACACTAACTGCCTTGAGCTTCAGCTCAGTGCAGTTCTCACACATCACATTCACCATTCTTCCGCTGCTCACTCTAAGGTCTAATTCCCCCATAGATAACTCTTCCCCTGTGCTAGATTAACAACTAGCAATCTCGGGATACCTGATACACATTTTGATTCAAATTAGTACCATACTCTGGTACTACAGACCATCCAGGTCATTTCAAATTCCTAAGGATAAGCTCAACTATGGAGTTTGATCCTTGGATCACAATTCAATTATCAAAACTTCAACCTTAGTTGAACCAGGAAATCACTTCCCTCAATTCCACGGAGCATCATCAACTTCAACACAAATTCAAATATCTCTGTCAGCCTAAGGTACACTGGTCCTCTAGGTCTGAGAGCTTTTAAACACACAAGTCCAGTATGACATCACTGGCATGTAATATCATACCGCTTAGGGTTTCCCACCCAACATCTAGGTTCATCATGATACCTAGAACCTTACTATCATATACCTTGGAAATCATTTTCCTCTGTTCTCCAATCAGACCCGTCATCCTCCACATAGGATCTGATGGATTATCATTCATTACCTCCACCTTCGAGTCTACACATCAAATTCCCGGGCGAACCACACTGATTCACCACTTCCACATCACAGATAATGTATACACACAACCCTTAAATTCATATATCCACAATAGTAAAGACATTAATGTATATACCACAACCAATCACAAATCATCACCTATTTCTTAGGCTAAATTAGGGGAACTATCCTAGCAAAATCAACCTTTGCCAGGAACTACAACTCTGATACCAAAGTGTAACCCCGCCTAATTTTCCCTCCTGAACTCAATGGAACCATCAAATCATTGAAAATCCAACTCTAAGGCCCATTTACAGCCCTGACCGAAATATATGGGTTTTCCGAGGAAAATCGGGGTTTTGCGATTTCAGCTCCGTAAACGCGTTCCTTTCTACTTCTAACCACTTTATTGACTATTCCATTAGGTTACAACTACTATTTAGTACCAATTTGGACAGTATAACCCCTAGGCCAACCCATTTCCAAAAATTAAAACCAATGACAATCCGGTGAAATTTCACCGATTAAATTGTCCATAACGGTCAGAATAGTCAATATACAAGAGTTTGGAAGTTACCTCAAGCTCCCACTAGCTTTTCCCCAATATGGCTGAAGACCCTAGTTGCTCAACATCCAAATTTGAGCTTCCAAACCTTAAATCATATGAAAAGGAAGCTTAGGAACGGAGTTATACACATAATCGATTTACCAAAGAAATCACTTACCTTTGTAAGCTTTTTCCTCCCCTTCTCTCTCTCTAAAAATTGTGCACCTCCTCTTTCTTAGGGCTGAAGCACGTTATTTTTGAGCTAGAGGAAGGAGATGAAATGTTTTAATAATATATCCCAATTTTGAATTTTTACAAAATTCTGGCAGATTTTCTGCCCAAATTTTGAAAAATCATAACTAATTCTAGAAAAATCAAATTAGAGTGATTCCAAAGGCTATAGAACCCTTATTGAGTCTAGTTTTAAAAAAAAAAATATAGCCTTTTACTATTTGGAAGCACATCATTCCCAGATTTTTAATCTTTACAGGTTGTTCCAGAAATTTCACATTTTTTCTGTGCCGAATTCAAAAATTCATAACTTTTTGTATATAGCTCTAATTGAGTAATATGACCTATCAAATTAAAGCTTAGGATGTCTACTTTCATCTTATAAAATATCTTAACTTTTACTCATTATTTGGTCATACAAAATCACATGACAATATCACTATCTCATAGGTGATTTCACTAAAAACATAATTACTTTCTCCAAAATTCACCATTTTACTTTCTTTAATACCCTAATAATATAATAATCATTAGGGAATAAATTTGAGCTCCTGCTAAACTGAGAATTAGCAGTCCACTTATTTCAGGCTTATTCTCCAACCTCAAATCTCAAAATTCAGAATATTACAAGAGGCCGAGGTATAATCTTAATATGACTCAGAGCAGCGAGCCTTTATTATATTTGATTCAAATAAAGTAGCGGGTCCCTTGTGAATTGACTTCACAAGGACATGACATACCAACCTTGGCGCATAGCAAACAGAGGAACGAATTTAATTTATTGTGATAGCTAATTAATGACAGAGCGAATATAATATCATATATGGCTTCAATATCATATACGGTCTCATTTCAAAAAAATGAAGAGGAAGAGGAAAGTAATTTTTTTGGAAGACCTGAATTAGATAAAATCAAAACTACCATTACTTCAACCAAAAACAAATCCAAATGCAGAGTTGAAGCTGTAGCATCCTAAGATGTACTCAAGGGCTAAATGTACAAAATAGTTGGTGGAATTAATGACAGAATTACCTCTAGAAAATTTTGTTATGACTTTAGTCAAGTTTCATATGCAAAATTGGCAATTTAATATTATATTGCAAGATGATATTTTATCAAGGGCTAAATGTACAAAATAGTTGGTGGAATTAATGACAGAATTACCTCTAGAAAATTTTGTTATGACTTTAGTCAAGTTTCATATGCAAAATTGGCAATTTAATATTATATTGCCAATTTTGCATATGATATAAGATCATCTTTTTCTCACTTTTATAATTGGCAATTTATAATATTTTCTCACTTTTTGGTTTACTTGGACGACTAAAGAGAAGGAGTGTGAGAGAGAATATGAAATTAAAATATTTTCTCACTTTTCTAATAGCAAGGTCGGCCAGCCCTTTAAGTGATAAGAGAAAGGGAAAAAAAACTGATCATTTATCACTCTCTCTCTCTCTCCATGTTTAAGTCGGTTGTGCAGCTGCATGAGAGTGCAAGAAGAGGCCATTGAAGGTGAGACTTTGATCTTGATTTTCACCTCCTTAATCTCATCTATGGCTCAAGTGTCCTTCATGAAACTTGTTCCTCTCTTCGTTAGCTTCATTTCTATGATTTTTGTTTTTGAAGAAGAGGAGTTTTCAGCCACCTTGCAAGAACAAAAGCTGAAGAATCCAAGAAAGAACTTAAGGAGGAGCAATAGGTGAGTATTAGCATCGATTTGAGCTATTGGTTGTGTTGGTTGAATGAGTATTTTGGCATGTGTAAATCTGCCCTGATTTTGGCCAAACAAGGGTTTGGGTAATTCATGATGTTTTGGTTATGTTATTGGTGGTTTATGATGATTAGGAACCATTTGACATAAGTTTGATGCTGAAATTGAAAGTTGGTAATTGTTGGAATTTATTTTGAATTTTCTGCCAAACCAGGACATGGGGAATGAGTGGGAATTTGTTCATTTTGATGTTACCATTGTGTTCTACACAAAAAATTGTGTGGGAATAGCCTCGGGTTGTGAATTTTGGGTCATTAAAACTCAATGCAAAACTGGATTTTTGCTTGAACAGAATTCCAGCGAGGTACCTTATTGGTATGGTGTTTTTGGATAACCAAATGATCTCTGAAAATTCTAAAACTTTCTAGTCTTAAATTTCACATGTCAAGCTTCAAAATGGACATTATTTCATGTCATTTCGATTTGTGAGATAGGAGTTATGAATTTTTGAAGTTAGGTCATGAAAACTGGGTTGAATTCTAACAGTGTGCAACATATGAAAATTCTGGGAATTTTGTGTATCTATATGGTTGTGGGTGATATTTTTCATTAAAACTAGACTAAATAAGGGTCGCATAGCCTTTGGAATCACGCCATTTCGATTTTTATAGAGTTAGTTATGATTTTTCAAAGTTGCTGAAAAATTATGGCATATTGGTTACCTATGCGAAAATTGAAGATTTTATAGCATAATGTAATATTGTGAAACTTTGAGGTTAGAAATTGGCCTTTTAGGTTAATTGACTACTTTAGCTTCTTAGTTGACTTGATTAAATGACCATAGTGATAACCAACTCAAGTATTATGAGTTATTAAAGAATTGGAATAGGTAATAATTCATCGTCCTTAATTTTGGTTTATAGGATTCAACATTTGCTCTGTTCGTGATCCACCTGCACCAAAGCACAATCAGAAAGAACAAAGTAGTGACTCTTTCTCTTATGCTATGTGTAAAGCATTGCATGTATGTTTGTCATGCATAGTGATTCTTTGTGATGTGTTGAGATTACAGCGAAAGCTGGCATAGTGATTACAATGTAAGCTATTGCATTGAGATCGCAGCGAAAGCTGACATATAGTGTTTACAGCCATGAGTGCTGTTGTATGTGGCGTGAGCCATATATCATTGTGATGCTGCTAAACATGATCATATATGCTATGTGTTTATACACTATATGAGTGATTTGTTACTACTGAGATTCTCTTGAATCTCATTCTTTCCATTGACTAACATTTCAGACAGGGCAAGTGGCTCCAAAGAGAAACGAACCACCAAGAGCAGCTAGGACTTAGTAGAGATGTATAGTTTGAACTGTTGGTTATCACTTTTGGATGGGTTTACTGTATATTCTTTTTGAGATGTAAATAATATTGTGAATATAGTTGTGTAATCCCTTATTTAGGAAACTTTAAATCCTTTAGTATATAAATGAAACCCGGGGGTTGCCGGAGATTTTTGCTGTACACTCTGATATGCATAAATGTGATATAACTGCACAGGTAATTATATTCGATATTTGAATGTGACACCAGGATAGGGAAACGTTTTGGAAAGATTTTTGAAAACCCTACCGTAAGGAAGGGAGTTTAAATGAGCTTTGTTTATCCATTGATCTCTAATTCATTTTAATTATGCATTATCGAATCATAATTATGCTTATTAAGGTAGGGGGTTACAGAAGCAGACCATATACACAGGTTCTACATTTTTTCCGAAATCCAAACAATATATTGATTATATGACCAATGGATCAGAACAAATGTGTAAACAAGTAGCAATCACTACAAAAAAAAGACTTTATGTCGCCGCTAAAAGTCTTTCAGCGGCGACAAAAAGTCGCCGCCTATGCGACTGTCGCTGAAAGTTTTAGCGGCGACAATTTTTGTCACTGCTGAAAGTATACTTTCAGCGGCGACTTTTTAGTCACCACTGAAAGTGTTAATTTTTTTAAAAAAAAATTTGAAAAATTAAATTTTTGTTTTTTAAAATTTAATTTACAATTGCCATGTGTCTCCGCCCCGTGCTACCACGTGTCGCCTACTCGTGCTGTCACGTGTCGCCTCCCCGTGCTGCCACGTGTCTCCTCCCCATAATTCCTCCAAGTGACTCTCCTCCAGTTCGAACCCGCGACCTCAAGGAGCCGATGCCTTCGCGCGCGAGTCTCTGCCAGTTACGCCGAAATGAACCTATGTCATATTATTACATATTATTATATATATACTATTATCATATATATAAACATATATACATATAATTAATTAATTATATACATATAATTAATTATTCATTAAATATAATATTATTAAAAATAATGAAAAATAAAATAAAAACGAAAAAAATATTTATATATTTAAATTAAAAAAATTTTTAATTAAAATTACTTAATAAATAATAATTTAATATCATAAATATTATTTTTAATATAAAATTATTAATATAATATTAATAAATAATAATATAATTTTAATAATTAAGGTTAAATAGAATTATTTAATAATTAATAATTAAATTTTATAAATATTATTTTTAAAAAATATTAATAAAAAAATTATGAGATTGACTTTCAACGGCGACTTTAGTTGTCGCCGCTGAAAGTGAGTTTCAGCGGCGATTTTTAATAGTCGCCGCTGAAAGTGTTTTAAAATTTTTTTTTTTTTTTAAATTTTAAACTAGACTTTCAGTGGCGACACTAATGTCGCCGCTGAAAGTGTTTTAAATTTTTTTTTTTTTAAATTTCAAATAAGATTTTTAGCGGCGACACTAAAGTTGCCGCTAAAAGTGTTTTAAAATTTTTTTTTTAATTTCAAACAACACTTTCAGCGGCGACAACACAATGTCGCCGCTGAAAGTCTCATTTTCAGCGGCGACATTAAAAGTCGCCGCTGAAAATGCTTTTTTTTGTAGTGAATGCTTTATTTACTTCTTATATGAAAAATAAAATCGCCAAACTTGGGGTTCTTTATTCAAATTTTTACTGATCTCAACTAGCTAGCTTTCTGAGCTTGATGGCTTTCGAAGGAAATATAGTAATTAAGAAAAGGTAATCATGATTACCAATATTGAAAATGATTACTGTCAGTCAAAAAGTAACACTGAATATAATATAAGCTTGATGAGGTTGTTCTTTTATAGAGATATTGCTTTATGAGAGAGGGAAATGAGCCTTGAAAAGGGTTAGGGGCAAATGGACTTTTCACTTACAATGGGGTCCAATCAGATTCAGATTATGTTTTGCTTTATTTTAGTACAACCCAACACACGACAGAACTCGTAGCATAAATTTGGCTGCATGTGAAATGGCCCTTCTCTCTCTCTCTACACTACAATATTCGCTCCCTCGTTTATTTTATTATGGGTGAAAAATTTAGGGCAAGTTTGGCATACTGAAATTGATTTAGATGAAAATGGATATAAAAATTGATACGGAGATGGATTTAGAGATGGATATAAAAATGAGATTTAAAAATGTGTTTAGTATGTCATAGAAACGAAACATAATTTATTAATTAAAATATGTATTATTTGTGTTAAAAGTCCACAATACCCTTCATATTTTTTTAATCCTAAAAACTTCCTAAGAATCCAAGGACCCATCTTTGCCACTGCACTGTTGAAGCTCTTCACTGCCAGAATCAGTCATCATGCTTCCGCCATCGTCGACACAATTCCTCCGCCGTCTTCTAAAATCCGAGGTTGTCTTATATTTATATTATTGTTCGAGTTCCGTTTCTCATCTCCGTCGAATGAGGATCTTAATCATCCTTTTCTTTCTCTCTCTCTCTCTCTCTTTTTTTGTGCCATCCTTTTCATTAATGTGCTGGCGAACACATGAACTTAATTTCTGAAGAATTACTGCTACGTGGTGGTGTCTTCTTTTGTTTTTGTTTTTCGCGTTTTTGACCTGAGTGGTGGTATCTTCTTTAATCCAAGCCCCATTTTTTTTTTTTATAAAAACTGATTTCTATCACGTGATTTTATTTTAATATGTAGGTGACATTGGAGTTTTATCATGACTAGACTTGGATCAGTTGGTCAAGTTATGTGCAAAGTGGTGCGATTTGGTCTTGATTCATAATTACTTGATAACAAACACATAAGATCAAGTGGCTAGGCTACTATATTTGATTAATTTTTCAAGTGATAATAAGGAAAGGGATCTAATAATTAAGGTAAGTAAAAAAGATGAAGTAAGCAACTGATACAAATAATAATGAAAACGAGTATAGTGGGGATATTCATATTCGATGAAATAATAGACATATAAGGTTGTCGCCTCACTTGTACATGTTCATTTAATTAGCTGTAATAAAGAGAGAGACATCACATGTGTGTGATGACGGATGGATAATTAGGGGAATTATATTATTATGTAATTATGCGATTCGATATTCAGATGTGTTGTGTAGCTAACTAGTCCTACATTTCCTTTTCCATTTCCTTTTTTTTTTTTTTTTTTTTTGCCTTTGATAGATTTTCCATAATTTGTTGGTAAAATTTCTACTATCATCACAGACTAGCTAGGCGGTCAAAGTTTATACTCCTATTTATCACTCCTAGTTTTTTTCCCTTTATATATCAGTACTTTCCTTTCCTTTCCTTTCCAGTTTCCCATCTCAACTAATTTTAACTCTTTTTTACAAATAATTAACAATATAATTTTTTTTCTCTTCTCTTTAATAAGAACGAACATAGCTAAAATGTATAATAAAAATAATTTATTTTTATAATAAGAATCAAAGTTATATAAGTTTTAGCTATGTTGTTTCTTATTAAAGAGAAGAAAAAAAATTGTATTGATAATTATTTGTCATAAAAAACAGAGTTTATCGGGAATCAAAGGGCGTGATGATGTAAATAGGCCCTTTGGTTTCTTTATTTTAATATGTAGGAAACACTGGAGTTTTCTCATCACAAGACTTGGATCAAATGGTAAAGTTATGTGCAAAGTGGTCCCATTTGGTCTTGATTAATAATTAAAGGTTTCAGTATGAATCCAATGGCTAAAAAACGACTTGATGGTAACAAATACGGAAGATCATACACGTGGCTACAATATTACGGATCCTATCTTTCGGAGACTTCTTTGAGAGTATATCTCACACACACACACACACACACACACACACACACACACACACACACACACACACACACACACACACACACACACACACACACACACACACACACACACACACACACGGGGGTGGAAATAGGCTAGACTTTACCTAAATAGGTCTGGGCCTGCAACAGAAATTTAAAGCCTAATCTTTAGCCTTAGCCTATACATAGGTTTTTCTTTAGACTTGAGCCTGGGTCTTCAAAAGGCCTGACAAGGTCTGTTTAAAAACCTACTTAAAATATAGTCCTTTAAATAGTCTTTAAAATCTAAGTATCTAAATTCATATATAACTGCCTTCACGCTCATTTAAAATATTATATTATGTCTTAAAAGCTTAGTATTCATTCTCGTTGTAATATAAAGTTTTAGCAAGGAAAAGAAAAGAATCTCTAGTGACAACAATTATTCGAGCAAATAAGAATAAGAAAAATTAATGTCTGCTGAATAATGAGATATATTTTCTAAAATTGATCAAGCATAAGAAGTAACATTTAAAACTAAATTTTATCTATTTTACTATTCCCACATAAATTGGGACAAACTCCTCCTACTACATTATAATACTTCATTTGGCACTAAAATAAACTCATATATATTATTATGTTTAGTGGATAGTGCAAATCAAGGGAGAGGGAGTGAGTTAGCATTGCCATCTCGAGCGATCGGAGAGAAGAGAGATGGAGGTTAATGATTGATGCGAAAGTAAGGGTTGAGAGTAATAATGATGAAATGTGAAACTTGAAATTAAGATTAAGTTGGTAAATTTATAAATAATTTATATAATTATTTGGATGACATTATATATTCTTATATTATAGTATAAATTAAAAAATTTAAATAGGCCAGGCCTGTAAGCTTGTAGGCTATGCCTTATGAAAATAGGCATAGCCTGTTTATCTAAATAGGCTTGACAATATGCTTGAGCCTAAGCCTAGCCTATTTACTAAATAGCTTATACTAGGCTTTATGTAGGCTAGGGCGTAGGCCCGTGTTAGGGGTCTGACCTATTTCTATCCCTACACACACAGAGTAATATGCCATTCTCTAAAAAACGGGCGCGCACGCAGAGAGAGAGAGAGAGTAATATTCCATTCTGTAAAATGCCCTAGCTCCACCCAAAACATCTGTAGCCATCGTATAGAACCATCAGCGATCCCCATCAGGCTCAAGCTGTAGTCATGGACGAAGATGATTGCAATAAATCAGACCAGAAACAAGGACATGTTAAGTAGGCACATGTTTAGTCATGGCCATCCAGGACGAGTATTATGAATAATATGTTAAAATATATTATTATGGATGTCCATCTCCTTATTATTTCTCTCATCTTCCTATTATTTCTCCACATTATTTTCTTATGATAATGTAATATCTTTTATCATAGATTATAGGTTATGCCTATAAATAGGAGGCATATGTTATGTATTGTATACACCTTGAATAGTGAATAAGAATTACTCTCCTCCTCCTCTTCTCATATTCTCTCTTATCTTTCTCTATTTATAACAGATTCAATTTTATTTCGAATAAAAAAATTGGGAGAAAGACAAAAAAAACCACTTCAACTTCAAAATCCCAAATTGGTTTTGTTGACAATAAGAGTAATGAGATTGACAAAAAGAGTATCTCAATTGATAACTCAGGTTTTTGAGAAATCACTTATTTGAAATTTTAAAGTTCAAGTGGTATTTTTTTTTATCTTTTTTCCTAAAAAATAAATGATATTAATAGAAAATTCTGGCGTTGGCTAGCTAGGCTTCACAAAACATTATATTCAGTTTGACAAATAAATCAATGCATACTTTTACTTCTAATATATTGTTCTGTCAATTATACATTTTCATTTTAAAAAAATAGGAAGCAGGAAACGTAGGAATAATACCTCTGAAAAGTGATAATGTAAGTTAATCCAGGCTCTTTGTTGGCTCTCAGTCTGTTTGTGAGTGGCTTTTTTGTTTCCCTTTTTGTTTTTCCCTTGTGGTAGTGTTTGTTTTAGTTGTTTTGTTTTTGTGGTTACTTTAGGACTTTGAGCTTCTGGTTATTCAATTGCTATAATCATGTAATAAAGAGGCCCTTTTTCTGTTTGGTATGAATTTACTCTTTGTTTAATAAAATTGTCGTGTCACCCAAAAAAAAACATGAATATAATATAACTTAGATCCCTCCCTTTACTTTGTTTGAATCAAGATAATATAAAATAGATTAAAGCGTTATGGCTTAATCAGAATAACACTCAATTTCATCATGAGATTTTGGGGTTGGAATTACTATTATTATTTTTTTCTTAAAAAAATGAAGACGAAGAAGAAAGTAGTTTTTTAGAAGACCTGAGTCATAATCATGGATATAAGTTGTGGCCTTGAATTTCGAAAGAAATAATTAAGAAAAGGTCATCATTGACATCTTGGAAAAAAGCTCGATTACCAATATTGAAAATGATTATTAGTATCAGTCAAAAGGTAACACTTTTTTTTTTTGACCAAGAAAAAGGTGCCACTGAATATATGTGAGAAAAACCGTAACCTCCCTAAAGTAGTTCATGCCAATAAGGTCTTGTCGGAATGATTGTTTTTCCATATTAAGTGAAAATAATAATATTCCTTTGATCCTTAATACATGAAAGACCTTATTAACTAATTTAAGTAGATTGAAGATGTTAATTAAATTAATTAATATGACATATTTTTTTAAAAATACTCCAATCATTTTTTTTAATTTGATCTCTCCCTACCCTGCCTGATTATTATTGTTAAGAGAACATCAATATGGTTAATTTGAAAAACGAATGATTTGAAAAACCTTTGGGCCTCTGGTTATTCATTTGCTATAATCATGTAATAAAGAGGCCCTCTTTTTGTTTGGTATGAATTTACTCTTTGTTTAATCAAATTGTCCTGTGTCACCAAAAAAAAGAAAAACATGAATACAATATAACTTAGATCTATCCCTTTACTTTGTTTGAATCAAGAGAATATAAAATAGATTAAACTTTATGGCTTAATCAGAATAACACTCAAATTCATCATCAGATTTTGGGGTTGGAATTACTATTATTTATTGTTTTTATTTTCTTAAAAAAATGAAGAGGAAGAAGAAAGTAGTTTTTTAGAAGACCTGAGTCATAATTATGGATATAAGTTGTGGCCTTGAATTTCGAAAGAAATTTAAGAAAAGGTCACCATTGACATGGAAAAAAGCATGATTACCAATATTGAAAATAATTATTAGTATCAGTCAAAAGGTAACACTGAATATATGTGAGAAGACTCATAACTTCCCTAAAGTAGTCCATGCAAATAAGGTCTTGTCGGAATGATTGTTTTTCCATATTAAGTGAAAATAATAATACTCCTTTTGGTCCTTAATACATGAAAGACCTAATTAACTTATTTGAGTAGATTAAAGATGTTAATTAAGTTAATTAATGTGGCATGCTTTTTTTAAAACAACCCAATCATCTTCTTTTATTCCATTGTTCCTTCTCCTGCTTGATTACTATTGTTGAGAGAATATCAATATGATTAATTTGAAAAACCATTGATAAACATGTGAAATAGGTTTTAAATAAGCATCAACTCCCTATTAAGTCCTACGTTAATTAAGAACAGGATGGAGTATATGATTCTTACACATGGGAAAATGATAGCAACGTCCCAAATAAAGAAAATAATGTCAGAAAAATCTCATAGCTTGTCAATGACAAGTAAGAGCAGCCATTAACAAGTGGAAGAGTTATAATTAACAAGTTATGAGACTTTCTGATATTAACTTTTTTATTGGGATCTTAATATCATTTTCCCTTCTTATATTTGCTTTATATGTACGGGTGGGTTCCATGGATGTGTGTGAGTGTGTGCCCACAGTCGTTATGATAATGGACAAAGAGTCAAATTATACTCCCTCCGGTCTTATTTCTAAGCAACTTTCCTTTTGATTGCGTAAAACGAACTGGTAGTTAAAAGTAATAAGTGTTAAAAATGTCATGTTTTTTCCATATATGCCCCTATTTATGAAAAGATCAAAGTATAGGAGAGAGAATAGATAAAAAGTATGAGAGATAATAAGTTTAAGATATGAGAGATAATGAGTATTTAATAAGGATAAAATAGGAAAAAGAAGCTTACATTTTCAGACAAAAAGTGAAAGTTGCTTAAAAAAGGGACCAGCCCTATGAGAGAGAAAGTTACTTATAAATAAGACCGGAGGGAGTACATTATTTGCGTAATGAACAGCCCATTGGAAATAGACCCAAATTATCAATTGTTAGCTAACTGTATTATAATCCATATACATCCCTTAATTTTTTAATGACAATTGTATGAATTTAACTTCCGTAGAATTATGTGCCATCCAAAGTGTGGTCCATTTCAGACTTCATGCAATGCACAGACTTAGATCTAATTATAATGTTTAGTGGATGTGTATGAAGCAATGAAGTAGTGTTTTACCAAATAAAGAAATAAATATTAAGAACATTAATTGAAGGATGAAATCACTACAAAAAAACACTGAATTTGCGACGGAATTTGAGACGGAATTTGCGACGGAATTGATTTCCGACGGAATTGATTCCGTAGGTAATAACAGCGTCACAAAAAATTTTCCGACGGAATTCAGATTCCGTCGGAAATTTCCGACGGAATTTATTTCCGTCGCAATTTCCGACGGAATTTGCGACGGAAATTTGAGACGGAATTTATTCCGTCGCAAATTCCGACGGAATTCATTTCCGTCGGAAATTCCGTCGCAAAATTTTTTTTTTTTTTAAATTTTAAAAATCCACTTGGTAACTCCGGCCACCGCCCCCTCATCGCCGGCGACAGCGCGTGGCATCTCCGGCGGCATCTACCTTGTCGTCGACCCCCAGATCCGCCACGTGTCGCAACCTCTGTCTGCCACGTGTCGCAACCTCCCTCCGTCACGTGTCGCAACCTCCCTCCGCCACGTGTCGCAACCTCATATTTCCTGGAAATGCAACTCAACTTGCCCATCCTTTGGTTCGAACCCACGACCTCGTCCGTACGCGCGCGATGCCTTACCGGATGTGCTCGACTGCTTTGGTGTTCTATTATTACACACAATTATATATATAATCTTATGTGCATATTTTTTTTAATTTCTAAAATTAAATTTTTATTAACATTAATTAATAACTAATAAATAATTATTACCTAATATTTTATTTACTAATATTAATTAATAACTAATAAATTTTATTTTTTATATGACTATTTTGCCCCTATAAGGACCAAAACCTACGATTGAAAATTAAAAATATTTTAGAAATTAGAAAATAAAAATAAAAATTAAATTAAAAATAATAAATTTTATAAAAATAATTTTTTTAAATTAAATAAAATAAATTTTAAAATATTAAATAATTAAAAAATAATTTTTAAATTTTTCCACGGAATTTTAATTAATATTTTTAAATTTTTAAAATATTAATTAAAAATAATAAATTTTTCGGTAATTGAGAGGGAATTTCCGACGGAATTCAATTCCGTCGGAAATTGAGACGGAATTCAATTCCGTCTGAAATTCCGTCGGAAATTGCAAGGGAATTTCCGACGGAATCAAATTCCGTCGCAAAATTCCGACTGAAATTCCGTTTTCCGTCTGAAATTCCGTGGCAAAGGTCAGAATTTCCGACGGAATATTTTCCGTGGCAAATTTTGCGACGGAAAAAATTCCGTCGGAAATTCCGTCGGAATATTTTCCGACGGAATTTCCGACGGTTTTCCGACGGAATTTGCGACGGAATTTGATTCCGTCGGAAAATCGATGTTTTTTTGTAGTGAATGGAATAACAAGGTTTGAATGAACCCTACCACTACACTGGTTTACTTCTTTTGAATTAGTCCAATACTAATTCATCGTTTTCCCTTGCATCACTTGTAAATTTAATTTCCAGCATATTCACTATTCTATATAATTGTATGGCCATATCACATATGTCATCCTAAGTACCTTCGGGACAAGGCTCAAAGCCATGAGCCTTTATATATGTGTGTGTGAATATATATATAAAGGCTTCAAGGTTTACTTGTAATAAAGTGATAAACATTACGGGCCATATGTCACTTTAATTAAGGACCATTATCGGTCTCTTTAGGACTCAGAAAAATCTATATATATCTATATATATATATCATTACAGATATGACTCCCTCCAGCTGTCATATACAGAGTAGACAATTAAACAGAGTCTGTGTAAATAAAATGTTTGGTATGAATATGTTTATATCTGGATAGTAAAGGGATAAAGATAAATTAAGCCTCACACACACAGAGGGATATGGTCAGAAACTTAAAATTCATAGGGAAAAAAATCAAGATAAACCAATAATTATAATATGATGGGTGAAAGCTTGTGGTAGGCACTGTATAGCCGTCGGAAAATGGCACTCTCACATTAAATAGGGAAGAAAAAGCACATGATATGGGTTTCAAAACTTTTAAAATATATTCCCTCAACTCGGTCCCTATATATAAGACATTTTCAACTAAATCGTGAGATTTTAGGAAGGAAAAATCTTATATAAAGATGATTAAATTACCCAAATTTTAATTTAGGTCACTGAACTTAACAAATTATATATTTGGTTATGCGTCATAATTAGAGATTTAAAATTTGGGTCAAATTACATCCATATCCCTTAATTATTGAAACAACATAGTTAATTCCTTAAGAAATAGTATACCATGGACCACCGTTGTTCTCCGACTTCTTTCCAAATTTAACTATGCAAAATATTCTTTTTTTAATACAATATTCGGTTTATAGGAAAGTAGGTGTATATATAATTTAAAGAGATGAATTCTCATATACTACAATGTTTCACAAATATCGTTATATTAGATTTTCCCTTTTTACAAAAAAGTAATCATGGATTTTATATAATTGGCTTGTTCCATGTTTATTAACTTTTCGTTTTGGTCTTTCTTATGTTTTTAACGTTAATTGATTTGAATAACAAAATGATTAGCTATAATCTTTGACGTCCCTTCTGGTTGAGCATGTGGCACCCCATTTAAAATTTTCAGTTAAATTCATCAGTTTTTTGTTTGATATTTTAACCGAAATAACTTCTTTGTTTCGTTCCCCCCCCCCCCCTCTGTTTTAGTCTCTCCCACGAACCCGGAATTAGCTTATTTCGTTTAACATGAAATTCAACCTCAAACTTTACTCTTTAATTATTGGCAATTTATATTAAGTTTCTAAATTTTTTGTGGTATTAGTTTTATATTTTATAAATCAATTATTTTAAACATAAATAAATAAATTTAAACTGTTAAAATCTAATCTATACAGTTCATAACTATAACACAAGCAAAATGTTTAAAAACTAAATTATAAAATACTATAATAATACTTTTAAAAAATATTAAATCTAAATCATCCATTTTTTAACCTGAGGGTGAAAATGAGATTATGAAAAGAAAATGAAAAATTGATTTTGAGAGTATTCTTTTTCAGAAATTTACACACAAATACTCTCAAACATATCCTTTTATGCTTGGGACACAAAATTCACTTAAAATTCCTACAACCTTATAATTCTTCCTATATGTCTAAGTAATTGAACCATATTTTTATATGATTTTTTATGATTAATTTGAGATTTTTAATGCATTTTCTGGGACATTATTATATGATTAAGCACTAATTTTAGTTAGGAACAATTGTTTTGATTTAATTGTAATTAGGGGCAAAATGGTTATAAATTTGTCAGTTATTATGTGCGATTGTTCTTGAGCTTTTGATGCTATCTTGTGCTTAATTTTATATTGCAGAGGTTTTGGAAGAAAATTTGAAATTCAGGAGAGTCAAATTAATATTTTGAGGTCTGGAAAAAATTACAGGAAAGGTCCCCAGATTTTGTGAAAATTACAAAGATGTGAACGAAAGTGGCTAGGACAAATCACAGTCAAGGACCCAGACGTTTAAGAAATTACAGATTACCCAACCAATATTTCAAAACTATGCACTTTATTCCCTCCTCCAAAGTTTTCAAGTTTTCAAATAGGTCCCTGGTCAAAACTTGCGTTTTGACCAGGACCTAGGGTACTGTTCCCTATCTGCATAAGCTAAGAACACAGATCCGAAATGGAGAATGAGAGTGAACAGCGCGCACAAGCAGAGCATCAACGGATCACCCTTCATCTTCTTGTGTCGCCGGCGGCACAAGCTTCTCCTCTTCACCATTGCCGCCGGCGATCACCGTGAACCAGAGCAGAGGCAAGCTTCCTTCACCGTCCACCGCCACTTCGTTCTCTGTTCTTCCAATCGCCGGGAAATCACAGTTCCGGCGACCCATCACCACCATGCTCTGTTTTCCGTCAGCTGATCACACCACCGTCAGTATCCACCATTGCTGAGCACTTTCACCCATTCCCTGTGACATTCCAGCTTTGTCTCATAGCTTTCCGGTGTTGTTTCCCAGATCCCACCGGCTCTGTTCTCTCCACCATTTCGTCCTTCTCTTTCTCTCTCACCACCATCCTTCTCTTCATCATTTCACATTCAGCCTTCAACATTTCCCTTGCTTTCCAAGTTGTGACAATGGCTTGCTATTCCATTTGAACTGACAGAATCCATTAGCTATTCTTTTCTGCTTCGGTCTTCAATTTCCATGGGTTTTTAGTGCTTGGATCAAGCTATTGTTGCAGTTAATATCATGAGGGGCTAGATTTCATTGGGTGTTGGTGGCTAGAGCTTCAAGGTTCTACAAGGGGGAGTTCATTATTTTCCATTTGCTCAATTTATACATTATGTCTTTGTGGATTAATTTTGCATTGGGATATATATGTCTTGAGACTTAGATGAGTGATTATTTGTCTATGTTGGTTAATATCTTGTGTTGAATTTAGTATTGATGCATTTGAATTTTATTAAACTTTATTTTCCTATTGGATTAATGAAGTTATACATTCTATGTGATATCTAGATTGTGTGATGGATTTGATTTAATTTGAATGTCGTGATTGTACTTTCAATTAAGAGGAACCAAGTGCATTAATCCATTTTCAATACACATCAAGTGGGTTTTTAATAATTTTCCTAAGAGGTGACTAAGAATGCGATTGTAGGACTAGTCATTTATTAGGTAGATTGGACCTAACACGATTGTTTAGGGTTTTTAATTAGACTTGATGTAAAAGTAACTCCCAAAATATTCTTTTTTTTTTTTTTTTTTGAGATACAAAGGCAAGCAAAGCTTGAAGGAATTACAAAGTCAAGGGTTTGACCCCAAATATTGTTCATGTGGCTGCAAACCACGTTCTAACACAAAAAGACGGACACATTCCGCCGGTGGTGACCAGAATTCGGTATAGATCTGATGGTTATAGTGAGCCGATCGTGCAGGATAGTCCGCACAGCGAGTATTCTCCCTATGAGTGTGGGAAATCTTCAAATCCCAGTCTGCATAGATAAGGGAATTGGTATCCAAGATGACGTCGTGCAAAGGATGATCGTTCGCACATTGAGTTGACAATAAGTGAACGGCCTGAAGAGAGTCAGTGAACAGTTTGATTTTCTTGAAACCCAACTGCTTACAAAGCTGAAGACCTCGATGGATTGCGTGGATTTCCGCGGCAGTTGGGAAAGAGAGGAAAGCCACCAAATTTGTCACCAAGATTCATTTCATCATTCATATTTTCAATTCCAAATTCCTTTCCATTCACTCCATCATTTTTATAGAAAAGATGAAAAAAAATAGTAGTTTAGGGATTTAAATTAACTTTTGCATTAATCCTTTAGTTTATTAATTTGAAAAATCCAAAACAAATTTTCCCCTTGTTTTTATTGCATTCGCATGGCATATAGATTACTTAGGTGGCTCAATAAAAGGCTCCTTGAGTGAGACGACCTGAGTGTTGCATTGTACTGTAATTCTTGGATTAAAATTATTTTGCATTTGATCCCAAGGTGTAAAGATAAGGTCAAATCACTAAGCATTAATGCTTTAAAGTATCAACAGTAGTGTAATATATTAATTTCTAAATTAAATCTAGTAAACCAAGATTTGAATGTTGAACATATGTATATATGTATGTATTTATATGTATATATAATCCAACGAGTTTGGCTTGTGATCTCGGAGTTCAGCCTTCATATATGTAACTAAAAAGCCTTGTTATTAATATTTTCTCCTAATTAACTCTTTAATCAAAATTTTTTTTTATATATTCATTCATATTGTCAAACTAATTGACCTCTTTCTTCCTTTGCTTCTTCCATTTTTTATATTTTGGTTCAATTTTTTCTCCTAATTACCCCCTTTTTTTTGGTAAGACGCTATCCAGCTCTTTTATTCTCTCCATCCCATGAACACGGAATTGATCTGATCACTTTATTTCGTTTAACATGAAATTCAGCTTTAATCTTTGACTCTTTCTGTTACCTGTTTAATTCAAAATTCTTTACCCATTTTTCTTTTGTGCTGAATTATGCCGTGCAAGATGCTTCGTTGCATTTGAGACGGAATTTGTACAGGCTTTTGTTTTTTTTTTTAAAAAAATCAACTTGAACTTTTCTCAGACTTTGCGCACATTTTATTGGTGAAATATTTACAAAGTTTCAATGTTAATAGCACATATCAATATTTAGGAGTAAAGGAAACGTGAATTCATATATTATTAATAGTAAGTGGATGTTCATATTAGTCTATTTTAAATGAATTTGTGCTTTAGAAAATAAATATTTAAAAGGAATTTTGTCTCGTAAAATGAAAAAGAACCTTTTTTTAAAATTGATTTTAGGGTATACAAAAACTGCTCTTTTGTAGGCTACCGAACCAATCCTTTAATACTGGCCAAAAAAAGAACCAATCCTTAATAAATGAACCTAAGGATGGCAAAAAGAAAAAACCTTTTGGAAGAAAATAAAAAATGTGATTCAATTTTATTTCGAATAATTTATCAATGATGTGAATATAATATGTGGTACTTTCTGAAAAGCCAATCTTCTTCCATGAAAAATGCTAATATTTGTTTTACTTGTTTTGTTTTTTTGCTTACTTTTGGCCTCTGGTTATTCATTTAATCATGAAGAGGCCCTTTTTTGTTTGGTATTATTTTACTCGTTGTTTAATAAAATTGTCCTTGGGCAAACAAAAATAAAAAAGATGAATATAAAATAACTTAGATCCCTCCCTTTACTTTTTTTAATCAGGAGAATATAAAATAGATTAAAGCGTTATGGCTTAATCAGAATAACACTGAATTTCATCATGAGATTTTGGGGTTGGTATTATTATTAATTTAATTTTTTTATTTTAAAAAAATGAAGAAGAGGAAGAAGAAAGTAGTTTTTTTTGGAAGACCTGAATCAGACGAAATCAAAACCACCATTTCTTCAACCGAAAACAAATCCAAATATGCAAAGCGAAAACATGTGAAGGTCCTCACACAAGACAATACTTTTTTTTTTATGCCTCTTGTAAAACTTAAAGTATTAACAGTGTATTGTAGCCCACAACAATATAATGGGATTGATATACAGATTAATTAATTTACTTAAACCAAAAATATTTCTGATTGACATCATCGATCAATATAATCAGGCCATGACAAGAAAAATTTCCCTCCCTCTCCACCTCTTTTATTCTCTCCCATCCCATGAACATGGAATTTTGATCTCATTAGTTTATTTCGTCCCATTAACATGAAACTCAACTTCAATCTTTGACTCTTTTTGTTACCTATTTAATTCAACCATTTTTTTGGAATTTTGATCTCATTAGTTTATTTCGTGCAAGATGTTCATCAGATCTAGTGAACATGAGGGATCATTAATGTCTTGAAGTGCTTGTTGGGGGGTCAGATAGCTAGAGGCCACCTTAGTCTGAGTAGGTGTAAAGATGATAAAAAAAAACATTTTTAAAAGTGCTTTATTAGGAGTAAGATGGAGAACGAGTGGTGCAAAATTAAGACAAATGTACTATTGTTTTAACCTTTATGTGAGTCAGTGAAAAGCGACTTGTACATATAGAGGACTTGAAGTAGATGATTAAGGATAGGGTTGCGTTGAATGAATGGGGAAATAAAATGAAGAGAATCTTTAGGAGATATTGTCGTTTATGGGGTTTTAAAATGCAGATAGTAAGTATCAAAAAATAGCTTTTCAAGAAGAATTGATCTGGTTTCAGAAATCTAGATGTAAGTGGCTGAGCGGGGGTGATCGAAATACGAAATTCTTTCATGCCAATGTTCTAACTAAGAGGAAAAGAGGTAAAATTGAAGCTTTACAAGACAGCAGTGGTCACTGGGTATCTGATGAAGCTCAGTTGAGAGGTATGGCACTTGATTATTTCCAGAATCTTTACTCGGCTGATAACTTATCAACTCCTTTTTCTCCCTGGACGGCGCGCTTCCCACCTTTAGAAGATCAGCAGCTTCACCTCCTTCAGAGGATTGTATCTCCGGTTGAGATAAAAAATGCAGCGTTTGAGATGGGAGCTTTTAAATCCCCAGGGCCAGATGGTTTACACCCACATTTTTTCCAAACTCAATGGAATTCGGTGGGTCAGCAGATATGTGATCTGGTAGCCGGTATCTTTGCAAACCCAGAGGTCATTCATGAAATCAATCAAACAAACATCGTTTTCATCCCAAAGATTGATAGACCTACTTCTATGCAAGATTTTAGACCTATTTCACTGTGCAATGTGAGCTACAAAATTTTCAGCAAAGTAATTGCTAATCGCTTTAAAAGTATCATGAGCCATCTTGTTGCAGAGAATCAATATACTTTTATCGCAGGCAGGCAAGCCGTGGACAACATCATCTTAGCTCAAGAGGCAATCCATTCCATGAGAACCAAGAAGGGGAAAAAGGGGTACTTAGCAGTGAAGATTGATATGGAAAAGGCATTTGACAGGTTTGACTGGCGTTTCTTGGAGTTCACTCTCCATAGCTTGGGGCTAAGAGCTGATTTTGTTAAGTTGATTATGTCCTGTGTCGCATCCACTTCAATGAGCATAATCTGGAATGGAGTAGCATCAGATAGTTTCACTCCTTCAAGAAGGGTGCGGCAAGGAGACCCTCTAAGCCCTTATCTGTTTGTCCTATGCATGGAATTACTCGGTCAGCTTATTCATCAAGAAGTAGAAATGGGTAACTGGCGCCCTTTGCGGTTGAATGCGGCTAGCCCCCAGATTTTGCACCTGTTCTTTACTGATGATTTGATTCTTTTTGGCGAGGCATCAATTGAGCAAGTAGAGGAGATTCGGAATGTCATGGAGCTATTTTGTTGAGTGTCTGGTCACAGGATCAATTTGCGCAAATCTAAAATGTTTGTTTCTCGAAACGTCCACTTTAACCGAGCTTATGAGCTAAGTCAAAATATGGGGATTGGTCTAACGCCTGACCTAGGGAAATATTTGGGAGTTCCTATCCTTCACAAACGAATGGTAAACATGACTTTTGCGCCGATTCTCCAGAAGATTCGCTCAAAATTGACTAGCTGGAAAGGGAGATATCTAAGTATGGCAGGACGGACGGTCCTCATCAAGTCTGTTCTTTCTGCCATCCCGCAATATCAGATGCAATCTACCCTTGTTCCGAAGGGGGTGCTATCTACCATTGAAAAATTGAGCCGAGACTTCTTCTGGAACCAGCATGATGAATCCAAGAAATTGCATCTGTTAGCATGGGATGTTCTAAAGAGAAGGAAGTGTAAAGGAGGCCTAGGAATAAAGGATCTGCATTGCCAAAACAAACCTTTCCTGATGAAACTGTGTTGGGGTCTAATCACTAAACTTGATGCCTTATGGGTGAGATGTCTCCGTGCGAAGTACTCATGTGGAGGTGATTTGATGCCGAAGGTTCAGAGATCGCGCAATCAATCGGCGGTGTGGAGTGGCATAGTTGCAGTCTGGAAGGATTTCGAGAGTGGTCTTGGCAAAAATATTAGAAATGGAAGAAACACCTTTGCTTGGCAGGACTCCTGGGGTCCGGTTGACAGGCCACTAAAATACTTCATTGATAGGAACACGCACCTTCTTGATATTGATGCCCGGGTTTGTACCTTTACATCTCAGACAGGTCACTGGGATAGAGCCAAATGGGAAACTTTTCTACCCACTTGGGTGGTAGATAAGATTATGATGGTGACACCCCAACAAGTACTGGTGATGACGTGATTTGTTGGAGAAATGCTCCCGGCAGTAACTTTAGTGTGAAGTCAGCTTATGAGAGGATCTATCATCAGCCAAACCTCAGTTCTCAACCTCACTGGCGACATTTATGGCACTGGGGAATTCCTGAAAGAGTCAAACTCTTTATGTGGCAAGTATTCCATGAGAGGCTTCCTACAAATGATACAAGAGCGAGACATAACCAAAATGTTCCAAACACCTGCCCTTTCCAGTGTGAGAGTGAGGAGAGAATCCTTAATGTGTTGAGAGATTGTGACCAAGCCCAGAGGGTGTGGTCCTCTTTAACTAACCCCATATACTATTCTATGTTTTTTAGTGGTTGTTTGCAGGAATGGCTACAATGGAACATGCAGCACTCACCAGGCAATAGGAGATCCTCTAGATGGTCATGGCAACGAGTTTTCAGCATAACGTGCTGGCTACTATGGAAGAACAGATGCAGTCAAGCATTCGAAGGGGTAGCTGAGAAGCCACAACAGATAGTTCATAGATGCCTGTTTCACCTCTCGGAAGGAGTGGAGAGCGGATGTTATCATCACCAGATATTCCAAGTTCCAGAGAGGGGGTAGTCCACTGGGAACCGCCGGACTCGGATTTTGTCCGTATAGACGTTGATGGATCTGTACTCAATGGCGGTTAGGCCGCCTGCGGAGGTGTTATTCGTGACCAACATGGCACATGGATACGTGGATTTCAACAGAAGTTAGGACATTCATTCCCAACTGCTACAGAAATCCATGCAATTTACAGAGGCCTTCATCTGTGCAAGCAGATGGGTTTAACCAAAATCAAATTGTTCACTGATTCCCTCCAAGCTATTCACTTATTATGGTCTACTTGCCCTACTTCCCACCCATTATATGACGTTATCCTAGCCACTAGATCTCTTATCTTTTCGGACTGGGACTTACAGATTTCCCACTCTTATAGGGAAAGTATTCGTTGTGTTGATTATCTGGCAGGGCAGGCTCACCTGAACAGCCATGACTACGTCGAACTTGGGACTTCCCCTGCCGATTGTACTCTTCTTTTTGCCCAAGAATGTGGTGCAACACCACAGGATCATTTTGTACGGCCTACTATATAGGTCATGACACTTACAAGCTCTGCTTGCCTTTGTAATACAAAAAAAAAAAATGCAGATAGTGCCATAAAACTGAGAATGGAGAGAGAAAAAGGACTAAAAATGAAAAGCTATCTCTATATTTTGGGATGTGTTCTATCTATTAAGTGTGAATAGGGCTGTTCAATGGAGGCACCAGATCATGGCTTCTCTGGGCATTACAGCCATTATCGCCTCAGACCCATCCGTACCTAAATTTGACTTCTGAGTTACTCTGTTCGATTCAAAATATAAACTTTAAATAACCAAATGTGTTTATTAAGAAATCCGTTAAAACTTAAAAGTAATAAATATGTAATACATGTATTTTTTTTTAAATATACCCCTATTTATAAAGAGAATAAGTGAAAAGCAACAGGTGGGAAGAACAGATAAAAGAGAATGTATGAAAAAAAAGGTAACGAGGGAGTGTGTGACAAAACTGACAAAATAGAGTAAATATAGATTTCACTAACCTTTTAATTAATACAATATATATATAATTAATAAGCTGAGTAGGAGGACAACTCCAATGACGGAGAATTTAAATGAAATGAAAGTGGAAGAAGTGCCGCCAGGGAAAGGCCAGAGAATTGGGTCCGGACCGGCATGAACGTAGACTCCTTGAACTACGCATGCCTCTTTGATTTTTCTATTTCATCCTTTTTTTCCCCTCAAGCAAACCTAATGAAGGCAATAGAACGTATATGGCTTCTGTACGTGGGCATTACAACCATGATGGGGTTTGAGTTCTCCGAGGTACATAGAAAGTTAGAAGAGCACAAAACTCTATATCCCTCTCTGATTGGTCATCATGCATTTCAACAGATTTCTACCTCCCAGCTTCATGCGCGTCTACAGGATCATGGGGATGCCCCCTTTTGACTTTAACGGTAATAAATAATGCGCGAAAATTTTGATGTGAACCATTTTATTATGCTTGGAAATTTCTGGTGGGACCGGACTATGTTTCTAGAATAAAAATTACAAATCAAGAATGTTTAGACATACAAAAGGGTCTTGATTAACCCCCCCAACTTTAATTTGCAGTCACAGTGATCTCTAGGTCATTTTGCTCCTTCTCTCATTATTATTGAAAGATTCATCATGTGATCTGTTATTTTCTTTAAAAAATAAAAAATAAAAACGCTAAATGAGAAAAAGGTAAAAAAAAATACCACTTGATCTTTAAAATTCCAAATCAATATTGTTGCATATAAAATATAGGCAGTGACTATAAGAATATAGGAATTAACAACTCATTTTAGTAGGAAATCACTTATTTAAAATTTTGAAATTAAAGTAGTATTTTCTTGTCTTTTTCCTAATATTAATTGTTATTTGTTGTTTTTCTTACACTAATCAAGGCAAGAAAATGAGGTGTGCGATCCCTTCTCTCTCCCTTCCTAGTTTTTCTTTTTTCCTTTATATATCAGCACTTTCCTTTCCTTTCCTTTCTGATTTCCCATCTCAACTAATTTTAACTCTTTTCTTTTTGGGAGAATTGCTAAAAAAGACCTCATTGACAACGTATTTGCTCAATGGAACTTGAGAGGATATCTTGCACATGGAGGGAAGATATCTGCACACGAAGGGAAGATTTTTGCACACGTATAGGGAAGAATTTTGCACACAGGGAAGATCATCTGCACACACGGGAAGATATTCTGCACACGTGGAAGATAATTTGCACGCGAAAGTTCCATTTGGCAAATAAGTTGCCAATGAGGGATTTTTTTCACTATTTTCCCTTTCTTTTTTTACAAATAATTAACAATATAATTTTGTTCCTCTTCTCTTTAATAAGAACGAACATAGCTAAAAAGGTATAATAAAAATAATTTATTTTTATAATAAGAAACAAAGTTATATGAGATGAGAAAAAAACTCTTGTCCACCTATATATTTCCTAGATCAAGAAATTAAGTTAATTTTATTCCGTCCCTCGTTCAGTAGCTAGCCCTATCTCGTTCAAGGCCAGTCCCGTCTAAGCCGAACCTCTCCTTTAAAGAAAGGGTACTATACTACTAAGCAGTGGCTAGTGACTATACTTTAACCCTTGTCCATTCTGCTTAAGTAGACGTGGCACCCCATTTAACATTTTTCAGTTTAATTCATCAGTTTTTCCCCATATATTTTAGTCGAAATAACTTCTTTCTTTCGATTTTGCCCTTATTCAGTTTTAGTCTCACCCATGAACACGGATTAGTTCATTTCGTTTAACATGAAATTCAACATCAACATTTGACTCTTTATATGGAAATTTATATTAAATTTCTCAATTAATCCTTGATTCTTACTTAATTCCTGAGGACTTTTCTTAATTATCATCTCAGTTATAGTAAAAAAAAAAAAAAGAACTTCAATTCTGTTGTTTGTTTATATTCCAGCATTCCACGTTCCAAAATGCAGAGTAAATATCACTCAAGTGGGTCAGTGGGTGGTTTGTATTCTCCCAGAAAAGCAAAGCATCTTTTGTTTCAACAATTGAAGAATATATATATATATATATATATATATAAACGCCCAAACAGCGATGTTGACCAAAACGAGGACATACTTTCCGAGAATCATACTTGAAGCTAATCATGCTTTTCTTTCCAAGTATAGTCTTGCCTTTTGTCCACAACGCTTATTTCTCGGCCAATGATAACAGTCTTGAATCTTTCTCAGCTGGAGCCTGGAGGTGGGGTTGAAGGTTTGGACCAAACATTCGCTGCCGTGTCAATAGTATGAGAATAGCTAGTGGGGTAGGGTTGTGTGATTAGTGGGGAGAAATTATAAACACTCACAGTCACAGAGAGAGAGAGAGAGAGAGAGAGAGAGAGATTTAGTTTCGGTATGATGGATCACATGGTGGTACTTAGAGGGACATGTACAGGAAGGCGCACTTTGTTAGCTTAAAAACAAACACATTCTTATAAATCCACTTGAGTATGAATGCCCAATTGGGAACACAGGCAGAGAAAGAAAAAGCCCTTTGCTATCCTTTTAATTTGTCTCTCCATTTGCAAAAACACTGAGCCTACGACCACTGCTTTCTCCAACGCACTTGCTTTCCTCTCATCCAACATCGCTGTCTTTGTTATTGTACTCTCTCTCTCTCCCCCCCCCCCCTTTGTGTGTGACTGTGTGTGTTTAGATAAATTTTCGTGTGAAAAGTAGTTGCACCGCATAGACATTCCTGGTGGAACTACTAATTGTATCTTTTGTTCATTTTGGATGGGCTCAAAAAGAAGGCATTTATATCTCTACCTCCCTTCCAAAACAAAAACAGATAGTATCTTTTGTTCATTTGGGTGCACAACAGATAGTATCTTTTGTTCATTTTGGGTGGACTCAAAAAGTAGCATATATATATCTACTTCCCTGAATCCAAAACATTCCTAATAATATTGTTATATATGTATATAGCACCAGTATTTCGCCTGCATTTTAATTTAATGAAGATCATATACTCCCTGTTTGTCTTTTACATATACAAGTGAGTTTGACGTCATATATATCATAAATATAAGACCCGTTGACTTTTTTGAAGAGGTTAAGGAAGCTAAATAAGTTATTTAGTTATATTGTATATCTTCTATCGTTAGATTATAAGTCAAACAAATTAATTTAGAGAAAAACAATGAGTATAATTTATTTAGCTTCCTTAACCTCTTCAATATATTGGATCATATTGTAATCAGTTGTTTGAGATAGAAAATCTAGATACAAATATTCCAGAATATATTCTCCAATCTACTTTACGTTTAATTATTACTATTCACTAGTGGGAAAATCCCTTTTTAGACCGCCACATTTAAACCGGTTTTAGCGGATAAGGTCTTAAAAATTTGCATGGTGGCAGTTCTGTAGTTATATTGAACTTCTAAGACCGGTTCTAAAAAAAACCGGTCTTAAAAAATTTATTTAGACCGGTTATAAATAGAACCAGTCTTAAAATGTTAAAATTTTTAAGAATTTAAAATGTTTTAACATTTAAGACCGGTTTATATAAAAACCGGTCTTAAATGTTAAAACATTTTAAATCTTAAATATTTTAACATTTAAGACCAGTTTTTATATCAACCGGTCTTAAATGTGTTAAATTTAAGACCGACTTTTATAAAAACCGGTCTTGAATTTGAAATTTCACTCTTTTAAGATCAATTTTTATTGAAAACCAGTCTAAAAGATAAGATTTTTTGCTTGTATTTTTACTCCCGCGCCCATATCGCACGCTCAATGAATCCTTTCTTCTCTTTTCGCCATGTCTCTGTGAGCTCTATTCGTGCTTGTTTTGAACTTGTCCATGGCGTCCCGTCCCTCATTTGCTCAACTCTCCTCCGTCATTACCGCTGTCGTTGTTGTGTTCATCGTCGCTGTTCTTTGATTATCGTCAGTCTTCTCCGTCGCCACCTTTATTCTTTGCAATGACCATTCTCCTTTGCCTTGACTTCCCTTTGTTAGTGTTGTGAATTTGATGACTTCATTTTAACCTCAGTCGATGCCACCGTGACTTTGGGTTGAAGCTCACTCATTGGTCTTCAATCAGGTTAGTGTTTGATTTGTTATGTAGTTGTACATTGTTCAATAATTAATAATGTTTTATGAAAAAATGGTTCTTGTTGTTGTTTTGTGCACTTAAACGTAATCTAGAAAAAATTAAATATGCACATTCTTGTTAGATACATGCTCTGACTTTTAATTACATCCCTGTGATATTTGGCTTGGAGTAATATCACTCTATGTTCTGTTTTAATTTAGTGTGATTATATTGTTTGATTATTGTCAGTGTTATTGATTTGTTAAAACAATACTAGTTTCAAATTGGGCATGTTAATTTCGTTGAAATCTCTAAAATGTTATTGTTGTTGTTTTTTTGTCTATCCTTTTGTTGTTGGATATAGGGTGCTAGAAGTGTTGAGATATATATGGATCATAGTTGGATAAATGCTAAACGAACGAGTGTTGAATATGATAATGGGGTGAGGGTTTTTTAGACTTTGCTAGAAGAAATGCCGATGATGGTATTAGGAAGTTTTATTGCCCTTGTGTAGTATGTTTGAATGAGAAGCGACTAAGTACTGCAGATATATATACACATTTAATTTGTGAAGGATTTTGTAAGAGTTATGCAGTGTGGGTATGGCATGGTGAAGAATTAGAAATGCCAAGTTCTTATCAACGGGGGGAGTGAACTTTGATGATAATGACACGGATACGGATGATCGGATAGAGGATATTATTCGTGATGTAGGAGAAGAGACTTTTGAGCAATCACATACATATGGTAATATGTGCAGTGATGTTGAGATGCCGTTATACCTGGGGTGTAAAAAATACCAATTGTTGAAAGCAGTATTGAAATTGGTAAGCTTGAAAGCACGTCATGGATGGAGCGACAAGAGTTTTTCAGAAACGCTTGAGGCTTTTAAGGACATGCTTCCAGATGATAATGTGTTACCTTCTCGATACTATGATGCTAAGAAAATATTGTGTCCACTAGGGATGAAGTATAAAATAATCCATGCATGCCCTAATGATTGTATATTGTATAGAAAAGAGCATGAAGAGGAACAACAGTATCCGATATGTGAAACCCCGTGGTACAAATCAAATAACGCTCCTGCTAAAGTATTGTAGTACCTTCCAATCATACCAAGGTTCAATAGCTTGTTTGCTAATGAAAATGATGCAAGAAATTTGAGATGGCATGTGGATGAGAGGATATCCAATGGAAAGCTTCAACATCCCGCTGATTCTTCTCAATAGAAGAAAATCGATCAATTATTTCCTACCTACGGTGAAGAGCCTAGGAACCTTAGGCTTGGGCTTAGCACGGATGGCATGAATCCTTATGGTAGCCTGAGCAGTATACATAGTTCATGGCATGTTCTGTTGATAATTTACAACTTATCTCCTCTGTTATGCATGAAACGAAAGTACATCATGTTGTCTATGTTGATTTCGGGACCAAAACAACCCGGAAATGACATAGATGTTTACCTGGAACCCTTGATCAAAGACTTGAAAGAGTTGTGGGATGAAGGTGTTGATGTTTTTTACGCGAACAAGAAGGAGGTTTTTAAAATGCGAGCCATGATCTTTTGTACTATAAATGACTTCCCTGCATATGGAAACTTGTCAGGATATAGTGTTAAAAGCCATAAAGCATGTCCGATTTATGAAGAAGGAACATGCTACCATCAACTTCAACATGGAAGAAAGACAGTTTATCTTGACCATAGGAGATTTCTTAGATGAGGCCACCTGTATCGCAGATTAAAGAAAGCTTTTTCTGGTGGACAAGAATTTGAAGATGCTCTGAAGGTATTGACTGGGGAGCAAGTTTATGAAAGGTGAAAAATATGAATATTATCTTTGGTAAGGCTGTAAAGAATAGTAATGAGAAAAGTAAATGGAAAAAGAGGTATGTCTTCTTCAATCTTCCATATTGGCCAAAGCTTGATGTGAGACACTGTATTAATTTCATGCATGTGGAGAAAAACGTTTGTGATAGTATTGTTGGGACACTGCTTAACATGCAAGATAGTTCTAAGGATGGCGTGAAGGCAAGATTAGATTTGCAAGAAATAGGGATACGAGAAGACTTGCATCCAAAGCCATATGGTAAGAGAACTTTTTGTCCTCCAGCTGCTCATACTTTGTCGAAGGATGAGAAAAGAAGCTTTTGTGAGTGTTTACATGACATCAAAGTTCCTTCAGGGTATTCTTCAAATGTTAGGAAGCTTGTGTCAATGAAAGACTCGAAGTTAGTAGGGCTAAAGTCTCATGATTGTCATGTCTTAATGCAACAATTGCTCCCAGTAGCTATTTGAGGCATTGCCAAATATGATATTCAACATATTTTGACTAGACTTTGTTTCTTCTTCAATGCTATTTGTAGTAAAGTCATTGAGACAGAAAGATTGGATGAACTGGAAAATGAAGGATATATGATATTGTACCAGCTTGAGAAGCTTTTTCTTCCTTATTTTTTTGACATTATGGTACATCTAATTGTTCATCTAGTCAGGGAGATCAAGTTGTGTAGCCCTATCTATTTATGATGGATGTACCCAATTGAAAGAACTATGAAAATCCTAAAAGGGTATGTGAAGAACTCTAACCGGCCTGAAACATCTATTGTTCAGAAATATATTTCTGAAGAAGCCATAGAGTTTTGTCAAGATTACTTGTCAAATGTAGTACACATTGGACTTCCTAAACGTCATGACAAAGAAGGCGGTAGACGCGGCGCTTTAGTAAAGAGTATGGATCCTGATGAATTGCAACAAGTTCACTTGTACATCTTGAATAATGTTGATGAAGTTCAAGATTACATTAATGCTTATAAAGAAATTGTACAGAAAGGACATAGTCGAATGACTAAACAAAAGTTAATTAGGGAGCATAACAAAACTTTTGCGCATTGGTTCAAATAAAAGGTTGATGGCGAAGAATGTGTTTCTGATACAATTAAATGGTTAGCACGTGGTCCTGAGGCTGATGTCATAAGTTGGACTTCATTTGTGATTAATGGTTATATGTTTTACACGAAGTCCCTTGATGATAGGAGCACCGTCTAGAATGGCGGGGTTATGTTAGTGGCTGAATCTATGCACTTCTCTAGTTAAAAAGATAAGAATCATAGATTGGCAGCAATACCTTATTATGGGGTTATTGAAGAGATTTGAGTGGTTGATTATGTTAAAGTTAAACTTCCCATTTTCAAATGCAAGTGGGTTGATGTCAACAATGATGTGATGATTGATCAGTTGGGATTTCCATTGGTTGATTTGAAGAGTAAGAGTTTTGGAGATGAACATTTTATTATGGCATATCAAGCGAAACAAGTGTTCTATGTTACTGATCAGGCAAATAAAATGTGGTCTGTAGCTCTCCAAGGAAAAAGGGTCATTGATATTAATCAGGAAAGTCATTCAATAAATGATCTTCTTGAGACTCCTTCTTTTTCTAGGGGTTTACCAGAATTGAACGAAGAAGATGAAGCAGACAATGAACACGGCACAAGAAACGATCATCATGAAGGGATATGGGATGATATTGTTAACTTCAGGAAATTCTTACAAGAATTTCATATTTCATACTGTTTCACTTCATTTTGGAGGCATAAGTGGGCATTAGAATGGATTAAAGTGATTAATTTGTGTTATCTCATGTTATGCACAGCAAAATGAAATTGTGAAAGATATTACTCCCTAACTGTTATGAATGTCTAACGTTGTGTGAAAGTCCTTTGTGTGAACTGGTACAGATTAAGTCAGGGCTAACCCAGAGGAAGCTGCAGGCAGTGAAAAAGAGAGGAAGGAAGTTGAAGCTGACAACCAGTGAATGAAAGACCAGCTGGAAGATCAGAACAGAGCAAAAGGAACCCAGAGACTCTTGGGCCGCGGCCCACGATCTCTTGGGCCGCGGCCCAGGATGCCCACACCAGCACAGAGAGTGGTGGGCCGCGGCCCACCACATCTTGGGCCGTGGCCCAGGATATCTAGAGGACCACAGAAAGTTGTGGGCCGCGGCCCACAACCTCTTGGGCCGCGGCCCACAAGCACCAATTTCAGGTCAGAGCCTCTTGGGCCGCGGTCCACCATCTCTTGGGCCGCGGCCCACCCCCGAAAATGAAGATTTGTGTTTTGACAGCTGAGATGATATAAAAGGCAAAGGAAGGGTTTTGAAGGGGGGTTCCCACTTTTGGAAAGAAAGACAGAGGCGGCTAAGGAGGTTCTAAGAGTTGGGAATTGCGAGAAGCAAGGAGAATCAAGTGGGCTCGAGGATCAGAGGAGATTTCATCTCAGATTTTCTTGATACTTCTGTATTCTATCCCTTCTCCACTGTGATTCTGTTATGACTTCTTTGATTCTTGTCGTTTGTAATCAACTATTAAACATGTGTAGCTAGTTTCTCTTATTCTAGGATTGTTCAATAATTTTGTATGGATTGAACTCGAATTCTTCTTCCTCTTCATTAGATAATGGCATATATGTGTTAACTTTGCTCTGTTTTCACTGATATTCATAAATAGCTAGCTATGAATAACATGTTCAAATGGATTAAGCTTGAGAGAGTTAATCTAATTGAAGAACGATGGTAGAGTTATGCTATACCTACAGTTTAACTAGTTAAATGTATGGTTTGTTAATAACCTAGAGATAGAGTCATTAACCTAGCATTGTCAAAGTGAGGGGGCTGTGTAATGGGTGTTCTCCTTTAAATGCAGCAAGAGATTGTGCATTTAATTGGAGAATATATGTTGGGTATGACTCGAGAGAGCTTACCCAATGATTATCAATCCTTGGACTGACACATATAGATCCCATAAACATGAATGAAGAGGAGGAAGTAAATGGAGTTTATGATATACAAAAGGGGAGAGCAATCCTAGAGTAACTCTAATTGATTAATTCCACAAGAAGCCCATTCTGTCAGTATTTTCATTAGCCTTTATCATTACATATTTCAAATCTGATTTTCTTAAACTCAACATATTTTATCCGAGTCAACTTGATCAAACACATAAAGCTATTGTTCGACTAATTGTTATTCAAATCCTCGTGGGACGATCTTTACTTATCACTCTATTACTTGGCGCGACCCGTGCACTTGCGGTAGCGAACAGATATCCCTTTATAAAACTACATTGAAGGTTAGTTAGCTAAAATAATTTTCATGAACTATACTTGAATTATGTATATTGTTATTGGTGTATATATAAAACTACTTTTTTTTTTTTTGTCGTCACAAGAAAATGAAGGATATGAGGTGTACATCTTAGTGTAAATTCTTCGAAGCCAGGCCAGCTAGTGATCATCAGCCTGAGAAGAGTGTGTATAAAGTATTTTGGCCATAATGAATAATAGCATTGTCATTAATGTAATTTAATCTTTGATGTACGTATGTAAGTGAAAAGATAAGAAACTTGGTCAAAACAGCATTGTCATGATTGTATGATTTCCTTGCATTATAATTCTGTCTATGATTGTGAGTTTATTATTAATTGTTGTTTTCCTTGCTTCTGTTTTGGCCAGCACTGTTTAAGCACAAGGGAGTTGAGTTTTAATATATTCCAATGAATTTTGAATCTCTCACATATCATTAAGATGTTAGTTATAATCTGTAAGAGAAGATTTATTTGAATGTCGTTGAACTGGCTGCTGCTTGCTAAATGAGATATTTTAACAGGGGAAATGACTTACTAGGTAAATGTTTTAAACGAAAATTTAAAAAAACTACTTTTAAGACCGGTTCTCTCCAAAACCGGTTTAAAAAGTACATTTAAGACCGGTTTTGGAGAGAACCGGTCTTAAAAATATTACTTTAAGACCGGTTTACTATAAAACCGATCTTAAAAGTATTACTTTAAGACTGGTTTTGTAGAAAATCGGTTTTAAAATTTCAACTTTTTAGACTGGTTTTTCAGAAAATCGGTCTAAAATTTGAACCTTTTAGACCGGTTCCTCTGATCACCAGTCTAAAAATATTTATTTTTAAACCAGTTTTATAATAACCGGTCTTAAAACGTTTTTTTAAGACCAATTCCATAATCGGTATAAAAAATAGCAGACTTTTAAGACCGGCTGTATCAAGACCGGATTCAAAATCAGTCTAAAATGTCTTTTTTAACCAGTCTTAAAAATGATTTTTCCACTAGTGATTCCCTTATATTTATTTTAGTGAATGAAGCTTGATGAGGATTATAATTAAGTGGGAAACAAATAAAATCGTAACGGAAAGATTTGTGGGAGAAAAAAGGATCAAATAATTAAGAAAAGGGGGAAAAAGGAATCACAAATTCAAGGAGCAAACTACTTGGGTGCATGCATGTGCCCTCTTTCTTCTAATAAATGCCCACTTTTACTCCTCCTTTGTCACATAATGATCATTTGTTGGGAGGGAAGGCTGAAGGCTCAAGACTAAAGTTGACTATTCAGGTCTCACACGCAAAGCAGGATGCTCACAAACTCATATAATTCATAAAAAAAATATTTCGAAATGAATTGATAATTATAAATTATAAACTTGACTTATTTCTGAACGGTGGAGCACTCTCACTCACTCACACACACACACACACACACACATTTTTAGGGTTCCAAACTTTTAAAATATGGGAAAAGCAAAAGGCACATGATATAGGGTTCCAAACTTTTAAAATACTCCCTCTAATCCTATTTATAAGCAACTTTTTCTCTCATAGGGCTGGTCCCTTTTATAGCAACTTTCACTTTTTGTCTAAAAATATAAGCTTCTTTTTCCTATTTTACCTTTATTAAATATATGTTCTCTCTCATATCTTATACTCATTATCTCTCATACTTTTTATCTATTCTCTCTTCTATTCTCTTTTCATAAATAGGGGCATATATGAAAAAAAAAATATGACATTTTTGACACACTTATTGCTTTAAACTATCAGTTCGTTTTGCGCAATAAAAGAAAAAATTGCTTATAAATAGAATAGGAGGAGGGAGTATACTCCTAAGCTCTGTTCCACTATATAAGGTTTAGAGACTTTCCCTATTCAGGACAAAAAAATTATAATAATAATAATAATAATAACAACAACAACAATAATAATAACAACAACAACTACTTTTAGGGACTATTTATGTCGAACAAATTTTTCCTTTCCTTTCCAGTTCCTGGTCCTCGCCCACGGTGATGAATGATGAACAGCGAGACGGTGGTAATGGAAGGAGGGGCGGTTGTGATGTACAGAACTCCCACGATGGAGGGAAGAGTGGCCGGCGGTGTGGTGTGGTGCAAGTCTGGAAGCAGAGGAAGCCGACGGTGGTGAATGATGAACAGCGAGACGGTGGTAATGGAAGGAGGGCCGGTGGTGATGTACAGAGCTCCGACGCATGGAGGGAAGAGTTTCCGGCGTTGTGGTGTGGTGCAAGTCTGGAAGCAGAGGAAGCCGACGGTGTTGGTGGTTGATGGAGGGAGGAAGATGAAGAAAGAGAGACGGTGGTGCTGTTTGTGGTGTCTCTCAGATTCTCTCTCTTCACGGCCCTCTAGGTGGTAGACAACGGAGGAGGAGCTCCGGTGGTGCAGTGAAGATGATGGTGTGCTGTTTGTGCTGTGTCCAGTTTCCCATGTCAACTAATTTTAACCCTTTTTTTTTTTTTACAAATAATTAACAATATAATTTTGTTTCTCTTCTCTTTACATGATTATGGTTGAACTGATGAACTTGAACAAACCACAAACTCCAGATTAGCTGTAAAAAAATTATTCTTAGCCAACAAAACACCAAGATACGAACTTCTAAAAAGAACAAGAGTGCAGTTGCATGTCAAACATGTGAAAGTTTTTCACAAGACAACACTTATTAAGAAAGAGCCTGAGAGTCACGAAGAAGGTGTCGGCGGCGGCGGCGGCGGCGGCGGCGTAGTGTCGGCAGTGGAGAAGACGTCCCGTGGATTTGGGATCTGAGTACCTGATGATGAAGAGGGTCTCGGAGGAGGAGGCGCCCCTGCGGTGGAGAAAGTATCCTGAGCATTTGGGATCCGAGTTCCTGAAGTTCTTGGAGAACTCATACTTGTTCTTCGTGGGTATAAGGGTTAAGCACAGAGTGATAATGTTTCAATGAATGAAGCTTGATCAAGGGATGATTACGGATTTATATGTGGTGTTTGTTTTTGTGTGTTGGGGGGGGGGGGGGAGATAATGCAATGCGTTACGTCATATATGTGTGTGTGTGTGTGTTTAAGTGCATGTACCACCCCATTTAACATTTTTCAGTTTAATTCATCAGTTTTTTCGCCATATATTTTAGCCGAAATAACTTCTTTCTTTCGATTTTGCCCTTATTCAGTTTTAGTCTCTCCCATGAACACGGAATTAGTTCATTTCGTTTAACATGAAATTCAACATCAACCTTTGACTCTTTATATGGAAATTTATATCAAATTTCTCAATTAATCCTTCATTCTTACTTAATTCCGGAGGACTTTTCTTAATTATCATCTCAATTATAGTAAAAAACAGAACTTCATTTCTGTTGTTTGTTTATATTCAAGCATTCCACGTTCCAAAATGCAGAGTAAATATCACTCAAGTGGGTCAGTGGGTGGTTTGTGTTCTCCCAGAAAATTAAAGCATCTTTTGTTTCAACAATTGAAGAATATATATATATATATGTAAACGCCCAAACAGTGATGTTGACCAAAACGAGGACATACTTTCCGAGAATCATACTTGAAGGTAATCATGCTTTTCCTTCCAAGTATAGTCTTGCCTTTTGTCCACAACGCTTATTTCGATAATAGTCTTGCCTTTTGTCCACAAACGAATTGGTTTGTTTCGTTTGCAACTATCATTTTCTTCGAATGAACTCCTCTTTAATTTCTCATTAAAAATTGATTCCCAAGTTATTTTGTTAATTGTGGTCATAGCCACATGACTAGCTTTCACACAATATATAATTTCCTTCTATCATTTCCAAACACCCCAACTTCTTTCATCACTTTGAAAAAAAATGCCCACTTTCACACCACCTTCATCACATAATCATAATTTGTTGCTTTTACTTATGTTCTCCTTTAAAAAAAAATTGTTAATGACGTCATAATTGCTGGGGCTCAGCTTTTTTTTTTTCTCCTTCCTCTATTTTAGTATTATAAACTATTCCTATAATCTGTTTTCTAAAAATAAATAAATTTAAAAAATTACCATGAAAAATGAAAATTAAAAATTTTGTAACCTCAACATTAATAAATTTTCAACATATTAAAAATTAAGAAAATCTATTAGAATTAATTTTTTGGGCCCACATATATACATGTTTAAATAATTCTTATGTTAAAGTGGGGCACTTTGGCAATAAAACAGTTCAAAAATCATACATAACCTACACAACACAACAACGTACTAGTACTGCTCTTGATTTTATTTATGCCTTTCATTTGAATTATTGTTGTCTTTATTGTAATCTTATATTTCTTGAATGGAGCTTAATTCCCGGCCCCATATTGGGAGGGAAGGCTGAAGGCTCATGACTAAAGTTGATTATTCAAGAGTCACACGCAAAGCAGGATGTTCACAAACTTATATAATTCATAAAAAATATTTCGAAATGAATTGATAATTATAAATTATAAAGTTGATTTATTTCTGGATGGTACGTGGTAACATATATATAGGGGTAGATGTTAATATAAGATTTTATATTGACGCTTGATGTTAATAAATAAGCATTTATGTTTTAAAACATTTACAATTTGAAGCTCAAGGCCATAGGAGTCGTTTACTACAATTTTGATCTCATGAATTTTACCGAAATTTAAATTTAATCACGTGGCACATTTTTTTAAAATTTTAATAACAATAGTTCCCACTAGTATTTAAAAAAATAGACCCAAAATTGGCTCTTTATTGGCCATTCATGTCAAATTTCTCTCTTTTTTTTTTTGTCGTATTTAATTATGTGTCGCAAGGTGCTTCATTGCATTTATAGATGAAATTTAATCTCCAATTTTTTTTAAGAAAAATCAAGTGGGTTCCATGACGACTGTATCCAGGCTATTATGAATTAATAACAATAATTATAATGAAACTGAACATCATTATAAATTTAGTTTTTTTGTTTGAATGTTGAATAAATTTGAATTAAATACATATGTTTTGCGTATATACTGAGAAGTAACTAGGTGAAGTTGGTATATTACTATGATTTGGTAATGAGAAGTGATTTACTAGAAATTGGCAAGGAAGATGTTGAGAGATGCTGTACACACTTTGTCGGCGACATATTTACAATTCACAAATCACAATATATATATATATATATATGTATACAGATAAGATCAAAGTTTAATTCATAATGAAATTTCGGTGACCAATTTACTTTAATAAATTGAGAGATGTTGCTGCCCCCCCCCCCCTCTCTCTCACACACAGAATTTCGCCTTCATAATTATATTATTCTTATTCTTCCTAGGTAAATATGATAGAATGTGCATAATTGCGCTATTTGCTTCCCTTATTCTTGATCAAGCCATACATCATTTGTAGTATATATATATATATATATATATCTCACTGGTACTTGATCTATCTGCATCATGAGCATGAAAACCAAAATGAGATTGATCGAAGTCAGACATTAAAACATAAGAAGATACGTTGAGAACAAGATTGTTACGAGACAAGAGGCTAATCAGGATCTCTTCATATATACTTTGGACTTTGGAGTAAGGTTATATCACAAGCTAATTAATTAAGAAGAATGAGAATCTATAAAAATCTGTTTACACAGCTAGGCACTTTGTCACACCCTTATCTTAATTTCACCTTTTTCAGAGTACTTGCGGAAAACAATATGCGATTCAGTGGACAACATAGGAATAGCATAAATATGCTGATATTATGTGCATAATTACTAAAATTCCTTATAGGGGTTTGTACCTGATAATTACAACCAATGTAGCCGCATAGGACTACTAGGGTTTCTAAATCAGTCTCAGTGAAACAGAGACATTTTCTTGTCTTCATTCCACCACTGCAATCCTCTTATATAGTTCTCTTATCTGATCTCTGCATACCTTATATATTCACCTTTCTAAATTGTTGGTAGGGGAGGGTGAGATTAGAGAATCTCAGTAGGAAAACAATACCAATATGCATGCAAGATAAGTGCTTAATGCATGACATGCTTGCATTATATAAACTCATACTAACACAATGACATATCTGCGTGCTCAATGTTTCAAACAACCTACTAATGACCATAGCATAGATAGAAACAGAGCTTCAATCATTCATATATGTTTCACATAATCAAGTAAAACAATAACATGCATCAATATACCAGTACAAATATCAAATACACGCAGGAGAGGTAAGTTTCCTACCTTAATTGCCCTTGCTTGATCTTTAAAGAGGCTCCTCGATTTGCATGCCAACTCCTCGGGCTCTCAACTTAGTCATAAAATGTCAAATGTACAAGAATTAGGTTAAAACTCATTCATGTATCATTTTAGGCATTTCCATAATGTTTATAATGGTTATATTAGCCTATAGTTAAAATTTACCAAAATGCCCTTGGGGACTTGGTCTGGCCCCACCGTACCTAGTCCGACTGCACTTTTCTCGAAATTCTAACCTGGGCTATCCTGATATATTTCCATCCAAGGAATCCATTTTCCGACTTGGAATTACCAAATTCACTGCCAAAAGACAAAATTGCCCTTGGCAGCCCCACTTTAAGGATTTCAAGGGCGTTTTCGTAATTATGCTTTTTCGGGATTTTCCGAAAAAGTGACCAACTATAACCCCATCTAATTTTCCCTCCTGAACTCAATGAAACCACAAAATCATTATAAATCCAACTCTAAGCCCATTTTCTAGTACTGGCCGAAATCTGAGAAACTCCAAGGAAAATTAGGGTTTTTTAAATCCGACTCCGCAGACGTGTTCCTTTCTACTCCTAACTACTTTATTAACTATTTAATTGAGTTATAACTACCATTTAAACCCAATTTTGGTAGCATAACACTTCTAACACAACATTTCCAAGTTTCTCAAACAAAGACAATCAGGTGAAATTTCATCAATTAAATCAACCACAGTAGCCAAAATAATCAATATTCAAAGTTTTGGGAGTTACATTTCACTTCCTCTTGGCTTTTCTTGATGTGGCTGAAAAACCCTAACTTTCCCAACCAAGATTTGAGCTTCAACAACTTTCAAGAATATGGAAGAGAAGCTTAGGAGCAATGTTATACGCGTTAGGTATGAATTCACCGAAGAAATTGACATACCTCGCAAGTTTTCTTCCCTTTCTCTCTTCTAGAATTTCACAACTCTTCTCTCTCTCTCTCTCTCTCTCTCTCTCTCTCTCTCTCTCTCTCTCTCTCTCTCTCTCTCTCTCTCTCTCTCGAGCTGAAATTTATGTCAGGTCTGGTTGAACAAAGGAAGGGTATGATGTTTTAATATCATGATTATGTCATAATTTGATTATTTATCAATTTCCCATTTTTCGAATTTTTTACAAAATTCTGGCAGATTTTCTGCCTAAACTTTGAAAAATCATAACTAATTCTAGAAAAATTGAATTGGAGTGATTCCAAAGCCTATAGAACCCTTATTGAGTCTAGTTTCAAGGAAAAATATAGACTCTTGCAAATTGGAAGCACATAATTCCCAGATTTTTAATCTTTAGAAGCTGTTCCAGAAACTTTCCAGTTTCACTGGCTAACTTCAAAAATTCATAACTTTTTGTATATAGCTTTAAATGATTCATATAACCTATCAATTTAAAGCTTAGGATGTCTACTTTCACTCTATAAAAGTTCATATTTTTTTCTCATCACTTGGTCTTCCAAAACCTCATGACAAGCTCACTGCCTCGCAAGAAATTTCACTGGAAGTATAATCACTTTCCTCAAAATTCACCATTTTATTTTATTTTATGCCCCAAAGATATAAGAAATATTAGAGAATAGATTTAGGATATCTACTAAATTGGGGCTTAGCAGTCCACTTAATTTAGACTTATTCCCAAGCGTCCAATCCCAAAATTTGGGATATTACACACTTACTGCAAAATTCTTTAAAAATATAGAAAACATGTGAAATTTCATTTCATTTATTGCAAAGAAAATTCATTTTCATGTGTCACGTATGTTCAAATTTTAATTAAGAACCTAGCTAATAACAAGCAGCAAATTTAGCCTTCATAGAAAACTCATGAAGATTAAAATAACACATAATTAATCAATTTTCCCAATGGAAAATCATTTATACAAGTAAAGAAAGGAGTATATATATACAACAATATAGAGTTAGTCTAGCGGTATAAGACCCAGCTAAAACCCTCTAGGTCTCAAGTTCGAGTCTCAGAGGAGACACATATGTTATGAGGGACAACCACAAACCCCGAATCTAATATCAAATGATAATTAAAAAAGAAAGAAAAAGAAAGGAGTATATGCGTATATATAAACCTAGAAATAAAATGAAAAAGAGTCATGGCCGATTCATTGAGTGGACACTCTGAGCATTAGGGATTTGAGTGCCAGTTGTTGTAGTAGAGTTGGAGCCCTGAGGTGGCTTAGTGATAGGGGCAAGAGCTTTCGTAATATTAATGTCTTTTGAAAAACTCATGTTTCTTCTTCCTTCTCAAAGCTTCTTCTTCAATATGATAATCAGATAGCTAACTAGGTTTGCAGTGAAACTCATGAACCAAATACATGTATTTATAGACACGGCTAGTCAAGGTATTATATGATCCATAATCGTTGATGAACAATACGTGAGAAATTTAAGGGAATTTGAATGAGGCAATTAACCAAGCGATTGTTGACGAAATTTACATACAAATACTCAACTCTTGCATGTATATACATTAATCCCAGTATTTGATACTTTTGCTATATCTTTTTATTATCCAGTATCTAAACAATTGATTAATCTGAATTGAGGCTTTGTGACTATAATATCTCTCTCCAAGGGTTTTTTTAACAAGGTAGGATTAAAACTCGGTCTATCAGTATATCAAGTCCTATTGGTGATTACTGTCTGACACTTTTAACTTATGTTAGAATTGAACTTTTGAAAACCGATTATGGTTATAATGTAAGTCTTGATATTATTCAACTTTAAACCCCCACATTAGGCGTTACGTTGTTGAATCATGTTTGCAATTAATTAATCTGATGCGCAAAATGCTTATATTATTAACTTTTCGTTTTGATCTTTCTCATGTAAAACGTTAGTTGTTTTGAACAACAAATTAACTGCTACGAAGTATAACCCTTGTCCACTCTGGTTAAGTGCATGTAACACCCCATTTAACTTCTTCTCCACACTTTCTGCTGTAACTTGGGGACGAGATGAAGATGATTTGGATTACTATCTCCTTTCGAACCCAGGAGGCTGGTTGCGGAGGTATAATACAGCAGCCTGATGGTAGTATAGTGGAGTCGTTCTTGTGTAGGATCGATGGTAACGCGAGTCTCTCATCGGAAATTTGGGGCTGCTATGAGGTGATTGCCTTGAACTAAGAAGAGGAAGAGGATCAAGGAGATTGAGAGAGGCAGCTCAGAGTTTGGAGCTGGGGGGCCGAAACTGGAATCAGAGAGAGAGCTTCCTTTCTCCAACACCGTTTCATCATTCTATTGTAGTTGTTTCACCTTGACCATGGCTGCGGCAAATTCAAGTTTGGTAGTGACAGTACCAAATTCAATGTGTGGCTGAGGTTTCAACTCTTGATTGATTGGGGATTTGGCTTGAGTTCTAAAGCTTCAAAGGGGAGTTAATTTTAGTTCCTTTATGAATTTCCTATTATTATTGTAATTCCTAACTATGTTCTAAGGTATTTTTAGTAAGATTTTGTTGAGTTATTTTAACTCCATATTGTTGAACTAAGATTGCTTATTTTATGTTTGGATTTGAATTATTGTGATTGGTTGATTTATGGTTATATATTTCCTATTAATTCATTGAAATTATACTTGCTATGTGTTCACTAGTTTGTGTGATTGATTTGAGTTAATTTGAGTGGTGTGTTTGTGCATTCATATTAGAGGAAACAATTGTATTGATTTAATCTATTTCACACATCAAGTAGTTTTTAACAATGTATCCAAGAGATGACTATGAATGCGATCATATGATTAGTCATTAATTAGATAATTTGGACTCAACGCGTTTGCTTAAGGTTTTTTAATTAAGACTTGATGGATTTCAAACTCCCATATTATTTAGTGAACTAGGATAACCAATGAATCAATTTCTTAAGGGAATTCACTTCATTCATTTCCTCATATCCATCCCATTCTCACTTTTATAAAAATTCCAAAAATATTAGGCTAGCTTTTAATTAAATTGCATCCTTCTTTTAATTATTAATTTCAAAAAAAAACCAAAACCGATTTTCCCCTTGTTTTCGTTGTATTTGCATGGCATATTAGGTCACTTAGGATTCAATAAAAGGTTTCTCAAGAAGAGAGAACGATCCTAGGTTTGCCTATACGTAATCCTTGGTTAATTTTTAGTTATGGACCCCAAGACTAACGTACAAAAAAAATTCCCTAATCCGTAACTAGGTGAAGTTGGTATATTACTATGATTTGGTAATGAGAAGTAATTGGCAAGGAAGATGTTGAGAGATGTTGTACACACTTTGTTGGCGACATTTTTACAATTCACAAATCACAATATACATATGTATACAGATAAGATCAAAGTTTAATTCATAATGAAATTTTTGTGACCAATTTTCTTTAATAATATAGAAAAAATATGAAATTAAAGTTCATTTATTGCAAAGCAAATTCATTTTCATGTGTCACGTATGTTCAAATTTTAATTAAGAACCTAGCTAATAACAAGCAGCAAATTTAGCCTTCATGGAAAACTCATGAAGATTAAAATAACACATAATTCATCAATTTTCCCAATGGGAAATCATTTATACGAGTAAAGAAAGGAGTATATACAACAACATAGAGTTGGTCTAGCAGTATAAGACCCTGCTAAATCATTTTAGGTCTCGAGTTTGAGTCTCAAAGGAGACACATATGTTATGGGGTCAACCACAAACCCCGAATTTGATATCAGATGATAATTAAAAAAAAGAAAAAGAAAGGAGTATATACGTATATATGAACCCGGAAACAAAATGAAAAGAGTCATGGCCAATTTGTTGAGTGGACACTCTGAGCATTAGGGATTTGAGTGCCAGTTGTTATAATAGAGTTGGAGCCCTGAGGTGGCTTAGTGACAAGGGCAAGAGCTTTCATAATATTAATGTCTTTTGAAGAACTCATGTTTCTTCTTCCTTCACAAAGCTTCTTCTTCAATATGATAATCAGATTTTTGACTAGGGTTTGCAGTGAAACTCATGAACCAGATACATGTATTTATAGACATGGCTAGTCAATATTATATGATCCACGATTGTTGATGAACAATACGTGAGAAATTTAAGGGAATTTGAATGAGCTAATTAATCAAGTGATTGTTGACAAAATTTACATACAAATACTCAACTCTTGCGTGTATATACATTAATCCCAGTATTTGATACTTTTTCTAGATCTTTTTAGTATCCAGTATCTAAACAATTGATTAATCTGAATTGAAGTTTTGTGACTATAATGTCTCTCTCCAAAGGTCTTTTTAACAAGGTAGGATTCAAACTTGGTCTATGATTGAACCATATTTTTATGTGAATTTTCCATGATTAATTTGGGATTTAAATGTATTTCCTGAGACATTATTGCATTATTAAGAACTAATTTTAGTTAAGGACAATTATTTTGAATTAATGGTAATTAGGGGTAAAACGATCACAATTTATTAATGGTAATTAGGGGTAAAACGGTCACAATTTATTAATTGAGAGACAATTAATTGCTGTCTTGGAGGGCAAGAAGGAGTGCACACGTTTCTTAATTAGTTGCCTCCATAAATCACTATAAATAGGGTGTGCCTCCTCAATTGCAATTCACCCCGTCATTGAGTTTTCTGGCAATTCCCTTCTCTCCTACCATCTTTCTGGTTCTGGTGATCTGCTGTGCAAATCACAATTAGGCTCTAGTGGTCTAATAATTGTGTGAGCACAAGTATGGAGTATTGGAGCTTTGACCCAGATCCGAACATGGATTCGTCCAGGTATGCCTAATCTCCTTTTTTTAGTTAATATTTTTTCTTACATTGGCATCAGAGCATGTTGATCCTGTGGTTGTGATTATTCTATGTGAATAATTTTATGTTTCATCATGCTTATTTTTTCCACTACGCAAAATTATAATTCTAGGTATGATTTTTTTTTGAGTGCCAATATGAGATGATTTTTTCTGCTGTGCTATCATATGATGATATTCTTTATGATGTCTCGAGCATTTTTTTCTCTCATATGATCATATGATTTTATCATTTATTGATGAATTTCATAAATGCAAAACGTTGTTACTATATGCTTCAAAGTTTTTGCATCTGAGTGTATGTATAGAATGATATACCTGTGCCTTTATAGTTCCATGGATGAATCTGCATACTTGCTTCTGTTTATATGCATATGCGACATGTGAAACGTGCGTGCTCCTCTATACATATTTTTCATAGCACCGTTTTATTTTCCTTTCTCTGCTTCGTTTCCTCTTCGTTCATATTAAAGGTGAGTTTTTTGGGACCTATGTGGAACCAAAAAAACAAGAGCCTTTAACCCTCAAAGGCTAGGAAAGCTTTTAAGATACACAGAGACACACATCCGATCGAATTACGTCGCGCCAACAACGTTGAGAAAAATTGGGTGTTTGAAACTCGGTGTTTTTGCCCAAAGTAAGGACATGAATGTGTAGATCTCGAAGAGACGATTCCAACGATGCTTAGAACGTGTCAAACGGAGTCCGAATGAGGGAGAAACAAAGGAAAGAAGTTCACGGGTCGTTAGTCACCGCTGCAAATTCACTCGTGATTTGATCAATGAAACAGAGGTTTTAAGATCAAATAAATGCCATGGATTTGTAGTTCGCTGAACTACGATTCCAACAACACCAAGAACACGAAAAACGAAGCTAAAACGAGGGAGATATGGCCTCCCGAAGTTTACGGGTCGCGATGACCCGTCGGAGCTCCAACCGGGTCGGGTTGACCCGGCTGGAGGTTGAAGATGATGACATGGTATCCAACGCCACGTCATCGGTCAACCAATGCCATGTGGCGTCAATGAGCGGTCAACACGTCAACGACAAACGACACGTCAGCATCGGTCAACGAGGCCACGTCATCCGTTGACCAGTCACGTTGACCGAGACACGTCAGCGCCACATCATTGACACGTCAGCGCCACATCATTGACACGTCATCGGTGACGGGTCAGGTTGACCCGTCAATGTTGACCTGTCAACAATCATTCGTTGACTGTTGACCAAAAAAACATAGGCGTGTGGGGCCCACTGGGGTCTCCGTTTGACACATGGCAAACACCGTCAGAGAGAGGACAGCGCGTGGAGTGGCCAACGATGGAATTTTCCAATTTTTTAGGATTTTTCCATCCAGACACCTTCTAGGGGCGCGTGAGAGAGCGTGGAATCTCCGATTGAGATGTGGTTTGTTCCTAAAAATCCCTAAATTCGAGAGCTTCAATTTGATATATAATTTGCATATATTTGAAGCAAGTTTGGATATGATTTGAGTCAAAAAGGTGCTTATGTGCACTGAGAGGGTCCTAAAAACGTTGGAATTGAATCAATGTTGGTTCTATTATTTTTTGGGATAGGTTGGCTTATTTTTTTTTACGAGTATTTTCAGTTGCAACATAAGGTTAAATGTTGAAAGATTCTTTAAAAGTAAGAGATTATTCAAATGAGTTTTTGAATATAAAATCCTATCCAACCTTGACTCAAACTCTTAGAGATAAAAACCTGAAAAATTGCAGCAACTTAAAATTATTCAATAATTATTGAATAATAATAATAAGTCTTCCCATGCTTCTAACCACATTGATTCACTTGGATTGAAGCAATGACTTCTAAAAGTCAATCCTTTATCACAAATGTTGTGACAAAGGATAAGACAGATAGAGATGTGAGAATCATCTCATCAAGTAGGAGGTATGCTGCAAATACATCCAAATGAGTGGATTTAGACATGGTAAAGAGGAGTTGGACATTGTAGCTAGAAGCTATATGAGTTAATATGGTCAGAAGGGCCTATGAGAAGGATAACCTAGTTAAGTGACAATGATATGAGGCTTAAACTTTTGAATGTTCTTGTTTTTCCATTGAATTTAAGATTAAATTCTCTATTTGTTTTTAGAATTGAATTCAGTATATTCTCTTCTTGTTTTCTTGAACATTCATGCTAGTTAGAAGTTATTGTGTTATTATCTTGTTAATATAACTGCTCTTTGATTGAGTGGGAGTTTTCTGGAATGCGTCTAGAAATCCAAAGGGGAAAGTGTTCAATGAAGACTGTGGTTAAAAGGGTGATGAGCTAACTATTATGATTGAGATGGGAGTCAACATAGTTGTCTCCTGAACATGAAACTAGTGAACTTATTATCTAATTATCCTTTGTCTTATTTGAACAAATAAGATTTGTATACCATAATCGTCTAAGTGACCAATTATGACCAAGTCTATTTGACTGAGCTTATAAAGGCAAGCTTAATAGAGATACCTGTGGAGCTAAAAACTCTCGAATCTCTTTTCATTCAAGAAGAATGAGATGTCAGGGACATTCTACCAACTAGTCTTCAGCATTTAAAGGTTGAAGCAATTAACCGAAGGATACAAAAGGTTTATGCTATCAAGTATAGAAAGAACAACATTGCTTAAACTTATGTTGGTATGAGCAATGTAACCTTATCCATGCCGTGTGGATAGTGTTGGAAGATAGTGAAATAAGTTATCTTCTTCCATAAAGTTAAAACTAAGTTAAGTTTTAACATAGTGTACTAAGTCCTAACATATTGTTTAGGCAACACTTGAGGTAGATGTCAAACTAAGAAGTTGAGACAAACTAAATGCCAAGTTCTTTCTAACAAACAACAAGTGCATGTTGTGATAAGACATCTCCTAGTGAGTGGGACGAAGCTATGTCTCTCAATAAGTAGGAGTGAGCCATGTCTTCCAGTGAATGGGCGTATACGAAAGTAAAGATTGCCTCTGATATGCATATTGTAACCTTCAGCAATGTGATTCACCACATTCAACTTGAATGTGAAAGACTGAAGGATTCAAGATTCATCAGTCAGACGAACTTAGCTAAAGAGTGGGAGGATTCATCCTCCATGCCTAAAGGCAAGAAACCTATGAGGTAAACTTGATCTAGAAGAGGTCAATGGTTTCTGCAAAGATAAAATGCTACATTGATAAACCTTTAAGTGTTGTAAAAGTAGCAATCCACATGAGTTGTGGATGTTTCACATAAGCATATAGCTTCATGTCAAAAGCAAAGCAATAAAGAGATAGAATCAAGGGATTAGAACTTGCATGTTAACTCTGCATATATAAACCACCCTAATTCACTCCATGCAATTACAACTGACAGAATCACATCTTTGCTATCTCTTTAGTTAAGGATCGATGGGACTATGATTCTCAAATCCTTTGTTGGATTTTGATGTTTCTTTTCTAGGGATAAAAGATTCCATTTCTTGCCACATGTACACCTTGATCAAAGGGAATGATCAAACTAGCAAAAGAGTATTTGCTAAATAACGTGTGCTAAAGGTTTAATACCCTTATGAATAAGTTGAAAACTTATTCTACCTAGCAAGAAAGACAAAGAAACATTTTTTGAGAATATCCGCTGCAATTGGCAAATTATGACGTTAGTAAACCAATGAACGTGAGGGCAAAACACAAACAGCTTGGTGTTTCGTTGACGTTGTGGACGTTTACTCGAAATACAGTAATATTTACTTGATTTTTGGCAAGTGTGAAGTTGTTAGATAATGGCTGATCTAGTCAGGAATCAGTGAAACTGAAAGGATAAGACCTTTTAAACTAACAAGGGTTAAAGACACCCATGTGCTTAGTTCAAGCTATTTTGTGTACAAGAAAGGCATTGTTAGGCAACTATCAATACCTAGAACCCTTCAACATAATAGAGTTGTTGAAATGGAGAGATAGACCTCTCCTTTGATTTGGTTGTGAACATAATGGCATCAATGAGGCTATCAACCATATATTGGTAGGTAGACTCACAGCTATTATATTCACACTTAACCAAATGCCCTCTATGTCAGTCACAACCTTACCCTATGAATCGTGGATGGGCCTTGAACCAGGGCTAAGCTCGTTAAGACCATAAGGGTCATTAACTTTATATTCATAATTTTTCCTATGAGTAAGGAAGATTGGGGTCAATGTATACAAAGTATCCCTTTGTGAGATGACATGAGAATTTGACATGACACGTCTTCATTAGTGAAAATGATGGCGGTTCAGTGACTGAGAGAAAATCGTGGAACACAACGTTCATAAAACCTAGATTTCCTAGCAGGAAATGAGCATTAATCACAATAAATCTCTTTAAGAGGTTCACAAGTGATAAGGAATAATCAAGTGTTCCTAAGTTCACTGATCCGAGTGGGAGAATTGAGACCATTTTCACAATGAAAGAGGTAAGAGGTAAGTTACGAGAGAATTACCTCACTCATACATAGGAAAAGAATCCTATGAAATCCACCTTGAAGCAAATTGTCATCTAGCGAATGACTATAAGGGATAGATTCTCTAATGGATTGAATGCTCTCTTCATCATTTAGAAGGTGATTATAAGTACCTATAAGTGTCTGAAAGACACTAGAAGGACCTACTAAGATGAATTGCAAAGTGTCATGCAGGAGGATTTGGATTCTTTTTAAGCCAAATACGTGTTTGGGTAATTTGTCAACTAGCCAAGAGGCAGTTGGGAACAAGTAGGTTCTCAAATCATTTGGGGGTATGTAGAACCTAAAACACTTAGTGGCTAAGGGGTAATACAATGGAAGGTTGTCCATTGTGTGTATTAACTCTGAACTTTGGCTATGACAACAAGCTTAGTCTTGAAAATTGCATCAAGATGATGTAAAGACCACCTTCCAATTTAGAATTTTGGAAATGGGATGATGAACTCTACATAAAGCAGCTTAAGGGCTTCATAGAAACAATCACCTAAATAGTAGTATATGAGGTTTTCACAAGGTGAAAGCCTCACTACTTCGAAATAATCGAAGAACACTACATAAGTTCCAAATGGTCTAGTGATGATTCTTTGTGAAGTCATCCTTTATTAAGTGACAAATGAAACAAGTGTCAAGGGAGTCAAAGGAATAAAGGATAAGAGAATCTTTAAATTCTGAGTTGAGAAAGTCATAGGTTGAACAAATATCTTGATTGACAAGATAAACGGAGTTGCACAAGAAAGATACAGTCTTTTCCACCTAAGACATGTACAAGTGTAATCCTTAGACATCTTAGGATGTCAAAGTGTAAACCCATGGACACCCCTGAAGTCAAGGGCATAAACCTAAAGAGGTTACATGTCCTATGAGGAATCCAACATAAGAAAGGTGGATAGAGTCCCATGTGAGACTATAGTTGGCAATATGAATATGCACATTGGTGTACATAAGACCAAATGTTTTTTGGTCAGACTTGGAAGTTGCTTTTTGGTCCTGCTGTGAAATGGGTTATGAGAATAACCATGGATTAAGTTGTCAAGACAACAACTTTCCTTTTTGCAAGGATACTCCAATACAAGACCTAGGCAAATGGTGATGGAGTAAGTAAATATACATAGTATTTTTTCCTGTTATCCATGGAAATAGAATGCAGGGTGTGTTCTGCCATCATTCAAAGTGCCATATGGCTAAAGTAATTCCTATGAGAGATTGGGAATGAATAGTGGATAGAAGGATCCAAACGATAACATCTTATGATGAGGATCGTAAGTATCACAGTAAGGCGAAACATACTTTTTGATACATCTCTATGAGATATATGCTTTCAAAGAAGGAAAGCAATAGTTCAATGACCTTCTACTAACAGAATATTGGTAGATCCCCTTATTGAGCCCATAGCTTGATTTTCATTGAGTTAGTGAAAATCTAAGGGCGCAAATAAAATATAAGGTCGTGAACTTCTTTTATATAAAGATAAAAGAAATGGTATGTATGTTATGAGTAAATACATAAAGGTATACAGTTTTGTATGTCGTACAGGTCAAAAGAGGTTGGTTCACTCACACGAACAACCGTCTTTCCATGTTTTGCAGGGGCATGGGAAGGTAAGATGAGCAAATGATCACCATAAGATGGTTGAGAAGAATCTTTACGTTTGAGTCGCCTCAGTTAGACTGAGATGAGATCCACATGTGTGCATATACACAGAAAATGGATCGAAGCATGAATATAGACCTGTAGCCAGGCAAAGAACTCTTTTTTCACAAACAAGATTGTAAAAGAGATATTGTGAACAAGAAAGTTCTGGTTCGAATGTTGAGTACATTTTGAAACTAATGTCTGTACGGTGAAAGAAAAGAAATCGACGTACACCTCAAACCATTCACCGTAGCATGCAATTCATACTACATGTGCTTAAGAGTTAAACTACAACACGGGATGTAGGTGAAAGATCTCTAGTTCACTACAGTATGAGTCCCAGAAAGGAAGAATACTTCCACGATGCCTTTAAGACTTAGGCGGCATCATGAAAGCTTGGTTTGGTGACAGCTACTTTAGCTGAAGCTCCATGATCACACTCGATTCGGTTAGATGAGTGAAATCTAGGAAAGCGACCAAGTCAAGATGGACTGATGTTTAGTCAAAAAGGAAGATTTACTCCTAGATACATAAGATGTACCAGTATCTGTGGTCGACCCCTTACTAGCTCTATGTGTAGCTAGTAAGTGTGGATACTATATGCGTAGGAGGCAATATGAGTTAATCAACATATTAACTCGAGAGGGATTAGATATGCCATGAGTAATATGTATGAGAGAATCTGGGGCATATGAGGCAATGAACATATAGCTTATGGTTATATATAAAGGGTGTCCTTGGATGCTGATCCAATATAAAGAATTTCTAGTATCACAAGCATCAAATCTTAAAGATGTTTTTGCCCACGCAGTCATGGTAGACGCCAAGTATGAAACAAGGAAGAGTAACGCACGCACGATGGGAGGCCCATCAAGTGCGAGTGGGAGATGTTGGACTTTGGGTCCAAGTCCGCCCTTGATGGGCCGGACTATTTGATTAGGAAATAAGTAGCCTAATCAAATAAGAATAAAATCAGCATAAAATGCAGATTTGGGAATATTTCAGCAATAATTATGGATTTGTTAAAAGAGGAACAAATCACCATAATTAGGAAATTAATTGAGAGACAATTAATTACTGTCTTGGAGGGCAAGAAGGAGTGCACACGTTTCCTAATTAATGGCCTCCATAAACCACTATAAATAGGGTGTGCCTCCTCAATTGTAATTCACCCCGCCATTGAGTTTTCTGGCAATTCCCTTCTCTCCTACCATCTTTCTGGTTCCGGTGATCTGCTGTGCAAATCACAATTAGGCTCTAGTAGTCTAATAATTGTGTGGGCACAAGTATGGAGTATTGGAGCTTTGACCCGGATCCGAACATAGATTCGTCCAGGTACGCCTAATCTCCTTTTTTTAGTTAATATTTTTTCTTACACCTTCACTCCCATAAATCTCAACCTTCTTCATTTCCATCACAATCACTTCCTTTCGACTTCCTCACTACCATCTCATCACCATCTCCATTTCCTTTCTCTCATAGTCCTATTCTGTCTCTTTTATATATGCTCTAACCCGATAGACTACTTCCATTCTCATCTTTTATTTGAGTCAAACATTTTATTCATCTCTTATGGATTCTGGGTATTTTAAAGAAGCTGTGATTACTGCCGGAAATATGAGTTGCTGAGTTGCTTGAGTCTTGGTGGTAGAGGAGGTGGCCAGAGCTTCAAGTTTCTACAAGGGGAGTTCATTATTTTCCATTAGCTTAAATTATATATTATGTCTGTGTGGATTGAATTTGCATTGATATGTGTGTATTTTTGAGATTTAGATGAGTGATAATTTGTCTATGATGGATTATTTTGTATTGAATTTGGTATTGGTGCATTTGAATTTTATTGGATTTATTTTCCTATTGGATTAATGAAGTTATATATTCTATGTGATATCTAGATTGTGTGATGGATTTAATTTAATTTGAATATCGCGATTGTGCTTTCAAGTAAGAGGAACCAAGTGCATTAATCCATTTTCAATATACATTAAGTGGGTCTTTAATAATTTGCCTAAGAGGTGACTAAGAATGCGATTGTAAGACTAGTTATTTATTAGGTAGATTGAACCTAATGCGATTGTTTAGGGTTTTTAATTTGATTTGATGCAAAAATAACTCCCAAATTATTTTAAAGAAGCTAGGAAAGCCACCAAAATTGCCACCAAAGTTCATTTTATCATATAATCTCTTTTTAATCTAATTCATTTTCTTTATTATTTTCCAAAATACCAAAAATATTAGGATTAACTTTATTTTCTTTTATGAATTTTGATTTAAAGAAAACCAATTTCCAAAACCTCAAATCTAACCATGTTTTTGTCATTTAGTTTTACCTAGGGAAGTCAAAATAAAAAGGCTCCTTGATAAGAGAACGATCCCGAGTTGTTTGCACTATATTGCATTTAATTCGTGGTAATTTGTGATTTGACCCTGAGACGATTAAGGTTGTGTCAAATCAGTCTATCAGTATATCAACTACTATTGGGTGATTACCATATGACACTTTTGACTTATGTTAGAATTGAACTTTTGAAAACCGATTATGGTTATAATGTAAGTCTTGTATTCTCAATTTTAAACCCCCACATTAGGCGTTACGTTGTTGAATCATGTTTACACGTAGTGTAATTAATTCATCTGATGCGCAAAATGCTTATATATATGCATTATATATATGCATATAGTCCATGTTTATTAACTTTTCGTTTTGATCTTTCTTATGTAAAACGTTAGTTGTTTTGAACAACAATGTAATTAACTGCTATGAAGTATAACCCTTGTCCACTCTGGTTAAGTGCATGTAGCACCCCATTTAACTTCTTCTCCACACTTTCTGCTGCAACTTGGGGACGAGATGAAGATGATTTGGATTACTATCTCCTTTCGAACCCAGGAGGCTGGTTGCGGAGGTATAATACGACAGCCTGATGGTAGTATAGTGGAGTCGTTCTTGTGTAGGATCGATGGTAACGCGAGTCTCTCATCGGAAATTTGGGGCTGCTATGAGGTGATTGCCTTGAACTAAGATGAGGAATGGGAGGCTAAGAAGGAGTGAAGCAAGGGCGATCAATGTCAATAGCAATCTAATTAATTAGATATAGTTGATTGAACCATATTTTTATATGATTTTTAATAATTAAATTGGGATTTTGATGCATTTTTCTGGACATTATTGCATAATTAAGCACTAATTTTAGTTAGGGACAATTGTATTGGATTAATTGCAATAAGGGGCAAAATGGTTATAATTTGTTAATTATTTTGTACAATTGTTTCTTAGATATTTGATGCTACCTTTTGCTTAAACTTGCATTGTAGATGTGAAGGAAGAAATTTTGAGATCTGGAGGGTCAGAATTAATATTTTGAAGCTTGGGAAAAATTACAGAAAGGGCCCAAGAAATTCTGAGAATTACATTTTTTTGAAGAACAGGTCAGTAGAAAGTACAGAAATTGACCCAGTATATTTAGAAATTATAATTCTAGCCTGTAAAAGTTTCTAAAAGTTGTCCTTTAATCCCTCCTCAAAAGTTCTCAATCTTTCAACTTGGTCCCTGGTGGGCCTAGGTTACTGTGGATGTCTTCTCCAGCGATTAAAAACAGACCCGATAGTGTGTGAAGAGAGTGGGCGCCGCGCAGCTTAGATCTTGATCACCTTCATCCTTTACCTTCGTCATCTTCCTTCCTAGGTCGCCGGCGACCTTCCCTCTTTAATCCACTGTCGCCGGCGACCTCCTTGAACCAGAGGAGAGACACCGAAGTGGGAGAGACCTGTCAGCTAGGGAGCGAAAGGCAGGAACCGTCACTGCTGAGAGCAGAGTGAAGGAGCCCCGCTGACTGGTTCAGGATCACATCACCACCGCCGGATTGAGTAGGTCAGCCACCTGCGTCATTCTACTCTGTCTCCCGTCAGTCTCCACCATCATTAAGCACCACTACCGCCTTTATCCTTCTTCCTTCATCCTCCCCTTTCACAGAGCCGAGAGAGCTTCTGCAACTTCAAAGCTCAGAATCAAAACCGGAGGGAGCTTAAACTACCAACACCACCACCACCACCTATTACCTCCTTTGACATTTTGCTGATTCCGGCGAACTCCTCTGTTCATCCTTTCCTCCATCTCTTTAACTACCTCCAGCTTCGACCTCTCTCTTCCTCTGTTTCAGACCGTCATCCATCACCATCATTCTTCTTCCATTACATTATTCTGGCCTCCTCTCCTACACACAACCACTGTCTTCTCTCACACAACACCACTGCTGTTTCTTCACCGCGGGAATCAACTTCTGACCTCCAAAGCCACATCCGGCAAGCTTCCTTCCACCATAACCACCTCAGTACCTTTTCTGATCCAAGCCCCTCCACAGTGCCAATTCTAGAGTTCCAGCTTCTTCATCTCTGTGTTTGAACCGAAAGACCCAATTTCATTCTCATTGAATCTATTAGTGCACTCATCATCTATGGAATTTGGGGCGTTTTCAACTGGTTGCAGCTGCTGTTGTTTCCACGAGAGGCTAAATTCCTTGAGTTTTAGTGGTGAAGAATGTGGCTAGAGTTTCAAGGTTCTACAATGGGGTTCATTATTTTCCATTAGCTCATTTTATACATTATGTCTGTGTGAATTAATTTTGCATTGGGATATATATGTTTTGAGACTTAGATGAGTGATTATTTGTCTATGATGGATTATCTTGTGTTGAGTTTTATATTGGTACACTTGGATTTTATTGAACTTATTTCCTTTTGGATTAATGAAATTATGCATTTTATGTGATTACTAGTGTATGTGATGGATTTAATTTAAATTGAATGTCGCGATTGTGCTTTCAATTAAGAGGAAGCAAGTGTATTAAAATAATTTTCAAACATACATTAAGTGGGTTTTAACAATTTGTCTAAGAGGTGACTATGAATGCGATTGTAGGATTAGTTATTAATTAGGTAAATTAGACCTAATGTGATTGCTTAGGGTTTTTTTTTAATTTAATTTGATGCAAAATTAATTCCCAAATCATTTCAAGAAACTACGAAAGCCATTGACTTTGCTACCAAGATTTATTTCTTCATATCCATCCTATTTTTATAAAAATACCAAAAATAATAGCTTAGCTGTTAATTAAATTGCATTCTTCTTTTAATTATTAATTTGAAAAATCAAAACCAATTTTTCCCTTTTTTTCATTGCATTTGTATAGCATTTAGATTACTAGAATTCAATAAAAGACAGCTCGAGAAGAGAGAACAATCTTAGATTTGCCTTTACGCAATCCTTAGTTAATTTTTTATTGTGGAGTCCAAGGCTAAAAGACAAAAGTCCGTCAATCAGTAGCGTTACACTCACTTTTTTTCCTCCTCTTTTTCATTTTGAACATAAAGTATATAAGATCAGAATGTGCAAGATAATTACATATAAATTCTTTAATAAGATGATAGGCCAAGATAATTAATGTTCTGGAAACTACAACAACAAGATAATTACATATGGATTGTTTGGTGCTATAAACATTGTGCAAGCAACATCTGTAACCCCTACCTTAATAGCCAAATTTATAGTTCGAGAATACGTCATTAAGTTGAAATAGAGACCAGCAGTTAATTTAAAACTTTTCTAAAACCTGTTTAGTGCGGTCTCACGTTCACATTTTGAATATAATTGGCCTGTGCAATTCGGTTTCATTCATATATATCAAAGGTGCAATCAAAAATCCCCAACAACGCTCGGGTTTCGTTTACTTAATAAAGGGTTTTCAGGGCACATTGCCCATTTACAGTTTCCCATACAGGGGATTACACTACACCATTCATTAGATACAACATGTACAACTAATCCCCAATAAAATATGACAATCAACTACCAAAATTAAACTCTTAGCTAGGATTCTTTTGAAAAAAATGAGATTCAAAAGAATCCCAGCAGTAACAGTTCACTTATAACATGTATAATCACAAAGCATATAAGCAAATCACAAGTACAACGCAACAACGCATTTCTGTGACAGCTTTCACTGTATTTGCAACAGCATGTTTCACAACAGCATATTTCACAACAGCATGTAACACCACATCATGTTTCTCAACGGGATATTTCACAACATCATGTTTTACAACGGCATGTTTCACAACAGCATGTTTCAATGACAAAACATGCATACAATGTATCATACACAATATAAGAGAGGGTCACTACCTTGTTCTTTCCGCTCGTGCTCTAGCAACGGTTTATCACGTGCAGGGCAAATGTCAAATCCTATAATTAGAATTGAAGGCAACAAGTTATTACTTAATCCAATTCTTCTTTAATTCAAACACTCAAGTTGGTTATCATTAGGACATTTAATCAAGTCAACTAAGAAGATAAAGTGGTCAATTAACCTAAAAGACCAATTTCTGACCTCAGAGTTCAACATTATTACCATGTGTCATTACCTTTAAATTTTCGCACACTTGAACCAAATCTGCTAGACTTTTCTTCAGACTGTGAAAAATCATAACTAATTCTACAAAAATTGAAATGAGGTGATCTCAAGTCCTATGGAAAGCTATTGAAGTCCTCTATACAGGAAAAATATGTATAAATTCTGTTCATAACCAAAAAAATACAGAATTACACGAAATCCTATACTGCTCTAGAATTGCTTCCAGTTTCAACCCCAAACTTTGGAAAATCATAACTCCCAGCACACAAATCGAAATGACATCAATTATCTGTCTATTTTAAAGCTTGTGGAAAGTTTCATAATTTTTAGAGATCATTTGATTATCCAAAAACACCACACCAATAGAGTATCTCGCTGGAATTCTGTTCAAGCAGAGAATTCAGTTTTGCATTTTAAGTTTCAATAACCCAAAATTCACAACTCGGGGCTATTCTCACACAATTTTTTGTGTAGAACATATTGATAACATCAAAATGAACAAATTCCCACTCATTCCCAATGTCCTGTTTTGGCAGAAAATTCAAAATAAATTCCAACAATGACCAACTTCCAATTTTAGCATCAAACATATGTCAAATGGTTTCTAATCATCATAAACCACCAATAACATAACCAAAACATCATGAATTACCCAAACCCTTGTTTGGCCAAAATCAGGGCAGATTTACACATGCCAAAATACTCATTCAACCAACACAACCAATAGCTCAAATTGATGCTGATACTTACCTATTGCTCCTCCTTAAGTTCTTGCTTTGATTCTACAACTTTTGTTCTTCGATGATGGCTTAAAACACCTCCTCTTGAAATTCTAAAACCATAGAAATATAGCTTTCATCAAGAGGAACAATATTTATGAAGGACACTTGAACCATAGATGAGGTTAAGGAGGTGAAAATCAAGGTAGAAAGTCTCACCTTTACCTTGCCCTTCTTTCTCTTTCGTTGGAGCTGCAACAACCGACTTAGAGAGTGAGAGAAAGAGTGATTAAATGATCATATTTCTCTTCCTTTATCTCTTAAAAGGCTGACCGAAAAGTTGGACAAAGGAAGAGATAAAGAACTTTAATAAATATCATCATCCACCACCTTTCTCTTTCCTTCCTTCATGTCATACGAATATAGCCCTTAAAGTAATCAAAAGAAAGCTTCTTGACCGACTCCAAGCATAAAAGGTGAGGTTATATATATTTGATTCAATTCCCTTTTCCTTTTCCTTTATGTTAGCCGAAATTATTGACTAAGAGGAAGAATTGTTCACTTAATACTCTTCCTTTCTCTTTTATGATTTGGACGTCCCAAGATAAATAAGGAGAAGTGAGTGAATTTGACCAAGTCTTGCCTTTTTGCATGTGTGTGTGGCATGTTGACTAGACCTCCTCTCCTTCTCTTGAATTTGGACATCCATAAGAGTTCTTGGATGAGTTAAATGGCTTCTTGATTAAGCCATTTTTACCTTCTTAAAATATATTATTAATTGCAATTTGTCACATATACTTTGACTTTTCAACTCTTCATTTACTTAACTACAAATGTTCCAACCTTTGGCATATTTCTCACAATTATTCCTTTCCCTCTTGATCCATCCATAAAATGACATCCTAAGGTCCTTCTCTTTAACCCAAATGACTTTTCAAATGGAAAAGATGAAGAGGTATATCATTTAAATCCTCTTTCCTTTTTCCTATGGTCTTGAACTTTTTTTTTTTTTTATCAAGGGAGAAGGAAGAGAAGTTAATTTAACAATATTTCAATTTAGGAAAACGCAGAGGAAAATTCCTGACTTCAAAAGAAATACAATTCGATACGCATTTGTCATGTTCTTCAAAAACTACCTACAACAACCTCAAGCATACACTCCTGCTTTTCAAGATATAAGTTTTAAATTTATGAATGGATGTGTCTCAAAATAATAAACTTTATTTTAGATTTGTTAAAACATTTATTGCTTTTTTTTCCAACTTTATTGTCTCCCACACTTATCCTTTTTACAAATAAGGGCGTGATTGGAGGAAAAAAATACACAGGGCATAATTAATTAAGATCTATTAATTGCTCATACGAACTTTGCATGACTGGCGAATATGGTAATATTGAGAATATTTATAGAAAGAAGCAAACAAGTGAACATACATCAGGGAGGGGCCTGCTTTTATCTGAGTGGAAGTTATATATCTTTTTTTTTTTTTAATTCATAAAATGGCCAAGCTAGCTTGGAGAGTACAAATACCAAAACAATCTAAACATCAAAAGCATGTAATGCGTCCTCCCTCATGATGGGAATACATCCAGGGTGAGGAACAAGTAGAACAACTAAATGCTGTACTAAATGGTGGGCATCCCTCGCCAAAAAATCAGCACACCGGATTGTATCTCTCGGTGCATAGCGGATCTCAATGTCCCAATCGGAATAAATTAAATCCCTAACGGCATTAATTTCCAACCTAAGAGGATGGTATAGCCCGCTATCCTGCATAAGCAAGTGGTATGTCTCAAGTGAATCTGTGTAAGCCACTACCTTCTGGAACCCATACTGTCTACATAATTGCAGGCCTTGGTATAAGGCTATAAGCTCAGCAGTAGTTGGCGGGAGAAAGCCAAGACGACGCTGAAAGCCAAGAACCCAATGTCCTCTATGATCCCGGATAAGGCCCCCACAAGCCGCATCTCGGTTATCCACTGAACCGTCAGTATCTAGGCGAACATATCCCTCCTGTGGTAACATCCAGGTCTGGTCGTCCCCCACGCTGTAGGAAAAGATCTGATGCTTCAGGTTGTCCGCCACGCTGGATTCCATGAGCTGGTACAGGGCACTATGAATAAGTTCGTTCGGCTGCGCTCTGACTCCTTCCATGACGCCTTTACATCTGTTCTTCCACAGTAGCCAACATATGATGCTGAATATGCGAACCCACGGCCATCTATGAAAATAAGGCTTGCCCAGGGAGCGAGAGAAGTTGGCGTTAATCCATACCTGCAAATCAGAATGAAAGAAACTAAAACGAGAGTTAGGTGAAATAAAATGTGACCATACTGCTCTCGCAACCTCACAGTCTCGAAGAATGTGTATAATGCTCTCAGTCTGGTGACACTGAAAAGGACACTCCTCACTATCTGAAAGACCTCTCATAGCCCGAAGTGAGTTAGTAGGCAGTCTCTCATGAATAGTCTGCCATAAGAACATCTTCACTTTCTTTGGAACAGGTAATTTCCACACCTTTTTCCACCGAGTCGAGCCATTCCCCTCCTGCTGAGTAGAAAGGAAAGAGTATGCAGCACGGACACTAAAGTTGCCGTCAGAGGCACTTCTCCAACAAAAGAGATCTTCTCCAAATTGACATGGCGGGGGGAGTTGCCTTATAAGATTAACCACCCACTCCGGTAGGAATTCCCTCCATCGTGTGACGTCCCACCCTCCATCCGATGAGACAAAATCTCTTACCTTGGCAGTTGGGTTCAATCGATGGAAATTATGATCAACAAAGTGAATAAGTGGTTCCTCCAATTTAGTCCATAAATCCCACCAGACATTGGCTGTTTTCCCACTGCGAAGGGTACGACCAATTCCACTATAGAAAGTGTCCCAAACCTTAGTGATGCTCCGCCACACACTAGAGGAATTGATCTTCTTACAGACCATGGGGTAATCACTATTGCCGCAACCATATTTTCCTTTTAGGCAACGAACCCAAAGGGCTTCTGGTTGGGTTAATAAACCCCAGCAGAGTTTCATTATGAAAGCCATGTTTTGCTTCCGAAGGTCTTTAATACCTAAGCCCCCCTCATCCTTGGGCTGCTTAATTTGGTTCCAGGAGATAAGATGCATCTTTCGACTCTGTTGATCTTGGTTCCAAATGAAATTTCGGCTAATCTTCTCCAATTCCTCCAGAGTGGCTTTAGGGAGCAGCAATGTTTGCATATGATAGCTTGGCAGTGCAGACAAGACCGCCTTAATCAAGACCGTCAGTCCTGCCATGGTGAGATGCCGCCCCTTCCAGCTTGTCAATCTTGTCTTTGCCTTCTGAACAATGGGGTAGAAAGTAGCCTTGGTAATCCTATGATGAAGTATCGGTATACCGAGATACTTACCAAGATCACATGTGATTCCCACACCCAGCGATTGGCACAACTCCAACGCTTGGTTGAAATGAATATTACGGGAAAAGAAAGCTTTGGTCTTGGTCAAGTTGACTTGGTGGCCTGAGACTTCGCAAAAGGATCTCATAGTGTCTCGCATCAACTCAATTTGATTTTGAGTAGCCTCCCCAAACAGGATTAAATCATCTGCAAAGAAGAGGTGAGATATCGTGGGAGTACGGTTATTGAACCGAAGGCCCTTCCATTGTCCTTCCCTTACTTTAGTGTTAATCAGTTGGCTTAGGCGCTCCATGCATAGCACAAATAAGTAGGGGCTTAGAGGGTCACCCTGGCGCACTCCCCGAGAGGGCCTGAAATCCGGAGATTGGGAACCATTCCAAAGGATCTTCATGGACACCAAGCTGGTACACGCCATGATAAGGTTCACCAACTCCGCCCGTAGACCAGCGCAAGTAAGAGTGGATTGTACAAACGTGGAAGTTATATATCTAAGATCATCCATATAGAACTATGTAACCGTCATAAGGGATTTGGGTCAAAATGGAGGGCCCAATGGGAAGCCCAAGAAAAGAATAAAGACGATACCAGTTATATGTCCTTCTACAGAAATTAAGTTCATTATTTTTTCTCCAATATTAAATTCATCTTATATTTGTTTTTTATGCCTTCTCAAACGTTTAGAAACCGCGTAAGTCAATTTAATTATGAGTGGCCAAATTGTGTGCATGACAATTACCGTTTATATAATATGTTTATCTTTTATATATTAACTATTGAATATTGAAAAAAATAAAGAAAAAGAAGTAAATTGGCCTAGTGAATTAATGTGAAAATTCCAACAAATATAGGCTTTTTTTGGGGGGAATCCTTCTGAAAAGAAAAATCTATGAGTAATATATATAAATATATGGATGTCCATGTTTGTGGCCGAAAAAGAATAGAACAGATAGAGACCGGCCGGGTCAACGCTGTCATAACTTCCGACAAGCTGCTGTTACGAAATCTCCTGAATAATTTGTTTTATTTAATTCGACTACACGCAAAAAACGAAAAGAAAAAAAAATTAATATTTTATCAATTTCTATAGTTTTCCATTAATTTGCTTCTTTCTATTTTTGCTGCTAACCATGTGAATTTTTCTTTTTAAAAATATTGCAACTCGGTCTGATTGACGCCAAGTTCTGATCTGCAGTATAGTGGAAAAAGCTTTTGAACTTGTAGCATTTTGGGAAATAATTTTGAGATCTTTAATTAAAAACGATTTAGACGGAAGTAATATTAGATTTAGATCCAATTAATATAATGGACATGATTCTATAAATGTCTTGAAAATGTAAGCAATCAACAAAATAAACAACACAAGATATAAATAAAACAATCACTAGAAAATAAGTCAAAAAATACAAAATTGGTAAAAATACTTATGAAATAAGAAATATCTTTTATAAGTTTTTAAATTTTATGATTATTAATACAAGATATTCTTATGAAACTTAATTCTAAAAAAATATAACAACTAAATATTTTCAATATCATTAACAAAATATAAAAAATAATATTATTATTATCATATAAATAATTTTAAAAAATAAAAAATATATATGCAGGCCTAAAAAGGCCGGCCGTGACCCTATAGGGCTGGCCCTTTTAGGCCCTCGGCCCTACAGGGCTGGCCCTTCTAGGCTCGTTCTCACTTTTGAAGCAAAAATCTTAAACCTAGCCCTTATAAATTCAGGATCTAAAAAGGTCGGCCCGACAGATTCAGCCCATTTTCCCGACTCTATCCAAAACATAAAAAATAAAAGCCCAGCAATAATAACGCAAGGTGAAATTAAATAATTCCACCACAAAGTCGGTGATGATGTTGAAATTTTGAGTCCTTGAGAGAAAAGAAAGTTTCAAAAACGCTAAAAGGTTAATGGGATGAGAATTTTAGACAACTTGTCGGAAAACTTAATAGTACTTGTTTTAATTAACCAATAAGAACTAATTTACTAATTTATTTTATACATTTTCCATTCTTTTTACCTTTCTGTCTAGCTACTTGTAGCAAATCTAACAAACTATACCTCTCATTTGGGTGTCAATGATGGGTTATATGAATCCCATAGCACTATTTTGCTTTGCCTGAAACTACCCCTTTCAATAAGTTATTGACCAAGTTACAATCTATATAGAGAACAGTTAAAAAAATATCAGTTGAATTTCAAAATCTCAAATCAGTTATGATTTTCTCCCAAATTAAGTTGTTAATACCTATACTCTTGTAGTTAATATCCATACAGCTATATTCTAGTGAGCAACAAGATTGATTTGAGATTTTGAATATCAATTTTATTGTCTTTTCCCATATATATATATATAATGTGAAAATTCTAACAATGTAACATACATGTTAGTTGAAATCAAACACGATGGAGACGACCGAAGAAGTGACTGATAAAGGCATCTACAACGACATGTTCAGGCTCCCATACATCCAAATGGTCAAAAATACCCCTCTCACGTCATGCCAGATAATTAAGGGCATGAATGGAATTTGGAAATGCAACGTGAATAGAGAGAGAGAAAACATGCAGAAAAATTCCTAAATCGCGTACGTGTTCATCAAAGTCCAAAACTTTGAAACAGAGAGTTTCAACGTGCGACTAGCTTATATATTGAGTTCCATTTTACGAGTGCCCTAATGTAACGCTGGTTTTAATTATTTAATTTGACGAGTAAATTAAATGAATTAATATGTGCATGTCTTCCACAACACGTAATCTAAACCAACTGAGATACAAATGAACATGACCACGTATATATAAGTAAATACCCTAACAATAACTTGGTTAGTTCCCATGAATTTCCTTCTTTCAACGTTGGACTACATTGAACATGGACCATAATAGTACCTAGCTGGCCTGTCTCTATAAGTAGTGGATTCCTGAAGCTTGAGAATGAAGCAAATTAACCAATATCTGTACGTGAGAGATCATCGTCATCGTCGTATCATCGAATTCGATTCTGCTTTAGAATATTCAGATGAGTTCTAAAGACATAAGCAGTGGCAAGATTTTTGGGACTGCAAGGCCACCTCCTCGGAACCCTCCTCCCCCAAAACCTGGAACTCCAATCCCAAAGCCCCAGGATGTCGTTTCCAGGGGACATCGATGATATTGCTGATGCAAGTATATATGCATGTCCCTTTTCTTTCTATTCTCTCGTTACTCATTCATTAATTAATTACTCTTTTTTATTCTTATTATCTTTCATCATGAACATGCCTCTATTCTAAATATTTCATACATGTCAAGTACGTACCTCTCTTAGGGATTGTGCCTTTTCGTAAATAGGATTAAGGTGCAAATCGACCAATGAAGTATTGTCCAAGGAACATCCACCACAAATATCTTTTAAAAGGGGCAAAAATACTAATGAAGTTTTAAAAAGGGGCATCCATCACAATTTTCGTTAAATCCGTACTAACGGCGTTAAATCATAAGAGAAGAAAACCCCTAACGGCGTTAGTACAGATTTAACGGAAATTGTGGTGGATACCTCTTTTTAAAACTTTATTGGTATTTTTGCCCCTTTTAAAAGATATTTGTGGTGGACGCTCCTCGGACAATACTTCATTGGTAGATTTGCACCTTAACCCTATATTTTAAATCACAATATCCATATAAACAAGTATAAACATGAGATTTATCATTTTTCAATTAGCTTGAATTTCTAGGTCCTGTGTTTTTATTTTGCAATTTTGCTCACTCAATTTTTTTGTTAATTTTGATACAGATAGAGGGTGAAGTGAAATTGATAATGTATTGACGGGGCTTGCCATATAAAGGAAGACTGGAAACAAAAAAATAGGCTTCATATATAGGGCGATTACCTCAAATAAATATATCCTCTTTAGTTTGTTTACCTGCATTGATATTTGTTCATTACATCTAAATATTCATTTGATTTGAAAGGCCCTTCCTTTAGTTTTTTGATTCTCTGTACTGCACAACATCCAATCAAATTCGCTTTTAGTTACATGCACTTTAAAGCCACCTTTTCAGTCTTTTCATCAACAACTTATATAACACGATATCATCTATATCCAAGAAGGTTGAACTTTATTAATTATAATTACATTTATTAAATAAATATTATTACGCTCTTCCAATTGCCAATTGAAGGCATAATGTCCAAGAACTTACAGGAGCTGAACAGTTCAAAACTTTCTAAAAATATAAATTGAGTTTAACTATAAGTTTAGATTACCTAATCACTTCTCCAACATACACATTTTAGTTGACCGTATTAATGTACCATGAAAATTGGAAAGTCGACATTATAACCAAAATCTATTTAAACTGCGAATTTTTTACCCGTGAAAATTCATTCAAATTTACTAGACTTTGAATTTAGAAACTTGTAGAGCAAGAGACGAAAGAAGGTTTATGGAACCCACACGGTTTGTAATTTATAAGAAAAACTCAAACTCTTGTGATATTGAAATTATATTAGGCTACCCCACAATTGTATTGCTATATTTGGAAGGACAAGAAAACATAGATACCTGTAAAAGTCAATGGAATGAGAACTTTCAATTACCTGTTTGTGGAAGTGGCGACATCTCTATTTTTTTAATATAAAAGGCTAATATTACATTAGATTTGATCATTGTAATAGGTACAGATCTTCTCAAACATGAATTAAAGTCCATATATTACCTTTGAAATTAACTGGAGTTTCAATTCCGCGTGAACCATATTGATTAAACTTTCAAGCATTTTCGCATGTGTTAGTTATACATTGGAAGAACCCAAAAAAAAGGAATGTTGGTGGAGATTAAATTAACTGACGCATATCAAAACATAATTATAACGAATTAACTTGTATTCAGAGGCAGTAATCCAATATATATTAGTCTCACCTTCTCTACTAGTATTAAGCCTCAGTTTGTATCAGAAGAAAATTAGGAACGAAAGAATATTAAGAAGAAAAACTCTAAAAACAATAATAAAAAAAAAAGTAAAACTTTTCCTTCATAGTATAACCCTTAGTTTTTTAGTTTACTGCTGATTTTCCCAAGTAAATAAATTTAATTGTGTCGAAATTGATGTAGAAATTTCTCTATAAATTAAATGCCATGACAATATTCACATGGCTACTTCCCATCAATTTCCTTGGCCTATCAACCATGTGACGTTCCAATATCTGTGTGACTAAGAATATTATATATATATAATCTCTAATCCTTATTAAAATTGGAATTATATTAGGACAAGTCGAGGAAGTAGTATCTTATCATAATCAGTTAGTTTACCCCTTATGTATTGTTTATTCATTTCTATAATTTGTTCGTCTTATTTTCTTCTAGGTATGTAGTTAGGGAAAATATATTGTAAGCTAGAACCTATAAGCCATATTACCAAAAATAGTTGTATTTCTTAAATTGTCGGAATCTGCTTCCAATAATGGAGTCTTCTTCTTTTTTTTTTTTTTTACGTTCCAATAATGGAGTCAATCATTTGAAAGAACCGCCTTTTTGATAAATCCATGTCGCTGTACTTTGTTGTTTATGCTTTATAATATTATGGAATCATTCGAATCACATATAGTTTGATCGGTACTGTACGTCGAAACATTTTCACCTTTTTAACATAAAGTTTGTCTTTATCGTATATGCACTTTTTCCTTTTCTTTTTTGCTCAAAATCGTATATGCACTTTAAAACCACCACTGCTCTGTTTTTTTCTTTAAAAAAAAAAATCACCATAACAGAAGAGTTTGTTCCTCTGGAAGAAATTAAATAATACTCTCAGACTCCCTTCGATCTTAAATATAAGATTCAGTTGATTTTTTTTGGATAGATTAAGAAAGCTAAATATATTACTTAATCATAGTATATGTTGTTGATTGAACCATATTGTTACATGATTTTTCATGATTTATTTGGGATTTAAATGCATTTTATGAAGCATTATTGCATAATTAAGCATGAATTTTGGTTAGGAATAATTGTTTTGAATTAATGGTAATTAGAGGAAAAATGATCAAAATTATTAATTATTTTGTACAATTGTTTCTTGAACTTTTAATGCTAATTATGCTTAAATTTTGTATTGTAGGTATTAAAGAAGAAATTGAAGATTTTGGAGATCCAAATTAATTATTTTGAAGGAATTGGGCTAATGTTGAAATTGAAAAGCCTGAAGTAGAGACAGCCCAAAAGATAAGGAAAAAAGACAGAAACGCAGCTGGGCCGAAAGAAAAAAAGAAGAAGAGAGAATAGGCCCATGGAGATCAAGCCCAGAATAGATATCAGAAAAAAAAAACAGAAATCAGAGGATCCGATTCCATGGACCCAACCCGGTGGATATGGCTGATGGATATGCAGCAACCCGATACAGACGTGAGCTGGGGGAGAGGATATACAGAGAGGCGCCGCACAGGGATCATCGAGCTTCATCATCATCGCACATCTTCTTCTTCCTCCCTTCCCCTTCTTGTGTCGCCGGCGGCACAGCTCCTCCTCTCCACCATTGCCGCCGGCGACCTGCTTGACGAGAGGAGAGATCGGAAAACAGAGCTGAGACGCGGGCGTGAGTGTGGGGGCGCCGTCTGTGGGAAGGAGAGAGCTTGAGAGAGAGAGAGAGAGAGGGCCTCCATCAACCACCAACATCTTCTTCACCATCGCCGGCCCTCCCTCAATCTCTCATCACCTTTCATCGAACGGAGAAGAGCGACCACACAGCCTAGTTCGCCGGAGGCCACCTCCTCTGCACTACACCACCATCACTTTCACAGCCACCACCTCCATTTCTACTGTTCCATTCCCTTCTTCATCTGCTCCGTTTCTCCACCATTTCAGCATCACCGTGACTCCCCTGTGACTTTCCTTCTATATTTCTCACTCATTTTCTAACAGAACCCACAAAATTCATTTTGCTCAGACTCTCGTTCAATTTCCATGGGTATTAAATGCTTTGAATATATTGTGGCTACTGTTAATATCATGAGAGGCTGATTCATTTGTGCTTCTTGGCGATGATGAATTGTGCTTGAGCTTATTGGACTATAAATGGGAGTTTTGCTATCATTCCATTAGTCTAGAACTATATATATTTAGATTGCCTAATTTTAGGAATTTTTATATATGTGATTTTGGAATTGGGATTAATGTTAATTGTCTCTTTTGATTTGATAATTGTAGTTGAGATTGAATTTTGCAATGTGAAGATTATATATATTTGAATTTCTTTGTGATCGCAATGAGATTATGTTAATGAGCGTGTTATTGTCTAGTTAATGTAATTGATTTGTATCCTTGAGGGGCTGTTTAGCACTCAAATTCAAGAAGACTCATGTTGCATTATTCCAATTTTAATTGCACATTAAGTGGTTTTTAACAATATTTCAAGAGTTAGTAGTTAGTTATGTTTGTAGGAGCAACTATTAATTGGGATTATTGGACTCAAGTGTTATTTTGAGGTTACTCTTAAGACTTAATAAATTCTTAACTCCCATAATTTTTTTGAGCAAGGATTGTCATTTCTTCATTACCAAGAGCATTCATCATTTATATTTTCCACTCCATACCATTCCATTCACTCATTCTCCATTTTTATAAAAAGACCAAAAACAATAGTTAGCATCTAATTAAATTGCATCTTTCTTTTCATTATTAATTTCAAAAATCCAAAAATCATTTTCCCCTTGTTTAATTGCATTTGCATGATAATTAGTTTACTTAGGTAGTTCAATTAAGGCTCCTCAAGTGAGACGACCCGAGTGTTGCATTATACTGCAATTCTTGGATTAAAAATATTTTGTATTTGACCTCAAGGCGTAAAGACACGGTCAAATCAGTTGTGTGTCATTAGATTATATAGCAATTTATAAGCCAAACTAACTAGTTTAGATAAAAAAAAACGATTGATATAAGCACCTTAAAATAATTTATTTATTTTCCTTAATCTTTCAAAAAAAGTCAATTGGACCTTATATTTAGAAATGGAAATAGTAATTTATTTACTTAATAATACTCTTATTGTCTACAAGAGTGATATGAGATTTTGAATATCAAGTGGTATTTTATTATTTTTTCGTTTATTTATAGAAGTCACAATACTATAATTTAATTATTATTATATTCATTTGAAAGTGCATTAAGGGACAAAATTAAAGGTAACGACGAAGATTGAGGCTTATAATAACATTTAAATCAACGTTGCACTGCTATCTACCTTGCCGAGAAGGCTTTTCCAAGAACTTACATGAATGGAATGTCTCCAAAATTAAAAAAAATAGAAATATGATATATACGTCATTTATAAGAGATTTCATCTCATAGTAAATTATTAAAACTTGATTTACTACAAAAAGTTAACCATGACTTAATCTGATTATTTCTCAAATACGTTTTAACAGTTAACCTTCATTACATATGTGCCATGAAAATAGGAAACTTGAGTCTATATATTCTCACCTCAATCTTTATTTAAACTGGAAATTCTGTTAGGCACGAAGGTCTATGGTAAGTGTCTGCCTTTATTAAAGATGTAATTTCATTTTTTCTAAAACATAGGGACTAAATAATAAAATGGCTAAACTATAGGGACCTAATTGCATCAACTTAAAGATCAGGGATTGAGTTACAATTAGATAAAAAATATATGAACTAAAAGATTAATTTTCCCAATTTATTGTACACTTATTTTTGAATTAGAATGATAGTCACTAATTACTTGAGATTAATTACAAGCAGGATCGAACCACGACTTCCCATGTTACCAGTTGATCTAGCCTCGAAGGGCTTAATTAATGTAACGAAGTTTTTAATTGAGAGGCCAACAGAAAGATTTTAATTAGTTGTGACGTGCGATTTATTTATTTAGTTCAAAACGGTGCCTCTGTACACAGAGTTGTTTTAGATGTACACCTCTTTGATGAGCAACAGATTGGGCAGGTTTGTCAGCTATTTCCGAACGGAGATCCCATATAAGCAAGTATCGGTCATCACCAACAGAACCAAATGAGTTTTCATCCCTCAAATGCTATGCCACATCTTCAACACGTTCATGAGCCTATTTAGATAAATGAAATGAGATTAGTGTCAAATTTGGTGTGATACTGTCCAGCATTCATGAAAATAATAACAGATTTTTGTTCTTTGAAGGCTTAAATGTATGGGGACCTAACATGTTGCAATATGCCCAAGACAGCCCTGTTGCATAATGAACTAAGACAAGATAATGACAAGCTGTAAATAATGTCAACCATGCACATAAAAATTACAGCAATTTTCCACCAATGCTAACCCTACAAATAACAGGTTGACTATATTTTGGTTACAATGTGATTTAAGATTTAAAATCATCCTTCCAATTTGCAATATGTGAGGTGATTTTATAGATCTGTTATTCTATCAAATCATGTACCACCATATCATCAGCATAAAAGTAGCCCATATGCCTTTTTAGCCACTTCAACTTGAAATGATTCAAACTAAAGTAAACATTTCTCTATTAGGTTACTTGAATCCGCAGTAAACATAGAAGCAATCATGCCAGGTTCAACAACATCAGACAAATGAATCCAAAGTGGGAAGAAAAAATACCTTAAAGATCCGCATAGCCTGCAGGGTTTTGTTCTCAGGAGTTGCATTTATTTGGATAACTACGCAATCATCAAAAAGCAAAGGAGCAAATAGATAAATTAAATTATGCTTGATGCTAGGCTTAAGTAAGCTATCCACTGACAGGTTAATCGTTCACCTTTTCCTCATTTGACTGCTGAAATCAGGAGGTCAAGAATAGTTTATAGGCGAGTCAGTACTTACAATTTAAATACAGTAAGGAGTAAGGAACACTTTTTTGTTTTTTGCAGTCTTCAAGTGTGAGCAAGTCTGATAAAGAATTTGTAGCTTAGATTCAAAAATGAACAAGACTCAATTATATACATCTCTTTCACAAGACCCAGACCCTGAAATCAATTATCAAGCATTGCCCAAAATTTCTGAGCATCCACAGGTTAGTGTTAAGCACAACCGAGTAGAAGTAAAATTTCAAATACCTTGCGATCAAGACATCCATTAATGCCGGATTCTTGAGGCATGTCATGAATCTCAGCATGCTTCAAAGGTAGGTGGACTTGGGCAATCATCAAGTAATTGGGCTCATTATTCTGTAAGGGTTTAGTGTTAAGCACAACCGAGAAGTTATTTATGTTTGAATTGATTGTAGTACAAGTAACTTTTTTTTTAACATGTTTGGATGATTATTTTGAAATGTCCAGCTCATTCATTCTCTCCTATGAACACAAATTTGATCTGATCATTAGTTTATTTGGTTTCACATGAAATTTAACTTCAATCTTTGACTCTTAGTTTTAGCCATTTAATTCAAAATTCTTAACGATTTTCCCCCCCTTTTTGTGCTGAATTATGTTGTGCAAGGTGCTTTGTTGCAGTCAAACTTACTCATATACTATTAATTTAGTAGGCTGCTGATCATGAACAAATCCTGAATAAGTGAACCTGAAAATGGCCCCAAAAAAACCTACAAATAAAAAGTTTATTCAATTTTATTTCGAATAAACTACAAATGATGTTAATAGAAAATTCTGGCGCTGGCTAGCTAGGCTTCACATAAATACATTATATTCAGTTTGATAAATATATCAATGCATACTTTTACTTCTAATTTATTGTTCTGTAAATTATACATTTTTATTTAAAAAAAAAAATAGGAAGCAGGAAACATAGAAATAGTACCTCTGAAAATTGATACAGTAATTTAATCCAGGCTCTTTGTTGGTTCTCAGTCTATTTGTGAGTGGCTTTTTTGCTTTCCTTTTAGTTTTTCCCTTGTCGTAATGTTTGTTTTGTGGTTACTTTTGGGTGGGCCTCTGGTTATTCATTTGCGATAATCATGTAATAAAGAGGCCCTTTTCTGTTTGGTATTATTATACTTGTTGTTTAATAAAATTGTCCTTTGTCACCAAAAAGAAACATGAATATAATATAGGGTTAAGGGGTAATTTTACCCTGAAAATTTTTAAAATGGACCAATTTTGTTATAACCGTTATCCTAATTAATTTTGACAGTTAGTTGACCAAATATGTTGAGTTGACAGTGTATATGTCATCAACATCATTTTTGTTAAGGTATAAATTTGCGCTGGAATTCCATGTGTCATCTATTTTATATTTTTCAAAGTTAGATTTAAAATTTATCAGTCAAATTTGCACCTTAACAAAAATAACGTGGATAACATGTGAACTGTCAGCTCAGTATATTTAGTCAACTAATCATCAAAATTAACTAGAATAATAATAAGGGCAAAATTGCTAATTTTAGAAACTTCCAAGATAAAATTGCCCTTGGGTGAAAATTTTCACAGCAAAAATGCCCTTTAACCCCCTAATATAACTTAGATCCCTCCCTTTAATTTGTTTGAATCAAGAGAATATAAAATAGATTAAAGTGTTATGGCTTAATTAGAATGACACTCAATTTCATCATGAGATTTTGGGGTTGGTAATACTATTAATTTAATTTTTTTTAAAAAAAATGAAGAGGAAAGGAAAGTACACTACTACAAAAAGGGATTTTAACGTCCCTATTTTGGCACTTTTAACGTCCAAAAACTGGGGAAACGTCTATGTGGGGGCGTAATATGTTTTAAAAAAAGATGTTTGAAAAAAATGAGACGTCTAAAGTCCTCCACTTCAGACGTCCCAAATCTAAAATTGGGACTTGTGCCAAAAAATGGGACGTCTAACATTTATGTTCAACAAAACTATTACAGAGGATTCTCGTCTGGAACTTGTGTTTGCTTTCGTAATTGATGACCTCAACATCTACAGGAAATTTGAAATTCAAATGACTTTCTAAAGTCATTTGAATTTCAAATTTCCTGTAGATGTTGAGGTCATCAATTACGAAAGCAAACACAAGTTCCAGACGAAAAAGTCATTTGAATTTCAAATTTCCTGTAGATGTTGAGGTCATCAATTACGAAAGCAAACACAAGTTCCAGACGAGAATCCTCTATAATAGTTTTGTTGAACATAAATGTTAGCTTTCTCCATTCTCTTTTTGGCTCCGGAATTTCCTTTTTTAACATCACCACACTTCCACCACTTTGCTAGCTTTGTTCAAACTTCTTTTAGTCAAACTTTAAAATTCAAAATATCCATTTTTTACCCAGATGCACTGTACCAGATCTGATTGTGAAAAAAGAGAGGAACTTATATAATAATAATAATAATAAACAGACAAGCATGTAAGATTTGAGAAGTGATAAAGAAAGAGTTACCGTCGCAAATAGAGGCACCGAAGGGCATGATGAGAGGGGGGACGATGGCGAAAACAACGAAGGAAACAGCTATGCACCGAAGGGCATGATGAGAGGGGGGACGATGGCGAAAAAACCGAAGGAAAAAGCTATTTGAATCTATAAAATGTGGGTTTTTCTCTGCAACTCTTATCAAAGAAATTAAAAACTGCTGTGGGAGAGAGAGGGGGGGAAGGAAAGCTTCCCTTTATTTAATATAAGGCACGATCGTCCCTTATATTCAATACAGGTCACAAGACAATTTTGAAATTACTTTAGACATCCCAAATGGAATTTGGGACGTCTAAAGTGGGATTTGGGACGTCTAAAGTACAAAAAAAAAAATTAATTTTTTTTTACACTTTAGATGTCCCAAATTCCATTTGGGACATCTAAAGTGTAAATTTTTTATTTTATTTTAGACATCACTTTAGACATCTCAAATTGAATTTGGGATGTTTAACGTCCCACTTTAGACATCCCAAATGGAATTTAGGACATCTAAAGTGTAAAAAAGAAAATTTAGACGTCCGAAATTGAATTTGGGACGTCTAAAGTCTTACTTTAGACGTCCCAAATTCAATTTGGAAAGTCTAAAGTGACGTCTAAAGTTTAAAAAAAAATTATATTTTTTTTTAACTTTAGACGTCCCAAATTGAATTTGGGACGTCTAAAGGTATCTAGTTCCCATACATAATTACAAAAATATCACAGCCTATGTTTTAGACATCCCTATTTTAAAAAAAAAAAACGTCTTTTAGGATAGCAGCATCTCTTTTCTGTAGTAGTGGTAGTTTTTTAGAAGACCTGAGTCATAATTACGGATATAAGTTGTGGCCTTGAATTTCGAAAGAAATCATTAAGAAAAGGTCATCATTGACATCGTGGAAAAAAGCGTGATTGCCAATATTGAAAATGATTATTAGTATCAGTGAAAAGGTAACACTCACAGAAAAATCATAACCTCCCTAAAGCAGTCCACGCAAATAACGTCTTGTCGGAATGATTTTTTTTCCAGTTTCCATATTAAGTGAAAAAAATATTACTCTTTTGATCCTTGATACATGAAAAACCTAATTAACTAATTTAAATAGATTAAATATATTAATTAAGTTAATTCCTCTCCTGCTTGATTATTATTGTTGAGAGAATATCAATATGATTAATTTGGAAAGCAGTTGATAAACATGTGAAATAAGTCTTAAATAAACATTTACTCCTTGCTAACTAAGTCCTAAATTAATTTAGAACAAGAGGGAGTATACTCCTTCCGGTTCGCAATATATGATATTTATAGAAGAAAGACATGATCCAAAATATAAATCACTTCGAATTTAATTAATACTCTTTTTCCTATTTTACCCCTGTGATTGATACTCGCTTTTTAACTTTGTCCACTCATAATATCCCTCCTCTCTCTAAAATAACTTTCCCAATACAACTAAACACATTTCTTAAGAAGGGTATAGTGAAAAAAATTTACTATTATAATCATATTTATAAGTCTAATTTGACAAAAAATTTTGATCCTTATTATAAGTCTAGTGTGAGAGTAATAAATGCGTTTTTTACGATTTTGCCCTACTAATTGTAATAAATAAAAAGAATTTATTCATGTTGACTCGATCTTGAAACCAATCATAAATAAGGGTAAAATAAAAAATTTAGCTAATAATTAATGAGTTAACTAACTTTCCTTGATATGTGAGAGTTAATTAATTTGAACTCATAAATAAAACCAGAGTGGTGTATTTTAGGATATATTAAATGATTTAACTGTTATTTTATGTTTTTTGTGATATAGTTTAAATTAGAGCCGGTAATATGGGTTCAACCCGTGAGCTCAACCCGTGAGCCCGCGGGTTTTGACGGGTTAGGGTTGGGAAAATCCCAACCCGCAAAAATGCGGGCCTGTGCATAACCAGCGGGTTAATGCGGGCCAGCCCGCGGGTTGGCGGGTTGGCCCGCAAAATTTTTTATTTTTTATTTATATATAATAATTTTACAAAACTTATAAGTTTTTCACTCTTATCTTGGTACCTCTCAATCTCAAGAGAAAAAATCTTAGCTTCTTCCCTTCTTTAAATAAAATTATTATATTTTGGTTGCTTGAGGATGAATTTATGTTTTGTTTATAAACTTTAATAAATTTGATAACTTTATCTCTTAAATTTTAGATTATGTTTTTAAATTTTTACAAAAGCAATGATTGATACTAGGAAGGTAAATTTAATTACTCGTATATATGTATCTCATATTTTCAATCCTCTTTAAAAAATATGAATTTTTATTTTCAAAAAAAAAAAAAGCGGGCTCACGGGCTGGCCTGCAACCCGCACACTGCGGGTTAGGGTTGGCATTTTGCCAGCCCGCAGAAGTGCGGGTTGCACAGGCCCACACCACGCGGGCCGCGGGTTGGTGCGGGCCAGCCCGCAACCCGCGGGCTGGCCCGTATTCCCAGCTATAGTTTAAATGCCCTATATTATGAACATGATGGAGTATGATTCTTATATAGGAAAATTGCATTTAAGTCTTGGGCAAGAGAAAATATGACAAAATGATCATTTGGAATTTCAAAATTACATTTAAGTCCTGTGGAACTTTTTTACAATAAATTCTAATTCCACTGGTAAATCCATGTGCGTCCACTAATAAGTCTAGGGGTATCCACTTACAAGTCAATGGGTGCTTATACTAATAAGTCTATTGACGTTTATTGGTAAATCTATAGGCATTTGGTAATTAAAATTTATTATAAAAAATCCTTACGAGATTTTAAAACAATTTTAAGATTTTAAAAAATCATTTTATCACATTTTCCCTGCCCGAGACTAAATGCAGTTTTCCCTTCTTATATTTGCTTTATACGTACGGGTGGGTTCCATGGATGTGGGTGTGAGTGTATGTCCTTGTCGATATGATAATGGACAAAGAGTCAAATCATAGACCTCAAAACTGAAGTGAAGATAAATCCACCGTGAGTATCACACTCGCCCTGTTTATGGAGGCAAGATATAAGGTCCACGCATTGTTTCGTTTCAATATAATAATGATATGACATGCTATATACATATACACTCCCCTTTTTTTTTTTTATAAGAATTTGATAATCGGAATACACGATTTAATAAAATGATTAAAATTAGTTAAAAATAATAAATGTATATAAAATAAATCTTTTTTAAATATACATTTATTTATGAGGGGTAAGTAAAAAAGAGAAATATAGTACATATAGATATTACTAACCTTTTAATTAATACAATATATATAATTAATGATGGATAAAAATAGAAAGAATTCATTACATATTCAAACAACTCTTATTAACTTCTTATAAAAATAATAAAGGTAATTCAAATTTTAGATTCTTATAAAAAAATATCAAAAATTGTATATAGTGTTTGGAGAGTGAAAAGCAAGAGAGATGTTGCAAGAAATATATACTATATATGTATTTATTTTTTTCGCTCCACAGTATAAATCACTTGTAAACAAATAGTTTAGTTCACAATATAAGTCATTTGATGAGTAATTAATGCTTTTTTTTTTTCAATTTTATCCATGCATGTAATTAATATTTAAATATGATTTCTTGTACTTTTCTTTCTTCTTCAAAACTTCATTTAATATAGGTAAATTTAGAATTTTTTTTCAATTCAAGACAAATTTATTAAGTTAACTATCATTTTTTGATTCTGATAAATCAATTAAAGTGGCTTATATTGTGGAGCAGAAAAAGTAGCTCTTGTCTTTATTCAATTAGAGGCATATTACTGTAGTATCATTTAATATATCTCCTCCTTTCTCTCCTTTCATTTTCATCTCCCCTCTCTACCCAAGGATTAAAAATTAAACGATTGAGATATAATATCTGTATAAAATCATATTATAATAATGTTTTACATAAAAAAAAATTAAGCTGTTAAAATTTGACTGGGCCATAGTCACAAACTCTAGATTACCTTAAAATAGAAAGAAATAATGGTTTTATAAAACATTGAATAATCGATCTCAAGGGTTCATTTTGCAATCTAATGAAAAAATAGAAAAGGAGAGAAATGAAGGAGGGAGAGCATTCAAATCAGTACCATTATTAATATACTCGGTACCAAAAAATTGAGGAAGTTTTATTTGGTTTATACATTATTTGCATAATGAACTGGCCATTGGAAATAGACCCAAATTATCAAGTGTTAGCTAACTATATTAATCCATATATATTCCTTAATTTTATAATGAAAATTGTATGAATTTAACTTCAGTATAATTGTAATACCCCAAAATATGTATAAGGGCTCAATGACTCTAGAAGAGAATGTGACTAATGTTAGGAAATACTTTTGTGGAATAAAGTGTGAATTATGATCCGAATTAGCAGTGGAAAATGCCTAAACCCATTGTCAAAAAATTTAATCGTGATAACAAAGTCTAATTGGGATATTTTGAGAGATCATTATCCTCTTTCAATGGGCCATAAATTTCGTCCAACATGAGGGAGCAAGAGGGAAATAAATGTTGAGATAATTATGCTAAAAGATGAAGCAATTAATGTGGTGGAAAGTCAAAAGTTAATATGTGCTTAATTGCAATTGGATATTAATATGTAAGCAGGTGGGATGGCTGATTCAAGAAGCCACTTAACTCCTTCACAAGGCCACATTCACGTCACTTGAAGAAAGGAAAAAGGGAACTCAATTGTGACCAAGTATTACAAGAGGAAGAAAAGTCAAAAATATCATTCTAAAAACAATATGTGAGAAGGAGGAAAATATGATAAAGTAAGGAGCCATTTTATCTCTTTCTCTTGTCCCATTTTCGGTCCACAATTGTTGGCTAAATAAGAGGTGATGACTTGCATTAAAATCAACTGCAGTGATGCCTTATCCTTCATTTTTTTTTGTGATAGTGGAAGCTGTGGCGTTTTATTATAAAACGCCAAAGCTTCCCATCTTTTTTTTTTGTTCAAAACAAAGCTTCCCATCTTGATCCAAAAAAAATCTGCAATGATCATGTGATTCATATCCTTCATTTTTTTTAAATATATATGTGGAAGCTTTGGCGTTTAATATATAAGTTAGACTTTGCTTGTGCTGACTCAGTGAATGCATGTGACCCTGTTTACACCCTTAAGATGTGCATGATTGGTTTGGACAGAGACAAAGCTTCGGTTTCTATAAAGATCAATCTACTTCTACAGCCCACATGACCGTGAAATCTGGAATCATAAACTTCCTATTATATATATATTTTTAAAAAAATATAAGATGCTTTGGCGCTTAGTAAGGAAGCGCCAAAACTTCCTATTATATTTTCTTTTTCTTAAAAAACAAAATATAGGAAGCTTTGGCGCTTCCACATAAAACGCCAAAGCTTCCTATTGTTTTTTTTAAAAAAAAAACTGAAGGCCTTGTTTGGCGCTTGTTCAGAGAAACGTCATGCAAGGTTAACGTCAATTATGACGTTTATAATTGTAAGTGCCAAAGCTTTCAAATAATTTTGATTTTAAATTAATAAATAACTATTTTTGGCGCTTCTTTAAAGAAATGCCACAGGAGCTACGCCACTAAAGCCCCTTTTTGTAGTAGTGACCGCTTTCAAAACCAGAGATGGGTTGTATGAATGGAATATGATGCCATTTGGGTTGATAAATGGTCCTAGCACGTTTATGCGCCTGATGAACCAGGTCCTTTGACCTTTCATTAGCAAGTTTGTTGTTGTCTACTTTGACGACATTCTTATCTACAGTAAGAGCATAGCAGATCACTTAGAGCACTTACGTCAAGTATTGCAAGCTCTTCGTGAGCAGAAACTTTATGCCAATTTGAAGAAATGCACTTTCTTGACAAATGAAGTCATTTTTCTGGGTTACATTATCACTGCAGAAGGTGTACGAGTTGACCCAAGAAAAATTGAAGCCATTAATAGTTGGCCAACTCCGCAATCTATCCAAGAAGTTCGGAGCTTCCATGGATTAGCTTCCTTCTATAGGAGGTTCATTCGAAATTTTAGTTCCGTTGCTGCACCCCTCACGGATTGCATCAAGGGAGACAAGTTCCAATGGACAGAAAAGGCTCAAATAAGTTTTGAAGAACTGAAGAAACGCTTGATAGAAACTCCTGTGCTAGCTCTTCCTAATTTTGACTAAGTGTTTGAGGTCAGTTGTGATGCCTCTAACACTGGGATTGGTGCTATTCTGAGTCAAGAAGGCCACCTAATTGCTTTCTTCAGCGAGAAGCTTAATGATGCTAAGCTCAAATAATCTACCTATGATAAAGAATTCTATGACGTTGTTCGAGCTTTGCAACATTGGAGCCACTATCTGTTGCATAAAGAATTTATTCTCTATTCTGACCACGAATCACTCAAGCATTTGAATTCTCAACAGAAGATCAATCGAAGGCATGCCGCTTGGAGTAAAATGTTGTAGACCTATCCATTTTTACTCAAACATAAGGCTGGAATCCTAAATTCAGTAGCTGATGCGCTTAGTCATCGCCATACTCTGTTAACGACTATGTAAACCAAAGTAGTGGGTTTTGAAACTATAAAAGAGTTGTATCAAGAAGATCCTGATTTCCAAGGTGCCTGGAGTGCCACTGAGTCTTAGCCATTTCAACAATATTATAAGGAAGAAGGATTTCTATTCAAAGGAAAAACCTTTTGCATTCCTCGTTGTTCACTACGCAAAGCTATAATTTGGGAAGCCCATGATGGAGGATTAGCTGGTCATTTTGGTAGAGATAAAACTGTAGCCTTAGTAAAGGAGAACTTCTATTGGCCAAGACTTGAACGGGATATCAACAAGCATATCCAAAGGTGCAGAACATGCCACCTGGCTAAATCCAAAAGCCAAAATACTGGGTTATACATGCCATTGCCAGTACCCAAAGCACCTTGGGAGGATGTGAGTATGGATTTTGTCCTCGGGTTACCTCGGACCCAGAGACAAAAGGACTCTATAATGGTGGTTGTTGACCGTTTTTCAAAAATGGCTCACTTCATTCCTTGCCAGAAGACTAATGATGCGGTTCAAGTTGCAGATTTGTACTTCAAGGAGATTGTTCGTCTCCATGGAATTCCAAAAACCGTCACCTCTGATAGAGACATCAAGTTTGTAAGCCATTTCTGGAGGACTTTATGGAAAAAGATGGGAATAAAACTTCAGTTTAGCAGTGCTAGCCATCCTCAAACCGATGGACAAACAGAAGCTGTTAACAGAATTCTTGGAAATCTTTTACGAAGCTTCGTTGGAAAAAACTTGAAGCAGTCGGACCTTATTCTTGCTCAAGTTGAATTTGCTTACAAAAACTCAATCAATCAAGCAACTGGAAAGTGTCCATTTGAAGTTGTTTATGGCACCCGTCCTCTCAGCCCACTTGATTTGACACCATCTTCTGATAAGCAACAATATAGTGTTAATGCGGACCAGCGGGCCAAGGAAATTAAGAAATTACATGAGCAGGTCTGTAATAGGATTCAGAAGCAGAGTTTGAAACTTAAGGCACAACAAGACAAGCATAAAAAACATCAAGTCTTTAATGTGGGGGATTTGGTCTGGATACATTTGAGGAAGGAACGTTTTCCTAAACAACCAAATGCCAAGTTATCTCCGCGAGTTGATAGACCATTCAAGATTGTACAGAAAATTAATAATAATGCTTACAAAGTGGAATTGCCTGGTGCCTATGGTGTTTCCGCCACTTTCAATGTTGCGGATCTATCTCCGTATATTGATTATGTTGATTCTGACTTGAGGACGAGTCCTATCCAACCCTGGGAGAATGAAACAGAACAATGAGAATGAAACAGGGCAGCCAACATTGATATTAAAATAATGCATATGACGTATGCAATGACGTTGTGAACAGGGAACGATGACAGAGAGGTTGGTGTGTGGCTGCCGGTTCTGACTTTTGCATTATTTTAAAGAATTTATAAGGTTGTGGTTTTAGTATAAATAGGTGTGTGTTTTTCATTGTAATGCATCTGAGTTTTGAATAAACACATTTGAGTTTGGTTTCTATACCACTCCGGTTAGCCAACTTGATCTCTGTTCTGGCAGAGGCTAGCAGCCATCAAGATGCGCCTGCTGCAGATCCGATGTCGGTGGCCAAAAATGGGAAGACAGTCTAAAGAGAGAAGGAAGGTGTGAGAAAGACGGGAGAGGGGCAATAGTGGAAAAGACTATTTTTATTTTTTAAAAAACAACAAATTAATGGATATGAATAGGATGACATGTAGATTAAAGTTAGTTGAGATGGAGGATTCTTACTGGGTAGAGTACATATGAGTTGGCACACTTATAGTATATAAGTATTTCTCAAATTTGTTTTTTAAAAAAAGTCAATACCAGGTATCCCCATTAAATGCTTGGGGGTAACGAACAGAGCATAAAAGGGACAATATGGAACTTAACAGAGTAGAACTGAAATTAAACGCATGGCCAGCTCCCTCTGAACAACATTAATGTTATTCCATTAATTATCTCCATATCAAGTGATCGATATCAGAAATTAATCCCCTCATTATTCTTTTCTATTGGAGTTGCGCCTATTTGTGAAATTTCATAATGATATATGCTCAACACCCAAACAACAATTCAATTTTTTTTTACCGGAAAACAACAATTCAAATTTAATTATATTAATGATCCACTCTATAATAAAATACAATAACAAGTCATATCTCATCCAACATGGATTCCATGACCCTATTGAACTCAATAAAAATATTATACTATTTTATAAAATATCTAAATTTATCTTTCAGAACCCATGGTTTCAGAGCCCCCATTGGCTAGCAAAAACAATAATTTATTCTCAGGTTGAAAGGAAGAAATTTTCCGGCAAGTTGGTGGACGGTGGGAGTGAAGTGGAGTGAAGGCGATGATGGTGAGGCCAAAAATGGTGGAGATTGAGTCCTGGAGCTCCTCAAAATCGTGAAGGCTGCTGCTCAAAGGTGGAGGCTTTAGGTCTCAGCATTTTTAGCTGCCGCTTCCTCTGTCTCAGGTCACCGTATTAGAGTATATATTTGGTTATTGTAACTAACTCTAGTTAGGACAACTAACAAATTTAGTTAGACATAGTAGTTACTTATTCTACCTGTACAGTGACTATAAAGATGAGTGTACATAATTCCTAAATTAATTCAATAATCAAAGTTTCATTTCTCTTCTTCCTTTCATATTATGGTATCAGAGCGGGAAAGTCATTGCTTTCATATTACGCCAGTTTGGTGGTGGTTTCATTGTGGTGGAGACGAGATGGAAGAAGTGATGGTCTAGGTCTTCTAGGAATTGTTAGCGACTGTTCTGCTTCTGATTCTCTCCTTTTTCCCAGGTCGGATGGTGATGGTGGATGGTGGAGAGATTGAAGAAGGTGGAGGAAGATGAAGGTTTGAGTTCGATTTGGTTCACTATTCTTTTGCGGCGCACTCCTTTGCTGAAGCTCACTCAATCTATCAAGTTTCAGACCTAATTGGTGCTGTCAAACTGCTACAGTTTTGATCAGGGACCAAAGTGCAGTTTAAAACGTTTGTGGTCCTTGACTGTAATTTCTGCAATTTGAGCCCAAACTCCCATTTTCAAATTTGATCCAATTTTTTCAAAGACCTACAATCAAAAACAATTAATTCAACATCAAATTTTATCATAAATCAATGATTAATTGTAATCACAATTATTTTAACAATTTTATCATTTTTAGTTTTAATTTAATGTATTTATTCTTAATTTCAATTTTATTAGAAGAAAGATATTTTAAGATTAATAATTATGACAAAATCCTTAAATAAAAGGTGATAATATATAATAAAGATAGAGATTTGTCGTGTTGCCTGTGGTTCATCCTTTTAGCAGCAGCTCCTCCGAAACAGCCTCCTCCTCTTCTCTTCTCGTGCTTCTCTCTCTCTCTCTAACAGATGAAACTCGGCCCCAACAAAGAAGAAGAAATAGGGGACAATGACGGCACTCCAGAGTTCCTTCCGTCGATCACTCCGGTCACCGTCAGCGATTGAAGAAGAAGACACCCTCCAAGCTCTCGCTCTCCCCCTGGTTCAACTTGATTCTCCGATATTAAGAACGATGATGAACAGTGATGATCTCTCAAGTCGGATCCCCCTCCTCTCCTTTCCACGATGCTCTTTAGGTCTTCAATCCCCCAATATTGAAACAGTGTTGCATATGTTCATATGCTCAATTGGGGCTTTGGCTTTTATTTCTTTCTTTCTTTTTCTTTTTATTTAATTCATGCCAAAATAGTGCCATATCTAGTTGCTGCAAAATAGGAAAATAGGGAAAGAAATAAAGATAAAGAAAAGAAACCACAATAGAATTAAGTAACATAATTTTTCTTTTCTTTTTTAATATACTTGAAAACAACTGTAAATTATTGGCAATATATTTATTTTTTCCTAATTTCTAATTTTTTATTAAAAATATGATATCTACAATAAATCCTCTAAGTGATGCACATAATTGATCTCTTATCAAATCTCAAGTAAATCCCTTAAATTTGTAATGATGATTTCCTAAATATACCAAAATATATCTTAAATTTAATTAAAATATGGAGTCGTCAATATAAAAGATAAACATATTGTGTGTGTGTGTACATGCATTACGGTAGATGGATAATTAGGGGTAGAAACAGGCCAGGCCAGACTTCTGCCTTAACAGGCCAGGCTTGTTTTGTGACAGGATGGCCTGAGCCTGGCCTGTGGCCTGTTAGAGGCAATTTTTTAAGCCCGAGCCTAGCCTGAATGTAATATCTCAATTTTTGATTATAGATTAATCATGATTATTATGGATAATTATGCGTTTAATTGGAATAATCATGTGATTTATGGCAATATTAATTTATATGTCATAATTAGTGAATAATTGGAAGAATGGAATTATCGGTTAATTAGTTGGTAATTAATGAAAAAATTAATTACTAGCTAAAAGAAAATGAGAAGTGTGATAAAATGGCTAATGAAGGGATTAGAGTAACTAATTGGTTGCTTATTGTATGAGAACCAATGGGAGTAAGACCTGTGTCAAAGTGAGAGGAAGGGAGAGATAGAGAAAAGTCAAAGGAATTTTAAAAATATTTCTCTCTCCTACCTCCTAGTTTCAGCTGACATGAGAGGTATGGGGAGGAGTAGAGTGAATCATTTCCCTTCTTCATCCTCACTCAACCTCCCTCTCATTCTCTCTCTCTCTTCTCTTCTATATTTCCGACGACCTTGTGGGCAAGAGAGAGGAAGAAAAGCTGGTGATTAAGGTGATAAATTGGACTCCATTGCCTAAACTTCATTTATTAATGTTGTTCAATGGAATGAGAGCTTCATTTTGATGATTTTAGTTTACCGTTTGGTGTTGATTTGTGGCCACACGAAATTTTGGAAAGTGGTGAATCAAGAACTCTCTTTGAGAAGGTTGATAAGGTGAGTGAAACCAATCTTTCTATCTATGTTTCATGTCATTTGAAGTAGTTTGTAATTTCTGGAAATTTTAGCTTGAATCCGAAAATGAGTGCCACTGTTCATTTGGTATGTTTTTGGCATGAGAATGGTATCTTGGAATGAGTTTAGGATAGATAGATTGATTGGTGATTGAAATGTGATGTTTGGATGAGATTGGTATTTTGTTAATTTTGTTGCCCAATACCCAAAGCATGATAATGGAGTAGGATTTTGATGATTCTGATGATCCCATTGAGTTTATTGGATGTTTTTCTGTGGGAGTGGCTTTGAGTAAAGTTTTGTATCTATTGGGATCAATTGGTCAAGTGTTGAGAAAATGCCTCAGTTTTGCTGCGTTTTCTAGTTTCTGATAGAATCACTCGAGTGATACGGGGTTCACTCGAGTGTGGTAGTGCAAACTTCCTTTCTGCTCTTTGTGTTTGTGTTGCACTTCCGTGGTCAAAGGCAAGTGTTACGTCACTTGCGAGTGAGGGATGAACATCACTCAAGTGAGGGTGAGTTCACTCAAGTACTGGTGTATTTGACACCAAGGACTTGCCTCTTGGGTTGTCACTCGCGATTCTAGTGCAATAGTGTGCCTTCTCACCGTGAGTATGTGGTATTCACTCGAGTGCAATGGCCTGTGCTTGAGTCCTCCTGATCCTTAAAGACTCTTGTGCTCTCGGGTAAGCACTTCCTGTAATTTACTCTTGGGGGACTCGGGTGAGTATCTAGCTTCCACTCGAGTGAGTTGTGTTGTGCTCGAGTGCAGTGAGCCATTCTGGCTACTGCCATTTCCTTTGTGCTCTCGAGTGTGCACTCGCTGTCTTTCACTCTCTGGTACCCGAGTGCAAACCGTACCATCACTTTAGTGATGTCTCCTTCACTTGAGTATCCGTACAATATCACTCGAGTGATGCCATCTTCACTCGAGTGTCTCTGTGAGAAATGTCAGTCTTATGCTTTCAAAAAGGGGATCTTTGGGGATAGTATTCCAACCCCTTAGGGCTTCTGTTAAAGGCGTTCTTGAGTACTAAAAGAGAAATAATGGTAACCAAATAAGTTTTAAGAAGCTATTGAGAATTGGAATAGAGAAATAACTCTTCGTCCCTAATTATGATTCTAAGATACGATATTTGCCTGACTCGGGAGAGACCAGTGCCAAAGAACGCCCGGAAGGATCAAGGTAGTGACTTTTCTCTCATGTTGTGTAAGATGTTTTGGTATGCATAACTTATGATTGAACTGTGAACTGCATGTGCCATGGTCCATTATGGCGTGAGCACTTCAGCGTGAGCCGTTTAGGGAGTGATAGTGGTTATCTCTAGTTCGGCCGTTGAACTGCCATCGTAATCGACATGGATCTTTGTGAATCCGACCCATAGGGCAGCATATGTGAATCCAGCTGTGGGTTGTGTGTATCTTGCCAGTGTGGCATGCGTTATGAAATGCTTAAATGAATCCCAGCCGTGGTGAAATATATTGTGTGGATTGTGTTGTGCAATGCAACTTGAGCAATTTAGCGTGAGCAATCATAAGGGATGACGTGTGTCATACTAACCATTGCCGTTGAACTGCCGTTATAGTTGCTTGTGTGGATAATGATTTACTTTCATGCCTTATTGTTATGTATATTATGAGTGATTTGACACTACAGGGACTCTTTAGAATCTCACTCTCCCAAAAACCATGCTTTAGACAGGGCAGAAGGATCGAAAGGCAAACGGGTGACGCAGAACAGATAGAGCTCCAGTTTAGAAATAAGTTTTGGGTTATTGGTTATCATGTAAATTATTTGGATGTTTTAGGAAACAATTGTATATATTGGGATTGGTGGTATAGTTTTGTGTAATCCCCAAGTTAAGGGTAATGAATTGTGGGCTTTGTGCCTTTGTAAAACCCTTATTAATCAATGGAACCCGAGTGTGTCGGGAATTTGCATTATACTCTGATATTTGTAAATGGAAACAACCTGTGTAGGCCATTTATGTATTTGTATTGTGAATATGAGACTATTGATGAACAAGTTTAGAAAAGTTTTTTTTGTAAATCCAGTTTTGGGCAAAAGATTATTTCAATAAGCCGCAAATCATTTATGGTCTCTAATTTCATACTTAATTACGTATTTATGAATTTAATCTCAGCTTGTGGTGGAAGGGGGTTACACTGAACACAGGCCTAGCCTGGCCTGTGGCCTGTTAAGGAGGCCTGATAGATGTGAAAACAAGCCACAGGCCTCACAACAGGCCTACTACAAACAGACTGAAATTAGGTCCAATTACAATAATGATTCAACATAAATTATAAAATATGAAACTGAATACAACAACATTACAATTTTCATTACAAGTTCACCAATTTAGATCAAATCAATGTAAAGCTAATGGACCTTCTCGCCTTCAAATCAAATCTTCAATATAATTTCTTTTTCTCCTCCGAAGACCTTGGAAAAAATTAATCAAAGTGCTATTCTCTTTTCTCCGTGTTTCACATGATATTCAAATACATAAAATTAAGCATCAGCAAGAAGGACAGAGAGGAATTTGCAGACTTGAACCTGCGCTGAGAAGAAAAGTTCATCAAAATCTGATCAAGTCCACCATCTTCTTAACAAAAGATTTTCTGGAGTTGTTCTTTTGTGTGACTTGTGTGCATTAATTTTTGTTGCCAAATATAAAGAATTTGAAGGAAAATGTCAAAAATATAGGGTTGAGGATACTGTACACGCAGACCCCTATTTTCAAACATATCCAAATAATGTAAGAAGACTGGGGCATGAGGTCAAAAAAGAAAATGATTAGTACATGACTACAATATCGAGTTTGAGCCTGAACAGCTGCAAGTATTATTGGTAAGTACATTCATCATCTGCAAGTATTATATCACTATTTTTCAAATAGTTCTATTCTTGAATATTCATCGTTGATGACTACAATAATTCAAATAGTTTTATTGCAAAGTATTCATCATCTGCAAGCATTATATCACTAAGCATTTTTTTCATTTAATCCTATTTAAACTACTCCAACTTTTTTTTAAAGTTAAACCAGATACTCAGCTCTTTTTGGATAATAAAGAATTTTATTTTACCATGACTACAAGTCTGCAACATCGGATCACTGTCGGAATAGAGCTGTAACAGAAAAATACAACACTATCGTAGTGTTTCGTCTATCTCTGTTATACATCAGAACAGAGGCAGTAACAGATAATCACAATATGAGAAAAAAGCAATATTGGAACAAAGCAGTAACAGGAAAAAATTCATAACAGATGACCACAGGCACAGCGAGAAAAACTAAGAAAAGACTGAGCAGTAATAGAAAAAACAATAGACAAAACAGAGCAGCATGCCAGCAAAAACTAAGAAAAATATCAGAACAAGGCGAGAAAGGACAGCAAAAAATATCAGACTTACTAAATCTAGAGATCAAGTAGGAGGAAGGACGGCCACGGCGAGAGTAGGCGACGGTGACTCTCGGATGAAGGACAACTGACAGGCGACGGTGACTCTCGATTGTGCAAGAATCTAGGGCTCATCGGCGATTCAGCGTAAATGAAATACAGAGAATCAAGACTCAAGAGCGACCAGGCGAAGATGAAGACAGAACTCAAAAGTGAGAGTGGGTGAGAGCGCGACGAATCTGCGGAGTGATTGTCACTGAGATTTTGGGTGAGTCGGCCAAATGAGATTGGGAGAGAGTGAGAGTTAGGGTTAGAGAGAAGAGACTTTGATGAGATTGGTGAATGGGGCCTGAGGACGAAAGAAGAAGACGAAAGAAGAGAATGGGCTTATGTGAGTTATTGGTTTTTTGGGCTGCACTCTTATTTTTTATATTAACCGGCCTATTAAACCTAAAAGGCTTATTAACAGACTTGAGCCTGGCTTGTTTTTCTAAACAGGCTTTGAAATAGGTATTAGCCTGGCCTTTTATTCTGACAGACCAGACCGCAGGCCTCTTTTAGGCCACCTGGCCTATTTCCATCCTATGGATAATCATAGCATTGCCACGTACACAATTATATTTGCCCACTGATAACTAATTAAATTGACTTACGCGTTCTCTAAAAGTTTGAGAAGGGTTAAAACACAAATATAAGATTAATTTGGAGTTCGAATCGGTGTTCATTAAATATATTTAGAGATGGGTTCTTAAAGACGATACCAGGTATATTTCGTTCTACATAAATTAAGTTCATTATTTTTTCTCCAATATTAAATTCATTTTATATTTGTTTTTTAACCCTTCTCAAACGTTTAGAAAACGCGTAAGTCAATTTAATTTTTCGTGGCCAAATTGTGTACGTGACAATTACCGATTATATAATATGTTTATCTTTTATATAGTAACTATTGAATATAGAAAAAAATAAAGAAAAAGAAGTAAACTAGCCTAGTATATTAATGTGAAAATTCCAACAAATAGTTGGTGATAATATAGGCTTTTTTTGGGATCCATCGGAAAGGAAAAATCTATGAGTATGTATCTAATATATATATATATAAAAGTATGCATGTACATGTTTTTGGCCGAAAAAGAATAAAACAGATAGAGACAGGTCAACGCTGTGATAACTTCCGAGTTCCGACAAGCTGCTGTTACGAAATCTCCTGAATAATTTGTTTTATTAATTCAACTACACCCAAAAAGTGGGGGGGGGGGGGGGGGGGGGGCATTACTATTTTATTAATTTCGGTAGTTTTCCATTAATTTGCTTCTTTCTGTTTTTGCCGCTAATCATGTCAATTTTTCTTTTTAAAAATATTGCAACTCGGTCTAATTGACACCAAGTTCTGATCTGTAGTATAATGGAAAACGCTTTTGAACTTGTGACATTTTGGGAAATAATTTTGAGATCTTTAATTAAAAACGATTTAGCCGGAAGTAATATTAGATTTAGATTCAATTAATATAATGGACATGATTCTATGGTCATTGTTAGCATATTGCACTTGAATTCAATTTCCTGGAACGTTTGAAAAACGCGTAAATGGTTTAAATAAAAATATTCAATTAATTATTTCATTAGAAATATTAAATTAATTACGTGTTGGACCAAATTAAATTTTCTTCAGTTCCAAACATATGGAGGCCACACCACACAATTAAACATACCGTAGTTACCTAATAATTTCTCTAAGCATGAGGTCTCTCTCTCTCTCTCTCTCTCTCTCTCTCTCACACACACACACACACACACAAAACGTGTTACCTGATCTTTATATTTATCCAAAACATAAAAAATAAAAACCCAGCAATAATAAGTCAAGGTGAAATTAAATAATTCCACCACAAAGTCGGTGATGATGTTGAAATTTTTAGTCCTTGAGAGAGAAGAAAGTTTCAAAAACGCTAAAAGGTTAATGGGATGAGAATTTTAGACAACTTGTCGCAAAACTTGATGGTACTTGTTTTAATTAACCAATAAAAAATAATTTATTAATTTATTTTATACATTTTCCATTCTTTTTCCCTTTCTGTCTAGCTAAATCGCGTACGTGTGCAAAGTCCAAAACTTTGAAACAGAGAGTTTCAACACGGTGCGACTAGCTTATATATTGAGTTCCATTTTACGTGTGCCCTAATGTAACGCTGGTTTTAATTATTTAATTTGACGAGTAAATTAAATGAATTAATATGTGCATGTCTTCCAAAACACGTAATCTAAACCAACTGAGATACAAATGAACATGACCACGTATAAATAAGTAAATACCCTAACAATAACTTGGTTAGTTCCCATGAATTTCCTTCTTTCAACGTTGGACTACATTGAACATGGACCATAATAGTACCTAGCTGGCTTGTCTCTATAAGTAGTGGATTCCTGAAGCTTGAGAATGAAGCAAATTAAGCAATATCTGTACGTGAGAGATCATCGTCATCGTCGTATCATCGAATTCGATTCTGCTTTAGAATATTCAGATATGAGTTCTAAAGACATAAGCAGTGGCAAGATTTTTGGGACTGCAAGGCCACCTCCTCGGAACCCTCCTCCCCCAAAATCTGGAACTCCAATCCCAAAGCCCCAGGATGTCTTTTCCAGGAGACATCGATGATATTGCTGATGCAAGTATATATGCATGTCCCTTTTCTTTCTATTCTCTGGTTACTCATTCATTAATTAATTACTCTTTTTTATTCTTATTATCTTTCATCATGAACATGCCTCTATTCTAAATATTTCATACATGTCAAGTACGTACCTCTCTTAGGGATTGTGCCTTTTCGTAAATATATTTTAGGGTTAAGGTGCAAATCGACCAATGAAGTATTGTTCGAGCAGCGTCCACCACAAATATCTTTTAAAAGGGGGAAAAATACTAATGAAGTTTTAAAAAGGGGCATCCACCACAATTTCCGTTAAATCCGTACTAACGGCGTTAAATCATAAGAGAAGAAAACCCCTAACGGCGTTAGTATGGATTTAACGGAAATTGTGGTGGATGCCTCTTTTTAAAACTTCATTGGTATTTTTGCCCCTTTTAAAAGATATTTGTGGTGGACGCTCCTCGGACAATACTTTATTGGTAGATTTGCACCTTAATCCTATATTTTAAATCCCAATATCCATATAAACAAGTATATATATGAGATTTATCATTTTTCAATTAGCTTGAATTTCTAGGTCCTGTGTTTTTATTTTTGCAATTTTGCTCACTCAATTTTTTTGTTAATTTTGATACAGATAGGGGGTGAAGTGAAATTGATAATGGATTGACGGGGCTTGCCATATAAAGGAAGACTGGAAACAAAAAATAGGCTTAATATATAGGGCGATTACCTCATGTAAATATATCCTCTTTGGTTTGTTTACCTGCATTGATATTTGTTCATTACATCTTAATTATTTCGTTTTAATAAGTGTAGCTACGTATATGTCTAGAGGAAATATATTGTAAGCTAGATTAGAATAACCTTTTATTGTATGTGTTGAATTTATTTGTTTGGTTTTTCGTCTGGGTTTGACTTATTAATTAGCTGCTTGTCCGTAGTTGATTCCAATAATGGAGACAATATTCATTTGATTTGAAAGGCCCTTCCTTTAGTTTTTTGATTCTCTGTGCTGCACAACATCCAATCAAATTCGCTTTTAGTTACATGCACTTTAAAGCCACCTTTTCAGTCTTTTCATCAACAACGTATATAACACGATATCATCTATATCCATGAAGGTTGAACTTTATTAAATAAATATTATTACGCTCTTCCAATTGCCAATTGAAGGCATAATGTCCAAGAACTTACAGGAGCTGAACAGTTCAAAACTTTCTAAAAATATAAATTGAGTTTAACTATAAGTTTAGATTACCTAATCACTTCTCCAACATACACATTTTAGTTGACCGTATTAATGTACCATGAAAATTGGAAAGTCGACATTATAACCAGAATCTATCTAAACTGCGAATTTTTTACCCGTGAAAATTCGTTCAAATTTACTAGACTTTGAATTTAGAAACTTGTAGAGCAAGAGACGAAAGAAGGTTTATGGAACCCACACGGTTTGTAATTTATAAGAAAAACTCAAACTCTTGTGATATTGAAATTATATTAGGCTACCCCACAATTGTATTGCTATATTTGAAAGGACAAGAAAACATAGATACATGTAAAAGTCAAAGGAATGAGAACTTTCAATGACCTGTTTGTGGAAGTGCCGACATCTCTATTTTTTTAATATAAAAGGCCAATATTACATTAGATTTGATCATTGTAATAGGTACAGAGCTTCTCAAACATGAATTAAAGTCCATATATTACCTTTGAAATTAACTGGAGTTTCAATTCCGCGTGAACCATATTGATTAAACTTTCAAGCATTTTCGCATGTGTTAGTTATACATTGGAAGAACCCAAAAAAAAGGAATGTTGGTGGAGATTAAATTAACTGACGCATATCAAAACATAATTAAACGAATTAACTTGTAATCAGAGGCAGTAATCAAATATATATTAGTCTCACCTTCTCTACTGGTATTAAGCCTCAGTTTGTATCAGAAGGAAATTAGGAAGGAAACAATATTAAGAAGAAAAACTCTAAAAACAATAAAAAAAAAAAAAGTGAAACTTTGCCTTCATAGTATAACCCTTAGTTTTTTAATTTACTGCTGGTTTTCCCAAGTAAATAAATTTAATTGTGTCGAAATTGATGTAGAAATTTCTCTATAAATTAAATGCCATGACAATATCCACATGGCTACTTCCCATCAATTTCCTTGGCCTATCAACCATGTTACTTTCCAATATCTGTGTGACTAAGAATATTATATATATATAATCTCTAATCCTTATTAAAATTGGAATTATATTAGGACAAGTCGAGGAAGTAGTATCTTATCATAATCAGTTAGTTTACCCCTTATGTATTGTTTATTCATTTCTATAATTTGTTCGTCTTATTTTCTTCTAGGTATGTAGTTAGGGAAAATATATTGTAAGCTAGAACCTATAAGCACTACTACAAAAAACCAAATCTGTGGCGCTTATAATTGCATTAGCTGTGGCGCTTGCGAAATGCCACCTATCTTAACGCTACTAAAAAAAGCTGTGGCGCTTGGAAGCGCCACAGATGTTTAAATTTTTTTTTTAAAAAAAATAGCTTTCTGTGGCGCCTAACCTGCCAGGTGCCACAGGAAGCATACCTCCTGTGGCGCCTGGCCGGCCAGGCGCCACAGTAGGGAAGCCTCCTGTGGTGCCTGGCCGGTCAGGCGCCACAGTAGGTCTTTTTTTTTTTTCGTTCTGGTTTTTTTTTTGCATATTTTTTCTCATATTTTTTTGGGTTTTTCGTATTGGTTTTTTTTTAGCATATTTTTTTCTCATGCATATATAATTATAGTCTGCAAGGTTTAATAAGAACAATAATAGATAACTTTAAAATGATACCAACAAATGATTGATTAGCTAAAGTAGTAATGAAAATTGTTATCAATATACTGTAAACCTAGCTGAATGAAATATAATACAACAAATTCAACTTGAACAAACATGCATGACACAACAATTATATTGGCAATTAGAAACAACACAAAAAAAAAACCAGCTAGTGAATTTAATAGTAAATATAGCTACCTAGGGATTTGCCTAAACACATATTCACACCATTCCTCGATCACTTCATTAACCTGATGGTCTGTCAAAGCGTCACAACGTTGATCTTCATAATACTACAGATATATACAATCAGACACAAGTTAGAACGAATTAAAATCAGTAAAACATAACTGTCAGGCACTAATTCAATTTCATTACAACACAATATGAAGTGCAACTAAATGACTTACTTTTTGAGGAATAAATGGTTGATCATGCATAATAACATCCTTCATAAATTTCATGATATAGTACCCACAATCATTGTCATTAGGTTGGAAAGGGCACTGCAATAATATAATGCAATATTTAACTCTATTCATGAATAAAAAGTGTTTACTAACAAAGTCTAAGTAAAGTCAAATATCAATACCTGTATCCTCTTCCAAGGATAGCTAAGGCGAGGGTCAGTAGCTTTAGAATAGTTTAACGTGACAGACGATCGATATGCAGTCAATGCGCTAACAAAAGAAACAGAAAATGATTACTTTTGATTATTCAATCACGTTCGCAAATATTTATACATAGGCACGTATACTTACCTACTGATCAATAGCATCATATCAAAACGGTCTTGTGGAAGACCATTTTTCAGAGGATCCACATAATAAATGCGAGGGCCTGAAGGTTCCGCTGGATTGATAACGATCAATATCCAATGGCGCCTAAAATATATTTTAAAAATATTTTTTGAACAATCATGTTATGATAGAAGTTAAACAATAAAAACAAAAATTGTATCAATAATAACTTACCCCGCATTATACGGCACTAAAAATAATGTATTTGCTGTCGCTTTCTTGCTAAAGTAATCTTTCAGCTCATTAGACTGTGCAGTCACATCTATTTTACCCTCATGATAACCAACGAGAAAAGGGTTGACAAATGCGAATTGGACCCTGTATGTATCCATTAAAACGTCCTGGTCCAAATGCCTGGTATAAAACATACAGTGTCATGAGAAACAAAAGAAATGGAACGAGATATATTAATAATAGTGATAAACGATGATAGTGAAGTACCTTATCCAGATGTTGATAGCCGAAGCACTAACCCAATCACGAGCACATATTTCCTGCACGACCTCGGCAGTAATATAGTCAACTAGACCACCAACAGTGTAGATATGTCTTGGAATACGTAATGGCACTACTCCCTCACCGATCAATTGTGGTGCAATCAATATTAATTGATCGAGATATAAGGTATGTCTTCTTCTGCTCTGTTGGCTGGCCGATGCTTTTGACTTGGGTTGTGTTGTTGAAGACTTTGAAATCTTACCCTGCACAAATCAGAAAATTAAATCACAGTTCGAGATGAAAGTTCGAAGGAAAAGTGCAGGGAATTTTGAATGAACGACCTTTTCACATGGCTCGATAAGACCTATTGGCCAAGCAACATAGCCACCTACAACATCTGCCACCTTATTTTGCTCATCCTAAGACGGGATCGGTAAGAGGGCGTCTTCGTTCGTGCAGATGTCAACCCTAACCCGGAGTGTGTTATCGGGCAACGGTGAATTGTGTAGTATGTCCTCACCAGTGTTGTAGGCAACACCTACTGCAACCGCGTGCTTGGATGCTTGCTCGACATATAGCTTGCATTGAAATTCGCCCTACGGAAAATAGAGTTAATATGTTAAATTCGCTTAATTATAATTTAACATAAAGTTAAGTAGAAAATAAATTAATTACCGAAGGAAAAGGGACTTTAGGCATGGAATTGCAGCTATCTCTGAAACTTGGGCTATCACAGAACGGAACATTTGGTGTTGGCCTACCCTGGACCAACTGTTGTATTTGCGTTGTTAACAACGCATTATGTTCTTGCAGCAAACGCATTTGTTCGGTGAATTGTTCTTCTCGTTGTTCCTTGTAGCGCATTTGTTGTTGAAGTTCTTGCATTTGATGCTTAAAGCTAGACATCTCGTCACGTAGGTGGGAAACATCACTTCTACTCGAGCGCTTCTGACGTCCGAAGTATGCTGATGGGGTGACTGCAAAACCAGTACCCCGAACACGACCATCATACTCGGGTACTGGTAACGCTCTGCTCAATAAATCGTCCCGACCAACATAGGTCGCCAACGCAGGATCCTCCTGTGTCATTTGTCGCTTTCCCAAAAAGAATTATAATGAAAATTAGTTATTATAAATGGAGTTCATTTAAGTAAAGCCAATTATTTATTGAACGCATAATATAATTGAATACTTACACAATATTCGGCTACTCTTCTTGCTTCCTCATTAGGAATTTCACCTTTCTTATTTGTGACACCCTGGACCCACAGCTCATGTCGTGGAACCTGTGTAATATCTGAGCTTGATTCTTGTATCTGCACATCGAAGTTAAATGATATTCATACAATTTTTATTATGAATGAAATAATCATCAGTTCGTACCATTTTTCTTGCTAAAGTTGCGTATGAAACAGGTCCTTCTGTGTACCGGTATGGCATGTTGGTCGCGTTAGCTCGATTTTTCTCGCTCAACTCCTAGTTAGATCAAAATGATTCATATAAATATATAAATGTTACTTACAAAAACGTACATTACACGTAATAGGGAAAAATAAACAAATCCCCTTACCAGGAAATCAGGAGTTGTATGTGTTTTGATAAACTCATCCCACATTGCTTGAGTGATGATTCCTTCGTACAATGGATAAGGCGGTGTAGTAATGATATCATCATTATCATCCCTCAAAAAATATTTGACGAGATCAGAACGAAACTTTCGCATAAGTTTTCCGGCTTTTCTCATTACGAAGTTCTTCCGATCATCATCAATAATAAAAATACTCTGTAAACAAGTCAAAAAACATATATCATATGTAAGATTGAAATGAAGTGATACAAAGCAAACCGAATAAATATATAATTAAGGTGTTACCTGTATTTCAGCCTAGATCACATCCTCATAACTTTTCTTTACCATTTTCCAATTTTGAACTGTAATAGGGACTCTGTCTCGAACCGTAGTCCCGATGAAGTTATTTAAGGAGGTATTGTTCTCGCCAAACGGGTTTCCATTTTCATTCCACTCCAGTTGTAACTTGATTCCGTTACTTCTCAGTCTGATCAACCTCGCCATAATTGTCCTGCCACGTCTGACGTTCGCCTCAAATCTCTGTCTACCAATGTGCCTGGGAACGTCATCAATGTCATCAAGTACGGGACTGGGAACGTCATCAATGTCATCATGTGGTGAGTCCATACTCCTGCAAGTGAAATAAACCAAATCAAAACATCAGTGCACAATGGTCTTGTATGTCAACGAAAGCAAATTATTTTGAAATTTATAAAAACATACGTACAAGTAAATGAGTCAAGGCAATCATTATCTTTTCCTTTTTCTTGTCTAATTTAAATTGCCAAATAATTCATTAATTATTCCCAGGCATTATAATAAAATTTTACAACTCATAACAAAAGAAACCATATTTGCCACAATAATATATCATAGTTAAATTAGAAAACATTACAAGTCAATAAATAAAATACAAGTGTTAAGAATATATAAATAATTATTTTGCTTATGCAATTAATCAATAACAATCATTAGATGACCTACAAATTATAACTATTAAATTTAACTAAAATAACATTTGTAAGCTCAAAATTTAAAAAACATACCGTAAATAGAAGCTTCAATAGACTGATGAACTGAAACTACAAACACAAATTAAACATAAACAAATCAATAAAATATTTGAGGTTCTAAGTTATTTTTTTAAATAATAATATGTGTAATAAACATCAAAATATAATAAAATAAAAAAATATGATTCAGAAAAAAAAATAAAGAAAATAAAATAAAATGAAAAAGAAAGCATAATCCCAACATTAATTATATCCTTATTGTATGTTTTTCCCCTTACGGTTTTAGTTAATATATTTAAAGTTAAACAATATAGACAAATTATATTTTATTTTATTAAATATTAACATTGATATATTAAAGTCATTTTATTCATATTTTAAAATCTTTAAATAAGTTAATGACTCAATTAACGAATTATTCAATTTATTATGTTGATTTCAATTTTTCCTATTTTCATTGGGTTTATATAGGATTTTCTCTATTATAGTTTAATAAGATAATACAAAAAATTATTTTCTTACCTCTACAAAATAGCACTAACACAAATATATATTAAATACGTGAAATAATATTAAATAAATGATTTTGATTTTTGGAAAACAAATAATTTGAAGAAGTTTTAAAAGAAATAGCAGTATTATTAAAAGTTAATTTGATTATCTAATTTCAAGTCACTTGTATATTAATTACTGTCGTTTAAATTTATGGTTATATATAACATATAAATTCAATTCTTCCATTGTTCTTGTAACTTGTTGCATTAATTTCTTAGAACTAGTGAGAGCTAAAACACACTACACACGCCTACAATGGGGATCAAATAAGTCTCTAGTAATGGGAATATATATGTACACACACGCCTACAATACACACACGCCTACAAACAACAAACACATTTGTATATTATATGTATATATATATATAGGTGTTGTACATGTAAAGAGCAAAGAAACAAAACTAGAGATGGTCCCACAAAAAAAAAATCTGCCGACAGAGAGAGAGAGAGCTCATAATTCATGGGCATTGTCTTCTCCTCAATAATTTTAGTTACATTCTTTATTTTTTTTCCTGTGTTGATCGGATGAAATTACATACTATATACATGTCTATTTCTAAATTGGTTTATGTACTATAGTATAATAACACCATCCATGAAGAAGATGACTATATATGATATATAAATATACAAGCATGCGTGTCACAACATACAGGGAAAAAAAACCATAGCAAGCATGCCATAAAAAAAACAGCAGAACAACCTGAAAAAAAAATTAATAAAAACAAAACGCAAGTTGAACTTACAGGTTGATCAGTGCAGTGGAGTGGGGGACCACGTAATTGCCGTTGGTGACGCAATCTTCAGTGAGGGAAGGAAGAAATTTGAGCGCTAGCTACCAAATGGAGTGGGGGCCAAAAGAGTTGAAGACAACGGAATAATACGGAAAGAAGTGGGGTTGGCAGTTGGAAAAATACAAAAACGTGTGCGCGTGTGGGTGTAGTTTTAAGATATGAAGATGAGAAAATGGAGGGACGGGGTGCACGCACAGATCAATTGGAAAGTGATAGAGGGAATAATTAAAGATAGAGAGAAAGAGATGGAGGGGGGGTGGAGGCGGGAAATGAAAGAGATTGGGGGGGGAGAGGCGGGAAAACAAAAGGGGATAAAGGGAGGCGGGTTGGGATCTCATTGGTGGGGAAGGGATAAGATATCCATTTTTTTTTTAAAAAAAAAGGGTCAGGGGTGGCGCCTGACCAGACAGGCGCCACCCCTGACAAATTTTTTTTTTTTTAAAAAAAAAAAGGGTCAGGAGTGCGCCAATTCTGACAAAAAAATTTTTTTTTTTATTTAAAAGGGATCAGGCCAGGCGCCACCCATGACAAATTTTTTTTGTTTTTTTTTAAAAAGGGGTCAGGGGTGCGCCAATCCTGACAAAGTTTTTTTTTTTTTTTAAGGGTCAGGGGTGGCGCCTGACAGCTGACCATAAGCTAGTGTGGCGCCTGACATGTCAGTCTGAGTTGGTGAAATGACGGTAAAAAAACATTTTTAAAGGTGCTTTATTAGGAGTAAAGGTTGAGTATGACATCTATCTTTTCCTCCTTTGAGGAGAGAGGTAGCGAATACAGCCTGACAAGTGATAGGTCATAGGCCCTTTCAAAATCTTTTTTTTTTTTAATTAAAAAATTACTCTATCAATGACCCAAAGCGTTCAGTCCAAGAAGCGCTTGAATCGCGTGCTTAATACATAGTGTGCGTTTGAAATGGTTTATTTTTATTCAAAACGTGTTTATAATTTGTGATTCACGGTATACGAGGTAAATATGTGAGAGGAGTTTTTTCTCGGCTTGCGTAATAAGTGCGTTTTTCCTATAGAAAAAGCTTAAACAAACAAGCCCATAGTGTGTGTTTAATATTGTTTATTAGGGGTTAACAAGTGCTTATCACATAAATTGAAATAAAACTCCTCTTACATACCTAATTTTAGATAAATTAATGATAGTAGTTAAATTAGTTAATCATATTTATTTTCCTAAAATACCCTTAGTTAAAATTTAAAATGGCATCCAATTATATTGATTATCTGTTTTTTGTTGTACCTCTTCTACCTCATACACGACTTCTCCAAGATCTCACACAATCCGGCGTCATTGATCTCCCTCAACAACTTCCGATCTACTCTTATTAAATTATTATTGTGTTTAATTATTATTGAGAAAGTATCAATAGGAGGTATTTTGGGAAGAAATTGATAAAAATTAGAATTTTATCTTATAATTAGGACCGAGATCAACTCTCAAATATTATCCTATAATTAGGATCCAAGAGAGTACTATATATATACTCCTTTTGTTCCAGTCACTTCTAGATGATGAATAGTTGAAAAATTGCGCACAATCTCACGATTCGTAATAATTGCATTCCGCCGTGAAGTTATTGAAGAATACTGCAACGAAACATTAAATATAATAAAGCGTCCGTGATTTGTTCTTTCCTTAAGCACAAGATACAGGACCCACACATTGTTTCGTTACCGTATTTTCCTTTTGAATTTTAAGCCCCTATTCCAAAGTCAACACGCGCGCGCGTGCACACATAAAAATAAAAAAGTGTTCCTTTTCGACTGATACCTTTTCTTAATTACTCTATTTCCTTCGAAAGCCATCAAGCTCAGAAAGCTAGCTCGTTGAGATCAGTAAAATTTTGAATATAGAACCCCAAGTTTGGTGATTTTATTTTTAATATAAAAAGTAAATAAAGCATTGCCACTTGTTTACACATTTGTTCTCATCCACTGTCCATATAATCAATATATTGTTCGGATTTCGGAAAAACAGTAGAACTTGGGTATATGGTCTACTTCAACTTTGCATTTGGATTTGTTTTCGGTTGAAGTAATGGTGGTTTTGATTTCATCTGATTCAGGTCTTCCAAAAAACTACTTTCTTCTTCCTCTTCATTTTTTTTAAATTAAAAAATAAATTAGTAGAAATACAAACCCCAAAATATCATGATGAAATTGAGCGTCATTTTGATTAAGCCATAACGCTTTAATCTTTTTTTTTTAAATTTTTGCCAACAGCTTTAATCTAAAGAAAAATATACTTAAATACCACTTAAAATTTAAAATCTCAAATTAGTTTTATTGATAATAAGAGTAATGAGCTTGACAAAAAGGATACAGCAATTGACAACTCAAGTTTTTAAAAAATCATTTATTTGGGATTTTGAAATTCAAGTTGTACTTAAGTGTCTTTTTTCCTTTAATCTATTTTATATTCCCTTGATTCAAACAAAGTAAATGAGGGATCTAAGTTATTTTATATTCATGTTTGTTTGTTTTTTTTGTTGACAAAGGACAATTTTATTTAACAACGAGTAAAATGATACCAAACAAAAAAAAGGGCCTCTTTACATGATTATATCAAATGAATAACCAGAGGCCCAAAGGCCAGAAGAAAGGAAAACAAAAAACAAAACAAGTAAAACAAATATTACCACAAGGGAAAAACAAAAAGGAAACCAAGAAAGCCACACACAAACAGACTGAGAACCAACAAAGAGCCTGGATCAACTAATACAAAAGAAATTAAGAATTAATTGAAATTAAAGATTCGCATCTTTCATGGAAGAATATTGGCTTTTCAGAAAGTCCCATGCACATATTCTCTTAACATCATTGATAAATTATTCGAAATAAAATTGAATCACCTTTTTTATTTTCTTCCAAAAGGTTTTTTCTTTTTGCCATCCTTAATTAGGGTCATTTATTAAGGATTGGTTCTTTTTTTTTTTTTTTGGCCAGTATAAAGGATTGGTTCGGTAGCCTACTAAGTGCATATTTGGTATACTCTATAATCAATTAAAAAAAAAGGTTCATTTTTATTTTACGAGAAAAAATTCCTTTCATATATTTATTTTCTAAAGCACAAATTCATTTAAAATAGACTAATATAAACATCCACTTACTATTACTATATGAATTCACGTTTCCTTTCCGCCTAGATATTGACATATGCTATTAACATTGAACTTCGTAAATATTTCACCAATAAAATGTGCGCAAAGTCTGAGCAAAGTTCAAGTTGAATATTTTTTATAAAACAAAAAACTGTACAAAGTTCGTCTCAAATGCAACGAAGCATCTTGCACGGCATAATTCAGCGCAAAAGAAAAAATGGTAAAGAATTTTGAATTAAATAGGTAACAAAAAGAGTCAAAGATTAAAGTTGAGTTTCATGTTAAACGAAATAAAGTGATCAGATCAATTCCGTGTTCATGGGATGGAGAGAATAAAAGATCAGGATAGTGGGAATAAAATAGAACCAAAAAAATAAAAAATGGAAGAAGCAAAGGAAGAAAGAAGTCAATTAGTTCGAAAATATGAATGAATATATAAAAAGGATTTTGATTAGAGAGTTAATTAGGAGAGAATATTAATAACAAGGCTTGTTAGTTACATATATGAAGGCTGAACTCCAAGACCACTAGCCAAACTCATGTTGGATTATATATATATACAACCTTCAAATCTTGGGATATTAGATTTAATTTACAAATTAATATATTACAGTACTGTTGACATTTTTAAGCATTAATGATTAGACATATAGGAAGAATTATAAGGTTGCTGGAAATTTTAGTGAATTTTGTGTCCCAAGCACAAAAGGAAATGTTAGAGAGAACTTGTGTGTGAATTTCCACAGGAAATCTCTTGGTTACTTACCATACATGTATTTCCATGTTGAACAGATCATAATATATATATATATATACACGTACTCGTGTAGCTATATATATATATATATATTTCATAAGATGGTCACATACATTGTATTTATACAGACAAGGTCTTATGATTGATTGAAAGAATAGAAAATTATTGGGAAAATAGTAACCAAGAGACATGAAAATGGTTTACATTTCATGAATTCTATTAATTAATTCTGCTTTGTTATCAACCTTTTAATTTCCACGAATATTGTTCAAAGACATGATAATGTGAAAGCTTTAGAATATTAAAGTAATTTCTTCTGGAATCATCATGAAAACTCCAAAAAATTGCATCTACTCTCCTGGGATGTGCTAAAACAAAGAAAGTGTGAAGGCGGCTTGGGGTTTAAAGACTTACACTGTCAAAATAAAGCCTTCCTCATGAAGTTATGCTGGGGTCTTATTAAGAAACCGGATGCTTACTGGGTGAAATGTTTACGTGCTAAATACGCATGTGGTGTGCTCACTGACCCTCTTGTCCGGAAGAGGCGAAATCAATCGGCTGTTTGGAGTGGCATTGTGACTGTCTGGGACGACTTTAAAAGAGGCCTTGGCAAATGCTTGAGAAGTGGTCATAGTACGCTAGCCTGGAAGGAGCGCTGGTCTCTGGTGGACAATCCTTTGGAACTTCATATTGATCATAACGTTCACTTGGTTGATGTAAATGCCACCGTGCGATCCTTCGTTACTCAATCGGGTCACTGGGACAGAGCTAAATGGGAATCTTACCTTCCTACATGGGTGGTTGATAAAATAATGATGATGCCCCCGCCTTCGGGCACTGAAGAGGATGTGGTTTGTTGGAGGAATGCTCCAGATGGGACCTTCAGCGTTAAATCGGCCTATGACGCTATATATCATCAGCATGGTTCCAGAAGCCAATCTCACTGGCAGGCTTTATGGCATCAGGGAATTCCTGAGCGTGTCAAAATCTTTCTGTGGCAGGTTTACCATGAAAGGCTTCCTACTAATGAGTTAAGAGCGAGACACAATCCGAGCGTCCTAAACACCTGCCCTTTTCAGTGTGATAGTGTGGAGAGTATACTTCATATTTTGAGAGATTGTGAGCAAGCTCAGAGAGTGTGGTCAGTTTTAACTAATCCCCTATATTATAGTATGTTTTTCTCTGGTAACTTGCAGGACTGGCTCAGTTGGAATGCACAACACTCACCTGGAAACAATAGGATGGCGAGATGGTCTTGGCAAAAAGTATTCAGTTCAACATGCTGGATACTATGGAAGAACCGGTGCCGTCAAGCCTTTGAAGGGACATCGGACAGCCCTAAACAGATAGCCCACAGATGCATGTACCATCTCTCGGAAGGTGTGGAGAACGGCAGGTTGCGGCATCAGATATTCCAGGTTCCAGAACGAGGAGTACTTCACTGGTACCCCCCAGATCCGGGAATTCACCGTCTAGATGTTGACGGATCAGTAAGGAGAGAAGGCCAAGCTGCATGTGGAGGTGTTATTCGAGATCATCGAGGTGTCTGGATACGTGGATTTCAACAGAAGCTAGGATATACTTTCCCAGCTGCTGCAGAAATCCATGCAATCCGTCGGGGTCTACTACTATGTAAGCAGTTGGGGCTCAAGAAAATCAAGTTGTTCACGGACTCACTCCAGGCAATTCATCTTCTTTCCAATCGTTGTGATGCTGATCATCCGTTGTATGATGTTATTTTAGATACCACATCACTCATATATAGCGACTGGGAGGTAGAAATTTCCCACACTCATAGGGAAAGTATTAGATGCGCAGATTTTCTGGCAGGAGAAGCACATAGGATTCCGCATGAATACAAGGAATTAGGGACTTCCCCTACTGAATGTATTCCGCTTTTTGCTTTGGATCGTGGGTTGACACCTCATGATCACTCTGTAGGAACTAGCCTATAGACTTATCCCTTTCAAGCTTTGCTTGCCTTTGTAACAAAAAAAAAAGAATATTAAAGTAATGGAGATATTGTGAAAGCTTTAGAATATTATTTTCGGCACTAATTACGTGCGACTATCTCTACAAGGAAAAAGAAAAATGGCTAGAAAAAGAAAAAAGAAAAGAAAGAGCCAATCGTGCTAGAGTAACGTGCATGGGTGTACTATTATTACACTCTGACGAAAAAAATATCACAAATATTGTCTCTCTCTTTCAATTCTCACACACGGTGAAACTAACCATTATCATCAAGAAATCTCTTTGTAAAAGTATACTACAACCTCATCAAGCTTATAATTCATTCACATTCACAGCACTTACTATATTCCTATCTTTCTCATCAATCTCTCTTATTACTTTCTGCTCAGATTCACCGTGTTTAGTTACCGTACTTTTCACGTCATGTGAGTCCGTGATTTGTACGATACTTTGGTCGTTCAGTCTTCTTAGGCACAAAATATAGGATCCACACATTATTCATTTTGTATGATGTAATCATAATTATTGAAATAATACAATAAAGGCTGTGTGTCTGAATAGTTTAATTGACTTTCGTGCATGTCTGCAGTTTTTTTTTTAGATAATCATCACTTCAATTTATTGGAATAATACAACAAAGGTTTTCAAATTAATCTTAAAAGCATTATCAGAGAGAGACCAAAATAATGAAATATATAGATGTGTTATGAAAGTATATGTTATAAGAAAGAAGATTGATAGGATTCAAAGAAAATTGATAGAATTTTTAGAGAGAAGTTAGAGAGATGTTCTCATTCAGTTCAATTGAAACAATCGATTACAGCCCTTTATATAGAGGCAGAAATCTAATCCTGGTTGTATTACCATGGTTATATTTAAATGACCATGGTTACTTTATATCGTCTTTATGTCCTTTTCTTCTTTTCTTTTGCTTTGTGTCATGTCTTCTTTTCTTCTTTATGTCAAGTTGACTGGAAGATTAATATGAGTCAATGGACATCCACATATTTAATATTCATAACACTCCCCCTTGGATGTCCATTATGAATGTGCCTCATTAAAAACTTTAACTAGGAAAAACCCAGTGGGATAAAAACTTAGCTAAAGAAAAGAGTACATCATTCATTGATACACCGTCGAGTGCTGCCTCATTAAAAACCTTTCTAGGAAAACCCAGTGGGACAAAACCTAGATAAGGGAAAAAGAGTACAGCGTGTATCGACTCCCCCTCTTGATAATATCAGTTGAAATCTTTGAATCTCCGAAGACCAATATCATGAACAAGTTTTTCAAAGATTGTACCTGGAAGTGACTTGGTGAATAAATCTGCTAGATTTTCACTTGACCTGATTTGCTGGATATCTATTTCACCATCCTTTTGAAGATCGCGAGTGAAGAAGAATTTTGGTGAAATATGCTTCGTTCTATTGCCCTTGATATAGCCTTCTTTAAGTTGAGCGATACATGCAGCATTATCCTCATAGAGGATTGTTGGGATCATTTTGCCGGAAGATAAATGACAAGTTGTACGTATATGATGTAGTACTGACCTCAACCACATACATTCTCGACTTGCTTCATGTATTGCTAGAATTTCTGCATGATTAGATGATGTGGCTGATATAGTCTGTTTCATAGATCGCCATGAAATAGCTGCACCTCCACATGTAAATAGATAGCCCGTTTGTGATTTACCATTATGTGGATCAGATAAAAATCCAGCATCTGCATAACCAACCAGTTCATGCTTGGATACATTTGAGTAATATAACCCCATGTCTGTTGTACCTCTGAGATAACGAAAAATATGCTTTATTCCATTCTAATGCCTTCGTATTGGTGAAGAACTATATCTTGCTAGTAAATTAACAGCAAATGATATATCAGGACGTGTATGATTAGCAAGATACATTAGTGCTCCAATAGCACTAAGATATGGTACTTCTAGACCAAGTAGTTCTTCATCACCTTCTTCACTAATTTCTCGAGGTCTGAATGGGTCTTTATCCACCATCAAAGATCTTACAATCATTGGGGTACATAATGGATGAGATTTATCCATGTAAAATCGCTCTAGGACCTTCTTTGTATAAGTTTCTTGATACACAAATATCCCTTTCTTGAAGTACTCGATCTTTAATCCAAGACAGAATTTTGTTCTTCCCAAGTCCTTCATCTCAAATTCTTTCTTCAAACAATTAATTGCCTTTTGGAGCTCTTCAGGAGTTCCAATGATGTTGATATCATCAACATAAACAGCAATTATAGCAAACTCACTATTAGATCTTTTCATAAAGATGCATGGGCATATCGGATCATTTTTGTATCCTTCTTTCAACAAATATTCATTAAGGCGATTATACCACATGCGCCCTGATTGCTTCAGGCCATACAGGGACTTATTTAACTTAACTGAGTATTGTTCTTGAGAACTTGAATTAGATGCTTCTGGCATCTTAAGTCCTTCAGGGACTTTCATATAAATATCACTATCAAGTGATCCATATAAATAGGCAGTCACAACATCCATTAGATGTAAATCAAGTCCTGCATCTACTGCTAGACTAATTAAATAACGAAAAGTAGTCGCATCCACTACTGGTGAATACGTTTCTTCAAAATCAATGCCAGGTTTTTGCGTAAAACCTTGGGCTACTAGACGTGCCTTATATCTAGTTATTTTGCCCTTTTCATTTCTTTTTCGTACAAAGACCCATTTGCATCCAACTGGTTTTACATCTTCAGGTGTAAGGACTACAGGTCCAAATACTTTTCATTTTGCCAATGATTTTAATTCTGCATTAATGGCATCTTTCCATAGGGGCCAGTCTTTTCTTTGTTGGCTCTCACTAATGGATTTTGGCTCATGATCCTCATTATCATTCATTACATCATATGCTATATGATAAGCAAAGATGTCATCAACGTTGACTTCATTTCTATCCCATCGGATTCCATTCATAACATAATTTATTGAGATCTCATTATTTTCACATATATCAGGTACCTGGGTCTCCTCTGGGACTATAATGTTCTCTTCTGGAGATAATATCTCTTCAGGAGATGGCTCTTCTGGAGCTACTAATTTTTCTTCATTTTCCTCGACTTGACCATCTACATTATTTGCTCCTTTTCTTTTTCAAGGATTTTTATCTTTGGAACCGATAGGCCTGCCACGCTTCAGACGTGTTTTAGATTCATTCATAGCAGGTTGTCCTTCAGGGACATCAATTTTAATAGGAGCATTAGCAGCTGGGATATGTGACTTTGTCACTTTCTTTGGGTCAGTAAATGCTTCTGGCATTTGATTAGCTAAATTCTGTAAATGAATTATCTTTTGAACTTCAAGTTCACATTGTTTTGTACGAGGATCAAAATGAGCCAATGATAATTCATTCCAACTAATTTCTTTACCCAGCTGCTTGTTTTCTCCCCCTAATGTTGGGAAAAATGATTCATCAAAATGACAATCGGCAAATCTTGCCGTAAATAAATCTCCTGTGGATGGTTCCAACCATTTTATAATTGATGGAGATTCATACCCAACATATATTCCCATCTTTCTTTGTGGGCCCATCTTGGTGCGTTGTGGCAGTGCTACAGGCACATATACCGCACACCCAAAAGTTCTTATATGGGAAATATTAGGTTCCTGACCAAAAACCATTTGTAAGGGGGAAACCTTTAAATAACTTGTTGGCTTGATGCGAATTAATATTGCTGCATGCAAAATGGCATGGCCCCAAGCAGAAATTGGTAGATTAGATTTCATAAGTAAAGGTCTTGCAATAAGTTGCAACCTTTTAACCAATGATTCTGCAAGTCCATTTTGCGTGTGAACATAAGCTACAGGATGTTCAACATCAATTCCAAGGGACATACAATATTCATTAAAAGCTTGTGATATAAATTCACCAGCATTATCAAGACTTATTTTCTTGATAGGATAATCAGGGTAATGTGCTCTTAATCTAATCAATTGAGCAAGTAATCTCGCAAACGCCAGGTTGCGAGAAGATAATAAGCAAATATGCGACCATTTAGTTGATGCATCAATTAAAACCATATAGTACTTAAATGGTCCGCATGGTGGGTGTATTGGCCCACAAATATCTCCCTGTATTCGTTCTAGAAATGTGAGAGACTCACTTTCTACTTTGCTTGGTGAGGGGCGAATAATTAACTTTCCCTTGGAACATGCAACACATGAAAAATCATGGGATTGTGGTATTTGTTTACACTTCAGGGTATGTCCACATGAATTCCCAATTATTTGTCGCATCATTATTGAACCGGGATGGCCTAACCGGTCATGCCAAACATTAAATTCATTAGTAAACTTCTGGTTTACATTATCAAACTGCTGGTTTGTATTAACAAACTTCTGGTTTGCATTATTGAACTTCTGGTTCTCAATAGTATGTGTTTCAATTGTGCTTATGCATGTGTAATACAAACCAGAAGAAAAAATAGGAAAACTTTCTAATATGCATTTTCTACCAGCAACTATATTTGTAATTACAAGATATTCTTTATTATCTTTAGTTGTTGTTTCTAAATGATATTCATTTCTACGGATATCTTTGAAACTCAATAAGTTTCTTTTAGACTTGGTAGAATAAAATGCATTATCAATGCATAATTTTGTTCCTTCAGGTAACAAAATATTAGCTCTTCCGGAGCCTTCAATTAAATTTATACTACCAGATATAGTCTGAACATTGGCTTCTCATATTACTAGGGAAGAAAAATATTTATCATGTCTGAGTATAGTGTGGGTTGTTGCACTATCAACGAGACATAAATCTTCAGGATTGATGCCAATAGAATTCATTCTTCATAAAAACATAAATAAAATTAATACATATGATAGAAACAACTGTAAATAAAATATAACAGTTTAAATTATATTAAGAAATCTGCAACATCCAAATAGTTATTATCTATATTGGCATACTCAGAATTCTCGCCTTGATCAACATGATTAACTTCAACATTTGATCTTTTACTAGTATTTTTTATTGATTCTTGGTAAAGATCAACTAGGTGCCTTGGTGTACGACAGGTACGAGACCAATGACCCTTTCCACCACATCGATAGCATGGATTATCAGCATATTTGTTATGCCTACTGCTTTCCCCTTTTTGATTCTTATCAGTCTTTTCCCACTTCTGGTAGGAATTTGAACCTCCATGATATCGACCACGACCACGCCCACGGCTGTAGCCACGCCCACGTCCACGTCCATGTCCACGTCCACGGCCACGGCCACGGCCACGGCCACAATAAGATTCATTAGTGACTACATTCACTTCAGGGAATGGAGTTGAGCCTGTTGGACGGGATTCATGATTTTTCAATAAAAGCTCATTATTTTGTTCAGCCACAAGGAGACAAGAAATTAACTCAGAATATTTCTTGAAACCTTTTTCACGATATTGCTGCTGCAGGAGCAAATTGGATGCATGAAATGTGGAGAATGTCTTTTCTAACATATCATCATCAGTAACATTTTCTCCACATAATTTCAATTTAGAAGTAATTCTGAACATAGCTGAATTATATTCGCTTATAGATTTAAAATCTTGCAAGCGTAAATGCATCCAATCAAAATGAGCTTTTGGAAGAATGACCAACTTCTGATGATCATATCTTTCTTTCAAATTGTTCCAAAGGACAAGTGGGTCCATAACTGTCAAATATTCAGTTTTTAAATCTTCATGTAAGTGGTGGCGAAGAAAAATCATTGATCTGGCTTTATCTTTGTTGGATGCCTTATTCCCTTCTTTAATCGTGTCTTCCAGACTTTTGGCATTCAAGTGTATTTCCGCATCCAATTTCCAAGATAAATAATTTTTCTCGGTAATGTCAAGAGCCACAATTTCAAGTTTTGCCAGGTTTGCCATTGTTCAAACTAATTAAAGAAATAAATGAACATAATTAAAATATGAAATGTAAATGTGCCATATAATAACTGTAAATTCATAAAGACAATAAATAATTCATAAGGCAAGATAAGAAAATTAAAACATGTATGGCTTCGGGCCATTTAATCTCATGACTTCAGGCCATGTATGGCTTCGGGCCATTTAATCTCAAGATGAGGAATTAACTATTATCTTCAGGATAAAAATTGTACATGACTTCTGGCCGTACAATAAGATAAAAGATAAAAATATATATAGCTTCTGGCCATATAATAAGATAAAAGATAAAATATATATAGCTTCTGGCCATATAATAAGATGAAAAATGTATATAGCTTCCGGCTATATAATAAGAATGGATATGGCTTCTGGCCATATTATTAAAACATTACGACTTCTTGTCATAATTTCAAGAATCAGATATGTATGGCTTCTGGCCATAATAACAACAACAATAATAATAATAATATAAAAGAACTTGTATATAAAAACAATAACGATCTCCAATCTTTAGCCATGGAACCCGATGTTATATAACAATCGGTAAAAGTATCTCTCTAATTTCATATAGTGGCTCAGATTATCCCAGATCTATAAAATAAAACAACGTATATATAATTACTAAAGAAATCATAAGAAGATCATACCTTCTTTTAGAGCTTCGTGCTGATAACGTGTTATGAAAGTATAAGTTATAAGAAAGAAGATTGATAGGATTCAAAGAAAATTGATAGAATTTCTAGAGAGAAGTTAGAGAGATGTTCTCATTCAGTTCAATTGAAACAATCGATTACAGCCCTTTATATAGAGGCAGAAATCTAACCCTGGTTGTATTACCATGGTTATATTTAAATGACCATGGTTACTTTATATCGTCTTTATGTCCTTGTCTTCTTTTCTTTTGCTTTGTGTCATGTCTTCTTTTCTTCTTTATGTCAAGTTGACTGGAAGATTAATATGAGTCAATGGACATCCACATATTTAATATTCATAACAAGATGATCATTTTGGGAATTATATAATTAGATTATACTTCATTATATGACTCTCTCTCTCTCTCTCTCTCTCTCTCTCTCTCTCTCTCTATATATATATATATATATATCTGTGTGAGCGCGCGAGTCCGTGTAAGTCTGAAGGGTCCGTGAAGTTTGAAGTTGCACTGTTACTCTGTTAGGACCCACACGATCAATCTCAATGCTTTAATTAATCTAAATAAATGATTAATATATTTGGTTCAATGTTATAGTCAGTAATCTTTCTTTCATTCAAATTGACCAATAGATCAGGACATCCTGTATAGAGATAGAGGTATGAAAACAAAATATTGAGAGGATCCATTTTTCTCATAATCTCATGAACATGCCAGGTTTAATTGGCTTACCTTAAGTAAGCCGAAGCTTTTGACTCCGAAAATAAAAAGGGAATAAATTTTTGGCCTTATAATGAAAAAGGAAATCTTCTTCAAGTCACTAGGAAGTTTCAGTTATACGCTATCCATTTCTTTGATGAAAAGGTTCGTTTTTTTTCTTCTTGCCCAAGGAAAAAAAGTACCAACCAATTAAGAGTATTTGGAGAGGGTTTTTAATAACGCAACTGGGAGCTAAGTAGTGTGAAAGTTTGAAGTAAGGAAACAAAAGTCAAAGGCACACATTAATTGAGACCTCCTGCATTTATTTCACAAGCTTCGCGGCCTGCCCTCTCTGCCTTCCTCCACTTTCTGAAGTGGTTGTTTGCTTTGAAGCAAATCTTTGGTAAGATAGATACTCTACCTTTTCATGGTATAATGTGTGTTATTAGCAGTGTTCATGAACTCGGATCAGACCATTGGTCCAACCTAGAAACAGGCGAACTGGCTAGTAAAGCGGTCCAGTTCACTATTTTTTTAAGAAAAATTTCTTTAGAATTTTATATTAATAACTCAGAAATCTTCAATTTCTCACTGATTTAATCCCAAGTTAGCTCCGGTTTGGACCCGGTCTAACTCATTAACCCTTAACTCAATACCTCAACTAGTTCAATACCTGGTCCAAGTTCATGAACTTTGGTTATTAGTTTCTCTTTTTGATAGTCTACATGATATTTGGACCTCCTCAAAATACAATTAAAAAAAACAGCTCTCTCTATTTATCTTACTTTAATTAAAAATGATTTTTCCAATATTTCATAAGGGAAAATTTCTTTATAGAACTATTACAAATATAATGAAATATTCTTAAAAATTGAAAGAAAATTGTACTACGTGAGAAAATTTTAATTCAAAATTATATATGATAAAATTTTAAAATATTTGTTGAAGTCAAAGAGGAATTTCATGCACTCAAAATATCTTTTGAATTTATAAATTAAAAAAAAAAACACCATCAAAGCCAAAAAAAAAAAAGTAACACCAACTTCCAAACTCCTAAATTCATGCTCATGACCGAATAGGGATTTAAAATATTTATTCTTTCATAATTCTGCTCCTCACTTTTTTTCCTTAAAAAAAACATAAGCCTAAGCCATCTCGTGGGCGACGACGCCGCTGGTTGTCGGACGCCCTGCGCTGATTCCCAAAGGTGGTCAATGTGGGATTTGTTCCCACCACCCTTTGGTTATGGTGACTATTGAGCCATTATTTAAAATAATGTAAGTTAACTAGTATTAAGCTGCACGACATAATTCAGCTAAAAAGGTTAAGAATTTTGAATTAAGCAGGAAACAAAAGGAGTCAAAAACTGAAGTTGAATTAGAAATATTTGTGGTTTAATTTAAGTAAATTAATTAATCTGTATATCGATCAATCCCATTGTAGTGTCATTCAAATTGAAGTTGAAACTTTGAAAATTGTTCACCAATAATTAGGCTACTTGGGGGGGGGGGGGGTGTGTGTGTGTCATGCATGGCCGTACGTGCCATATCACTGTCGCCGGTACTCTTTCCAATTAATGGACCCTCAAATCTCACCCAACCTTTTTTCTCGCTCTCTCATCAATCTGTCTAGAAATATTCCTCTCTTTCTCTGAGTACTTACTCGATCTCCATCAACAACAAGATGAGTTCTCCCACTCAGCCCTCTAACCCTTCAGGCACTCCAATCCCTAACCCCCAGGCCATCTTCTCGACCGCTCGACCTCCACCATCGTGACTCTCATATTTCATTATTTGGTAATTCATTCATATTTACACCTTTCTTTATAAATAAATTTATGTTGTTGCTTACCTTACATCTATGATGAATTAATACCTTCATTTGGAATTTTTGGTCACTTTTAATATTTATGTTTTAGTCAAATTTTCTGAAGTACATCAGATAGTTGCTATGAATTGGTAAATTTTAATCACCATTGGTATCAACTCAATCTGTTGATAGATTGAAGCTAAACAAAGTGAGTTCCATGTAAAACCAATGTTCTACAAAAATTAGAAGTGACAATCCTCCATATGTGATCACTCTCAATGAGTTTGATCACTCCCACTAATTTTGACATTCCTAAATAATCTGATATTTCAAAATACTACACAAAACTGTAAAATAAAATGGACAGCTCACTTAAATTCCTAAGACATCTCTGCAATTTTACAAAAATATGCAGTCTCAGTTTTTTAGGATATTTTCCTTCCACACTCTTTCTTTTATAAGACAATTTTATGCAAGGGTATATTTTAAACCGAGCTCCCAACCTTTAAGATTTCAAGAGAATTTAAATATAAATTTTGTTGGAATCTCATTTAAAATATACATAATTGTCTTTAGTGTGTCATTTAAGAGGAAACCATATCATCCAACATGTCTATTAACATTATGTTTCTTCTTGCAACAATACCACCTATATTAGGTGAGTTTAAATATGAAGAAACTTTACATATAGATTAAGTTCTAGTCCACTAATGATGTACTTATCATGTCACCCACATCTTCCAACTAATTTTACTATATTAACCCTTTTATCATATTAACCACCCAGGTTTGCTTTATTATATACTCTAAACGCGTCAAATGACACTACTCAATTATAAAGCAAATAGCATTTGGGTATTGTGAAATGTCACTATAAGGAGAGATGAATTATTTTATAATTAGAACATAATCAATCACAAGTATATATACATTACTGCCTTAAATCAAGCCTTTTAACTATAAGCAAATTATTCTCTATATGCCTATTACATTATGGCTTTGGAGCTGGTAGCTTGATAGCCCTATTTTAAAATCTTATTCTTTTCCAAGTATAAGCAAAACTTATAAATACACATTTTCAATGAATACCTAATATCCATGTATGTACTTATGAAAAAGGAAGTAATGGCTCATGAGATAATAAACTAAAGGTCTCTTCCACCAAAATTAATGGAGGCATCTTACCTTATTATGGATACTTTCTTTATAGTCAACAAAACAACAATTATGAGAATTTCTAAATTCATCCTTTAGTCTTATAAACAACCATTGATTTTGCTCTATTCTTATGTACCCATGATGACCAGCTCTTAATTGAGATTAATTTAATGAGATAATTATATCTCATAATATTATCCCATTTCTTATGCCAGTATCATTAAGTACTAAAACTTTCCTAATGCCAATTTTATCCTAATGGAAGGAGTAATATTTATCTCTTTATAGGCTCAACAATTATGTCTAATAAATTCTATTGAACTAAACAATTAAATCGATAACAATCATATGCTACAAAATCAAAATAAAAATTAATCATGCTTACAAAATAAATATAAAAGGCGAGATAAAAAACGATTGCACAAAAAAAAAGTGTATATTTATCAATGTAGATCATACAATTATAAATTCTAATCACTAAGGTCTACCTATGGGTATAGACATTAGTATAGCATGAATTTATCTCGAATTGATGAATCTAAAATGCAGTTATATTTTCTAATACCTGTGGGCTATATAATGTCATTCTATTCCATCCTAATTAGATATCCAATTATAATTACCTATATGTGGGTAAAGATTAATTATAATCATATATTTAATTATAATTAATATTCTATAAAGCCATATGTGAATAAAAATGTGCATGTAACAAAATTGAGGGTGTTGTGGCTACTCTCCAGGAAACAAGCATGCTAACCATGAATATCATATGTATTTAAAACATAAATATGCATCAATAACCTAATGAGAATTTAAATAATTAATTTAATTAACAAAAGTAACTAAATAACTGAAATTCTCCCACTTTAGTTAAATTAATTAATCACTTATTCGAGTTGATGTTTTAAGAAATCTATAAGCGATTATCTACACATGAAACGTTGAGGACGATGTAGTTACTCCCTAAGATGCATGCTAATCGCAAATATTTAACTATGTGCATTTAAATTCCAAATATGCACAAATCTTTAACGAGAATTTAATTGACTAATTTAATCAATAAAATGTGACCAAATAATCATCATAGATAAATTCTACCACTATTTTATACATTCAAATTAAATATAACATATTCACATCTTAATGGAGGGATTAACTAATTAATTTGATCAACAAAAATTAAATTAATAACCCTCCCACTGTTTTATGTATCCAAAAATTGTTTCAGAAATCAATTTCAGCATATTTCAATTCAAATATAATTTTTCCAAATTCAAACAGTTGAAAAACTATCCAAAATTGATTACATAAATATTAAGGTAATTAAATGATATATCAAAATAATTTTGCAAAATTACTATAATGAAAAAGTAACCAAAATCTATTTTCCCATATTTAAACAATTGAAATAGAACATAAAAATATATTAGCATTTAAGTATTTTGATCAAATAAACCATTTATTGAATGAAATAAAAATCAAACCCAAACAACTAATCAAATGTTTAATATCTTGAAAAGAAGGGAAATTGCCAAAGAATTGAGTACAAAATGGAGTTAACGAAACTTTATTGAAACAAAATAATATTTGAAAACCTCAATATTAATAACCCAATACATTAAACAACAACAATTGTCCAGAATTAAAATAAGTGTATACCTGGTCAAAATGTGAATCAAAACGTGACTAAAAGAAGACATCCTCCCCGTTTTTTTTGTTTTACTTAATGGTTCAATACATAATTTTGGAAATAAACCAAACTGCCCATACACAAATGAACCTAAACAGGGACCAAAACGTTTTATTATTGCAGAATGGCAAGTATTAGGAAAAAAACTTTTAAGAAAGGAAAATATATATATATTATGAAACGCCTCCTCGAAATGAGATGAAGCCCAAATCTGAGAAGATTTAATTAATAAGAAATTACTTTAAACTAGAACGGCCCCAATCCTTATGGCCTGAACAAAATAGTCCATCCCGCACCTACATTAGTGAAATTGTGCGTTTCACTCGACAGCGAGATTCCTTCCAGGGCAGCGAAAAACGACGCCGTTTTTCCTCATCCCCAATCTTCAGGAAGATCCCCGACCGACCCGTCTCACCATCACAACCCGCAAACGCAGCCCGTCACAGCCGCCAGACCTGCAGCTCCAGGTGACTTTTTCCGGCAACTCTAGGTAGCTTCTCCGGTGATTTTTATGGCAGAATGCCCAGAACCAAATGGGGAAGCATATGCACTCAATTGTTACTCCTTTACGAAGATTTGCGCAAAATTAAAATATGAAATTAAAGTCTTAAGTCCAGAAAACTAAAATCTGAAACGCGATCTTCCACGGTAATGTTTAACTCCATTTTTTATGATTCATACGGTGGCATATGGGCAATGATAAATAAGTTCAAAATCAAACCAAATGTTTCAACTGATTTCAAGAATATAAATGATTTCAAGTCATCACCAGAGAATGAGACAAGCCATTCTCCTCCCACTCAGGCAAGGGAAAAGAAAATATACCAGATATTCACTGATCTCAAGAATATAAATGATAAACACAAAATGTTCAGTGTAAATTTCAATTCCAAAAGAAAATTAAAACAGTGACTCAGGGTCCTTTAAACCCTTTTGACAGTCATCAGAGATTATGAAAGCAATCTCCATCTGACCCCAAAAACCCGAAGACTCACTTTTATTTTCAGATTAATAAGCAAGAACCATGTACATGATGAGATAAGGCAACGGCACCATAAATCTACTGATTTCATTGGTACAATAGTTAAGAGAACAACATGCGCACTAATATCTCAATAAATGCATTAAAAAATTCGAAACCATGTGTGATGCTCACAATAATATCTCAAATAGAGAAAGAATTAAAACATAATGCATCATATGAAAAACTAAGCATATATATATAAAAAAAAAAGCAGGACCGAATATAAGCATAAGATATCGATGAACAGAATGAATAATTGCATCAGACTTGCGAAATCATCCAGGAATAGAACTCCAAACCACTGATAATCGCATCAAAAGGAAATAACAAAATTTAATCGACTAACATATTAAGAGCGATTCTGAACGATCACTAGTATAGAAAAGGATTTTTAGACCAGAACATTTAGACCGGTTACATCGGATAAGGTCTTAAAAATATGACCGGTGGCATTTTTGTAATTATGATGAAATATTAAGACCGGTTATAGTAACAACCGGTCTTAAAAATAATTTTCAGACCGGTTACAAAACAACCGGTCTTAAAATATATACAATAAAAAAAAATAAAAATATGTAATATATTTTCTAGACCGGTTTTAAAAATAACCGGTCTAGAAAATATTATCTGAGTTAAAGACAATCACAAAAATAAAATGTTTATTATTTTTAAGACCGGTTGTAAATAAGAACCGGTCTTAAAAATTCAAAATTTTAGACCGGTTATTAATTAATAACCGGTCTTAAAAAGTTTCAATTTTTTAGACCGGTTATTAATTAATAACCGGTCTTAAATATATATTTTAAGACCGGTTTTAAAAAAGAACCGGTCTTAAATGTTATTTTTAAGACCGGTTTTAATTGACAACCGGTCTTAAAACTGACCTGGATTTCAAAACCCGCCTAAATTTAGCTCTAAAATTTCATTTCAAGACTCCATTTTCTTTGTTCGATTCCTGCAGCAAGTGGCCAAGGACTGTTCAAATCCAGAGGAATAAGAGGATCCTCAAGCAAAGGTTTAAGGTACGGTTGAATTATTCTGAAATTGAGGACTTGGGTTTATTTTGGTGGTTTTCTATTTGCATTACAGACTATAGTTTAAGTTTGTTACTTCTAGTGGACCTGGGTTAATTATTCCATTTGAAAGTGATGATTTTGAGAGTCGTAGTGATGATTTTGATCCTAGTACGTTGAAGACTATAGTTTAAGCTTGTTGCTTCTAGTGGTGTAGCTTCTGTTATATTGTTTTGTTTGGTTTAAGCTTGTTGCTTCTGTTATATTGATTTTGTAGCTTCTGGTTTCCTTCTTTTGATTCGGCCCTGCGATTTGAATTTAAAATCTTTACCTTGTGCATTGCAATTATTTGTTCATGTTTGCATAACTTGGAAATTGCTTTTGAACAATTCCTTTGTAAATAGTGCCGTGTTATAACAATAAGCACCGTGTAGCAAAATTGCCTTAAATAGTGTTCTTAAAGTGTTTTTAGACAATGAGTCGTCCTAGTGAGGGTACTCCCGATCCAACTAATCCAAATCAAAGCGAGCCTAGTAATGCTCCGAGTCAGGAACACAATGAGCCACGTAACCGACCTAGACGAAGGGGTAGGAGAGCTACCCGATTGAGAGACATTCCTCTCAATCGGAATACCGGGGGAAAGATTCCGATTGAGTTTGATAGATATTGGAAACCAATCGGGCCTAATGCCCAATGGTATAGGAGTTTTATCGGCCTCCTAGCACGCAACAAGTCTAGCATCTTGATAGAGCAGTGGAGAAATGTCGATAGAGGTGTGAAGCAACATATTTGGGAAACTATCCAGCTCACTTACGACATTTCTGAGAGTGAAGTCTTGTATGACAAGACAATGACGTATTGTGATGAACGCTGGAGGAAGTTTAAGACAAATCTAGCCAACAATTACGTGCATATCGAGGTGGAAGAAGGTCAGCCTCTTCCTAATCCGTGCGATCAGTATTCTTTTATTGACGAACAGACTTGGCAAGAATTTAGACTGCTTTGGACTACTCCAGAAGCATTGGTGAGTTGTTGACTTATTTTGCAATTGATTTGCTTATGAATTATGAATTGTCTTTATTGATTTACAATGACTTAATTTTGATTTTTTATTCGCAGGAAAAAAGGAAAAAGGCCCAAGAGAGTGGTAGAAAGAATGATTGCCCCCATACAATGTCTCGTGGGGGTATGCGAAGGCTGAAAAAGACTTGTTGGCGGCCAAACGGAAGAGATTGGAAGAAGCAGCTCAATCCGATCCTTTTGTTCTTCTCTCTCCACCATCTCCGATACGTCGAGAAGAGAAGTGGTTGTTCGCTCGCCAAAAGAGGAGCGGGTCTTATACGAGTGAACAATCTCGTGTAGTCGGTGAGAAAATTGTAAGTATTGTTGTTAACTTGTTATTAATTATTTAGTAAACAAATTTCATTACTAACATTTGTCATCTGTCTTATAGGAGGAGCTTAAAAAAAACAAGCCGAGGGATCGTTTAGGTCGAATGGGAGGAATGACATCCTGACAATAGCTACAGGAAAACCTGAGCATCCCGGCCGTGTCAGGGGGATTGGAGGAGGGGTAGGCATAAGGGATTATTTTGGAGCACCCTCACGCCGTTCCTCAAGTGGTATGGTGACTAGGGAGGACATGAAGTGTATATTGGCCACTGTGAGGGTGGAAACTAGGGCTGAGGCAGAAGCATCATTTGATGCACGATTTGAAGAAAGGTTCAGCAAGATGAAGGAGGAATGGATGATTATGACGAGCACAAGAGAAGTAAATACCAGTGCTCCCCAAGCTCAATCCCTAAACCCTAAACAGAGCACTAAAGGGAGTTGCATTGGTCAGTCATCAGAGGGTCCTGGCGGCCAAATTGGTAAGCCTTGTGACTTGTTTGTGGAGGATCCTCTGAGACGATTGGTTGCACGGGGGAGCGTGCACAACTTGGGATCAACTGTCCACCACCAAGAAATAAAGGATGATCAAGTCAGAGTGGCAGTTGAAGAGGTGATCGTTGTAGATGCACCTCTCCCTATCCCTATTGATGACTTCAAGGTTGTGGGTGATGCCATCAACTCTTTCATCTTGTGGCCAAAGAACCTTGTTTCTGATCGAGCTGAGGAATCCCCGCCTTCGCCTCCACCTCCACCTCCCTCCACTTAAGCTGTTTCACGGCTTCCATTGAATGTCATGCAGCAAGTGATTCTGATGGCATATGATACATCTTTTCGACCAAGAGATTGGCCTACTGAGTCAGCTGTTGGCAAGTCAGGAGCGCACTACTATCTTGAGAGGGATGATTTAATGTCCCTGGTAGCTCCTCTACAACAGCTTACGATTTCGATTGTCCAGCTCTTTTTGATGTACGTATCTTCTCAAATTGGAAGTTAATATTTTACAAATTACGCCGTTAAACTTTGATTTAATGTCCCTGCTTGAATTATTGTAGGTTGATGCATCGCAGGTTGGTTGACTCTGGAAAAACCGATAAATTTGGAATCCTATGCCCTCATCAACTCTACGACAAAGGGACCACTTCTTCTATCAGACACACATACTTATCACACAGGCTTAGTGAAACCGCAATTGAGTGTTTCTTGGCTCCATATTTGTATGGGTAAGACAAATTTATATTTCATACTATACATAATATTTTATATTTGCTTAAAAGTTTTCCCTTTTTTCAGTGATCATTGGCAGTTGGCTATTTTGTGCAAGAGGAGTTATTCTGTCATCCTCTTATGCTCCCTCTACCACAGCAAGCCAACTAGTGAATTGAAGAAAAGCTTGAACTCGTAAGTTTTCTTGCATTATTAATTACCTTTCGTGTGCAAAATTTATGGAATTTGTGTAAAATAAGTAACCTTTGTGATTTTGATGATATAGGGCTATGCGGACATTCCAACACACTTGTGGTGGGCCTATGCGTGAGGTAAAAGACCCTACATGGATCTTGCCAAAGGTTAGTTACATATTGGTTTGTTTTAAGAATGTATTCAATAATAAGTCATGCTTTAATTTTATATTTGTTTTAACGATATCATATTATTTTTCAGATCCATAGGCAACCACCGGGGTCCAACTTGTGCGGGATGTATATTCTAAGGCACATGTATAATATTATTACCCTAGGCATGACAGAACTTAGTGAAGAGGTAAATGTATATATATATATATATTTCAAAAATTTTTTACTATTATTTTTTTAAGTGAATTTAATGTTTTTCCTGGCTTTGGTGTTTCAGATGTTTGAACTTGCTGACCCTTTTCCAGAAGAAGATATTGAGCACATTCGCAAATGTTGTGCTGAATTCATTTATGAACTTTTACAACAATGAGTTCTTGTAAAACTGAGGAATTGTTTTCTGTATATTGATGAATTGACATCGTGGTTAATTGGGTGCAAATATTGTTGGTTGCATGATTTGACATGTTTGTTGGTTTTAAGATGATTTTTGTATATTTTGATGAATTCACTAGCTTGTTGGTTGCATGATATATATGACATGGTTGAATTCATTTATGCCTACTGAACATTGTAAGTGGAACTAGTAAGTGAAAGGATAAAGCAAAAGGACATTGTAAGTGGAAGCAAACTGAACACCATATGGCACTTAACAAGTATGGCATTGCAGGTAGCAATTCAAGGATGCGTTCTGGTAAAAACCTAATCACACACATTTAAAAAAAAACAAAATATAACACTTTTAAGACCGGTTATAAAAATAACCGGTCTTAAAAGTAATTTTAAGACCGGTTGTTGAAAAGAACCGGTCTTAAAATTAAAATTTTTAAGACCGGTTAGTTTTAAAACTGATCTTAAAATTACTTTTAAGACCGGTTATTTTTAACAACCGGTCTTAAAAATTTCTCTAAAATCCCTTCCCCTAGAGGTCTTTTAAGACCGGTGCTCATGACAACCGGTCTTAAAATTGTTACTTTTAGACCGTTTATTAATATAACCGGTCTTAAAAGTTAGACTTTTAAGACCGGTCTTAAAAATGACATACTTTTAAGACCGGCTGTATCAAGACCGGATCCAAAACCGGTCTAAAAAGTCGATTTTAACCGGTCTAAAAACCCTTTTCTGTACTAGTGGATATTCATATTTTATCCGTAAGTCTCAAAAGAAGATTAACAAGAAAAATTCGCAAATATGAGATATCATGTTATTTAAAGAATAGGAAATATAACATAACATATACATAAGATACTAGGCAGAGAAAAATGGACCAGACTCTGATACCACATGTTAGAATAAACACAAAAATAATTCATAAATACATAATATATAAACTCTAAAATAAAGAGTAGTAGCGGAAGACTTTATCAGTAGCACCTCTAATCATAGTAACTCTGCAAGGGGAAAAAGAGATTATAAGAAAATAACTCATGATTCTTCTAATGAGAAGATGAGACACAGTGATGGCCTGAGAATAGCCGTCACTCGTCAGGAAACTCTTAAGGAGCAAGTAAGTGGGTTTTCCATGTTGCCACTCTAAAACTTGGCTTACACTATTTATAACCTCCCATTAAAATTTGTAACAGCTTAGCAGTCAGGCAAGTAACCCTAAACCAAATTTCTATCCAAATATGTACCGACTACAATCTAGGGATATTTTATCCAAAACATATTAAACTGATAATATTTAAAACAATTAGATAATATCTAGAATAAATAACTTGATCAAAATAATAAACTATAATATCCTTCATATGATCAATCAATAAATATATCTAGATACAATTTTAAATAAACAAAAGCATAAATAAAATATCTAATAACTTCACATGTACTGTTTGGCCCATATATACCTCCACTCGTAGCACCCATATGAATCCTTGTTCTTTCTATATATACTGCTTTTCTTAGTTATATACGGATGATCTTAGGTATATAACTTCAACTCTCTGATAAAAGCAGGCCCCTGATGTATGTTCACTTGTTTGCTTCTTTCTATAAATATCCTCAATATCACTATATTCGCCAGTCTTATCCCAATCATCACTAACGTACGTACGGTCTCATCCAAAGTTCGTATGAACAATTAATATATCTTAATTAATTATTACTTGTCTCATTACAATCTTATGTTTTCATTTTCTCATTCCAATCTCATATTGCTTTTTTCATTTTCGCGCAAATTGTCAGGGGCGAGCAATATTGCAGTGATAAGATCGATCAAGAATATGATATTTACTTTTTGATTAGCTGTCACAATTGTCACACCTCATCTTATTTTCACTTATTTTAGAGTATTTGCGGAAAACGATACGTAATTCAATAGGCAACACAGAATAGCATAGATATACTAATATTATGTGCACGATTACGGAAATTTTCCATAGGGGTTCGTACTTGATAATGACAATTAACGTAGCCTCACAGCACTACGTGGGTATCTAAATCCATCCCAATGAAACGGAGACATCTTCTCATCTTCTTTCCACCTTTGCAATCCCTTCATGCGGTTCTCTTCTTGTTCTCAGCATACATCCTGTCTTCTCCTGTCTAAATTGTTGGTAGGGGAGGGTGAAATTCTGGGGAATTTCAGTAGGAAAACAATACCGATATGCATGCAAGATAAGTGCTTGATGCATGACATGCTTGCATTACATAACTCATGCTCACACAATGACATATATGCGTGCTCAATGTTTCAATCAACATACATATGGTCATAGTATAAACAGAAACAGAGCTTCAATTATTCATATATGTTTCACAAAATTAAGCAAAGTAATAACATGCATCAATACACCAGCACAAATATCAAATACATGCAGGAGAGGTAAGTTCCCTACCTTAATCGCCCTTCCCTATTTTTCGAATAATGTACCTCGATTTTCGTGCAAATCCCTTGAGCTCTCTACTCACTCTTAGAACGTCAAATATACAGTTTAGACACTTCCATAGTGTTTCTGATGGTTATATTAGTCTATGGTGAAAATTTACCAAAATGCCCCCGAGACAAGACCTCGGCCCCGCCCTGCCATACCCGGCTCGATGGCACATTTTTCCAAAATTTTGACTAAGGCTATTCTCACGTATTTTCACTCAAGGAATCCATTTCCGGGCTTAAAATCACCAAATTCACTATCAAATTACGAAAATAGCATTGACAGCCCCTATTTCAAGTTTTAATGGCGTTTTCGTAATTATGCTTTTTCGGCCTCTACCGAAAAAGTGACCAACTGTAACCTCACCTATTTTTTCCCACTGAATCGAATGGAACCATCTATTTTATGAAAATCCAGCTACAATTATATATTTACCTCTGGCAGACCCTATGTGAGAGTTTTAAGGCTATTTTTGTCATTTCACTTTCTAGGGTTTTTCTCATTTCACACCCAACATGAACCCTACACAATTTTTCATTCTAAACACAATGAAATCATCAAAAACACCAAAATCCAGCCCCAACACTGTCAAACACAGATCTGGACGAAATTCTTTAGTAATTGGAGAAAATGGATTTTTATGATTTCAATTCATAAAACAACTTCTTATGACCTTTAATCACTTGTTTAACCATTTAATCACATTCTAAACATGATTAGACTAAATTTGGACAGCACCTCCCCTTAGGGTTAGGACTTTCCAAATTTACAAACTTGACAAAAATCACCAAAACCAAACACAAACCTCAACAACAACATCATACTAGTTTAAATCTAAGGTTTGTGAGGTTACCTCTTGAGATCTTGAATCTTCTCTCTCTAGACATCTCCTCTCTCTCTTCTTGAGCTAGGAATGTGTCTTCAAATTCATGGATTCCATGAAGAAGAAAGGTTTAGAGAAGGATCTAAGGACATGCTACAAGAAAAACTAAAGAGATCAACACTTACCTTAGCTTCTTCTTTTTCCTTCTCTCTAACTCTTCAAAATTTCCCAAGCTCTCTCTCTCTCTCTCTCTCTCTTTCTTTGGTGTTGGATGAAATATGGCTTGAAAGAGGAAGGAGAATGTTTTTATTAATTTGGTCTTCTTTCTTCCTAGCCCTTGATCTCATCAATGGTTGAGATTTCAACACTTGTCAAAGACACCATTCCTCCTCCCATACTTTCCACCATGCCTTCTTACTTTATGCCATACTTGCTCATAATTATAGCATACTTACTCCCTTAGTTCCCTTTGATATTTGGACAAATTTTTCCTCCCTTGGTTAGGCAAGAAAAACCGTCCCCCCTCTCCTCTCACAAGACAAGTAAGTTCTCTTCCAACTAAATCTAAGCTTATACTCCAACAAAATCTACTCTTGCACTCAACTTTATCCATTCCTTCACTCTAGCTCACCATCATGCATTTCACCATACCTTCACTTATCATGGCTACCATGCCCATGCCTTCATTTGGTGTACACTCCACCATTATCATCATTACCATATTCATGTAGCATTTTGACATGTGCTCTTGGGAATTAATCATAAGCTAATCCCTCTTTTCCCTCTAATTTCACAATTCTTGATTTATTCCATCAAGAATAAACCAATTATACATTTTCTTTTATTTTCCTTGATTAATTGAAATTCACTTCAATTAATTAGAAAATAATTAATCTTGGGCTAAATTGGCAAAATTATGATTTTGCTATCACCTTTATAATTTAATTCATTTCTTGAATTAATTTGCCCATTTCCTTGTGAATATGAATATTTCAAAATACATAAGTTCCAAATTTTATGAATATTTACCGTTTTATTGAATTTCTCAATTAATTATAATATATTTTTGGGAATAAAATTTGGGGTGTTACAACAATAAATTCTTTTCTTTATTTGTTTTTTTTTTTTTGTTATGCTCCAAGTTTGATATATCTTGTCTTTTCCTTATATGTGCTTCCAAGGCTATTTTATTTTAATGATAATAAAGGCTCTCTCTGCTCTTAGTCGTATTAAGATATATCCCATGGCATGGCCATAACGTTTATATTATATCTTTTATTACTTCTTCCTCTTCGTCATAAATATAAGACTCTTTTTTTTAACACCTCGATTTAGTCATTTATATAGAAACTCATCTATTTCATTTTCATCTCTTGCAGCGAATGGTTCTTATTTTTAACAAATATATACCCTAAGTTAATGCTAAGTTTTGTTGGGCTAAAAAAAGGCAACACCATCAGTTACCCATTAACCACTCTATTTCTCCATAATTATAAGTTTTAAATAACCGATTTACGTTTACTAAGAAAATAGCTAAAACTAGTTCAGATCAATAGGTATGTGTATTTTTTTTCCAATTATGCCCTTATTTATAAAGAGGATAAGTGTGGGAAACAATAAAGTTGGAAAAAAAGCAATAAATGTTTCAATAAATCTAAAATAAAATTTATATTTTGAGACACATCCATTCACAAATTTAAAACTTATATCTTAAAAAGCGGGAGTATATACTTGAGGTAGTTGTAGGAGAGTATTACTCCTATGAATATTTCAGACATTAATTACAAATATTTTCATAACGGAGGGTGGGGCCTTGAGAAAGCTGCCCAAGCCCACGACACTAATAAATACTAATAATGGAAACTAAGAGAGACTGTGTCTCTATTTACACAAAATAACTCCCATTGGGCCTTACCTACAAAAAACCAGGCCCATTAATAATTTACACCATATTTTGCTCAATAAAAATAAGGGTAAAGGTGCAACTAACACTCTAAACTAATTTTGAGGATGCAATTATCATTTTAAAGTATTTATGGGTGCAATTTTGACCGTAAAGTAATTACATTGGAGCAATTGTGACCTTTCCATAACAGAAAAGCAAACGTCTGTTTAACCCTCTACCACATAAGTATTTTTTTTTTTTGGATACGTCATTGTTTCAAATGCCCCTTGGTTTTAGCGTGCAGATTCTTCAAACGCCAATGCAAGTCTCAATTTTTCGTGTCTCATGTGTGTGTGTGTGTGTGTGTGAGTGTTGGTGGTTTGAGGGAACACAAATCCGTTCTCTCTTTCTTGCCTGCCCTGTTTGTAGTATTACCCACCTTCCCTTTCTTGTCAAGTGATGATGGGTTAGGAGCAAAGCATAAGACTTTTAATATGAACAGTGTGGGTACGTCAATGTGAACGCTGAAGCAACTTGATATTGCAATTGGCAAGCAAGTCGGTGAAAGGATGTGCGGCCAATTGGAGGAACAGGACGAGCCGACGTGACAAAATAGTCGCTTTTATATTAGATGCACCGCACCGGGGCATTAAAACTTGAGGTCGTTGTAGGTAGTTTTTGAAGAACATGACAAATGCGTATCGAATTGTATTTCTTTTGAAGTCCGGAATTTTCCTCTGCGTTTTCCTACATAGAAATATTGTTAAGATACATGTGTAAATTCATGGGATTTTAAGTCTGATTATTTTTAGTCACAACTTGACAAGTAGATAATTAGCTAGTCGAGAAAAGGGCGTCTATGTCAAAGATGGGTTTCCTAAACGGCTTTGGCCCGTAATGACACTGAGTTCTGCTGCGTCGACGTCATATTTTCAACTGCTTTTTTATATGATCATTAATTTTTCAATATTTAGATTATACACTTAGATTTTATTCTCATTCATTCATGAACACTTTGAATCAAAAAATTAAATAATACTTCCTCCACTCATAAACGTGACTGAGTAAAATAAAAAAGATCATAAACACTGAGATATACAATACCAACAAAACCTTATTCCACTAAACAATAGACGCAAGAGATAAATAATTAATTTTTATAAATTAAAAAAATAGTTATATTACTTGTTTACTCTAATTAATAAATGCAATCAATAAAAATAATTTAATATATATATAAATATAAGTAATAAAATAGAATGAGCTTTTGTATCTAGAATTAAATCAAATTTCCTGTGTAATCCTTATATTTAGTGCTATGAACCAGTTAGATGGGTTAATAACATGACCAGCTTTATCATGACAAGGGAATTTTGTCGCGGAAAAACTCAGTTTTTCACTTTTTTTAGAGGCTGAAATTCCTCCACGCTTAATGAATTTGTTCAGAATTCATCTAAAAGAATGGGCCACAGCAGCTGACAAGGGAATATTGCAGCCATTTTAGGGTTTATGAAATTGAAGCCTGCGTTCGAACACGAGACACGAGACATGAGAGAACTCATCACGGGTTGTTCATTTGAGTCTTCAATGCCACAATCTACCTCATCGTCTATGGCGTCCAACAGAGGAAAAAGAGTCGCTTTGGGGAATGAAATCGCAATACTTGATGTTGCTTGAACAGTGTTTATCGCACCAAAGAATCCATATGTAATTCTCTTGTTGTTGTAGTTTCCAGAACAATAATTATCTCGGCCCATCATCTTATTAAAGAATTTATATGTAATTCTCTAGCTCATTCTGATCTTATATGCTTTATGTTCAATATCAAAAAGAGGAGAAGAAAAAAAAAAAGAGTGAGCGTAACACTACATCTAATTAATTAGATTGCCATTGACATTGATCGCCCTAGCTTCACGCCTTCTTAGCTTCCCATTCCTCTTCTTAGTTCAAGGCAATCACCTCATAGCAGCCCCAATTTCCGATGAGAGACTCGCGTTGCCATCGATCCTACACAAGAACGACTCCACTATACTACCATCAGGCTGCCGTATTATACCTCCGCAACCAGCCTCCTGGGTTCGAAAGGAGATAGTAATCCAAATCATCTTCATCTTGTCCCCAAGTTGCAAAAGAAAGTGTGGACAAGAAGTTAAATGGGGTGCTACATGCACTTAACCAGAATGGACAAGGGTTATTATACTCCGTAGCAGTTAATTACATTGTTGTTCAAATCAATTAATGTTTTACATGAGAAAGATCAAAACGAAAAGTTAATAAACATGGACTATATATATATATATATATAAGCATTTCATCAGATTAATTAATTACACTACGTGTAAACATGATTCAACAACGTAACGCCTAATGTGGGGGTTTAAAGTAGAATAATATCAAGACTTACATTATAACCATAATCGGTTTTCAAAAGTTCAATTCTAACATAAGTTAAAAGTGTCAGACACTAATCACCCAATAGGACTTGATATACTGATAGATCGAGTTTGAATCCTACCTTGTTAAAAAGACCCTTGGAGAGAGACATTATAGTCACAAAGCCTCAATTCAGATTAATCAATTGTTTAGATACTGGATAATAAAAAGATATAGAAAAAGTATCAAATACTGGGATTAATGTATATACATGCAAGAGTTGAGTATTTGTATGTAAATTTCGTCAACAATCACTTGGTCAATTACCTCATTCAAATTCCCTTAAATTTCTCACGTATTGTTCATCAACGATCATGGATCATATAATACCTTGACTAGCCATGTCTATAAATACATGTATCTGGTTCATGAGTTTCAATGCAAACCCTAGTTAGCTATCTGATTATCATATTGAAGAAGAAGCTTTGTGACGGAAGAAGAAACATGAGTTCTACAAAAGACATTAATATTACGAAAGCTCTTGCCCCTGTCACTAAGCCACCTCAGGGCTTCAACTCTACTACAACAATTGGCACTCGAATCCCTAATTCTCAGAGTGTCCGCTCAACGAATCGGTGATGACTTTTTTCATTTTATTGCCAGGTTCATATATACGTATATACTCCTTTCTTTTTCCTTTTTCTAATTATCATCTGATATCAAATTCGGGGTTTGTGGTTATCCCTCATAACATATGTGTCTCCTCTGAGACTCAAACTTGAGACCCAGAGGGATTTAGCAGGGTCTTATACCGCTAGACTAACTCTATGTTGTTGTATATACTCCTTTCTTTACTGGTATAAATGATTTTCTATTGGGAAAGTTGATGAATTATGTGTTATTTTAATCTTCATGAGTTTTCCATGAGGGCTAAATTTGCTTCTTGTTATTAGCTAGGTTCTTAGTTAAAATTTGAACATATGTGACACATGAAAATGAATTTGCTTTGCAATAAATGAACTTTAATTTCACATGTATTCTATATTTTTAAGTAGAGAAAATGCTGGAGACAACGAAGATGTACTAGGATAGAGTTTTCTCTCTCTCTCTTGGAAAACGAGCCGGATAGAGTTTTTTCTCTGATGGTCGATCCTGGCGTCCGGGTAACGTCGACGGTGAGAGCTTTGGAAGCAAGTGCAAATGCTGGAAAGGGGAGGTCTTTGAAATAAGACGTTAAGCTCGATGCTGTAGGGGAAGACAAAATGAGCAAGACTATTAAGAAAACAGAGGAGCAAAGTCAGAGCATGTCGAACTCAAATATTGCCATTACTTCAGAGGTGGAGAAAGAGTATAAATATGGGAATAAATTAGAAGAGCAAGTGCAGAGGAAAACGGAGCCAAGTAAACCAGGTTATGGCAGGTCATACAAAGACTCCCTGTTATGCTTCAAGGGAACATAGTATAATGGTATAGCTAACAGTTGTACGAGTGTGGAGGAGGACTCCCTGCTCTCGAAGCTTATGGATCAATCCTAGGAAATACCTGAGCCATCAGAAGAGCTGAAAAAACTAATGGAGGTTTATCCAACAATGATCTTGTCGCGTGAGGAATACAACAGGTGGGCGAAACCATGGAATAATTCACTGATTATCACAATTATGGGTGCAAGAATCAACTTCTATAGACTAAAAGAACATCTTAGTCAAATTTGGAATATCAATAGCTTCGAGTTAATTGACTTACCTAATAACTACTATGTGGTGAGACTAAAGGATCTTGTAAACTGGGGTCACCAGTATAAGAAAATCCTCTTGGGTGGCCCGTGGACGATTGATCAACACACCATCTTAGTGTAGAGATGGTCTCCACAGTTTGACCTATTCCAAAACCCCCTAGGAAGAGTGGCAACATGGATCAGAATACCAAACATACCTCTTCTGTGCTATAATAAAGAATGCATGTGGAGGCTTGGAGACATGATCGGGAATACTCTAAAAGTGGATATGAATACAATTGAAAATCTGGAGGGGGAGGAAGTGAAAGTAAATAGGGGATGATATGCCAGGCTATAAGTGGAACTGGACTTAAAGAAAACATTGGTTCCAAGAATCATATTGGCTTCGACTCTGTTTAATATTGAATATGAAGGATTGGGCCTTATTTGTTTTACCTGCGGCAGGTATGGACATAGGAAGGAGCAGTGCCCAGAGAGGGTAGTGACGGAAGCAGGGAACACGGTGGAGAACCAGATGCAGGAAAACCCAAAGTGCTCTAAGTCGTCGACGGTGAGAACTCTTTCGGCAAAGGAAGAGCAATTCAGGCCCTGGATGTTTGTTCACCGACCCCCAAAGGAGCGATTTTCAAGAACTAGTGATAGTAGGAGCATGGTTGGTGATGGGAGACAGGTTGGATTTTTGAAAGGTATGGCGAAGGTCAGAGCAAATCAGTCTAGCTTTTCCGTTCTAGAAGGTACGATGTATGAAGAGGGAGCGATTCCTGAGCCGTGTTTGAATCCTAATCAAAGGAGAGGGAAGGAGACGACGCAATATGAGAAAGGTGGTGCAGAAGATAAGTCACAGGTTCTACAGAGAAGCAAGATGATGTTCAGGGTGGGTCAAAATAAAGAAAGAAAGGGAGTGCACGTGGGTGAAAAATGATGGGCTGAGATTTCAAACAAGGCAGTCAACAAACCCATGGAAAATAGTGTTCTTGGTGGGGGCCAAGAGCTTGAACTTGGGCCCAATTGCGGATACGAGCCTGGATGGGAAAAGGAAATTAAATTAACAAGGAAAATAACCCATAGAGCCCACAACGTTTTAAGAGGTGGATTGGTAATTAATGGGATGCAAGATCCGACTTAAAAATTAAAGCCTGACAGGAATCAAGCCTAGAAAGGAAAGATGGAAGTCACGAGACCAGTGGTGCATATCGGTGAGGCAGAGAAGCAGGGGATAGACCATGGTTTAGAAAATTTACAGTGCACTTGAATATCTTCAGACGCTAAGAGACATACGGTAGTGCCCACTGGAGAACGCGACATGCAGTAGTAGTGTAGTCCTGAGAGTCACTCTGTATCTCAATTGGAGGTGGTGGTCATGATGGAGGGAAACCGCTAGATAAGTAATCTTAAACTTTTTTACTCCCTGCCAATGTGATTTATTTATGATAGTATCGTGTTGAAATTGTCGGGGGGTGGGTGGTAGAGCTTTTCCTCAGATATTTAAAGATGTGGTAAAAAATATGCTATTGATGTAATGGGCATTGTCAAGCCTAGGGTCAGTAGTAATAGAGCTGATATGGTGATGAGGAAGTTGGGTTTTACCGATTGGTTAAGAGTGGAAGCTACAGGTTATGCAGGGGGTATTTGGGTTTTATGGAATAGCAAAGATTTTCTGATTGAATATGTGTTTTCAAATACTTAATTGCTACATTGTAAAATTTCTGATAAGAATGGCCAAGATCCGATGCTGCTTACCTTTGTATATGGTGATACTAGTATTTTGAAGAGAAGGGATTTGTGGTCAGCTTTGCGTGTCATTAACCAAACTATAACCACACCATGGCTGATCTTAGGTGATTTTAACACCATTCTGAGTCCCAGAGATACAGAGGGTGGGGCAGCACCAATTAATAGCACAATGGTTGATTTTCAAGATGGTATTCAGGACTATAATCTTATTGAAATTCCGTTTGTGGGAGATAGATTTACTTGGAAGAAAACTGGGGTTAAGGAAAGGCTCGATTGGGCTTTTTGTAACTTTGATTGGGATATCAAGAATCCATAAGCCAAAGCCTACCATTACCTCAAATTCAACTCGGACCATCATGTAGTGGTGGTTGGAGACAGATTGGCCAAACCGTGTATTAGAAGGGAAGCCAGGTTCTAGTACCAAGCTGTATAGTGTGTGGAGGAGGGGTTTTGCGATGTGGTAGAAACAGCATGGCATGGGAAAGGTTGGGTCTAAGGGCACGAGCAGTTTAAAAAAGAGGCAACGGCATGGAATGATAGAGTAGTGGGGAATATGGCTAAGAAAAAAAGAGAAATCATTCAAAGATTAGAAGGAATAGACCGTGCTAGGAGTTGTAAGGGCGACCAGAATAGGCTTTTCAGAATTGAGAAACAACTGTGGGGTAAGTATCTTAAGCTTAACTTGCAAGAAGAAATGATTTGGTTCCAGAAGTCAAGGTGCAAGTGGCTTAGTAGAGGAGATAGGAATTCAAAATTTTTTTCATGCCAGTACCTTAGCCAGGAGGAAAAGAAACAAAGTTAAGGCACTACAGGATGAACAGGGCAATTGGATTACTAATGAGAGGCTTTTGAGAAATATAGTTGTTGACTATTTTAAGAAGTTATTTACGGCAGAAAATCTATCAGCCCCTTTTTCGCCATGGATGGAAAATTTCCCTTCTTTGGAGGAAAACCAGTTAGAACTCTTATAGAGATCCGCCTCTCCAGTTGAGATTAAGAATGCAGCGTTTGAGATGGGTGCGTTCAAAGCACCGGGACCGGACCGATTAAATCCTCATTTCTTTCACACATAATGGGAGTGCATTGGAGAGAAGATTTGTGACCTAGTATTTAAAATATTTGATAGCCTGGAGGATATTCATGAAATCAATCAGACTAACATTATCCTGATTCCGAAAGTTGATCAGCCTACATCTTTGAGGAACTTCAGACCCATATCTCTCTGCAACGTTAGCTTCAAAATTGTCACTACTGTTATTGCTAATCGTTTTAAATGTGTTATGAACCATCTTGTGGCTGAAAACCAGTGCAGCTTCATAGCAGGTAGATAAGGGGTTGATAACATTATTATAGCTCAGGAGGCAATCCACTCTATGAGAAACAAGAAGGGCAGGAAGGGGTATGTGGCAATGAAGGTAAACATGGAAAAGGCATATGACAGGCTTGACTAGCGATTCTTGGAATTTACTCTGCACAGTTTAGGATTGGGAGGGGAGTATGTTAAGCTGATTATGTCGTGTGTCTCATCTTCTTCCATGAGGGCTCTATGGAATGGAGATACCTCAGAGAGTTTCACACTGTTAAGGGGTGTAAGAAAGGGTGACCCTTTGAGCCCGTAACTGTTTGTTCTTTGTATGGAGCTATTGGGGCAACTTATTCATTAGGAAGTAGATTTGGGGAATTGGCGACCTCTCAAGATGGGTACTTCTGGACCAAATATTTCACATCTATTTTTTACGGATGATCTGGTTCTATTTTGTGAGGCCACTAATGAGCAGATGGATGAGATAAAGAAAGTAATGGAGCTGTTTTGTTGAGTCTCAGGGCACAGGATTAACCTGAATAAATAAAAAATGTTTGTGTCATGAAATATCCATTTTAATAGAGCCTACGAGTTGAGTCAGGCCGTGGGGATTGGACTGACAGCAGACTTGGGGAAATATTTGGGAGTTTCGCTCTTACACAAACGTATGGTTAAGATGACGTTTGCGCCACTAATCCAGAAGGTAAGATCGAAGTTGACAAAATGGAGAGGATGATATTTGAGTATGGCGGGCAGGACAATCTTAATCAAGTCAGTCCTAACAGCAATTCCTCAATACCAGATGCAATCATCCCTGATCCCGAAAGGGGTGCTAACAGTAATCGAAAAATTGAGTAGAGATTTCTTTTGGAACCAACAGGAGGAATCCAAGAAAATGCATTTGTTATCTTGGGATATTTTAAAGAGTAGGAAGAATGAAGGAGGGTTGGGAATAAAAGATCTTCATTGTCAAAATAAAGCGTTCCTCATGAAATTATGTTGGAGAATGATTACTCAATCGGAAGCTCTGTGGGTGAAGTGCTTAAGAGCAAAATACTCATACGGGATGGATAAACTACCTCAAGTGCTTAGAAGTTGTAGTCAATCGGCTGTGTGGAGTGGCATGGTGGCAGTCTGGGATGATTTTATGAGTGGAGTTGGGAAGAAGTTAAGAAGTGGCAAAAATACCCAGGCTTGGGAGGAGCGTTGGGCGCCAGTTGATAGGCCTCTAAAATGCCACATTGAGAGAAATGCACAGCTTGTAGATATGGAAGCACAGGTCAGCTCATTCATCACTCAAGCAGGTCAATGGGATAGAGCTAAGTGGAGAATGTTCCTTCCTCATTGTGTTGTGGATAGAATTATGATGGTGACTCCTCCTACTGGCTCAGGGGATGATGTATTTTGCTGGCGGAACGGATCGGATGGAAATTTCAGTGTGAAATCGGCATATGACATAGTCAATTAGCAGCACAAGCACAGACATCAAAGTCATTGGCGACGTTTATAGCACTAGGATATTCCGGAAAGAGTTAAGCTCTTTTTGTGGCAAGTTTTCCATGAGAGACTCCCTACGAACCAATTGAGAGCTAGACATAACTTGAGTGCCCTAAACACTTGTCCCTTTGAGTGTGAGTGTGAGGAGAGTATTATTCACATTCTGAGGGATTGTGAGCAAGCTAAGAGAGTGTGGTTTCTGTTAACTAATCATATATATTATCCTATGTGTTTCTCTGGTAATCTACAGGAATGGCTTACATGGAACATACAGTTTTGCCCGGGAACTAGGAGGGTGGCCAAATGGCCATGGCATAGAGTGTTCAGCATTTGAAGGACGAGCGAACAATGCAGAAGGAATAGTTCACAAATGCTTGTATCATCTTTCTGAAGGTGTGGTGAACGGTAGCTTTCGGCATTAGATTTTCCAAATACCAGAGAGGGGGTCGAGTCGCTGGGAACCACCAGAACCAGGCTTCGTACGTGTTGATGTGGATGGATGAGAGCTACTGGTGGCAATGTAGCTTGTGGTGGAGTTATCAGAGATCACCAAGGTAATTGGATTCGTGGATTTCAACAGAAGTTAGGATACAACTTCCCAACTGCTGCGGAAATCCATGCAATAAATAGAGGACTCTGGCTATGCAAGCAGATGGGATTCACCAGGATCAGGCTCTTCACATATTCATTACAGGCTATTCAGCTTCTATCGGTAGAGTGTGGAACCGATCACCCTTTGTATGATGTCATTATAGATATTAAATCCCTTATTTATAGAGATTGGGACATAGAAATTTCCCATACGTACAGGGAAAATCTATGTGCTGACTTCTTAGCAAAAAAATGCTCACACGAGCATTCAGGAATACACGGAGATAGAGTTAACACCTAGGGAATGCACCCATCTTTTTGCACTAGAGTGTGCTCAGTCACCGCAGGATCTGTATGTGCTACCTATTCAAAGGTCTTTGTAAACTTCAAGCATTGCTTGCCTTTGATTCAAAAAACCAAGAATTTTGCAGCAAGTGCCTAGCTGTATAAACAGTTTTTTATAGATTCTCATTCTTCTTAATTAATTAGCTTGTCATATAACCTTACTCCAAAGTATATATGAAGAGATCCTGATTAGCCTCTTGTCTCGTAACAATCTTGTTCTCAACCGATCTTCTTATGTTTTAATGTCTGACTTCGATCAATCTCATTTTGGTTTTCATTCTCATGATGCAGATAGATCATCAAGTGCCAGTGAGATATATATAGATATGTAGTACAAATGATATGGCTTGATCAAGGATAAGGGAAGCAAATAGCGCAATTACGAACATTCTATCATATTTACCTGGGAAGAATAAGAATACTATAAAGAAAAAATTATTCAAATTTCTTTTCTTTTGTTTTATGCGTCTAGGTTTGATTTGTTGTTCTTGTTTCTTGTCTATAAATACGGCATTGGAATAACGTATGTAGCTTTCATTTGCAATTATTTTGTATGATGTAATCATTATTGGAATAATACGAAGTCAGGTGTCTGAATTGTTTAATTAACCTTCGTGCATGTTTTCAATTTTGACATTTACGTAGGAATAATCTTGGAACCATTATTGTTCTTAAAATTTAAATAATTGAGAGGTTTGTAAAATATTTTGAAAAAAATTAGAGAGACAAATGGGAAAATTGCTTATATTAATTAAAAGACCAAAACATAAGTATTTTGAATAGAGAATTAATTAATTAGGATAAAATAATTAAGAAAATTAGGAGAGAACATTAAGCACAAGGCTTGTTTGTGCTTAATGGTTCCAAGATTACGTAGGAATAATCTTGGAACCATTATTGTTCTTAAAATTTAAATAATTGAGAGGTTTGTAAAATATTTTGAAAAAAATTAGAGAGACAAATGGGAAAATTGCTTATATTAATTAAAAGACCAAAACATAAGTATTTTGAATAGAGAATTAATTAATTAGGATAAAATAATTAAGAAAATTAGGAGAGAACATTAAGCACAAGGCTTGTTTGTTACTCGGTGAAGAAGACTCAAGGGACCACAAGCCAACTCACGTTGGATTTTTAGTTTTAATTCAGAAATTAATTACTTGGGACCCAATCAAACGCTGCGTTTTTAGAATTTAATTCCAACATTCGTTGTATAATTATAACTGGAATGACGCATAAATTTATCGTAGAGTTTTGAGTTGAGATATATATGTCGCAAACTCACTTGTATATGTAAAAGTCATACAGGGAGAATATGATCTCCATTAAATTAAAATGTAGGCGAAATACTGTGTGTGTGTGAGAGAGAGAGAGAGAGGGGGGGGGGGCAGCAACATCTCTCAATTTATTAAAGTAAATTGGTCACCGAAATTTCATTATGAATTAAACTTTGATCTTATCTCTATACATATATATATATATATATATATATATTGTGAATTGTGAATTGTAAATATGTCGCCAGCAAAGTGTGTACAACATCTCTCAACATCTTCCTTGCCAATTTCTAGTAAATTACTTCTCATTACCAAATCATAGTAATATACCAACTTCACCTAGTTACTTCTCAGTATATATGCAAAATATATGTATTTAATTCAAATTTATTCAACATTCAAACAAAAAAACTAAATTTATAATGATGTTAAGTTTCATTATAATTATTGTTATTAATTCATAATAGCCTGGATATAGTCGTCATGGAACCCACTTGATTTTTCTTAAATAAAATGGAGATTAAATTTCACCTATAAATGCAATGAAGCCCCTTGCGACACATAATTAAATACAACAAAGAAAAGAGAAATTTGACATGAATGGCCAATACAGAGCCAATTTTGGGTCTATTTTTTAAATACTAGTGGGAACTATTGTTATTAAAAAATTTTTTAAAAAAATGTGCCACGTGATTTAATTTAAATTTCGGTCAAATTCATGAGATCAAATTGTAGTAAACGACCCCTATGACCTTGAGCTTCAAATGCTAAATGTTTTAGGGAAAATCTTATATAAAGACAGTTAAAATAAGAAAATCTTATATAAGGTTGGTAATTAAAATCAACAAATCATAAATTGGGTCAATGACCCAATTTAGAATATGTAAATGTTGGTTATTTCTCAATAATACCCCTAACTCATTATCCAAAGAACCGAGGAAAGGAAAAGCCATAATCGGATGTCAGCCCTGATTACCATCGTCGCTCTCTCTTCGACTTCTTCACCTTCCTCGGCTCCTTCCTCCTTCTCCACCTCGCCCAACGTTGCCATTTTGAAGAGGAAGAGGCCGTAAGGCTTGCTATTCCCGTCTCGTCTCTCTCTTTTGGGGTTCTGGCGACGCAGTCTTCCTTGGTGGTGGCCTGAGATGTTCTAGAGGCCGAAGGGCTTGGGTTTGAAGAGGAAAATGCCGTATGCCAATAGTTTTGTGTTTCTAATGTGTTTTTCAGGGCCCAGAATGAATAATAGTTGCAGTAGCAGTGAAAGCGCTCAGAGAGCGCATCCAATTGGTGTATCTACTGGTCAAGGGAATAATAGCCGTCCATTGAGAGGCAAGACTTTGATTAGCTCCTAGCTTCTATAACCATTTTTTTGATCATATCCAAATATCTACCTCTTACCACATATACTTATTTAACATTCTGTGTACATATGCTGGAAATCTTTTCCTTTTCTTTTTGTTAACGAAGCTTCTCTGTGTGATGTGTCAATTGTTTTGTTTAGCGTTGCATCAATATTTATATTGACAGATTAACATTTTTCTGATGCAGTTCTGCCAGACTTTGCACAAGTTTACAAGTTCATTGGCAGTGTATTTGACCCAAAAGCCACTGGGCATCTGCAGAAACTAAAAAAGATGGATCCTATAGATGTTGAGACGGTATATTTGTTATTATTTTTTTCAGTAGAATCTTTGATATTTTGTTGGCCTAGATTCTTCTGTAATTAAGTGGAAAAGTTTTTCCTGTCACTATATCCTGGGAGGAAAATTGTTGTTTCACCAACTTTTGGAAATTAAATTGTTTCTCCATTATTAGTGGGATAAGGCTTAAAAGGCTTACTTTGGCTTTGAATTTTTTATATTTATTTTGCTGAAACAACTACAGCTATATAAATTAGAACCCACGTTTTAGAAATACTGACGAAAGTTTTCCTTTCCATCCTTTTGGATCTATCCAGGTACTACTATTGATGAGAAACCTGTCTATCAATTTAGCAAGCCCAGGGTTTGAGGATCAGGTAAGTATTTAGTTCACTGATTTGTTGAGTGGGTGTTGTGAAGTGGAGAAGAATTCAGCTGAGTTTCGTTTATGGAGGATTTACTAGAAGCTTTAAATTAAATAAGAGATGTTGCATTATTCTGCAAAAGATGATGATCAAGGGAGAAGATGGTGATATGATGTTATTTATTACAGTATATTATTAGATTAGCTATATTCTTTTTTGTATATCCTTACCATATTTTTTTTACCCCCACTAGAGGGCAGAGATTTAATTGAACCATATTACTTGGATTAAATTTTTATATTGTAGAATGATAATCAGCACCTAATGTGATTCATTTTATTCTTTACCTTGTCTAATTATCTCAGCTTCCAGGTCTTGGTTCTCATGCGCTGTCCTCTTCTTAATGGGATCATATCCTTTGGGTCTGTGACACCCCATGGTTGGCTATTAATTCCTCAATGTAATATACAGATACGATCAAAGTTTAATTCATAATGAAATTTCGGTGACCAGTTTACTTTTATAAATTGAGAGATGTTGCTGGCCTATCTCCTAATAATATTGTTATATATATATATAGCACCAGTATTTCACCTACATTTTAATTTAATGGAGATTATATACCCCCTGTATACATATACAAGTAAGTGAGTTTGACGTCATATATATCTCAACTCAACTTTACGATAAATTTATGCTTCCTTCCAGTTATAATCATACAACGAATGTTAGAATTAAATTCTATAAACGCAGCGTTTGAGTGGGCCCCAAGTAATTAATTTCTGAAGTAAAACTAAAAATCCAGCATGAGTTAGCTCGTGGTCCTTTGAGTCTTCTCCACCAAGTAACAAACAAGCCATGTGATTAATATTCTCTCCTAATTTTTTTTAACTATTTTATCTTAATTAATTAAGTCTCTATTCAAAATACTGTGTGTCTTTAGAACAGCAATAGGAAAAATAATTTTTTCTTATTTGACTTTTTGTAATAGTACTTTTGATAAAAATCAGATTTTAAAATGTGATTTATATTTGGATTGGTGACTGTATAAATGACTTTTGTAAAAGTAAGTGAGTGTTTGGATTGGCTTAAATATAAATGACTTTTGTGATAATGGTAAGAGAGAGTGGATGGAAAAATATTTAAAAAATCAAGTAAATATTTAAAAATTACTTTAAAATATTAGGTACAACAAAAAAATATATTAAGAGGTTAAAAGCACTAAAAAATATTTTAAAGTAATTTTTGGAGTTGAAAAAGTACATTAAAGGTAAAATTGCAATCAGTCTGTTAGCACACTGGGTGCAACTAAAAAATATTTTAAAGTAATTTTGGAGCTGAAAAAGTACATTAAGGGTAAAATTGCAATCAATCTGATAGCACACTGAGTATAACCGGAAAAATATTTTAAGGGGTTAAAAACACTAAAAAATATTTTAAAGTAATTTTTAGAGCTGAAAAAGTATATTAAAAGTAAAATTATAATTAGTCAGATAATACACTGGATCAACTAAAATTTTTTTTTTACACATATAGCACGAATGAATTGCAAAAAGCTCCCCCGGTGAGCTTTATACTAATCGCACGAATCAGATGAACGCACGAAATATCAATACCTCCAACCAAACAGTCAAAAATACCATTTGCCTTTTATTCGTGCGAATTGACCTCTGAAACGCGTCTACAAACACACGCAGTTCTTATGTTTTGGTCTTTTAATTAATATATGCAATTTTCCCTTTTGTCCCTCTCTAATGGTTTTATAGTTGACTTATTTCTGGACGGTGGAGCTCTCTGACTCACTCACACGCGAGAGAGAGAGAGAGAGAGAGAGAGAGAGACTTTTGGGGTTTCAAACTTTTAAAATAGGGGAAAAGCAAAAAGCACATGATATAGTCAAAGGCAACCAACGCCTGTGATTACAGAACTCCGACGATGGAGGGAAGAGTGGCCGGCGGTGTGGTGTGGTGCAAATCTGGAAGCGGAGGAGACGACGGTGGTGAATGATGAACACCGAGACGGTGGTAATGGAAGGAGGGGCGGTGGTGATGTACAGAACTCCGACGATGGAGGGAAGAGTTTGGCTTGTGGTCTTGGAGTTCAGCCTTCATAAATGTAACTAACAAGCCTTGTTATTAATATTCTCTCCTAATTAACTATCTAAAAAAAATCCTTTTTATATAGTCATTCATATTTTAAAACTAATTGACTTCTTTCTTCCTTAATTTTTTGGTTCTATTTTATTTCCCCTCTCCAACTCTTTTATTCTCTCCATCCCATGAACACGTAATTGATCTTATCACTTTATTTCGTTTAACATAAAATTCAACTTCAATCTTTGACTCTTCATGTTGCCTATTTAATTCGAAATTCTATACTTTTTTTTTCCCCTTTTGTGCTGAATTATGTCTCACAAGATGCTTCGTGGCATTTGAGGTGAAATTGTGCTGTTTTTTGTTTAAAAACAATCAACTTTAATTTTGCTCAGACTTTGCACACATTTGATTGGTGAAATATTTACAAAGTTTCAATGTTAACAATAGTTCCCAATAATATTGAAAAAATAGACCCAAAATTGGCTCTTTATTGGCCATTCATGTCAAATTTCTCTTCTTCTTGTTTTTTTTGGTTGTATTTAATTATGTGTCGTAAGGTGCTTCATTGCTTTTATAGGTGAATAGATTCTACACACTGCATACACAAACCTAACAACTCGAATGATCACCTACCTTAATTATTACAAAAACCATGTTTTTCTGTCATGATCCAGCAAGAAAATTTTTATTTCTTACAATATGTTTTTAATTTAATTTATTTAAACCTCTTGTTCCCTTTATCCCCCCCCCCCCCAAAGAAAAACAAAAGAGAAAATTCTACTTCAATTTCTCTTGGTGCTTACATATCAAGTCCCCCCATGGATTCACATGAATAGAATATAACTCATTTTCAAATTGGCTTTGTGCTTGCTGAGAGCACTCGAACACATAAAAATATTTTCTTGGTGGTAAATAAAAATCTCACCAGCTTCATCTATATATTATATCCACACACAAGTGCTTTTAGGATGTGAAAGTACTTTATTGCTTCTACTACTTGAAATAATCACATCATATACTCGTAGATATAGGCTAATAAAAAATCAAATAATTCCAAATATCTCAGTCCCACAACCCATTACAGAGCCCCTTACTGATTAACTTGACCAAATAACGGACATTTAACACACAACTAATTAACGTAGAGGGAATAAACGAATAAATTAAACAAACTCATAAAACAGAAAGAGAAAATCACGGAGTTATCCAGCCAGTTTTGAATCATTCTTCAACAAAAGCTACATACGTTATTCCAAACATGCTTTAGTATATAAGGTAAGTATGTGAGAGGAGTTTTATCTCGACTTATGTAATAAGTGCTTATTCTTGAAAAATAAGCTAATCCAAACATGCTTAGTATATGTCAATATTTAGTAGTAAAGGGGACGTGAATTCATATATTAATAGTAAGTGAATGTTTGGATTGGTCTATTTTAAATGATTTTGTGCTATACAAAATAAATACTTCCTTCAGTTCTAAATATAAAACTCAGTTGATTTTTTTTTGGTAATGTTAAGGAAGATTAATAAATTAGTTAATCATATCATATATTGCATATCATTAAATTATATGTCAGTTTATAAGTTAAAAAAATTAATTTGGAGAAAAACAATAAATATAAATATTGTCAAGTAATTTAATTAGTTTCATTAATCTCTCCAAAAAAGTGAATTGAGTCTTATATTTAGGATCAAAGATAGCATATAAGGGATTTTGTCTCGTAAAGTGTAAAAGAACCTTTTTTAAAAAAAAAAATTATAGGGAGTACAAAATATGCACCTAAGGATGGCCCATAAAAACCTTGTGGAAGAAAAAAAAAGGTGATTAAATTTTTTATTTTTTGTGCTAAACATAAGTATCCTCATATTAGAGCCAATCATATTCAAGGGACCGTCGGACCCCAAATGTGGGCACTTCCCCCAACAAGAATTCAAACATTGATTCGCCACATTGTGACGGACCAGCCCTTCCACTAAACCTAACTATGTTGGTGGTGATTCAATTTTATTTGGAATAAAATATCCACTTTGCGTGCTTCGTACGGATATGAATGAATATTGGGTGTGTCACATTTATTTGGAATTAGGTTAGTTTATTTCGTTTAACAACATGAAATTCAACCTCAACCCTTGACTCTTTTTTATCGGAAATTTATATTAAATTTATCTATTTTTTGTGGTATTATGCCGCACGTGCAAGATGCTTCATTGCATTTCTAGGTGAAGTTGAATTTCAAGTTAATTGTTAAGCGTTGCGGCCGAGAGTTTATGGCAACATATATAGCATGTGCTTTAAATGGGGGTGAATTATTTTAATATATTTTATCTGTTCACGTGATTTGTTTGCCTAACGAAGTTGGCATCAAGAACCTTTCTTTGGTGCTTGTTTGGGAAAACCCCCAAACTATGCTTCCTTCCAATACAACAAATGTTAGAATTAAATTCTATAAACGCAGCGTTTGAGTGGGCCCCAAGTAATTAATTTCTGAAGTAAAACTAAAAATCCAACATGAGTTGGCTCGTGGTCCTTTGAGTCTTCTCCACCAAGTAACAAACAAGCCATGTCATTAATATTCTCTCCTAATTTTTTTAACTATTTTATCTTAATTAATTAAGTCTCTATTCAAAATAATGTGTGTGTTTGGAGCAGCAATAGGAAAAATGATTTTTTCTTATTTAACTTTTTGTAATAGTACTTTTGATAAAAGTCAGATTTTATAATGTGATTTATATTTGGATTGACGACTGTATAAATGATTTTTGTAAAAATAAATGACTGTTTGGATTGGCTTAAATATAAATGATTTTTGTGATAATGGTAAGAGAGAGTGGGTGAAAAATATTTATAAAATCAAGTAAATATTTAAAAATTATTTTAAAGTAATTTTTAAAACTGAAAAAATATATTAAAAATAAAATTATAATTAATCAGATAACGCACTGGATACAATTAAAAAATTTTCTTTACACATATCGCACGAATGAATTGCATAAAGCTCCCCCGCTGAGCTTTTTACTAATCGCACGAATCAGATAAACGCACGAAATATCAATACCTCCAACCAAACAGTCAAAAATACCATCTGCCTTTTATTCGTGCGAATTGACCTCTGAAACGCGTCTACAAACACACGCAGTTCTTATGTTCTGGTCTTTTATATTATTAACACGGTGGTGAATGATAAACAGCAAGATGGTGGTAATGGAAGGAGGGGCGGTAGTGATGTACAGAACTCCGACGATGGAGGGAAGAGTGGCCGGCGGTGTGATGTGGTGCAAGTCTGGAAGCAGAGGAAGCCGACGGTGTTGGTGGTTGATGGAGGGAGGAAGATGAAGAAAGAGAGACGGTGGTGCATTTTGTGGTGTCTCTCAGATTCTCTCTCTTCACGGCCCTCTAGGTGGTAGACAACAGAGGAGGAGCTCCGGTGGTGCAGTGAAGATGATGGTGGCTTGGTGGTGTTGAGTATCGCCCTCTCTCGTCGGCGGTCTCACTCCAAGACCCTGGTGTGATCTCTGTCTGCCGCGCCGGTCTGTCGGAGATGGAGGTGTGAAGACGGGCAAGTGGTGGTTGGCTCAAAAAGGGTCGCCGGCGGCCCTTTTTTAACTAATTTTAACTCTCTTTTTTTTACAAATAATTAACAATATAATTTTGTTTCTCTTCTCTTTACATGATTATGGTTGAACTGTTGAACTTGAACAAACCACAAACTCCAGATTAGCTGTAAAATATTATTCTTAGCCGACAAAACACCAACAGACAAACTTTTAAAAAGAACAAGAGTGCAGTTGCATATAAAACATGTGAAAGTTTTTCACAAGACAACACTTATTAAGAAAGAGCCTGAGAGTCACGAAGAAGAAGAAGAAGAAGGCGGCGGGGGCGGCGGCTGCTGCGGGGGGCTAGTGTCGGCGGTGGAGAAGACACCCCGTGGATTTGGGATCTGAGTACCTGATGATGAAGAGGGCCTAGGAGGAGGAGGCGCCCCTGCGGTGGAGAAAGTGTCCTGAGCATTTGGGATCCGAGTTCCTGAAGTTCTTGGAGAACTCATACTTGTTCTTGGTGAGTATAAGGGTTAAGCACAGAGTGATAATGTTTCAATGAATGAAGCTTGATCAAGGGATGATTATGGATTTATATGTGGTGTTTGTTGATCAAGGGATGATTAGGGTTGCGGTGAATGAAGCTTGATCAATGCAATGCGTTACGTTATATATATATATATATATATCTGTGTGTGTGTGTGTTTAAGTGCATGTAGCAGCCCATTTAACATTTTTCAGTTTAATTCATCAGTTTTTTCGCCATATATTTTAGCCGAAATAACTTCTTTTTTTCGATTTTGCCCTTATTCAGTTTTAGTCTCTCCCATGAACACGGAATTAATTCAGTTCGTTTAACATGAAATTCAACCTCAACCTTTGACTCATTATATGGAAATTTATTCCAAATTTCTCAATTTTTTGTGGTATTATTGAATTATGCCACGCAAGATGCTTGATTGCATTTCTATATAGGTGAAATTTTAGCTTTTTTTTTTTTTAAAAAAAAAACAAGTGGGTTTCATGACGAAATGCAGCGTATTATTATGAGAAACTGATAATGCAATGCGTTACGTCATGTGTGTGTGCGCGCGCGCGCGCGCGTCACCCCATTTAACATTTTTCAGTTTAATTCATCAGTTTTTTCCCCATATATTTTAGCCGAAATAACTTCTTTGTTTCGATTTTGTCCTTATTCAGTTTTAGTCCCTCCCATCAACACGGAATTAGTTCATTTCGGTTCACATGAAATTCAACCTCAACCTTTGACTCGTTGCATGGAAATGTATTCCAAATTTCTCAAATTTTTTTAGCTGTTTTTGTTTTTTTTAAAAAAAAAAACAAGTTGGTTTCATGACGAAATGGAGCGTATTATTATGAGAAACTGAAAGTCATTGTAAAATTAATTTCTTGTTCGAAAGTAGAATATATTTGAATTATATACATAAATTATATTTGCGTATATGCTAGAAATAACAACGATATTGTTATATGAGTTGGTGGCGAGAAGTAATTTATTGGAAATTGGCAAGGGTATGCAAGACACATTTTGATGTTTAAAATGTAAAGAGTTTTCACCTCTTGTAAGAAATACGCTTTCCAAATTTTAAACTTGTGTTGTTTTTTTAATAGGAATGAAATCACTTCTCATCTTAACAAATTATAACTTTTTGATAACAACCATTCAGCACTTTAATTTTCTCTAACCGAAATTCATCGCTCACACTTTGTAGGTGTAATATTTATGATTTATAATTCACAACATATGCATACAAGTACCAGTAAGATCTATCAAAGTTTAATTCTTAATAAGATTTCGCTGATTAATTTACTTACTTTAAACCGAAAAATTTATAATTAACGTCATCGTATAGCATTCGAATTCTAGTAAATTTTCATGCCTTTCAAGAATATTCGTGGAAATTAAATGATTGATAATAAAGCAGAATTAATTAATAGAATTCATGTGTAAATAATAATGCCTCGCCGCCGCCCCGGGAAAAATCTTAATTACGTGTGCCTTAATTAAATCAATGCTGCCAAGCTTTTGATGGTTCAGCTGTAAACCCAAAGGAGATAGTTCACATATGCTTATACCACCTCTCAGAAAGTGTGCACACGTCTTCATTACCAGATATTCCAAATCTCAGAGAGAGGGCTGTTCGCTGGCAACCCCCTGCACAGAGCTTCATTCGTATAGATGTAGATGGTTCTTTAGTCAGTGGTGGTTTGGCAACCTGCGGAGGTATTTTTCTCCACACTAATTTGCTTGACTTATAAACGATTATACAATATAATTATATACAATATATGATATGATTAAGCAACTTGTTTAGGTTTTTTAGTCTCTCCAAAAAAGAGTTAACTGAATCTTATATTTAAAACTAAAGAGTATAAAGTTAGGGGTAGAGCACTTGGTGCATTGTCCTAATGAATACAGAGAGTTCTATCCTCCACAAAACTGGTTTGACATCCTTTTCAATTAAAACAAAATAAATGTTTGAAAAAAAAAGAGTCACTTCACTCTAGTGCTTGGATTTGCATTTTTTAAAGTTGTTTCACGTTTCATGTATAAAATATTTTGAAGAAAAGAATAAATTTTTGATAAAAACTAATAAAATGATATATTAAAGAGGAAAGTATTTAAAGTACAATATAAGCAAATAAACAAAAAGAATGATTACATAAATGCTGGAAAAAAAAACTAAAATTCTTGAAAGAACTGAAAAAAAAAAAGAACAAGTTAAACAATCATAGTAATTTCTTTTTTTTTTTTTTTGTGAAATTATGTACCTTGGCATTACATTTTCTAACTTCACTTTTTCCACTTATTTTTAATTGTAAATATCTTGTTTTCTTATAATTAACACAAGTTTTTACTTTTAAAAAAGCACATATACAATCGATAATTCAAATAAGTTTTAACTTATTAAAAATCACTTATTTAATCGTTCATCAAAACATAAATCATATTATATAAACTGACTTTTCTAAAAAATCATTTTTAATAAATCAGAATCACAATAAATCATTTTTCCCACCACTATTCCAAAAAATGACATCTGCTTTTTTCTCTTTTCAGTTGAGAGGTACAGAAACGAATTTAATTTATTTTTGAATAAGCCCCATCAGATTACTTAATTTTTAAAAAATTGCATGAGTTTTTTTTTTTTTTTTTATCGAAAGATTGGCATCAGATTATGTCGGCTGCCAAGTCATTTTCTGAATCCGTCAACTTTTTTATTCAACAGGCATTTTCTGAATCCGTCAACTTTTTTATTCAACAGTCATTTTCTGAATCCGTCAACTTTTTTATTCAACAGTCATTTTCTGAATCCGTCAACTTTTTTATTCCCCTGGTTGCCCAAAACAAATAAACTCTGAAATTTAGTAAAATGTGTTTAATTCTAATTAAACAAATTATATTCTTTGCAAAACGACAAATATACTATCTCAAGTCCTAAACATAAGATCTAAGTGACTTTTTTGGATATATTAAGAAAAATAATTAAACTATTTTAAAGTATTAATATTATTATTTTTCTCCACACTAATTTACTTGACTTATAAACTGTTATACAATATAATTATATATTACATATGATATAATTAAGTAACTTGTTTAGCCTTTTTAGTCTTTCTAAAAAAGTCAACTAAGTCTTAAATTTAAAACTAAGGAGTATAAAGTTAGGATTAGGGCACTTGGTGCATTATCCTAATGATAAAGTAGTCCTTTTATATAAAGAATATAGAGAGTTCTATCCTCCACAAAACTTGTTTGACATCCTTTTCAATTAAAACAAAAATAATGTTTGAAAAAAAAAAAGAGTCACTTCACTCTAGTGCTTGGATTTGCATTTTTTAAAGTTGTTTCATGTTTCATGTATAAATTATTTTGAAGAAAGGAATAAAGTTTTGATAAAAACAAATAAAATGATATATTAAAGAGGAAAGTATTTAAAGTACAATATAAGCAAATAAACAAAAAGAATGATTACATAAATGCTGGAAAAAAAACTAAAATTCTTGAAAGAACTGAAAAAAAAAAGCAAGTTAAACAATCATAATAATTTTTTTTTGTGAAATTATGTATCTTGGCATCACATTTTCTAACTTCACTTTTTCCACTTATTTTTAATTTTAAATATTTTGTTTTCTTATAATTAACATAAGTTTTTGTTTTTAAAAAAGCACTTATACAATAGTCAATCTAAATAAGTTTTGACTTATTAAAAATCATTTATTCAATCGTTCGTCTAAACATAAATCTTATTATACAAACTGACTTTTTTAAAACATCATTTTTAATAGATCAGAATCACAATAAATCATATTTCTCACCGCTATTCCAAATATAATTATGACATATGCTTTTTTCTAGGGGTGAGCAAAACCGAACCGAAACCGAAGACAAAATCAAATCGAATCAATTTTGGTCTTTTCGGTTCGGTTTTTTCGGTGTTCGGTTTTTTTTTGTTCAGTTTTTTTCGATTTTTAGGTTCAGTTTGGCTTTTTTTTAAAAATTTCGGTTTAAACCGAAAAACCAAAAATATTAAAAGAGTATACCACCACCGAAAAACTGGATGCAAGACAAAGAATGATATATCATTGGATATTCATCTTTTTGAACTTTTGTTATGCTTTCTTTGGATTAAGTAATGTTGAATATAATTATTCTGCATCTCTCAAAAACCTTCCTATTTTTGGTTCCATTATTGGAGTATTGGGTACTCCAAACTACATTGATCGTATATGTAATATGTTGTTTATACTTTATTTTATATAATCTTTCTTGGATCTTGATGAGGTTATTCAATTTTATAATTTGTATTAATTTTTTCTGATTGAAAATTCAGATATTTGAAGTCAAAAATGAAGACTAAAAAAATTTTGGTTTTTTCTTATAGAACCGAAACCGAACTGAATAATTTCGGTTCGGTTATTTCGATTGTTCGGTTTCTGTTTCAGTTTCAGAATTTCCTTTATTTCGGTAGTTTGGTTTTTTTGATTTTTACCGAAAACCGAACCGAAAAACCGATACTTACCCCTACTTTTTTTCTCTTTTCGGTTGAGAGGTACAGAATAGAGCCTGACAAGTGATAAGCCCAGCCATTTTAAAATCTTTTTTTTTAATTAAAAAATTACTCTCTCAATGATGGAACGCGTTCACACAAGAGGCGCTTGAATTGCCTGCTTTAATATATGTTGGCATTCTGGACGTACGTGTTGAATCATGATCGTGGACTTGTTTTTCAGTATCGTTTAATTTGTATTTATATTTATTGTTTAATTTTTATCTAAACTAATTTATTTGACTTATAAATTGATATATAATATAATAATACACAACATATGATATGATTAAATAACTTATTTTACATAATAAATTACTTGTGAATTGACTCCACAAGGACATGACATACCAAACTTGGCGCATAGCAAGCAGAGGAACGAATTTAATTTATTGTGACAGCTAATTAATGAAAGAGCGAATATAATGTCATATGTAGTCTCATTTATGGCTTCAATATGTCACTGGAACGTGACGAAAATCTGCACAAAAGTAAAAGAAAAGCGATGAGATTGGAATGAGATCAATGAAAAGATAAAAAGAAGAATAAGACTGTGAGGCGACAAGTAAGATATATTATATTCATACTTTGGATGAGCATGTAAGGAGTTGTTTATACTTTATAAAGGCAGGCAGTTGATGATTTGGTCTTGATTAATAATGAAAGGTTTGAGAATCAACCCAATGGCTAATAAATGACTTGATAACAATAATAATGAAAACGAATATAAAGGGGATATTCATATTCGATGAAATAATAGATATATAAGGTTGTCGCCTCACTTTTATATATCAGCACTTTCCTTTCCTTTCCAGTTTCCCATGTCACCTAATTTTAACTCTTCTTTTACAAATAATTAAGTTTCTCTTCTCTTTACATGATTATGGTTGAACTGTTGAACTTGAACAAACCACAAACTCCATATTAGCTGTAAAAAAATTATTCTTAGCCAACAAAACACCAAGATACAAAATTCTAAACGAAAACAGCACATGCAGTAAAGCTAAAAAGAACAAGACTGCACGTGATGGTTATAGCTCGGTGGTAATTAAAACACAAATATATATAATGCCATAATAACTCAGATCGGTTATCATCAAATTCCGTCAAGATCTGAATAATACATAGCAATCTTAACAGTAAAATCACGCACAGTAGATACTGACAGAGAGAGAATAACAGAAAGATAGAAAGGTATAAAGAGACTATCCCACAGAGAGAGAGAGAGAATATACATATCATTCCACACCCCTCCTTACAGTATTTGTCCTTCTTCAAATTCTAGATCCCTCTCTGGAAAGGACTTGCACAAATTCTTATAATTAACGAGAACGTCCAGCACATGCAGTAAAGCTAAAAAGAACAAGAGCGCAGTTGCATATCAAGCATGTGAAAGTTTTTCACAATACAACACTTATTAAGAAAGAACCTGAGAGTCACGAAGAAGAAGGCGGCGGCCTTGCGGTGGAGAGGACGTCCCGTGGATTTGGGATCTGAGTACCTGATGATGAAGAGGGTCTCGGACGAGGCGGCGGCCCTGCGGTGGAGAAAGTGCCCTGAGCATTTGGTATCGGAGTTCCTGAAGGTCTTGGAGAACTCATACTTGTTCTTGGAGAGTAGAGTATAACGGTTAAGCACAGAGTGCTAGGGTTTCAATGAATGAATGATCAAGGGATTAGGGATTTTTATTTGGGGGGGGGGGGGGGGGTGGAAACTGCCAAGGACACAAAATGACATGCATGGGAAGAGAAATGAAAGCACGCGTAGTGACAGTCACAAGAAGCAAATCTTAGAGACAGAGATCTCAGAGAGAGAGAGAGAGAGCAAATTCACATGCATGTGCCTGTTTCTTCTAATCATTTCCATCTCTGTTATAGTAAAAACAATGAAATTTAACAATATATATATATATGTTTACATAATTCTTATGTTAAAGTATGGGGCACTTTGATAAAAAAAAGTTCAAAAATCATACATAACCTACACAACACAACAACGCACTAGTATTTCTCTTGATTTTATTTATGCCTTTCATTTGAATTATTGTTGTCTTTATTGTAATCTTACCCCTCCGCTTGGATGGGAAGAAAAGTAGGGAAGAAAGAAAATGGGGAGAAGAGAAAAATAGAGAAAAAACATTATCACTCTCATTGCTTGGATGAGTGGGAGAAAACTGGAAAGAAAGAAAATGAGTAAATATTTAATGACTAAAATACCCTTACATTTATATTAAAATGATCATATTGAAAATTAAATTAAATATTACAATGACAAAATCATTTTAATGTTAACATCATCAAATAATTTAAAATCATAAAGATATAATTAAAATAAATAATTTAACAAAAATGTTATTTTTTAAGGTAAAAAATAAAAAGTGTATATGTTTTTAAAATTAAGTATAATAAATGAAGATAAATAAATTATATTTTATCCAAAATTATTAATAACTAATTAAGAATATAATATAAAAGTTAAAGGTTAAAGTGTGATATAAAAAATTAAACACATTTTTTTAAAAAAAATAATAAAATAAAAATATATTTTTAAAATACTGCGTACTATTTTTTTTCCCCCTTATATAAGCGTACTGTAAGCAAATTGTTTTTTCTTCAGGTTTTAATCCTTTTTTTATCAAAAAAAAAAAAAATACATACAGGAGGCGCAAGGCGTTGTGGACATAACAGGTTGGGAAATAAAAAGGTGAGTGTGTGTAAAGGAGGGAAGTTTGGTACAGTGAATTTTCTCATCAAATCTCTCCACTTATGGAGAGAATTTTTGGAAGGAAAAAGGATGGATCCCACACCCCATTTTCCTCCCTACTTCTCCTTTCTTCCTCATTTTCGTTCCTGTCTAAGTAGGAAAAGGCTCCCTTTGACCAAAAAAAAAAAAAAGTAGGAAAAGGCTCCCTTCCTCTCATATTTTCCACCCCACTTTTCTTTCCTCTCTTATTTTCTCTCAATCCAAGCAAAGCATTATATTTCTTGAATGGAGCTTAATTCCCGGCCCCGTATTGGAAGGGAAGGCTGAAGGCTCATGACTGAAGTTGAGATTTTTGAGGTCTCACGCACAGCAGGATGTTTACAAACTTATATAATTCATAAAAAATATTTCGAAATGGATTGATAATTGTAAATTATAAAGTTGATTTATTTCTGGAAGGTGGTAACATATATATAGGGTTAGATGTTAATATAAGATCAACCCAATGGCTAATAAATGACTTGATAACAAACGCAGAAGATCAAGTGGTTAATATATTCTCCAAATTTTTTTGTTGACCGAACTATATTCTCCAATTTACTTTACGTTTTATTATTATTATTATTATTCCCTTGTATTTCATTTTAGTGAATGTAGCTTGAGGAGGATTTTAATTAAATGGGAAACAAAAAAAATCGTAACAGTAATACTTGTCGGATAAAAAAGGGATCAAATGATTAGTAGAAAAAGGAGGGGGTGGGGGGTGGAGCCGTGGAGCAGAAATTCACGTGCATGGTCGCGGAAACGAAAGCCCCGACAGGCGACAGCGTCCCCGTGGGGTGGGCCTTCTACTAAATGCCCGCTTTCACTGCCCCCAAAAATAAAGAAAGTGGGCATTTATTAGAAGAGGGCACACGCACACGCACACCACTGGACCCCTCTCTCTCTCTCTCTCTCTCTCTCTCTCTCTCTCTCTCTCTCTCTCTCTCTCTCTCATGCCGACTTTCACTCCTCCTTCATCACATTACCATCATTTGTTGTTATAATCTACTTCCTCCCTCGGGTACTATTTATAATTAATTTTTCTTTTGATGGTATAAAATGAACTGATTATTAAAAATAATAAATATGTCAAAAATATCATTTTTTTCATATATGCCCCTATTTATGAAAAGAGTATAGAAGAGAAAATAGATAAAAAAATATGAAAGATAATGAGTATAAAATATGAGAAAGAATGAGCATTTAATATCGGTAAAATAAGAAAAAGAAGCTTACATTTTCAGTCAAAAAGTGAAAAGTTACTTATAAAAAGGATCAGCTCTATGAGAGAGAAAATTGCTTATAAATAAGACTGGACGGAGTATTTTCTAAAAATAAATAAATTTAAAAAATTACGATGAAAAATTAAAATTTAAAATTTTATAACCTCAAAATTTATTTTCAACATACTAAAAATTTAGAAAATCTATTAGAATTTATTTTTAACGTATTGGGAGGGAAGGCTGAAGGCTCATGACTGAAGTTGATTATTCAGGTCTCACACGCACAGCAGGATGTTTACAAACTTATATAATTCATAAAAAAAATATTTCGAAATGAATTGATAATTATAAATTATAAAGTTGATTTATTTCTGGATGGTACGTGGTAACATATATATAGGGTTGGATGTTGCTATAAGATTTTATATTGACGCTTGATGTTAATAAATAAGCATTTTTTATGTTTTAAAAAAATTTAGCATTTGAAGCTCAAGGTCATAGGAGTCGTTTACTACAATTTGATCTCATGAATTTTACCGAAATTTAAATTAAATCACGTGGCACATTTTTTTTTTAAAAAAAATCTAATAACAATAGTTCCCAATAATATTGAAAAAAAAACCCGAAATTGGCTATTCATGTCAAATTTCTCATTTTTTTTTAGATGTATTTAATTATGTGTCGCAAGGTGCTTCATTGCATTTATCGGTGAAATTTAATCTCCATTTTTTTTTAAGAAAAAACAAGTGGGTTCCATCACGACTATATATCCAGCCTATTATGAATTTATGACAATAATTATAATGAAACTTAACATCATTATAAATTTAGTTTTTTTTAATGTTGAATAAAATTATAAATTTAGTTTTTTTTGTTTGAATGTTGAATAAATTTGAATTAAATACATATATTTTGCGTATATACTGAGAAGTAACTAGGTGAAGTTGGTATATTACTTTGATTTGGTAATGAGAAGCAATTTACTAGAAATTGGCAAGGAAGATGTTGTACACACTTTGTCGGCGACATATTTACAACACACACACGCAGATAAGATCAAAGTTTAATTCATAGTGAAATTTCGGTGACCAATTTACTTTGATAAATTGAGAGATGTTGCTGGCCTCTCCCTCCCTCCCTCCCTCCCTCTCTCTCTCTCTCTCTCTCTCTCTCTCTCACACACACACACACACACACACACAGTATTTCGCCTACATTTTAATTTAATGGAGATCATATACTCCCTGTATGACTTTTACATATGCAAGTGAGTTTGACGTCATATATATCTCAACTCAAAACTTTACGATAAATTTATGCGTCATTCCAGTTATAATTATACAACGAATGTTGGAATTAAATTCTAGATTAAAAACGCAGCGTTTGATTGGGCCCCCCAAGTAATTAATTTTTGAATTAAAACTAAAAATCCAACATGACTTGGCTTGTGGTCCCTTGAGTCTTCTTCACCGAGTAACAAACAAGCCTTGTGATTAATATTCTCTCCTAATTTTTTAAATTATTTTATCCTAATGAATGAAATCTCTATTCAAATACTTATGTTTTGGTCTGTTAATTAATATGAGCAATTTTCCCTTTCGTCTCTCTCTAATTTTTTTCAAAATATTTTGCAAACGACTCGATTATTTAAATTTTAAGAACAGTAATGATTCCAAGATTATTCCTACGTAGATGTCAAAATTGAAAACATGCACGAAGGTTAATTAAACTATTCAGACACCTGACTTGGTATTATTCCAATAATGATTACATCACACAAAATAATTGCAAATCAAAGCTACATACGTTATTCCAATGCCGAATTTATAGACAAGAAACAAGAACAACAGATCAAACCTAGACGCATAAAAGTATAAAACAAAACAAAAGAAATTTGGATAATATTTTTTTATAGCATTCTTATTCTTCCTAGATAAATATGATAAATCATGATTTTATTTGATATCTTGCTGAGGAAATTTACACACAAATACTCTCAAACATATCCTTTTATTCTTGGGACACAAAATTCACTAAAATTTCCAGCAACCTCATAATTCTTCGTATCTGTCTAAGCATTAATGCTTAAAAGTGGCGACACTACTGTGACATATTAATTTCTGAATTAAATCTAATATACCAAGATTTGAAGGTTGAATGTGTGTGTGTGTGTGTGATAATCCAACATGAGTTTGGCTTGTGGTCTTGGAGTTCAGCCTTCATAAATGTAACTAACAAGCCTTGTTAGTAATATTGTGTCCTAATTAACTATCTAGTCAAAATCCTTTTTATATATTCGTTCATATTTTAAAACAAATTTACTTCTTTCTTCCTTAATTTTTTGGTTCTATTTTATTTCCCTTCTCCATCTCTTTTATTCTCTCCATCCCATGAACACGTAATTGATCTTATCACTTTATTTCGTTTAACATAAAATTCAACTTCAATCTTTGACTCTTCATGTTTACCTATTTAATTCAAAATTCTATACTCTTTTTTCCTTTTGTGCTGAATTATGTGGTGCAAGATGCTTCGTTTCATTTGAGGTGAAATTTGTGCTGTTTTATTTTTAAAAAAAATTCAACTTTAACTTTGCTCAGGCTTTGCACACGTTTGATTGGTGAAGTATTTACGAAGTTTCAATGTTAATATAGCATATGTCAATATTTAGAAGTAAAGGGGACGTGAATTCACATATTAATAGTAAGTGAATGTTTAAATTAGCCTATTTTAAATGATTTTGTGCTATACAAAATAAATACTCCCTCCAGTCTTAAATATAAGACTCAGTTGATTTTTTTATGTATGTTAAGGAAGCTTAATAAGTTAGTTAACCATATCATATGTTATATGTTATTAAATTGTATATCATTTTATAAGTAAAAAAAAATTAATTTGGAGAAAAAAAATAAATATAAATATTGTAATGTAATTTAATTAGCTTCATTGATCTCACAAAAAAAGTCAACTATATCTTATATTTATGACCGAAGATAGCGAATAAGGAATTTTGTCTCGTAAAATGTAAAAGAACCTTTTTTTAAAAAAAATTATTATAGGGAGTACCAAATATGCACCTAAGGATGGTCCAAAAAAACCTTGTGGAAGAAAATAAAAAAAAAGGTGATTCAATTTTTTTTTGGCTAAGGATAAATATCCTCCTATTGGATCTGATTCTATTCGATGGACTGAGGGGCACCAAATGTGAACACCTCTCCCAGCGAGGATTCGAACCTTTATTTGCCACTTTTTGTGAGGGACTAGCCCTTCCACCATACCTAACCCCATTGGTGGTGATTCAATTTTATTTCGAATAAAATATCAATGATGTTAATAGAATCACTACAAAAAAAATGTGATTTAGTAGCGGTTAAAAATGGGTATTAGTAGCGGTTTTAACAGATACAAACAAGGTTAGTAGCGGTTACTAGAACCGCTACTAAATCGTATGTTGCAAGCAGTTTTGTAGCGGTTATATAAAACCGCTACTCAATAAAAAATAACCGCTACATCCTTTGTAGCGGTTCAACTTAACCGTTACAACACCCACATGGACGAAATTTTTTTCAGAGATATTTGTAGCGGTTATATAACCGCTACAAATATAAAAAGTTGAAATTTTGAGAGCGAAAAAAAAATGCCTTTTTTTTTAAACCGCTACAAATATAAAAAATTGAAATTTTGTTGGTGAAAAAACAATGACATTTTTTTATTTTGTAGCGGTTAACAAACCGCTACTAATTTTGAATTTCATGAAATTAGTAGCGGTTTTCAAAAAACCGCTACTAATTTCATGAAATTCAAAATTGGTGCCAAAAATTTTAATTTGAGTTGTAAAAAGGCGCGTTATTTAGTAGCGATTTAATAACCGCTACAAATATTTAAAAAAAATTTAAAAAATATACGATTATTTGTTTCTGTTTTTTCAATATTAAATTAAATATTTTATTTTGTTATTATTTTATCTATTTCAATTAGCTTATTATTCAATAGTTTAACTTATTAATAAATAAAAAGGAAAAATGTAATTGAATTGGATTAGTATAAAATTTATATTAATAATATTATTAAGGATAGGTAGGTAATAAGGAATTATTATGTTATCTAATATAATGTAATTGTGTATGAAAAATAGATGAAAATGAGATGTACAGTTATGATATATCTAGAAAAAAAATGGTTAGAATAAATTTTATAGAAAGGAAAGAAGTATTCTAAAAAAAATTAAAAATCTTGTTACCATATTTGATCGTATTATTCAGCTCCTCAACTCATACGAAAGAAGTTGTAAATGAGAGAAAATAAAAAAAAGGTAAAGTGAAAAGAAATTGGGGAGTGTTTGAAATGAGTTGTGGTAAGGGTATTTATAGGGATCCACGTACTATTTGTAGCGGTTAATGTAGCGGTTATTAGTTAGTAGCGGTTATTTGTATTTTTGTAGCGGTTTAATATTTATAGTGATCCACGTACTATTTGTAGCGGTTAATTTTTTATTTGTAGCGGTTCAATAACCGCTACAAATATTATTTTAATTTTTTTTTAAATTTTTTTTTTACATTTTATTTTAAAATTTTTTTTGCATTTTTTGTAAAGACAAAAGCATAATTTGAATTTGATCACTCATCGTCGCCATCCCTACAGAAATTTTGTAGAAAAATTATTGTTATGGATGTATTATTAAATTTAAAAAATTTAATTCAAATGACGTGGACTTAAAAAAACTCACCGCAGTAGAGGTAAATTGTCATCGCCTTCAGGGAAGTAGTTTTCAAAATCAGCTGGCTGAAATGACTCACTCTCGTAGGTGATGCTATCGCCTTCACCCATATTGTAAAGGTCTCTTGGCTTTAAATGAACGACCATGTGCCAATCCCTATGCCTCTCATCCTCGACATAATAAACCTGATGTGCCTCTGAAGCTAGAATATACGGCTCATCATCTTAAGAAATACCAGTATAAATCGGCTGTGAGAAATTGACTGATGTGATCCCTAGGTCGTCAGTTGTCAGTCCCCGAGAAGTAGTGGTATTTGCCCACAAACACTTGAACAGTGTCACAGTGAAACGGCCTTGATAATTAAGCTCGACCACATCAAGAAGCTTGCCATAGTAAGGGACGCCTCCAAACTGCATGTTGGCGTCACTGTTGCTCGCATAACTCCTTGTCCCAAATGTGCCATAAACACCCGAATTATGTGTTTGCAATCCTTGATCCCGTGAAACCGTGCAAAACTTAAAACCATTGACATTGTATGCTGTAAACCGTTTTGCATGATCAAGAGGACCGATTGCGAGAGCTCTAAAATCTGGTGAGTGTAGATTGTGGTCATTTAGTATTCTGCGCGCAAACCAGCTCGGGAATTCTCTGTGGACCCTCCTATCAACTTCAGAGGATGTCTGTGTACAGATCCTGAGTTGACACTTAACATTACTTCTGAATTCCCTGCAATTAATAATGGAAAGGCGTTAGTGAAATGAAAGTGAGAAATGTTACGAAAGATATAGATCGAATAACATGTGAGTGTACAATTCTTACCGTATGAAAGGCTCAACTTGAGTGCAATTAATCAAGACATGTCTATGTGCTTCGAACTTCTCAGTTGCAGTTAGTTTGAAGTTCTCAGTTGCTCCAACTAGTTTACCAACACGAGGGATAAATTCTCCTGATGTCGGCGCAGGTTCAGGACAATCGTCAACACGAGGCGGGCAGTTGAAAGCCATCTCAAGATCATCAAAGTACCTTGAGCAAAAATATAGCACCTCATCCCCTATATAACCTTCAGCTATAGAACCTTCTGGCCACGCCTTATTCCTCACGTAAAATTTTAATTTTCTAAGGAACCTACGAAGTACAGAAGAGAAAATTGATATAAAATGATGAAAAGGACGACTAGCAAACATTAAATACGGACAATAAATTAAAGCACATATTTAAAATGAGTACCTCTCAATCGGATACATCCAACGATATTGTACTGGTCCAGCGAGCTTTGCTTCATAAATGAGGTGGACTGTGAGGTGAACCATCATAGTAAAAAAGGACGGAGGAAAGATCATCTCCAAATGACAAAGCGTAAGAATGATTTTCGACTGCAGCTAATCGAGCTCCTCAACGATCAAAACTTTAGAACACAACTTCCGAAAGAAAGAACAAAGTTCCACCAAAACGATGGAAACATCGGGAGGAAGTGTATTCTTTATATACGTACCTCAAGTGCAAATACTGAGAAATACTGTAGCAAAAACTCCTACACAAATGTTTGAACGCTCAAATCTTGAAGAAATCACTCAGAGAAACCCCAGGAAACAAAATGAGCAAAAGGAGAAATGAGGGAGGCGATGTCTTAAATAGGCCAGATATTAGTAGCGGTTATTCAAATAACCGCTACTATAACCGCTACAAATAATTAAATTTGTAGCGGTTCTACAATAACCGCTACAAATGATAACAACGTTTGAAATTTTGTAGCGGTTATTGCACAGAACCGCTACAAATGTCGAGACTCTTGAAATTCTGTAGCGGTTATAGGGGTATAACCGCTACAAACTGCTGACCTTTGGTATTTTGTAGCGGTTCGGTTGCTGTAACCGCTACAAATAACCGCTACACTATTGGCGGGGCTTGGTCGCGCTAAGTGGCGGGAATATTGTAGCGGTTTCTGTGTATTAACCGCTACAAGTTTTGGCGGGAATTTCGCACCAAATTTCTAGCGGTTTTGTGTACCCAACCGCTACAAAAAACGCGGCTAATCTGTCGCGCCAGCTTGCCGCTACAAATTTGTAGCGGTTTAGGTGAAAACCGCTACAAATACTGTAATTTGTAGCGATTTAATATAACCGCTACAATTGCACCGCTACAAAATACCTTTTTTTTGTAGTGAATATGTTGGGGGCTTTTTTAAAACCCAATCTTTTTTCTATGAAAGATGCGGATCTTTAGTTTCAGTTAACACTTGATTTCTTATATCATAATCACTTCACCAACCAACGGGGATTGGGTCTAATGGAAAGTTCTAATCCCCCACAACTTGACAAACCAAGATTCGAATTTCTGCTAAGAGATGTGTCCATATTTAATGTCTAACAGTGCCTCAAACATTATTGCCTCCAATAAGAGAACACCTGTGTTTGAAAAAAAAACACAGAATGACTTCACCAAGAGATATCATTGATCATGACTGGGTTTGAAATGCCTAGAGATTGAAGAAGCAATGCACTGGCTACTCTTTGCTGTTGGGAATGGATAAGAAATGAAGAATGAGAGTGAGCAATACTTATTAATGAGTTTTATTTCTTGAATCCGAATGAAACCAAGATGATTGAGTGCTTGATCCTTATTTTTCATCATCCAACCCTCTTGATGTTATTTTCCAATTACCCCAATCTTATTTATGACGTTGGATGATAAATATACATAGATACACTATAAATATGATTAAGATAAAGTAGCAGAAAAATAACATGGATACAATTAAGAAATAACATCAATTTGTTAGATGTCACTTTGCCCCCCTTTCTAGTAAATATATTGTAATGCTCAAAATTGCTGGTGGTCCCAATATGAGCCAGATGTCCACACTAAACCATTCCACAGATAATAATAAGGCAGTTAGGTGCAGTAAGAGAGAGAGAAAGGTGCCAGCATGTTATAGGGAATAAAGGGGGGTATATTTTGTATTGGGTAATCACAGGAAAGGCCTGTGGTATGTTGTGGGATTTCTTTCCTCTCCCTGTGATCTCTCTTCGTGATTTCTTCTTCTTCTTAGTTTGTTTTCAATCATATAGCTGAGGTTATAGATTTTTCTTTTCTTGTGAACCAATTGTGATTCTCAGTTGCAGCAATAATAATACAGAGCTGTGAAGTTCCTCTGTCCTCTTGTTCTGTGTTGATTTATTTGGCTTTTGTAGGAATATTCATAACATTTTGGTGCTCTCGTTGAGCTTCAATGGCAGACAACACTCGTTTATCCACAATGGCTTCCAAGATCAAACACCTTCATGATGATCTTGTGGAACGCAGTCAATGTTATGCAAACACTGACTAGCGATTGACTCGTCTTGAATCTTTACTGGAGTCTATTTCTCGTCATTTAGAAGTTCTTACTCGTTCTATCAATCGTGTGCATCAAACTGCCACTATTGGATCATCGAACTCTTCCGATGAAACTCCTTTCATGAACTCCGGCTTTATGCCTGGCCCTATGAAGCAAATTAAGATGGACTTTCCTATTTTTAATGGCACAGACCCATTAACTTGGATTTTTTGAGATGAACAATTTTTTGCTTTCTACAAGACTCTGGAACTTCAGTGTGTTGCTCTTGCTTCGGCTCATCTGGTTGGGTAGGTTGTACCATGGTTCCAAACGCTTCAACAAACCCACTTAGCTCCGACATGTTCGGCTCTTTCCAAAGCAGTAGAGGAACATTTCGGTCCTTCTAGGTTTGATTCTTAACGGGCTCAACTTTTCAAGTTGATCCAACTGATACAGTGGCCCACTACTGTTCCTCCTTCATGATTTTAGCCAACAGGACCAAAGGACTTTCCGATGAGGCCCTTTTGGATTGTTTTTTCAGTGGATTGAAACTATTGATCAAGCATGCGGTTCAATTAAAAGAGCCTACCACTCTACTTCAAGCTATGGCAGGGGCAAAATTATATGACGAACCACCTTCCTCTGGATTTACTCCATCGAAACCTCGACCCAGTGATAGAGCTCAATATTTATATATTTTTATTAATTAATCTTAAGATTGAGTGGGACTTAATTGAATATTTTGGGCATAATCAAGTGTTAATGTGAGATTTTAGTTAAAGGATAATTTGGGAATTATAATAATTAAATTGTTATATTTTTAATTAATATTTGTTGTCCTCATTATTTCTTAATTGTGAGCAAAAGATATTACCTTTGTGAATCTAATTTTATAGGTGATGACATGGCACAACTTACTCATTTAACCTAGAGAGAATTGATTAAGAAAAGGTGGGAACCATTGTTGAATGGAGTGGCCGGACCGAATTGATGGAGGGAAGAAGTTGGGGAATTGAAGAATAAAAAAAGAGAAGGAAGCTGTTGACCAAAAAGCAAATGGGAATTGAAGAAAGAGAAATGAAGTGAGGCGCTATGAGGGATAATTGAAGAAAGCTGACCGAATGAATTAATTGGAGGGAGGCTATTGGACCGATTAGGAATGACTGGAAAAAGTTAGCTGGGTCGAAATGCATTTGTGATGGGCTGGACCAAAACAAAGAAAAGAGTGAATAACATAAAAGAGCTGGGCCGAAATGGATTGAATAATTGAGAAGGAGGGTTGGACCTAAATAAAGATTGGAAGGGAGTGAATGTGAGGGCTGGACAAAAAAGAGAGAGAATGGAATAGAAGAAATAGGGTGGAACTGGGTAGAGATATAGAATGGAGAAGCAATGAATTAAAGAGTGAACCACATGAATAAAAAGAAAAGGGTTAAGAAACACAAAAGAACAAGAGAAGAGAGGTAGGCGGCTGTGTCATGGAAGAGAAGGCAGCCGAAATAATTAAAAAAAAGGCATGAGAGAGGTAGCTAACCAATGGATGATTGAAGACTTAAAGGGCTGTTTGGACCTTTTCATTTGTTCTCCAGGGCTGATTCCTTCTCCTTTCTTCAAGTTTCATCTTCTTCCTCTATGAATAGCTAAGCTTTGATGATTTCCTTGAATTGAGTAATGGTTTAAGCTTCTAAACTTTAATGGAATTCCTTTAAGCACTCTTTCTAGTTCATAATTGTATGGCTTGGTTAAGTTTATAGTTGTGATCTAAATTGTTCTATGCCAAGTGAATAAACTTGGTGATTGAGCTAGGAGTTAATTAATTAAGCTTTGTATGATTCAAATTAGGAGAGTAGGTTGAGTTGTTTATTCCAACTCGGTTGAGTGGATTGTAAGTGAATAAATTGAATGCTTTGAACTTTTGTAATGGTAATTACAAGCTAGAATTGGAAGTTGATTATTCATCTCCTTGAGTCTGAATTATTTGGTGGTATTCATTTAATTGCTTCGGTAGAATGAATTAAATGAGTATTGCAAGTATGGATCTAGTGGTAGCTTAGGTCTATCCTCTTGACTCATATTATGGAATTCATATCATTAGCAAGCAAAGAAGACTAAAACCTCAACTTAAGGGAATCTCATTTCATCATTATACTAGTTTATTAAATTTACTTTATTGTTATTGTTAATTTCGATTCCATTTGCTTCTTTGTTTTAAAAATCGAAAAGTACAAAAATATTGCATTAGCTTAGATTACTTCATTAGTTTAAAAAACAATTTCTCACAACTTTAAGGTATTAATCACTTTACTATTTAGAAACTTGGAAATTAATTTCCTCACAAGAACGACCTAGGTTGAGCTACTATGCTACATTTTCAAACCTAGTTTTATTTTGAGAACTCACACGACATGGGTTCATCAAATTGGCGCCGTTGTTGAGGAGGATGATTGCCAAGATTTTAAGTAGTTAAGTGTTCTTTTAGGTTGTCATATTATGTCTTAGTTGGGTAGAAAGTGTGTGGCACTCATTTGAATTTTGGCAAAAATCTGATTTTCGATTAGCACTGTCTTGCCGGAATTCATTGATCTATTGCTTTCTAGTTATGAAATTGCTCTTCTTTCAATTACATTGATGATTTGAATTTAGAAAATTGTGTTTAATTACCTTTGTTCAGGAGTACAAAAGTTTAAGTGTGGGGGAATTGATTGAACCATATTTTATATATGATTTTCCATAATTAAATTGGTATTTTTAATGGATTTTATGGGATAATATTACATGATTAAGCATTAATTTTAGTTAGGAACATTTGTATTGAATTAATTGTAATTAAGGGCAAAATGGTCATAAATTTGTTGATTATTTATACAAATGTTTTCCCTAAACTTTTGATGCTACATGATACTTAATTTTACATTGCAGAGGTTTTGGAAGAAAATTGGAAATTCAGGAGGGTCAAATTAATATTTTGAGGTCTGGAAAAAAAATTACAGAAAATGTCCCCAGATTCTGTGGAAATTACAAAGATGTGAAGGAAAGGGGCCTAGGACAAATCACAGTAAAGGACCCAGAAGTTTAAGAAATTTCAAATTACCTAACCAAAATTTCAAAAATCTGCACTTTAGTCCCTCCTCCAAAGTTTTCAAGTTTTCAAATAGGTCCCTGGTCAAAACTTGCGTTTTGACCAGGACCTAGGTTAATGTTCCCTATCTTCATAAGCTAAGAACACATATCCGAAAGGGAGAATCAAAGAGTAGCGCCGCAGACATTAAACGAGAACTTGATCTCGCTGTCATCTCCACCTTCATGGGTCACCGGTGACTTCCCCTCCTTCATCCACCGTTGCCAGCGACCCTCTTGCATCAACCACCGTCATCTTCTTCATCAACAGCCACACCGCTGCTGCTTCCATTTCCGGTGACCAACTCATACCAGAACCGAAAGAACATAGACTTAAAAGCTGAGAGTGAGAAATATTGATTAGCGTCGTGGATTGAAGACAAACCAGAGCAGAGAACTTCAGCACAACACCGTGAGCTTGAAGACGAGAAGGAAGAGGTCACAGCCACCAATCATCAGTTTCACCACCACCACCGTGTCTTCTCTTCTCCACCTTCGTCAGAATACCACCAATATCACCTCCGGTGAATTCTCCCCTATTTCTGCAATTTCCAGCAAGCGAATTCCCAGATTCCGGTGACCAAATTCCAGATTCCAGCGGGTGTTCAAATTCTAAGCTGTGGTTATTTTAAAGCAATGAGAGGCTAATCTTGTGCTTCTTTGGCAGTGGGGAAATGTGCTTGAGTTTATTGGACTATATAGGGGAGTTTTTTTATCATTCCATTTATCTAGAATTATATATTTAAATTGTCTAGTTTTAGGAATTTTTATATATGTGATTCTGGAACTGAGATTGATGTTAATTGTCTTTGTTGGTTTGATATTTGTAGTTGAAATTTGATTTTGTAGTGTGAAAATTATATATGTTTGAATTTCTTTGTGGTTGCAATGAGATTATATTAATTAGCGTGTTATTGTCTAGTTAATGTGGTTAATTTGTATCCTTGAGGGGCTGTTTAGCACTCAAATTCAAGAAGACTCATGTTGTATTATTCCAATTTTAATTGCACATTAAGTGGTTTTTAACAATATCTCAAGAAGTAGTAGTTAGCTATATTTGTAGGAGCTACTATTAATTGGGATTATTGGACTCAAGTGTTATTTTGAGGTTGCTCTTAAGACTTAATGAATTCTTAACTCCCATAATCTTTTTTGAGCAAGGATTGTCATTTCTTCATTACCAAGAGCATTCTTTATTGATATTTTCCACTCCACACTATTCCATTCAATCTTATCCATCCCATTTTTATAAGAAAAATACCAAAAATAATAGTTTAGCATTTAATTAATTTACATCTTTCTTTTAATTATTAATTCCAAAACCCATTTCCCCTTGCTTTTATTACATTTGCATGATAATTAGATTATTTAGGTAGTTCAATAAAAAGCTCCTCAATTGAGACAACCTGAATGTTGCATTGTACTACAATTCTTGGATTAAAAATATTTTACATTTGACCCAAGACATAAAGACACGGTCAAATCAAGAGGCAGCGATGAACCAGAGAGCTTGGCCATGGGAGTGAAAGACTAGACAGAGCTTGGCCGCGCGGAAGTGAGAGATAAAGCTTGGCTGCGAACCATCATTCCCTTCCTTGCCACCACCGGAAATCTTCATCCAACACAGCCACCAGCATCCTGTAGTTTTAGAGCAGAACAGAGGCGCTGCAAGATTTCAAAGAAGACCATCATTTTCTCCACTTTCACACTTGCATTGTCACCTTCCATTACCTTCTTCATTGTTGTCACACTTCCTCTTCATTCAACCACGTTTCAGCATGCTTTCAGCTTCCTTTGTTCTCTTCTTCCATTGTCATTTGCCACTCATCCATTTCCATCATTAATTTCAATTGTCCGGGGTGGTGCTTTATGGCTGTGATTTTGCTTCTTGAGGCTGGTTCCATGGGTGTTTGTGTGCTAAGCTTTTCAATCTTTTGTAACAAAAGGCAATGACATGAACTTCGAGCTTCAATGGGGAGTTTTTTTTTGCTCTTCCATTTTTCTATTTCTATATTGTATTTGTCATTCTTATATTTTAGGATGAATTTTATAATGTTGAACTGGCTTATTTTAATGCATTTGGAGATTGGATGTGGCCTTGAATCTTTATTATATATTTGACATTGTGTTTAATTTGCTTAATTATCATTTCTTTTTGCTGGTTAGTCATTGAATTGATGATTTTGTGAACATTTTGTCCTTATTTCAAGGTGACTTGATTAGTTGATCAATAGTGTCTTGTGTTTTCATTTGTCAATTGAATATGAATTTATTAATTGTATTGAGCATTGAGCTTTAGCATCATTAATCTTGATTTTTCATATGTGTGGCCATTGTTAAATTAAGATTAATGAGAAAATTAAATGGTAATACGAGGTCGCTCAGTTATTGGATTAAAAGCTAAATATGACTTTTAAATTCATTTAATTTCTAGAGTGCTTTATCAACCGAATTTAGAGAGATTAATATGCAATGTGATTGGTATTAATCAATCTAAGTTAGGCTTAGTCTAAGAGGTGACCCTGAGAGTCTCTTAAAGCTAGCATGATTAATCTACCATAATTATTTCAAGTGGGGATTGCTAGTGTCATTGCTATAAATGATTGCTCATTCTATTGTTGATTTCTTTGATTCTCTTATTTCATTAATTTGACCCCAAAAAAAAAAATTGATGAACATGTGAAATAGATTTTACATTTAACATCAACATCAACTCTCTAATTAAGTTATACATTAAGAATGGGAGGGAGTATATGATTCTTATATTTATTTGCTTGATATCTATGGGTTCCAAGGGTGTATGTGTTTGTGAACACTGTCGATATGATAATGAAGTGATGACTATATTCTTGACCTACAAATAATCAACATACGTTAACTACTCTATATTAACACAATTATTAATTTTTAAAGGGTTAAAGTGCAAATCTATTCTGGAAGTTTTCGTTAAGAAATAATGTTACCTTATAAGTTTTTTCAGGTTCAATTTGGCCTCGAAAATTTTAAAACGTAGCAATGTTGCCTTATTCTGTTAAAAAACTAACATTGACTGTTAAAATATTGACGTTGACTATTAACTTTTTAATAGAAATAGATAATATTGCTCCATTTTAATACTTTCATTACAACATTGGACTTAAAAAATCTTTCAGGATAATACTGCTTCTCAATAAAAACTTTCGAGACAAATTTACACCTTAACCCATTTTTAAATATTTTAATTCCTCAGACTATTAGCTATCGCGTGATTTTATTTTAATATGCAGCTGACATTGGAGTTTTATCATGACAAGACTCAGATCAATCGGTCAAGGTATGAAGTGATTTTATTTTTATTTTTTTTTAGTAAAAGGGAATTATATTGCATCAATATAATATGTTCAGAGTCTTGAGACTAGACATCAGTCATCAGTGCTGAGTGCTTTACAGTAAACCTTTAAAAACCGAAAAGCTTCTATCAGTATGGGCTGCTATGATTCTAATGTTAGAAACTATGAAGTGATTTTATTAGCTACCGCGCATGATGACTTCAACAGTTTAACTTTTTTTTTTTTTTTTGAACAGCAACAGTTCAACTTCAAACTTGGTGAAGTTTATGGGTTTTTTCTGCTTTATGTATATTCATGATAATTAAACAATTTGGCCCATCATATAATTAAATTAATGTTTTAATTGCATTTAATAAACCTGCATTTTCTTACTTTCTTCCTTTATTAGACGTTGGTTTGCATTATGATTGAGATTATTTGCCTTTCGGTAAATCTTTTGTATACTCCATATAGCATGACTTGTGGAAATTCCACATGTAGCCAGATTTTACTATCCCAAGAGGTTGTACTTCTTTAAATTATTACAATAAATTATAAGAAAATTTAAGCTTATCAAGGATAGAAACAACCACGTTCTCATGGTAACTGAAATTAAGTCTGGAAAAATCAGGACATGCTTAAACGTGATTATCAAAATGTATGTAAAATGTATTTTTTTGGTCAAAATATTTTAAAATGTATTTATCCAAATGCTCCACTCGTTCACAACTGAAATGGATTGCAATCTCTACACGCAGATGGTTCCCCTATTAGATGACTTCCATGCATGATACTAGTCACTGAAGTGACATTACTTTTTTTCAATTAGTAAAGTTAAGTTGTTCACTGCCTTTTTCTTTTTTTGCAAAAAAAAAAAAAAAAATTTTTTTTTTTACATTTTAAGGGCTTAGGGTTTAAAATTAATCTAACAGTGAAGTTGTTCACTGCTTTCCATCGGGGGAGCACATTTTATGCTCATCACTTAATTTTGATGACTAAAAATGTGCTTGTCACCCATATTCACCAATGGATTAATTTTAAACTATTCAAATTTAATTGAATTTAATTTTTATATTTTAAATAAATTTTTTTATTATATGTAGAATTAAAAAGAAAGAAAATATTATAATTCTTATTTTCATAAAAATGAATTTATCATTTAAAAAATTAAAAATTTTAAATTTAAATCATTTAGATTAAAATTTAAATAATTGATATCTCATCACAATAATAAAAAATTAAGTGTTTAATCACTATGACGAGTATGGAATGACGTGCGGACCCATCTATTGAAGGGAGGGCAATTGCCTCATCATTCATTGATTTGTGAATTAAAAAAAGAAAAGAACCGGAGATTAAAACAAAAAGCAAAAAACTCAGCCAGACACCCTCTTGGATCCATCCCATTAATTTTCCGAGGAGGCTTTGATTTTGTTGAGCAAAATATGATGTAAATTAGAATTGGGCCTGGGTTTTTGTCGGTAAGGTCCCATGTGAGGTTTTTTCGTACAATGGCCCAATGTGAGTTATTTTGTGTAAATAGAAATTGCTTGGGTTTCAAGCATAGAGACGTTGAACAAGCCGTGTCTGGGCAGTCAAGTCGTTGCATTCAGTTAAATTGGGGCTTGTTTTATTTTGCTTTCAAAAACAAAAATAAAAGCACTTGTTTGGAAGCCTTTTTTCAATAAGTTATTTTAAAAAACTAAAAAAATAAAAATTGTTTTTAATTGTTTTCTTATTTTCATTTTTCTATTTTTTATATTTTGAGACCACTACCTATCTACTGCTATCAACACTATACTACCAATAAAAACCACCCCCACATCACTATTGGCAACACCCGCCACCATGTCATTTTAAAAATAAATTTTTTAAAACAACTATCCAAACAGAATTTTTATTTTTTACTTTTAAAACTTGCTTTTAAAAACAGTTTTATAAAACAGCTCTAAGAACAAAAATATGGAGAATAGAATCAAACAAGTTCCCCTATTCTTTTGAATTAGTCCGACATTATTGTGAATCGTCTGAATTAATATGGGTCTTGAGTCCTCTTCGCCGTGTATGACCACTACAAAACACTTGGCAACCAGTTGCGTTATTAAAAACCCTCTCCAAATAGTATTAATTCTTTTGGTCCTTTTTTGGTTAACAACACCGTCCTAAGTGCATTCATGTGGCCTCATTTCATATTTTCATTTATTCATGTTTTGACCAAATTGACTTCTTTCCTCCCCAAAACAAGCCTTCTTAGTTTCCATTATTGGTATTTATTAGGGTCGTGGGCTTGGGCAGCTGCGGTGGACCACCCTAATGCTACAACTAACTCAAGTATATACTCCCCCATATAAGTTTTAAATTTGTGAACAGGTGTATCTCAAAATATAAAATTTATTTTAAATTTGTTAAAATATTTATTACGTCTTTTCCAATTCTATTGTCTCCCATACTTATCCTCTTTATAAATAAGAGCATGATTGGTAGGAAAAAAAATACACATACTTATTGCTCTGAACTAGTTTTAGCTTCTTCTTCTTTTTTTATAAATGCAAATCAGTTATTTGAAGCTTATAATTAGGGGAAAATGGTGTAGTTACTGGGAAACTAATGGTATTGCCTTTTTTTTAACCCAACAAAACTGAGCATTAACTTAGGGTATATTTGTTAAAAATAACAACCATTCACTACAAGAGATGAAAATGAAATAGACGAGTTTCTATATAAATGACTAAATCGAGGGGTTAAAAAAAAAAAGAGTCTTATATTTAATAAGAAGAGGAAGAAGTAATAAAAGATATAATATAAACTTTATGGCCATGCCATGGGATATATCTTAATATACGACTCAGAGCAGAGAGAGCCTTTATTATTATTCAAATAAAATAGCCTTGGAAGCACATAAAAGTAAAAGACGACATATACCAGACTTGGAGCATAACAAAAAAAACCAAAAACAAAAACAAACAAACAAATACACTACAAAAAAACATCGATTTTCCGACGGAATTTGCGACGGAATCAAATTCCGTCGGAAAACCGTCGGAAATTCCATCGGAAAATTTTCCGACAGAATTTCCGACGGAATTTTTTCCGTCGCAAAATTTGCCACGGAATTTGCCACAGAAAATATTCCGTCGGAAATTCTGACCTTTGCCACGGAATTTCCGACGGAAAACGGAATTTCAGTCGGAATTTTGCGACGGAATTTGATTCCGTCAGAAATTGAGAGGGAATTTCCGACGGAATTAAATTCCGTCGCAAAATCCGACGGAATTAAATTCCGTCGGAAATTCCCTCGCAATTTCCGACGGAATTTCAGACGGAATTGAATTCCGTCTCAATTTCCGACGGAATTGAATTCCGTCGGAAATTCCCTCTCAATTACCGAAAAATTTATTATTTTTAATTAATATTTTAAAAATTTAAAAATATTAATTAAAATTCCGTGGAAAAATTTAAAAATTATTTTTTAATTATTTAATATTTTAAAATTTATTTAATTTAATTTAAAAAAATTATTTTTATAAAATTTATTATTTTTAATTTAATTTTTATTATTATTTTCTAATTTCTAAAATATTTTTAATTTTCAATCGTAGGTTTTGGTCCTTATAGGGGCAAAATAGTCATATAAAAAAAAAATTTATTAGTTATTAATTAATATTAGTAAATAAAATATTAGGTAATAATTATTTATTAGTTATTAATTAATGTTAATAAAAATTTAATTTTAGAAATTAAAAAAAATATGCATATAAGATTATATATATAATTGTGTGTAATAATAGAACACCAAAGCAGTCGAGCTCATCCGGTAAGGCATCGTGCGAGTACGGACGAGGTCGTGGGTTCGAACCAAAGGATGGGCAAGTTGAGTTACATTTCTAGGAAATATGAGGTTGCGACACGTGGCGGAGGGAGGTTGCGACACGTGGCAGACAGAGGTTGCGACACGTGGCGGATCTGGGGGTCGACGACAAGGTAGATGCCGCCGGAGATGCCACGCGCTGTCGCCGGCGATGAGGGGGCGGTGGCCGGAGTTACCAAGTGGATTTTTAAAATTTAAAAAAAAAAAAAAATTTTGCAACGGAATTTCCGACGGAAATGAATTCCGTCGGAATTTGCGACGGAATATTCCGTCGGAAATTGAGAGGGAATTTGCGACGGAATAAATTCCGTCTCAAATTTCCGTCTCAAATTCCGTCGCAAATTCCGTCGGAAATTTCCGACGGAATCTGAATTCCGTCGGAAAATTTTTTGTGACGCTGTTATTACCTACGGAATCAATTCTGTCGCAAATTCCGTCGGAAATCAATTCCGTCGCAAATTCAGTCTCAAATTCCGTCGCAAACTCAAATTCCGTCGCAAATTCCGTCTCAAATTCCGTCGCAAATTCAGTGTTTTTTTGTAGTGATAGAGGAACGAATTTATTGTGACAGCTAATCAAAAAGTAAATATCATATTCTTGATCGATCTGATCACTGCAATATAGCTCGCACTTGACAATCTGCGCGAAAATGAAAAAACCAATGAGATTGGAATGAGAAAATGAAAACATAATACTGTAACGAGACAAGTAATAATTAATTGAGATCTATTAATTGTTCATACAAACTTTGGATGAGACCGTACGCACGTTAATGATGTTTGGTATAAGACTGGCGAATATAGTAATATTGAGAATATTTATAGAAAGAAGCAAACAAGTGAACATATATATGAGGGGCCTGCTTTTATCAGGGAGTTGAAGTTATATCTCTAAGGTCATCCGTATATAACTAAGAAAAGCAGAATATATAGAAAGAACAAGGATTCTTATGGGTGCTACGAGTGCAGGTATATATATATGGGCCAAACAGTACAAGTGAAAGTTTTCATAAAGATATCAAAAGGGAGGTGGTGTGATGTTATAAAAGCATTAAAGAAGTTCACACAGGACAATGCTATATATATATATATATATTAAGAAAGGGGTAAATATGAATGAATTACCAGAGGATGAAATATGAGAGTCATGATGGTGGAGGTCGAGCTCTGGAGAAGGTGGCCTGGGGGTTAGGGATTGGAGTGCTCGAAGGTCTCGTGGGTTCAGTGGTCGTCGGAGGTGGTGGTGGTGGTGGATCGGGGGAGAAGGTGGACTGGGGAGTAGGGATTGGAGTGCCTGAAGGGTTAGAGGGCTGAGTGGGAGAATTCATCTTGTTGTTGATGGAGATCGAGTAAGTACCCAGAGAAAGAGAGGAATATTTGCTGTGAATGAATAAGCTTGAGGAGGTATATAGGGTTTTATAGACAGATTGTTTTATGAGAGAGGGAGACGAGCATTGAAAAAGGTAACCGCGTTGAGGGTGAAATTTTATAATTAATGCGAGAATGATATACCACGGACAGCCATACATGATTACATGCGACGCACGCTCTTCGGATCCACATTTCCTAAAAAATACTCCATGCACTAAAAATTAATTAGCTTAAGATATTGGGTGTTAAAAAAATATTTTAAATATTGGGTGTTATTGGAAAAATATTTCAGGATCCTGGCATTGCAGGAAAAATATTTCCGAATGTAAGATTAGAAATTAATTAATTTGAGACACTAGGTGACAAAAATATTTCAGGGTGCGGCATACAATTCAATTTAAATAAATAAGAATTCTTCATCATTTCATATTGCATTGTTGTTTATTCTGCCTTCTATATCTCTGGCACGTGAACAGAATTAATCTGTATCAAAATGAGATTGGGAATTAATGATCAGAATCTGAAAAGAATAATGTACAAGACGATCACGCACATACGGTAGAAAATCATGAAGGGCTTGTCCTACTTTTTCATATGGATATTTGGAGTATTTAATATTATTTAATAAAATATGGATTAGAAATTAATATAAAAAAGTTCTATGGGAAAGATACATACTCATATATGTATACATAGAGACGAGGAAGTAGAGAGCAAGAGAAGTTGGCTATTTATCTCTAAAATGATCTCCACCCACCCTCCACCCACCGTCTCTTCCTTCTTTCTTCTTCTGCACCGGCATAAACCCTAAACACCATCTCCATTGTTCTTCATCATCCTCCTTCCACAACTTGCGTTTTAATGTGGTCCCCACCATTCAGGCACGAAAGTCAATTAAACTATTCAGACACACAGTCTTTATTGTATTATTCCAATAATTATGATTACATCATACAAAGTGAATTGATGATACTGGTTAGTTTCGCCGTGTGTGAGAATTGAAGGAGATCAGAGAGACAATATTTGTCGATAATTTTCTCGTCAGAGTGTAATAGTATTACACCCATGCACGTTACTCTATCACGATTGGCTCTTTCTTTTCTTTTTTCTTTCTATGGTAGAGATAGTCACACGTAATGACAAATAAGAACGGGTTTCGTTCTAGTGTGGGAAAATAATATTCTAAAGCTTTCACATTATCTCCATTACTTGGGTAGATAAGGCTATGTGATAAAGTATATAACTTCGATAATTGGGATCAACTTTCAGTCTCATAGTTTCATAATAATAATTCCTTATTTTCTTTTTTTTGTCCATGCCACATATACATACATGATAGAAATATTTCGTATAAATGCAAGTGCACCGTACAATCTACTTTTCAGTCTACAAAGAAAAATTCATTAAAGCATGACGTGATACGCTGCTTCACCCAAAATTTAAAATAACATTTTGGATTTTTACCAAAAAAAGTAACATTTTGAATCTATTAAGTTACACGCAAAAACAAAATATTTCTTTCCCTATACCAAATTTTGAAAAAAAAAAAATTAACAGGCAAATTAAAACCTTCAAACCTTCACATTACTGGTTACAGTTCATCCGATATGACTATTTGAACCTTGACTAGTTGATCTTTATGATTTAATGTCCGGTTCGGTTTTTAAAACATTATACATAGTATTAGAGTAATTTTACTTACATTTTAATTTTAATATCTTTGAAATATGGTATTAATAATCAAGGAAAAACAAAAGAAAAGGATTTCAATTAATCTCAGGAGACACGCATTCATGAAATTAAACGTCAACCAATGCCTGTTGATTTTTGCAGAGAATGAGAGCTCCTGAAAATGTGGCTTTTTGGTGGGGGGAAATGTTAAAGGGTCAAATTAAAGTACATGATAGTGTTGAGACTCGATGCCTCAATGTGAAGGCCAATGCTCTTGCATGGTTCAAATACGTCAATAGTTAGGTCGGCCAGAATTACAAGGAAAGGAAGCAGCAATAGGCACTTTGTAATAGAAATGGATGAGGCGGTTAAGGAGTTGCTAAAGGTCTTGGAGAACTCATACTTGTTCTTGGAGAGTAGAGTATATGAAGCATGATCAAGGGATTAGGGATTTTTATGGGGAGAGAGAAAGAGAGGGAATAGGGCACAACCCTTAAGTGCAGTTATGTCATACGTGAGGCTTGTTCATGTTGTCATAAGTGGGTCTTGTTTTCTAAGTGGTTTCCTATTATTTTGCCTCATTTTATTTGAATTTAAAGGGGACTGTGTTAAAAGTTAAAAATTTAAAAATAAACGATTGAGATATAATATCTACATAAAATCATATTATAATAGTGTTTTACATGAAAAAAAAAGGCTGTTAAAATTTGGCATAGTCAGAAACTCTAGATTACTAAAAATAGAAAAAAAATAATGGTTTTATAAAATATTTAATAATCGATCTCAAGGGTACATTTTGCAATCTAATGACAAAAAAATAAAATGAGAGAAAGGAAGGAGGGAGAGCATATTCAAATCATTGCCATTATTAATATACCAAAAAATCGAGGAAATTTTATTTGGTTAAATATATTATTTGCTTAATGAATTGCCCATTGGAAATAGACCCAAATTATCAATTGTTAGCAAACTATATTAATCCATATATATCGCTTAATTTTATAATGAAAATTGTATGAATTTAATTTCCGTAGAATTATGTGTGTCTATATTATGGGCCATATCCCATATGTCATCCTAAGTAGCTTCGGGTCAAGACTCCAAGCCATGAGCTTTTTTAGTTGGTAGTTATATGGGATTTAAAAAGTGAGTGTTAGGAAGGAAAACTTAAAAGAATAGTAAAAAACCTTACTATTTTCTCCCCGTCCAAACTAAGGTAAATTCCCATAAACCCAGAATATATTTTGCTACCTGAGCACAAGAAAACCAATTATATGTAAAGTGCACACTTCCTGTTTCAACAAATCTTAAATATCTAATATCGTGTCATATTCATTTATATATTGTAAACAAATAAAGTAGGAGTAGTTGCAGCAGCTCTTTTTTTTTTTTTTTGAGTTTTTAATCCTGTATCCTAGGCCAGCCCCTATGTCACGGGGAACTCAATGGGCCAGACTAATCCAGATCCGCACCGGGGACCTCCACTTAAAGGCAAAGTGCTGGCCAAGGGGCAGGCTGCATTCCCAAGACTCGAACTCGAGACCTTTGGTTAAGCAGTGAAGTGAGGTTACCACTACGCCAACCACGCTTGGTTAATCAGATGCATGTATCCAGTGAGGGGAGTGAATAGGACATTAAACCAATACGACTTGGCCCCAGCTGGCAGCTGTAATTTCCAGGAACTATATTCTAGATATATGTAAAGGCTTCAAGTTTTAGTTGTAATGAAGTGATAAATATTATGGGCCATATATATATATATATGTGTGTGTGTGTGTGTGTCACTTTAATTAAGGACCTTTATCTGTCTCTTTAGGACTCAGAAAATTCTCTATATATATCATCACAGACTTTAATTTATATATCACTCCCTCCAGCTGTCATATACAGAGTACAATTAAACAAAGTCGGTGTAAATAAAATGTTTGGCGTGTATATTGTTATTTCTGGTTATATAGTAAAGGGATAAATATCAATTAAGCCTCACAGTCTCACACACACTGGGATATGGTCAGAAACTTATAATTCATGGGGGGGAAAATCAAAATGAAACAATAATTATAATATGACGGGTGAAAGCGTGTGGTAGGCACTGTTTAGCCTTCGGAAAATGGCCCTCTCACATTAAATAGGGGGAAAAAAAGCACATGACGTAGGTTTTCAAACTTCTAAAATATACTCCCTCCGTCTCTATATATAAAAGGTCCTTTAAACTGAATCACAAAATTTTAGAAAACAATCAAGTTTAGTTAAAAAAATAATAAATATATAGAAAATATAACTTTTTTTCCTAAAGATGCCCCCTATCTATCTATGAATGAGTAAGAAAGAAAGAGTAATGATGAGAAAAGAAAGAACGAGAATATATGATAAATAAATTATATAAGAGAATGAGGGTAAAATAGGTAAAAGTGTATTTATTATTCAGACAAAGTTAAATGAGATTATATAAAAAGGGATAAGCCAATTAAAAAAAAAAAAGACCTTATAGAGAGAGAGAGAGAGAGAGAGAGAGAGAGAGAGAGAGAGAGAGAGAGAGAGAGAGAGAGATGAAGGAGAACTAAGTCGTATCAAAAAGAAAAAACTGCTTGTGTTCCTAACTTTCAGAGACTCTCTAATCAGGACAAAAAAAGATGATGATATGATGATGATGATGATGATGATGATGGACTATTTAAGTCGAACAATGTAGTGATGAGATAAGGCTTATTGTTAGTTATATATATAGACAAACATATATATTCTTGATGGAATTGATAATTAATGAGTTAAATTTGAATTGATAATTTTCCTTTTCTTCTCAATTTCACGTACCCTTAAATAAAAATGGATGGTTTGTTTTTTTTAAGTAAAATTCAACTTGAGCGTTGGTCAGACTTTCATACATTTTATTGGTGAGATATTTACAAAGTTTCATATTTATAGATGAAACTTCCTTCATCAATATTCTTCGAATAAGATGATGAATGTGATTTAATTATTAGCTGCAATAAGATGTTGGATGAGGTGGTAAGCTGCCTCACCCTGTAAAAAAGAAAACACAAGTTCAAATCTAAAGAAATACACTTATTGAAAGAAGTAAAAACCCTTTTGTGCACCCTAAACCTCGAAAGGGAAACCTTTCATATTATCAAAAAAAAAACAGAGAAACGAAGGCAATTCTTAGGAGATGGAAATTAGTTAAGAAGGAGGCTTGAGGAGGAAGAGAAGGTGAGATATTAATCACATAAGAAAAGAGAAGTATGTATGTGACACACGAAATCTTAAAGGACCCTGGTTTTTGTTGGGGAATAACGTGTTTGATTAGAGCTTTTTGCCCCCACATTCATATTATGTATGTCTCATTAGTTTTTTCTTCATTCTTTTATATGATCACAGAGCCCCCTTCATTAATTACTAAATATAAACAAACGAAGTTTTTGTTTTTCCTTCGTCAACATATATGCACTTAGAATTAAGTTCTTAACAGAGCATTAAGTACCACAGAAATTTATTACAATGAGTCACACGGTTCATTGCCTGTGAATATTGCAGCTTCCTATAGAATTTATATATATTTTTTCGCATAAAAATAATAAGAAGATTGATGATATAAGTTCATATAAGAGTTTATTTTTAGTAATAGATAATTATTGGAATGATCAGTAAATTTAGGAAATTATTAAATCTAGTTATATATTAAGTTCTTCCGGAGGAATTCTGAATTTCATAAATATAATATTTCGACTTGTTTCCCAAAAAGATAATGAGACTTCACTTGGTTTGTAATGTTCTCATTCTTTCTATTCATTGACGTTGAACTTTAAATAGGAAATGACAGCACCAAACAATGAAAGCAGCAAGATATGCGAAATATAAAAGGGAAGATTCCGTTTGCACCATGTTGCATGCACGTACTGATCCTGTAATTAGATTCTGTGTGACGTAGCATGCAATTTGATGTGGACATTTACCATAATCTCCCTATCTATCATCTCTCTCTCTCTCACACACATATTCAGGCCATACCCTACCACTCAAATTCCTACTAACCTACTCTAGTCTCTCCCGTACTCGATCTCTCCCTTTGTTTCTCCGGAATCAATCAAAGGATTTCGGGAAAAAAAAAAAAATCAATCAAAAAGGAAAAATTAATCTTTTCATCCTTTAATTTAATCTCTCAACTATAATTCTATACGATTTAGTTTATAAACTTTAAATTGGGTTAAAACCAATTTTTAAACTTTTCTCATTTAACTAATTAATTAATTTTATACATAATTCGTCGTAAGTCATCACCCAGTTATTTTAGATGGCAACAAATGTTAATAAAGCTTTATATGGCTGGTCATCTCACTGTGTTGATCGCCTACAAATTTAGTTATTTCCATGTAGAAATTAGAAATAACTGGGTGAAAGAAGAATGAGTTATATATTATTGATGCATCACAAAATTCTTAATTACCTAAATATTTTTAAATAATAAATTCAATATTCGTGATGCTATTGCAACAGTATTTTATTAAATTAAATTAAATTACCAAGGGAAAAAAATTTCAAAAAAGTGAAGGTGCATGATTACCAATATTGAAAATCATTACCCGCCTTATACTCACTGCTCTGTGATTAAGTTCGCATGCTCTTTCTTTTATAGAGGGATTGCTTCATGAGAGAGGCCTAAATGAGTTGTTGCATAAAATACTGTTTATAGAGATTTAGCTTTTGGATAACAATTGCAGACGAGAGAGAAGAGAGAAAAGGACTAGGAGTGAGAGATAGAAAAAGTCCTAGGCTGGGCTTCTTTTTCCCTGTGTTTGTGTTCCCATATTGGGGTTTTATTTCAAGTGGCTTCTTGGAGCATGCTTGTTTTTTACCTAACAAAGTGGGCCTCCCTGGACATGTGACACGAAACCATACCCCCTCCATTTCTTGGGGTTTGTGCTTACGGAATTCCTTCCCCTGATCACATTTTTTCACGTCACTAAGTTAAAGCATTTGCATGCCCAGATTCTGTTTGTATAAAACTACATCTTTGTTGCTAATATAGAGTTAATCTAAAGATATAAAATCTCACTAAATTTTTTTAAGACTTGAATTCAAATTCTAAAAGAGAAACTTATATTAGTGTGTTCGGCCACCCCAAAAATTATGGTTTTAGAATCCCGTTTTTGTAAATCGAGACAAAATTCCTCTCACATACTTACCTCGTAAACTGTAAAAATTATTCTCCAAAAACTAATCCGAACACACACTTAATTATATTAGGAGTATACTTTTACTGAGAGATTGCTTGATGATGGTTAGTTTCGCGGTTTGTGAGAATTGAAGGAGCGAGACAATATTTGTCGATATTGACAACGCCAGAGGGTAAAATAGTACACCCATGCACGTTACTCTATCATGATTGGCTCTTTCTTTTCTTTTTTCTTTCTCTAGCCGTTTTTCTTTTTTCTTTCTATAACAGAGATAGTCACACATAATGACAAAAGAACGGGTTTCGTTCTAGTGCGGGAAAATAATTTTCTATGGCTGAAGTTATATACTACATGCGGGAAAAATTCCAATTGAACCATTCAAGAGCATTGGCCTTCACAATCAAATACTTCAATCGTTAGGTCGGCCAGAATTACAAGGAAAGGAAGCAGCAATAGGCACTTTGTAATAGAAATGGAAGAGGGCAAGAGAAGAGAGGGTAAACATAGGAGGCAGGGCAGTAGGAAATGAAACAGAGGAGAACAGAGGGAAAAAAACGCTCTCTATCTGCCTGGCCTCATGATTCGTTGATTTGTGAGTCAAAAAAAACAAAAAAAGATCTGGAGGAAAAAAACAAACTCTGGCCAAAACATGAGAGTTCATTACATCTTTTTGCCCAAGTGGTATGGGCCGAACATGTGAAAGTTTTCACACTAGACAATATTATATATTACATATATACTATACTTTTGATTCTTTTTATAAGTAATTTTTATTTTTATTATGTAAAATGAACCAACAGTTAAGATTAGTTAAAAATAATAAATATATTAAAAATGTTACATTTCTTCCTGGTCGAAATGGTGAAAAGATGGGGGATTAGAACCTTAATTATATAACATCTGAATTTTCGTTTTCTGCCACTAAAATCATCTTATTCAGTGGGTATGGACGTATGAAGCTAGTGTGGTAATATGACAGATAAATTATTATAGTGTCCACTTTTTTTTGCAGCAATGTAGTATGGTTTCAAAACTTAAACAAATCAAGGTCAAAAAAAAAAAAAAAACTTAAACAAATCACGTGCTTGTGGCCCCACTAATTGATAATTATATATTCCTAAATTCATGAGTGAACGTAACCTATTTATAAGCAATTTTCTTCTTGATTGTGTAAAACAAATTCGTAGTTAAAAGCAATAAGTGTGTCAAAAATGCCATATTTTTTCATATATGCCCCTATGTATGAAAATAGTATAGGAGAGAGAATAAATAAAAAGTATGAGAGACAATGAGTATAAAGATATAAGAGAGAATAAGTATTTAATAAAGATAAAATAGGAAAAAAAAAAGCTTACATTTTCAGGCAAAAAGTAAAAGTTGCTTATAAAATGAATAAACTTTATGAGAGAGAAAATTATTTATAAATAGGAATAGAGAGATTATATCCTTATGTTGGTCTGAACATGTGAAGCACAAGGAGCCACGCATCCTAAATCAAACCAAGATTTATGGACCACCACCCCAATCTTTTTGAATAATGACCCATGTATTTAGCTACCTTCTTTTATCTTTCTCCTTCTCAATTCAACCAATTAAATCAAATCACATGAATTATATATATATATATATATATATATCAAATGACAGGTCATTTGCATACAAAAAGTTGCTGTTGATAAAGTTTAATATTTGTGATCAACTTCCATTCTTCCAGTCACATAGCTTCATAATAATAATTCCTTATTTTTTTTTTTTTTTTTTTTTGTCCATGCCACATATATATACATGATAGAAAAATTCATTACAGCATGACGCGACACGCTGCTTCACCGAAATTTTAAAATAACATTTTGGATTTTTACCCAAAAAAATAACATTTTGAATCTATTAAGTTACACGCAAAAAACAAAATATTTCTTTCCCTATACCAAATTTTGAAAAAAAAAAAATAACAAGCAAATTAAAACCTTCAAACCTTCACATTACTGGTTACAGTTCGTTCGATCTGACCGCTTGAACCTTGACTCGTTGATATTTCTAGTTTGACGTCCGGTTCAGTTTTTAAAATATTATATATAGTATTAGAGTAATTTTACTTACATTTTAATTTTGATAACTTTGAAATATGGTACTAATAATCAAGGAAAAACAAAAGAAAAGGATTTCAATTAATCTCAGGCGACACGCATTCATGAAATTAAACGTTAATCAATGCCTGTTGCTTTTTGCAGAGAATGAGACCTCCTGAAAATGTGGCTTTTTGGTGGGGGGAAATGTTGAAGGGTCAAAGTACATGATAGTGTTGAGACTTGATGCCACATTGTGAAGTCAAAAAAAAAAAAAAAAGAACAGGAAAAACAGCAACTCTCTCTGCCGGGCCTCATGATTCATGTAAAAAAAAAAAGAACAGAGAAAAAAAAACACTCTCTCTGCCTGGCCTCATGATTCATTGATTGGTGAGTCAAAAAAAAAAAAAAAACAGAGAGAACAGAGAATAAAAACACTCTGCCTGGCCTCCTGATTCATTGATTTTGTGTGTCAAAAAAGTAAAACATGATGCAAATTAGTAATGGGCCTGGTTTAATATTGTTTGGTAAGGCCCAATGTGAGTTATTTTGTGTATAAATAGAGACAGAGTCTATCTTGGGCCACAATTTTGTGTCCAATAGTTTTAAATTAAATTTTTAAAACTATAATGAGAGTTCATTATATTTTTAAAACTCTCATTAAAAATATAATGAGAGTTCATTATATTTTTTTGCCCAAGTGGTATGGGCCGAACATGTGAAAGTTTTCACTCACGACAATACTATATTCGTGAATTAATTACCAGATGGAATATGAGAGTCACGAAGTTCAATTGAGGCACCAAATGTATTTATTAAGAAATCAGTTAAAACTTAAAAGTAATACTTATGAAATATTGCCCCTATTTATAAATAGAATAAGTGAGAGACAACAAGTGTGAAAAATAGATGAAAGAATGTATGGAAAAAAAGGTAATGAGGGAGTGTGTGTGACAAAATTGGAAAAAATGCATTAAATGATAAGGTAAAATCAAATTGTAGCTTATAATTAATTAATAAAAGACTAGACTCCACAATTTTAAAGCTTATATTTTGAAGCAGAGGTGTATATACAGAGGTATGTATATATATAAATGGTATGAGGCAAGACCTACAAGTGCAGGGGCACAGTGGTCATGACAACTATACAAGACGAGATTGAATTTCGGGACTCTATCCAGCCTTTAATATAAGATGCTTTTAATTACTTCACATGGATTAAAAAAGAATTTAAATGTAGTTTATAATTAAAATGGTAAAAAATTATCTCCATGATTACCCTCAAATTATAAATGTCTTTTTTTGTCTTGCTAATGCTCTTATTTGTCTCATAAATGCTCTTATGAAAATAAAATAAAATAAAATAAGGGTATTATTATCTTTTTACTGATAAAAATTTAATTTCATTTTGACCTAAGGCGGTGTAATGAAAATTCAAAATCTTTTGAGGTTAACTGAAATGAAGTTGTTTCAATGGGGTCTAAGTGATATTTTCCCATTAAAGAAATATTAAAATAATATAGAGAGAAGACCGGTGGGACCCACAATGCAAAAAGTAATGGAAGTTAAGTCTCTTCAACGGCGTTGCTATATCTTCTCCCAAATAAATTGTCTCTTCTCCCAAATAAATTATCTATATCCATAGGAGACGACCGCACCAGAGGTGTCTGAGTTTGAGAGGGCAGATATCAGCGTCGAGGACTATGACGAGGAAGACTTCGAGATCCCAATTGGGATCAGGGAGATAGAGTAGTTCCTCGATAAGGAGGAGGCTCGGGAGCATAACAACCCACGAGAGTCGTCTTTACGGTCTATTGGGTTTAAGGTGCAGGTCCAAGGTAAATAAATTTTTTAATTTAATAAATTATTTATTTAAATTCGAAATGTTAACTTTGAATTACAATTTATCCAACGTGTGGTAAACTATGCAGATGAGCAGGGGAACGTGTCGACGAGGAGGCTGGACGTGGCCGGTGTGAACAGCATGGACTGGACCCTGCGAGTTATAGTGCCGTGGAATGAGGGCACTGACCAGCCCATCGACAATGGGGGTCACCTATTCAACCGCTTCCTGAACGACTTGGGCGCGAATTGGATGCGGTTCCCCCTTCACTTCAAGACGTGGAGGCACATTCTGAAAGGGCCGAAGGACCAAGCTTGGGAGGAGGTGGTTCAGGTAATTAATAGTATTTAATTAATATTTTTTAATAGGATTTTTGTAATTAATGATATTTAAATAATTTTTTTGCAGCTACGGTTTGCCGTCCGGTCCAACAGGAAGAGGTACACCCTCGGGAAGTATTTGGGTGTTCCCCTCCTTTATAAACGTATGGTCAAAATGACCTTTGCCCCGCTTCTCCAAAAGGTGAGATCAAAGTTGTCCAGCTGGAAAGGTAAATTCCTGAGCATGGCTGGTCAGACGGTCCTCATCAAGTCGGTCCTATCTACCATTCCTCAATATCAGATGCAATCAACCTTGGTTTCGAAAGGTGTCCTTTCAACAATAGAGAAATTAAGCAGAGACTTTTTTTTGGAATTAGCATGACGATTCCAGGAAAATGCATCTAGTAGCTTGGGACATTCTCAAAAGGAGGAAGCATGAAGGTGGATTGGGGATTAAGGACCTGCGCTGTCAAAACAAAGCTTTTCTCATGAAATTGTGTTGGAGTCTTGTCACCAACCCGAAAGCTCTGTGGGTCAAGTGCCTTCGTGCTAAATACTCCTGTGGCTTATCCTCAATTCCTCATGTGCAAAAGTGGCGTAGCCAATCGGCCGTGTGGAGTGGAATTGTTGCAGTTTGGGAGGATTTCCAAAGCGGCCTTGGCAAGAAGCTCAGAAGTGGAAGAACCACGCATATGCTTGGCAGGATTGCTGGGCCCTTCTTGACAAGCCTATAAAATTTTTCGTAAATAGGAATTTGCACCTCGTGGATATGGAAGCTCTGGTTTGCTTCTTCACTTCCCCTTCTGGTCACTGGGACATAACGCTTTGGGAGGCTTTCCTTCCTACTTGGGTTGTGGATAAAATCATGATGCTCCCCCCTCCCACGAGCACTGTAGATGACATGTTTTGTTGGCGCAATGCTCCCGATGGTATCTTCAGTGTGAAATCTGCCTACGAGGGTATCTACCACCAGCAGCCCTTCCCTCACCAACCTTCATGGCGGCAACTCTAGCACTGGGGTGTTCCTGAAAGAATCAAACTCTTTATGTGACAGGTTTTCCATGAGAAACTCCCGACAAATGAGATTAGAGCAAGATACAACCCAAGTGCCCTAAACACTTGCCCTTTTCAGTGTGAGAGTGAAGAAACCATCCTTCATGTTCTGAGAGACTGTGATCAGGCCCAGAGAGTGTGGTTTTCTTTAACTAACCATTTATATTCTACTATGTTTGCTTCTGGTAATTTGCAGGATTGGCTCTCGTGGAATTCACAGCATTCCCTCGGAAATAAGAGAATGGCTAGATGGACTTGGCAAAAAGTATTTAGTACCACATGCTGGCTTCTCTGGAAGAACCGGTGCTGTCAGGCATTCGAAGGTAAAGTTGATAAACCAATGCAGCTTGTTCACAAATGCATCTTTCATCTTTCAGAATCGGTGGAGGCGGGTCGCTTCCATCACCAGATCTTTCAAGTTCCGGAGAGAGGTCTTCTTAACTGGCTTCCCCCGGAAGAGGGTTATATCAGAATTGACGTAGATGGTTCGACTGCTAGCGATGGCCTATCAGCCTGTGGAGGAGTCATCCGTGATCACCAAGGTAATTGGGTACGTGGATTTCAACAGAAGTTAGGACTCTCTTTCCCAACTGCTGCGGAAATCCATGCAATCCATAGAGGGCTCCACCTTTGTAAGCAGTTGGGTTTCAAGAAAATCAGACTGTTCACAGACTCACTTCAGGCCATCCACTTATTGTCAACACATTGTGAGATTGACCACCATTTGCACGACGTCATCTTTGATACCAAATCCCTTATTTATGCAGACTGGGACTTGAAGATTTTCCATACACATAGGGAGAATACTCGCTGTGCAGATTTCCTTGCACGATCGGCTCACTATAGCACCCAGAGTTATGCCGAATTACGCTCACCGCCGGTGGAATATATCAGTCTTTTTGCGTTGGAATGTGGTTTGCTTCCACAAGAACAATCTTTAGGGCCTTGCCCTTGATCTTGTAACTTTTCAAGCTTTGCTTGCCTTTGTATCTCAAGAAAAAAAAAAGAAGAACATGGCTTCACTGTACTATCCTTCCATTCTCTTCAACCATCGACGTTGAACTTTAAATCGAATAATGACTTTTTATACTTTTCTTTCTCCTTTGAAATCTCATTTAATAGGGCAAGGAGTGCCTCCATTTCCCTTTCCATCAACTTCTCATCTCCACCACACAACATCACACGATTCGTAATAATTGCATTCCTCCGTGAAGTTATTGAAAAATACTGTGAAGAAACATTAAATATAATAAAGCGTCCGTGTTTAGTTCTTTACTTAAGTACAGCATATAGGATCCACACATTGTTTGCGCGCACGTGTACATACATAAAGTTTACTTCACTTATGTCCTTATCCCCAAGGTTGACCATCCGGTCTCTTTTAAGGATTTCAGGCCCATATCTCTTTGCAACGTAAGCTACAAAATTATCAGCAAGGTTATTGCCAACCGTTTCAAAGGTGTCATGGACTACCTTGTCGCTGAAAACCAATGTAGCTTTATCTCCGGGAGACAAGGTGTGGACAATATCATCATTGCTCAAGAGGCTATACATACCATGAGAAATAAGAGAGGGAAAAAAGGCTTTTTTGCTGTAAAAGTCGACATGGAGAAAGCTTTCGACAGGCTGGATTGGCGTTTCCTAGAGTTCACCCTTCATAGCCTTGGTTTACGTGCTGGCTTCGTAAAGCTGATTATGAGCTGTGTCTCCTCTGCCTCCATGAGCATTAACTGGAATGGAATTCCGTCGGAACCCTTCTCCCCTTCTAGAGGTGTGAGGCAGGGTAATCCCCTGAGCCCTTATCTTTTTGTCCTCTGTATGGAGCTTCTCGGCCAGCTTATCCACCACGAGGTGGATTTGGGGAACTGGAAACCCCTTCAATTGAGTCCCGCGGGTCCCCGTATCTCTCATCTTTTCTTCGCCGACGACCTTCTTCTTTTCGGTGTAGCCTCAAATGACCAGATGGAAGAGATTAGAAACATTATGGAAATTTTTTGCAGGGTTTCTGGTCACAGGATAAATTTGACCAAGTCTAAAATGTTTGTGTCCAAGAACGTCCACTTTAATAGGGCTCTTGAGTTAAGCCGCATTGTGGGGGTCGGTCTCACTGCTGATCTTGGGAAATATTTGGGTGTTCCCCTTCTTCATAAGCGCATGGTCAAAATGACCTTTGCCCCGCTTCTTCAAAAGGTGAGAACTAAGTTGTCCAACTGGAAGGGTAAATATCTGAGTATGGCAGGCCGGACTGTGCTCATCAAGTCGGTTCTTTCCGCCATTCCTCAATACTAGATGCAATCAACCTTGGTTCCGAAAGGAGTTCTCTCTGCAATTGAGAAATTAAGCAGAGATTTCTTTTGGAACCAGCATGACGAATCCAAGAAGATGCATCTTATAGCCTGGGATGTTCTCAAAAGGAGGAAGCATGACGGAGGATTAGGGATTAAGGATCTCTGCTGCCAGAACAAGGCTTTACTCATGAAATTGTGTTGGAACCTTATCACCAAACCAGATGCGCTGTGGGTCAAATGCCTTCGTGCTAAATATTCTTGTGGTTCATCCTTGGTTCCTCATGTGCAAAAAAGGCATAACCAATTGGCCGTGTGGAGTGGTATTGTTACGGTTTGGGAGGATTTCCAAAGGGGTCTTGGCAAGAAGCTCAGAAGTGGTAGGAACACGTATGCTTGGCATGACTGCTGGGCCCCTCTGGATAAACCTTTGAAATTTTTTGTAGATAGGAATTTGCACCTTATTGATATGGAAGCTCCTGTTTGCTCCTTCACCTCCTCCTCTGGTCAATGGGATAGGACGAAATGGGAGGCTTTCCTTCCTAATTAGGTGGTTGACAAAATCATGATGCTCCCCCCTCCTATGGGCAATGTTGATGACTTTGTTTGTTGGCGCAACGCCCCTGATGGTAACTTCAGCGTGAAATCTGCCTACGAGGGTATCTACCACCAGCAGCCCCTATCTCATCGCTCATCCTGGCGGCTTCTTTGGCAATGGGGTGTTCCTGAAAGAGTCAAGCACTTCATGTGGCAAGTTTTCCATGAGAGGCTCCCAACAAATGAGACTAGAGCGAGATTCAATCCGAGTACCTTAAACACTTGCCCCTTTCAGTGTGAGAGTGAGGAATCCATCCTTCATGTCCTGAGAGACTGTGAGCAGGCCCAGAGAGTGTGGTTTTCTTTAACTAACCAACTATATTCTACTATGTTTGCTTCTGGTAATCTACAGGATTGGCTTACATGGAATTCACAGCATTCCCCCGGGAACAAAAGAATGGCTGGGTGGTCCTGGCCTCAAGTTTTCAGTACCACATGCTGGCTTCTCTGGAAGAACCGCTGTTGTCAGGTTTTTGAAGGCAAAGCTGCTACTCCAAAGGAGCTGGTTCACAAATGCATTTTCCACCTTTCGGAAAGTGTGGAGAGGGGACGTTTTCACCATCAGATCTTTCAAGCTCCGGAGAGAGGTCTTCTCTACTGGCTTCCCCCGGAAGAGGGTTATATTAGAATCGACGTTGATGGTTCGACGGCTAGTGATGGCCATTCTACCTGTGGAGGAGTCATCCGTGATCACCAAGGTAACTGGATTTGTGGATTTCAACAGAAGTTAGGCCTCTCTTTCCCAACTGCTGCGGAAATCCACGCAATCCACCGAGGTCTTCAGCTTTGTAAGCAGTTAAGTTTCACAAAAATCAGACTGTTCACTGACTCTCTTCAGGCCATTCACTTATTGTCCTCTCATTGTTCGAATGATCATCCTCTGCATGATGTCATCTTGGATACCAATTCCCTTATCTATACAGACTGGGACTTGAAGATCTCCCACACTCATAGGGAAAATACTCGTTGTGCGGACTATCTTGCACGATCGGCTCACTATAACCATCAGATCTATACCGAGCTCGGGTCGTCACCGGCGGAATGTGTCCGTCTTTTTGTGTTAGAACGTGGCTTGCAGCCACATGTTCATGCTTTGGGGTCCACCCCCTGACTTTGTACTTTCTTCAAGCTTTGCTTGCCTTTGTATTACAAAAAAAAAAAGTTTACTTCACTTATGCAACTTGCATGTTTTTGTTATACTCCCTTCTGTCCTAATTAATATAGAACCCTCTTAAATAATTTATCAAGCTTAAAAAATTATTTAAATAAATGATATTGACTCTTTAGTTTTTAATTACCCAACACAATTGAGCGTTAGCTTAAGGTATTTTGTTACAAATAAAAACCATTCACAGCAAAGAGATGGATGATATATAGATGAATTTCTATATAAATGACTAAAGTGATCGAGGTGTTAGAAAAAGTCTTGAGGAATAAGTAATAAAGATATGTAATAAACATTATGACTAGAGGCCAAGGTATAATCTTAATATGACTCAGAGCAGCGAACCTTTATTACATATAACTCAAACAAAGTAGCGGGTCCCTTGTGAATTGACTTCACAAGGGCATGACATGCCAAACTTGGCTCATAGCAAACAAACAAACAAAAAGAGGAACGGATTTAATTAATTGTGATAGCTAATTAATGAAAGAGCGAATATAATATCATATGCGGTCTCATTTATGTCTTCAATATGTCACTGGAACGTGACGAAAATCTGCACAAGAAAACAAAAGCGATGAGATTGGTATGAGATCAATGAAAAGATAAAAAGAAGATGAGTAGACAAGTAAGATCTATTATATTCAAACTTTGGAAGAGCATGTAAGGATTTGTTTATACTTTATAAAGGCAGGCAGTTGATGATTTGGTCTTGATTAATAATGAAAGGTTTGAGAATCAACCCAATGGCTAATAAATGACTTGATAACAATAATAATGAAAACGAATATAAAGGGGATATTCATATTCGATGAAATAATAGATACTCCCTCTGGTCCTTATTATAAGGCACCAACTAGCAAGTGGTTTTGGTCCTTTTATAAGGCACTTGTTAACTTCAGGAAATTCTTATTAGAATTTCATATTTCATCCTGTTTTACTTCACTTTGGGTGCATAAGTGGGCATTTGAAAGGGTTAAAGTAATGAATTGTGTTCTTCTCATGCTATGCACAGCAGAATGAAATTGTAGAGGACATTACTCACTAACTGCTATGAATGTTTAACCATGTGTGCAAGTTCTTTATGTAAACTGGTACAGATTCAGTCATAGCTAGCCTAGAGGAAGCTACATGCAGTGAGAAGGAGGTGAAGGAAGTTGAAGCTAACAACCATTTGAATGAAAGGCAAGCTGGGAGGAGAACAGAGCAGAAAAGAAGAGAAGATGACTCTGGCAAAGTCTTGGGCTGCCCACCATCTCTTGGGCCGCGGCCCATTAAAGCAACAGCAGCACAGAAAGTTTTGGGCCACGGCCCAGGAAATTCACATGAGCACAGAAAGGAGTGGGCCGCGGCCCACCATCTTATGGGCCGCGGCCCAGAAGCATCAACTTGAGGTCAGAAACTCATGGGCCGCGGCCCAAGGAGTGGAGGGCCGCGGCCCAACCCCGCAAATGAAGCTGCGCGTTCTGACATCTGAGAAGATATAAAAGGCAAACCCAGGGTTTTGAAAAGAGAGTTCCCAATTTGGAAAGATCGACAGAGGCGGCTGGAAAGGTGCTGAGAGCTGGGACCTGCTAGAATCAAGGAGAATTAAGAGGGCTTGAAGATTGGAAGAGATTTCACTCCAGTTTTCTTAATCCTTCTGTATTCATTCCCTTTCTCCACTGTGATTCTGTTATGGCTACTTTTAATCCTGTTATTTGTAATCCGTTTTTTAACATGAGTAGCTAGGTTTTTCATTCTAGGATTGTTCAACACTTTTGTATGGATTAAACTCGAATCCTTCTTCCTCTTCATTAGTTAATGGTATATATGTGTTAATTCTTCTCTGTTTTCACTGATATTCATGAATTGCTAGCACTATGAATAACATGTTCAATTAGATTAAGCTTGAGAGAGTTAAGCTAATTGAAGAACGTGGGTAGAGTTATGCTAGACTTGAAGTTTAAAGAGTTAAATGGATGGTTTGTTAATAACATATAGATATAGTTATTAACCTAGCATTGTCAAAGTAAGGAGGTTGTTTAATGAGTATTTTCCCTTAAATGCAGCAAGAGATTGTGTATTTAAATGGAAAATATAAGTTTGGTTATGACTTGAGAGAGCTTAACCAATGGCTATTGAACCTTAGACTGACATATATATATATCCTATAAACAGTAATATCGAAGAGGAAGTAGATTGAGTTTATGATATACAAAAGGGCGCGAACAATCCTAGGTTCACTCTACTTGATTGAATTCACAAGAAGCTTATTCTGTTCAGTATTTTTCTTAGTTGTTATCAGCATATCTTTTAAATTTGTTTTTCTCACACTCAACATTTTGTTTTGATTCAACTTAATCAAACACATCAAGCCTATTGTTTGACTAAATTGTTATTCAAATCCTCGAGGGAACGATCTCACTTATCACTTTATTACTTAACGCGATCCGTGCACTTGCGGTAGCGAACAGCACTCGTAAGTTTCTAAGTAGCATTTAATTTTTTTTTCCATGTATGACCATATTTAATAAGAGTGGTGGAAGAAAGTAATAATTAATAGATATTTGAGTTTAGTGTAGTTGGTAAGGGTAATATTGAAAATTACTTGAATTTTAGGACAACTTTAATGTTTTAAACTACCTTTATTGGTTTGTGAGAATTGGTAGTTGGTGCCTTATAATAACTAATAAGGACCAGAGGGAGTATATAAGGTTGTCGCCTCACTTTTATATATCAGCACTTTCCTTTCCTTTCCAGTTTCCCATGTCACCTAATTTTAACTTTTTTTTTACAAATAATTAAGTTTCTCTTCTCTTTACATGATTATGGTTGAACTTGAACAAACCACAAACTCCATATTAGCTGTAAAAAATTATTCTTAGCCAACAAAACACCAAGATACAAAATTCTAAACGAAAACAGCACATGCAGTAAAGCTAAAAAGAACAAGACTGCACGTGATGGTTATAGCTCGGTGGTAATTAAAACACAAATATATATACTGCCATAATAAGTCAGATCGTTTATCATCAAATTCCGTCAAGATCTGAATAATACATAGCAATCTTAACAGTAAAATCACGCACAGTAGATACTGACAGAGAGAGAATAACAGAAAGATAGAAAGGTATAAAGAGACTATCCCAGAGAGAGAGAGAGAGAATATACATATCATTCCACACCCCTCCTAACAGTATTTGTCCTTCTTCAAATTCTATATCCCCCTCTGGAAAGCACTTGCACAAATTCTTATAATTAACGAGAACGTCCAGCACATGCAGTAAAGCTAAAAAGAACAAGAGTGCAGTTGCATATCAAGCATGTGAAAGTTTTTCACAATACAACACTTATTAAGAAAGAACCTGAGAGTCACGAAGAAGGCGGCAGCCGTGGTGGAGGCGGCGGCGGCCTTGCGGTGGAGAAGACGTCCCATGGATTTGGGATCTGAGTACCTGATGATGAAGAGGGTCTTGTTAGATATTTTAATATATATATATATATATATATTATAATTATTATTAGTTATTAATTAGGTAATTAATTAAAATATCCAGAGTGTGGCCCGTTAGTCAAATTTAGGCCCAATTCATGATTAGGGTTATTGGCTATTAATGTGGTTTTTCTGATGGTGGAAAACACACAATAAAGTTTTTAGCCGTCTAAATTGAGCGTACAAGGAAAAACCATATCTGCTCATCTGAGGTTCTCTAACTGGCGACGGCTCTTAACCCAGTTGTCATCGCTGTGCCCCACAGCCAGTCAGAAAGAGACCTGACAATCATATCCTGTCTTCAATTCCTCTTGCAGCTCTCTTTCATCAGGATTTGTGAGTTCTCTATCCGATCAAAGCTTAGCAATGACGAGAGGTAATTCTTATAAGTCTTCCGCTATTGATGTAGGAAAATTCATGTACTCTAATTTGTGATTTATTTGTGTATTCATGAGTTTTGTCCTACAGGTCTTGGACGAGGCGGCGGCCCTGTGGTGGAGAAAGTGCCCTGAGCATTTGGTATCGGAGTTCCTGAAGGTCTTGGAGAACTCATAGTTGTTCTTGGAGAGTAGAGTATAACGGTTAAGCACAGAGTGCTAGGGTTTCAATGAATGAATGATCAAGGGATTAGGGATTTTTATTGGGGCGGGGGGGGGGGGGGGGGGGGGGGGGGGGGGACTGCCAAGGACACAAAATGACATGCATGGGAAGAGAAATGAAAGCACGCGTAGTGACAGTGACAAGAAGCAAATCTCAGAGACAGAGATCTCACAGAGAGAGAGAGAGCGCGCAAATTCACATGCATGTGCCGGTTTCTTCTAATCATTTCCATCTCTGTTATAGTAAAAACAATGAAATTTAACAATATATATATATATATATGTTTACGTAATTCTTATGTTAAAGTATGGGGCACTTTGGTAAAAAAAAGTTCAAAAATCATACATAACCTACACAACACAACAACGTACTAGTATTTCTCTTGATTTTATTTATGCCTTTCATTTGAATTATTGTTGTCTTTATTGTAATCTTACCCCTCCGCTTGGATGGGAAGAAAAGTAGGGAAGAGAGAAAATGGGGAGAAGAGAAAAATAGAGAAAAAACATTATCACTCTCATTGCTTGGATGAGTGGGAGAAAACTGGAAAGAAAGAAAATGAGTAACTATTTAATGACCAAAATACCCTTACACTTATATTAAAATAATCATATTGAAAATTAAATTAAATATTACAATGACAAAATCATTTTAATGTTAACATCATCAAATAATTTAAAATCATAAAGATATAATTAAAATAAATAATTTAAAAAAAATGTTATTTTTTAAGGTAAAAAATAAAAAGTGTGTATTTTTTAAAAATTAAATACAATAAATGAAGATAAATAAATTATAATTTATCCAAAAGTATTAATAACTAATTAAGAATATAATATAAAATTTAAAGGTTAAAGTGTGATATAAAAAATTAAAAAAATAAATATATTTTTTTAAAATACTGCGTACTATTTTTTTTTCCCCTTATATAAGCGTACTGTAAGCAAATTGATTTTTCTTCAGGTTTTAATCCTTTTTTTATCAAAAAAAAAAAAATACATACAGGAGGCGCAAGGCTTTGTGAACATAACAGGTGGGGAAATAAAAAGGTGAGTGTGTGTAAAGGAGGGAAGTTTGGTACAGTGAATTTTCTCATCAAATCTCTCCACTTATGGAGAGAATTTTTTGAAGGAAAAAGGATGGATCCCACACCCCATTTTCCTCCCTACTTCTCCTTTCTTCCTCATTTTCGTTCCTGTCTAAGTAGGAAAAGCAATGTTTTAAAAGCCGGACCGGATATCGAGCCGGAAAGATTGGCGGGTCATGGTTCAACCGGTCGGACCGGTTGGACCGTTGGTCGGACCGGAGGCATGATAATCAAATGAAAAATAATATAATACATATACATATATAGTAATATAAGTAAAAAAATAAAATATCAAATTTAATTTCGTTTGATAATTTGAGAAAATAATTAATAAATAGTTTAATTTCATGATCTTAGAAGCAATTCAACCTTGATAATTAATTAGCTTACATAATAATATTAATAAACTCATGAAAACAAATAAAAGCAAATGCCTTTCTTTAATTTTGTTTTAATAATAGATGTGTGTTATGAGAAAATAAAAGGACGAGAGATTAATATAAAAACTAGAAATATAAAAAGAAAGATTAAATTTTCAAAACCGCATAATAATATATAAATTCAGTTTTAATTTTGTCTAGCAAAAGTACTAGATTAAAAATAAAATACTAAAAAAGCATTTTTGATTATATTAGTTCATTTTAATAAGATTGGATAGAAATTAAAATTTTTAGAAGTTATAATTAAAAACTATAATTTTATTAAAAAAACTTGGCATTTTAATATATTAGTATATATGATAAATTGACAATAACATATTTATAAAAAAACTTAAAAATTACAAGAGCGAAAATCGAGTTGAGAAATGACCTATACGTTTCAGTTTCAGGCAAGGAAAGAAAAAACCACCTATAAGGCTATAATGTGTAATCACCAATTTTTAGACTCTCCTTTCCATGTTCCAAAAATGCAATTTTCAACGTGTAGAGATGCAGAGTTGCAGACACGCAAAGTGCAAAAAGCACAAATGCAATAAATTTTTCTCTTTCTTCCTCTTTCTATTAAGCGTTTTGTTCCCTCTTCTGGCTCTCTCCTTCTCCGGTGACACACGGTTTCTTCTTCATTCATCGTCTTCTTTCTTTTTCTCATAGAGAGGGCCTGATATTTGGCTTAATCGTTGATGGACGGCAACCATAAACATCTGATAATGTCAAGACGAGAGAACAACTCGTCCTTATGCAAAGAATATGGGATTTGAGGGTCTGTAAATCAGCCAAAAAATTTTAGATATTAAGCAAAACTCAGACCGGACGGTTATTCCAAAGCCGTTCCGGCTCCTAAGTTAACAGCGGTTTCCGGCTCAAAGGCCGGCTCACCCCGGCTCAAAGCGGCTCAACGTAAAAGACAGTTCTCAGGTATGAACCGATCCGCCTTTATCTCCGGTCAACGGCCGGACCGGCCGGACCATCCGGTCCGGTCCGGTTCTAAAAACATTGAGGAAAAGGCTCCCTTTGACCAAAAAAAAAAAAGTAGGAAAAGGCTCCCTTCCTCTCATATTTTCCACCCCACTTTTCTTTCCTCTCTTATTTTCTCTCAATCCAAGCAAAGCATTATATTTCTTGAATGGGGCTTAATTCCCGGCCCCGTATTGGAAGGGAAGGCTGAAGGCTCATGACTGAAGTTGAGATTTTTGAGGTCTCACGCACAGCAGGATGTTTACAAACTTATATAATTCATAAAAAATACTTCGAAATGGATTGATAATTGTAAATTATAAAGTTGATTTATTTCTGGAAGGTGGTAACATATATATAGGGTTAGATGTTAATATAAGATCAACCCAATGGCTAATAAATGACTTGATAACAAACGCAGAAGATCAAGTGGCTAATATATTCTCCATTTTTTGTTGTTGACCGAACTATATTCTCCAATTTACTTTACGTTTTATTATTATTATTATTATTATTATTATTATTCCCTTGTATTTCATTTTAGTGAATGTAGCTTGAGGAGGATTTTAATTAAATGGGAAACAAAAAAAAAATCGTAACAGTATACTTGTCGGATAAAAAAGGGATCAAATGATTAGTAGAAAAAGGAGGGGGTGGGGGGTGGCGCCGTGGAGCAGAAATTCACGTGCATGGTCGCGGAAACGAAAGCCCCGACAGGCGACAGCGTCCCCGTGGGGTGGGCCTTCTACTAAATGCCCACTTTCACTGCCCCTTCATCACAAAATCATCATTTATTCTGGCCAAAAATAAATAAAGTGGGCATTTATTAGAAGAGGGCACACGCACACGCACACGCACACCACTGGACCCCTCCCTCCCTCCCTCTCTTTTTTTTGATATACATACCATTACAATAACAGAAAAACAAAAACAAACAAACAAAACTACATTCAACCCATATCTAACAGAATCTTAGAACGAATGCACTTCGGTGGGTCACGAAACCAGACAAGCCCTGCAGAAGATCCCAATGATTGCTTTACTAAACTATCCGCCACATGATTAGAGCTGCGGCCACACCATTCCATTGATACATCCCAGCTTCTATCCAACATCTCCTGGATCTGACCAAGTAACTGCGCTTCCATGTGATCTTCCTCCCAGCCAGCCAATATCAATTCCAAAGCCTCCAAACAGTCCGACTCTATCACTATTTGCCGCTTCCCTGCATCCCAAGCCATCTTAAGCCCGATCATTATTGCCCACACTTCAGCATGAAGGCTAGATCCTCTTCCCAAGCCATACATGAAGCCAATCAGCAATTTTCCTTCATGATCCCTCACAATCCCTCCACATCCCGCTCGATCCCCTCCCGAACTACACGCGCCATCCACATTTACTTTGACCCACCCAACATATGGAGGTTTCCATAGTGTACTCTCTCCTGTCTCCACAAGCGACTTACATAACTTCATATCAGCCCATCTTGTTTGAGCTCTGACTTGAGCTATCAACTGGTTGGCTGCTAAAGTCTGCCCTTGAAATACTCCCGAGTTTCTATTCAGCCAAAGCTGCCTACAGAAGATTGCAAACCATACCGGCCAACTCACCCCTTCATAATCTTTTTTCTGTACTAAATTCCAACATATCCAAGAGCTTATATCCGTAAACTCATAAAACTTTGTACTCTGTGCCGGAGAGTCTGATGTCTTCGCCCAATAACCCCTTGCTAGCCTGCAATCTCGGAGAACGTGAAGCACCCTTTCAGGCACCTCTACACACATAAAACAATCCTGCTGTGCTTGCATTCCACACCCTGCTCTCCATGAATTCGTCATCAATCTTCCGCGAGCTGCCATCCATAGAAAAGTTTTACACCTTTGTGGAGTACGCAGTTTCCATATTCTTCTCCATAAACCACGATTAGATGAATGTTGCTCCCCCGCCACAAGTTCATATGCAGATTTAATAGTAAACTCCCCACTATTCGAGACCCTCCATATGGGTATATCATCCTCAGATCCACGAGCAGTCGGAATGATCCTCCGTAAGGCATGAAGCACCGTGAAAGGTAGATACGAATCAAACTTCGCCCAGTCCCACCCACCTGACGAGGTTACATATGTACACACCGGATCTGCTAACATGCACTCCGGAATATCTCTAACACAATACCTCAAAAGGCTATCATAATGCGGAAGCCATGAGTCTGTCCAAAAACGTACTCGATCACCCTTTCCAATCCGCCATCCCACACCTTCCTGCACTCGATCCCAAACATTCCGTATCCCCTTCCATGCTTGAGAAACACTCTTCACATTCTTTATAACTGGCAAGATATCTTCTCCACATTTATATTTTTCCCGCATAAACTTCACCCATAAAGTATCCCTCCGCTTCACAAGGCCCCACCCTAATTTCATCATAAAAGCTTCGTTTTGTTTTCGTGCATGACGTAGTCCCAGGCCTCCTGCATCCTTCGGCTTACATACTTCATCCCATGTGACCATTGAAGGCCTTCTACTCGCACCATAACTTCCCCACAAAAAACCCCTACATTTCTTGTCAATATCATCACAGGTGGCTGATGGTAACCATGCTGACTGCATGGCGTAGCTGGGGATAGTTGAAACTACTGAAGATACAAGAGTATGCCGGGCAGCCATTGACAAAATATTCGCCTTCCATCCCTTCAAACGGTCTTCCATCTTATTAAGAAGATACTGATAAGTGTGCTTTGACACCCTATCGTGATGTACAGGAATACCTAGATATTTACCAAGATCCGCTGTTGGTGTAAATTCTAGAAAAGCACTGATCTCCGACCTCCTGGTATGACAGACGTTCTTTGAGAAAAAAATCCTTGATTTAGCTCCATTCACTCTTTCTCCTGATGCAGCACAGAAATCATCCAAGCAAGCTTTAATAATTGCTGCTTGATCAAGAGAAGCCTCCGCAAACAGTAAAAGATCATCAGCAAAAAATAAATGTGAAATTGCCACCCCATGCTTCTTTAACTTGAACGGTATCCAATTCTTTGCAGTCACCTCCGCTTGAATAAGGTGGGCCAATTTTTCCATAACAAGTACAAACAGGTATGGAGAGATAGGGTCCCCTTGCCGAACCCCACGAGACGGATTAAAGTTTGGTCCAGGCTTGCCATTCCACATAACCTGCATTTCAGGGGTAGTAATACAGGCAGAAATTAACTCTATAATTTGAGATGGGAGTTTTATCTCATGTAATCGTGACACCACAAAATCCCACCGCACACGATCATACGCTTTCTCAAGATCAATTTTTAAAGCCATAAATCCCTGTTTCTTCTTCATTGTCTTCATCGAGTGCACAATTTCCTGAGCTAGGATAATATTATCAGAACTCTGTCTCCCAGGCACAAAGCTACACTGATTTGGTGAAATAATCTGTGGCAAAACCCGCTTCATCCTGGTCGCTAGGATTTTTGTAACGACCTTGTAAATAACGTTACACAAGCTAATAGGTCGGAAATCCCGAATGCACTGTGGGATCTCAATCTTGGGGATCAAAACAATATAAGTCCCATTTACCCTTCTAACCTCATTCGGCGTACAAAAGATATCCTGAACCATCTTGACCACCATCTCTCCTACAATATTCCATTGGCTCTGATAAAATAACGGATTCAAACCATCTGGGCCCGGGGCTTTAAGGGAGCCCATGCTGAATATTGCTTGTTTCACTTCTTGCTCCGTGACCCCTGCCCCCATCATTTGTAACAAACTCTCAGATATCAACGGATATGTGCCACCAAAAATAAATTCTCCATTCTGATTCTGTTCTTCAGTATATAGATTCTGGAAAAAATTAGTGCCTTCCCGTTTAAGTTCTTCCTCACTGTAGATCCATATCCCATCATCATTCTTAAGTGCTTCCACTTGCTTTCTCCTTTGACGACTATTTGTAACTGTATGAAAGTACTTCGTATTTTTATCCCCATGTGTATACCAGTTACATCGGGAACGCTGCAACCACATTAATTCCTCCTGAACCAAACACTGTTCTAGTTCTTCCCACACCAACTTCTTTTCATTTTCCCCTTCTAGACTTTCATTCAAATTTTCCAATTTGTGAAGCAAACGAGCTTTTCTGTACTTAATATTCCCAAAACTCCTCTGATTCCATTCTATGACCTCTGCCTTGAACCCTGCAATATTTTCCTCCCAAGATCTATTTAACCTCCACGCATTCTCCACCACAGAAGGAAAAGACTCATCTGTAACCCATGGCGCGAAAAACCGGAATGGCTTTTGTTGCCTACTTCTAGGTCTTCTCACCCATCTCAATAGAAGCGGGCAATGATCAGACTTATATTGTGGGAGATGCAACAAAGATACATTGGGAAACAAATCAAACCATTGCTTTGTTGCTATAATTCTATCAATTCTGCTAGCCGATCCATTCCTCCTCCAAGTAAACTGAGGTCCTTGAAAACCCATTTCTTCCATCCCACTTTCCTTCAACCATTTAGCAAATAAATTATCATGACGACTTGGTATACGTGCTACCGATCTTCTATCCTCATCCCGTAAAGTTGCATTAAAATCCCCACCCACACACCATTTCGTCACGCCTCTCTCCCGGATTACATTTAGCTGCCTCCATAGATCTCGACGTTTTACGTAGTTTGGATGTCCATACACCACCGATAAATCCCAGCTCGAATCCTTCCCTTCATTAAATACCCCATGCAGAACCTGTGAATCTTTAAAAATAACCTTAAAATCAACATTATTTTTCCAAAGACACCATATTCCACCACTGAACCCGTTTGCCTCGACTACCTCAACATGCTCCATTCCCAAGCGTCTGCCAAGTACTCTTGCCTTCTCTCCCTTCTGTCTTGGTTCAAGAAGAGCTAAGAAATCAAATTTATAATTTTGCTTCAACTCAGAGATCAATCCTGCAAACATTTTGCTCCCAGTTCCCCGAGAGTTCCAAATTAATAAATTGTAATCCATAAAATTATTAATAAAGAATTTACTCCCCGAGCTACTGCTCCTTAGCACTAGACTTCACCACATCACTCATCTCTGTATCACCCAACTCATGCAATACACAACTCTGACTTGCACTGAACCGTGCTTCTCTACCTTCTCCAGGATCCCATTGATTAGTAGCCCCCATAGTATCATCATTCTTCCCTCTTTGTCTATTTATAATCTGATGCTCCATTTCTCGGTTTTTCATTGAGAACTCCTCTACTATCAGCGCATTATTCCTATTTTCTATTGGCTTCACGGTCCCAGGCGCACTAAATATGCTTGTTTTTGTCTTCACGGTCCCAGGCAGATTTTTTAGACTTGCTTTTGGCTTCATGGTCATAGATTGCGGCTTGACTTCATCATTGCACATGGCCCCACCCATACTCAATTCCAACTTGTTACTCTTCACCAACCCCAAATGTGTTTTTGCCTCCATTATAAGCCCCATATTTGATGGCCCCTCCACTTTATCGTTTGTCTTTAGCGCATTAGGTGCTGGACTGTCAATTCTTTGCTTGGTCCCACCACCGATTTGCCTTTGTCCCTCATTGCTAGAATCCGTTGATGCCGGCTTTTTCTCCCCAATTTTCGCCATATTTTCCTCCTTCACTGCACCTTGATTTATTATATCCTTTAACGGCTCTCTATCCCCAATAGTCCTTGTCTTCCGAAAATCACTCCTCATATCTTCCTTAATCAACACATCAAACCGAGAGCCTCGCCTTTCCGGAACAGGGGAAATTCGTTCTCCTGAAGCAGATCGTGTTCGTTCATCCCTCAGTCCAGCTAAACCAGCAGAACCATTATACCGATTCTGTCTTCTTGGTCTCTGGACTAAAGTCCAGCTATCAAAACCCACCCCTTCCATATCCTTATTCCCACTACTCTCTCCATTACCAGTTACACTCCTGCCTCCAACCCCGACATTCGACTCCTGGCATTCCTCAACTATATCAGCATTTTCATCCGCCTTACCACCCACTACGGACTCATTAAGAGAAGGATCTGCATCCTTGTGCGGACAATGTTGTACATCATGCCCATACCGACCGCATTTAAAACAAATAAAATGTATACCTTCATACTGAACACGGGTGACTCTGCCATTGATCAAAATGAAGGGCCTCAACGGTGCAGCGAGGTTCAATTCCACGCATATCCGAGCAAACCTACCCTTCTTCCTTTTCAGCGTAGCCCCATCAACTTTGATCACTTTTCCAATCTGCGAACCTAGAACAAATAGCGCTCCTTTATCATAATAATCTAACGGAAGCTTAGCAAACCGAATCCACGCAGCAATCTTGGTCACCTCCGCTTCATCTGGATCAAAGTCTTGTTGCCATGGTTGCACCGAAACATAGTGATCAAATAACAGCCATGGACCACCGGTGAGTGCGAGATCATAATCTCTTCTATCCTTAAATTGCACCACGAAGAAACCAGCACCCACATCAATGGGTTCAACGTCTCCGTTCTTAGCCCAGAACTGTTGAATTTTTTTTGCAAAATAAATTGGATCCACCATGCGCCCCAACAACTTTACTATCAGTGCACTGTGCCACTGCTTAGCCAACCTGTTCCTTTCTTCTAACGAAAATATCACGTTCGGACCCAAGGCAGTCATCTCTACCTTGATACGGTCCTTCCACCCATCCCCATTCCACCAGTCGTCTTCCTCTTCTGTGTCACACCGCTCCTGTAATACGGCTTCTTTGAAGGACCTCCATTTATTCTCTGCATGAGTCTCTAATACCTCCCCAGATCTATCGGTATTGATCTCGCCACTGACAAGGTCTTCCTTCTCCGCGTCATGCATCCATTCTTCATCCCTGGCAACCAATTGATATCCTCTAGTGAAACCACCAGAGCTCGGATTAATCTTTTTCCTGCTACGATTCAGAGCATCACGCTCCTCCGTCGTCGGCGTCGGAGGACCTCTTTCTCGACTCCTTTCTCTCTCTCGCTCACTCATCTCTCCACTAGATTAGCATATCCTCCCTCCCTCTCTAATGCGGACTTTCACTCCTCCTTCATCACATTATCATCATTTGGTGTAATAATCTACTCCTTTAGTCCTATTTATAAACAACTTTTCCTTTAATTGTGTAAAATGAACTGATTATTAAAAATAATAAATGTGTCAAAAATATCATTTTTTTTCATATATGTCCCTATTTATGAAAAGAGTATAGAAGAGAAAATAGATAAAAAATATGAAAGATAATGAGTAAAAAATATGAGAAAGAATGAGCATTTAATACTAGTAAAATAGGAAAAAGAAGCTTATATTTTCAGTCAAAAAGTGAAAGTTGCTTATAAAAAGGACCAGCTCTATAAGAGAGAAAGTTGCTTATAAATAAGACTGGACAGAGTATTTTCTAAAAATAAATAAATTTAAAAAATTATGATGAAAAATTAAAATTTAAAATTTTGTAACCTCAAAATTTATTTTCAACATACTAAAAATTTAGAAAATCTATTAGAATTTATTTTTAACGTATTGGGAGGGAAGGCTGAAGGCTCATGACTGAAGTTGATTATTCAGGTCTCACACGCACAGCAGGATGTTTACAAACTTATATAATTCATTAAAAAAATATTTCGAAATGAATTGATAATTATAAATTATAAAGTTGATTTATTTCTGGATGGTACGTGGTAACATATATATAGGGTTGGATGTTGCTATAAGATTTTATATTGACGCTTGATGTTAATAAATAAGCATTTTTTATGTTTTAAAAAATTTTAGCATTTGAAGCTCAAGGTCATTGGAGTCGTTTACTACAATTTGATCTCATGAATTTTACCGAAATTTAAATTGAATCAGGTGGCACATTTTTTTTTTTTTAAAAAATCTAATAACAATAGTTCCCAATAATATTGAAAAAAAAGACCTGAAATTGGCTATTCATGTCAAATTTCTCATTTTTTTTAGATGTATTTAATTATGTGTCGCAAGGTGCTTCATTGCATTTATCGGTGAAATTTAATCTCCATTTTTTTTTAAGAAAAAACAAGTGGGTTCCATCACGACTATATATCCAGCCTATTATGAATTTATGACAATAATTATAATGAAACTTAACATCATTATAAATGTAGTTTTTCTGTTTGAATGTTGAATAAATTTGAATTAAATACATATATTTTGCGTATATACTGAGAAGTAACTAGGTGAAGTTGGTATATTACTTTGATTTGGTAATGAGAAGCAATTTACTAGAAATTGGCAAGGAAGATGTTGTACACACTTTGTCGGCGACATATTTACAACACACACACACACGCAGATAAGATCAAAGTTTAATTCATAATGAAATTTCGGTGACCAATTTACTTTTATACATTGAGAGATGTTGCTGGCCTCTCTCTCTCTCTCTCTCTCTCTCTCTCTCTCTCTCTCACACACACACACACACACACACACACACACACACAATATTTCGCCTACATTTTAATTTAATGGAGATCATATACTCCCTGTATGACTTTTACATATACAAGTGAGTTTGACGTCATATATGTCTCAACTCAAAACTTTACGATAAATTTATGCGTCATTCCAGTTATAATTATACAACGAATGTTGGAATTAAATTCTAGATTAAAAACGCAGCGTTTGATTGGGCCCCCAAGTAATTAATTTTTGAATTAAAACTAAAAATCCAACATGACTTGGCTTGTAGTCCCTTGAGTCTTCTTCACCGAGTAACAAACAAGCCTTGTGATTAATATTCTCTCCTAATTTTTTAAATTATTTTATCCTAATGAATTAAATCTCTATTCAAATACTTATGTTTTGGTCTGTTAATTAATATGAGCAATTTTCCCTTTCGTCTCTCTCTAAGTTTTTTCAAAATATTTTGCAAACCTCTCGATTATTTAAATTTTAAGAACAGTAATGGTTCCAAGATTATTACTACGTAGATGTCAAAATTGAAAACATGCACGAAGGTTAATTAAACTATTCAGACACCTGACTTGGTATTATTCCAATAATGATTACATCACACAAAATAATTGCAAATCAAAGCTACATACGTTATTCCAATGCCGAATTTATAGACAAGAAACAAGAACAACAGATCAAACCTAGCCGCATAAAACAAAACAAAAGAAATTTGGATAATATTTTTTTTTATAGCATTCTTATTCTTCCTAGATAAATATGATAAATCACGATTTTATTTGATATCTTGCTGAGGAAATTTACACACAAATACTCTCAAACATATCCTTTTATTCTTGGGACACAAAATTCACTAAAATATCCAGCAACCTCATAATTCTTCGTATCTGTCTAAGCATTAATGCTTAAAAGTGGCGACACTACTGTGACATATTAATTTCTGAATTAAATCTAATATACCAAGATTTGAAGGTTGGATGTGTGTGTGTGTGATAATCCAACATGAGTTTGGCTTGTGGTCTTGGAGTTCAGCCTTCATAAATGTAACTAACAAGCCTTGTTAGTAATATTGTGTCCTAATTAACTATCTAGTCAAAATCCTTTTTATATATTCGTTCATATTTTAAAACAAATTTACTTCTTTCTTCCTTAATTTTTTGGTTCTATTTTATTTCCCTTCTCCATCTCTTTTATTCTCTCCATCCCATGAACACGTAATTGATCTTATCACTTTATTTCGTTTAACATAAAATTCAACTTCAATCTTTGACTCTTCATGTTTACCTATTTAATTCAAAATTCTATACTCTTTTTTCCTTTTGTGCTGAATTATGTGGTGCAAGATGCTTCGTTTCATTTGAGGTGAAATTTGTGCTGTTTTATTTTTTTAAAAAATTCAACTTTAACTTTGCTCAGGCTTTGCACACGTTTGATTGGTGAAGTATTTACGAAGTTTCAATGTTAATATACCATATGTCAATATTTAGAAGTAAAGGGGACGTGAATTCACATATTAATAGTAAGTGAATGTTTAAATTAGCCTATTTTAAATGATTTTGTGCTATACAAAATAAATACTCCCTCCAGTCTTAAATATAAGACTCAGTTGATTTTTTTATGTATGTTAAGGAAGCTTAATAAGTTAGTTAACCATATCATATGTTATATGTTATTAAATTGTATATCATTTTATAAGTAAAAAAAATTAATTTGGAGAAAAAAAATAAATATAAATATTGTAATGTAATTTAATTAGCTTCATTGATCTCACAAAAAAAGCCAACTATATCTTATATTTATGATCAAAGATAGCGAATAAGGAATTTTGTCTCGTAAAATGTAAAAGAACCTTTTTTAAAAAAAAAATTATTATAGGGAGTACCAAATATTCACCTAAGGATGGTCCAAAAAAACCTTGTGGAAGAAAATAAAAAAAAAGGTGATTCAATTTTTTTTTGGCTAAGTATAAATATCCTCCTATTGGATCTGATTCTATTCGATGGACTGTGGGGCACCAAATGTGAACACTTCTCCCAGCGAGGATTCGAACCTTTATTTGCCACTTTTTGTGAGGGACTAGCCCTTCCACCATACCTAACCCCATTGGTGGTGATTCAATTTTATTTCGAATAAAATATCAATGATGTTAATAGAATCACTACAAAAAAAATGTGATTTAGTAGCGGTTAAAAATGGGTATTAGTAGCGGTTTTAACAGATACAAACAAGGTTAGTAGCGGTTACTAGAACCGCTACTAAATCGTATGTTGCAAGCAGTTTTGTAGCGGTTATATAAAACCGCTACTCAATAAAAAATAACCGCTACATCCTTTGTAGCGGTTCAACTTAACCGTTACAACACCCACATGGACGAAATTTTTTTCAGAGACATTTGTAGCGGTTATATAACCGCTACAAATATAAAAAATTGAAATTTTGAGAGCGAAAAAAAAATGCCTTTTTTTTTATTTTGTAGCGGTTAATAAACCGCTACAAATATAAAAAATTGAAATTTTGTTGGTGAAAAAACAATGACATTTTTTTATTTTGTAGCGGTTAACAAACCGCTACTAATTTTGAATTTCATGAAATTAGTAGCGGTTTTCAAAAAACCGCTACTAATTTCATGAAATTCAAAATTGGTGCCAAAAATTTTAATTTGAGTTGTAAAAAGGCGCGTTATTTAGTAGCGATTTAATAACCACTACAAATATTTAAATTTTTTTAAAAAAATATACGATTATTTGTTTCTGTTTTTTCAATATTAAATTAAATATTTTATTTTGTTATTATTTTATCTATTTCAATTAGCTTATTATTCAATAGTTTAACTTATTAATAAATAAAAAGGAAAAATGTAATTGAATTGGATTAGTATAAAATTTATATTAATAATATTATTAAGGATAGGTAGGTAATAAGGAATTATTATGTTATCTAATATAATGTAATTGTGTATGAAAAATAGATGAAAATGAGATGTACAGTTATGATATATCTAGAAAAAAAATTGTTAGAATAAATTTTATAGAAAGGAAAGAAGTATTCTAAAAAAAATTAAAAATCTTGTTACCATATTTGATCGTATTATTCAGCTCCTCAACTCATAAGAAAGAAGTTGTAAATGAGAGAAAATAAAAAAAAGGTAAGGTGAAAAGAAATTGGGGAGTGTTTGAAATGAGTTGTGGTAAGGGTATTTATAGGGATCCACGTACTATTTGTAGCGGTTAATGTAGCGGTTATTAGTTAGTAGCGGTTATTTGTATTTTTGTAGCGGTTTAATATTTATAGTGATCCACGTACTATTTGTAGCGGTTAATTTTTTATTTGTAGCGGTTCAATAACCGCTACAAATATTATTTTAATTTTTTTAAAATTTTTTTTTACATTTTATTTTAAAATTTTTTTTGCATTTTTTGTAAAGACAAAAGCATAATTTGAATTTGATCACTCATCGTCGCCATCCCTACAGAAATTTTGTAGAAAAATTATTGTTATGGATGTATTATTAAATTTAAAAAATTTAATTCAAATGATGTGGACTTAAAAAAACTCACCGCAGTAGAGGTAAATTGTCATCGCCTTCAGGGAAGTAGTTTTTAAAATCAGCTGGCTGAAATGACTCACTCTCGTAGGTGATGCTATCGCCTTCACCCATATCGTAAAGGTCTCTTGGCTTTAAATGAACGACCATGTGCCAATCCCTATGCCTCTCATCCTCGACATAATAAACCTGATGTGCCTCTGAAGCTAGAATATACGGCTCATCATCTTAAGAAATACCAGTATAAATTGGCTGTGAGAAATTGACTGATGTGATCCCTTGGTCGTCAGTTGTCAGTCCCCGAGAAGTAGTGGTATTTGCCCACAAACACTTGAACAGCGTCACAGTGAAACGGCCTTGATAATTAAGCTCGACCACATCAAGAAGCTTGCCATAGTAAGGAACGCTTCCAAACTGCATGTTGGCGTCACTGCTGCTCGCATAACTCCTTGTCCCAAATGTGCCATAAACACCCGAATTATGTGTTTGCAATCCTTGATCCCGTGAAACCGTGCAAAACTTAAAACCATTGACATTGTATGCTGTAAACCGTTTTGCATGATCAAGAGGGCCGATTGCGAGAGCTCTGAAATCTGGTGAGTGTAGGTTGTGGTCATTTAGTATTCTGCGCACAAACCAGCTCAGGAATTCTCTGTGGACCCTCCTATCAACTTCTGAGGATGTCTATGTACGGATCCTGAGTTGACACTTAACATGACTTCTGAATTCCCTGCAATTAATAATGGAAAGGCGTTAGTGAAATGAAAGTGAGAAATGTTACGAAAGATATAGATCGAATAACATGTGAGTGTACAATTCTTACCGTATGAAAGGCTCAACTTGAGTGCAATTAATCAAGACATGTCTATGTGCTTCGAACTTCTCAGTTGCCATTAGTTTGAAGTTCTCAGTTGCTCCAACTAGTTTACCAACACGAGGGATAAATTCTCCTGATGTCGGCGCAGGTTCAGGACAATAGTCAACACGAGGCGGGCAGTTGAAAGCCATCTCAAGATCATCAAAGTACCTTGAGCAAAAATATAGCACCTCATCCCCTATATAACCTTCAGCTATAGAACCTTCTGGCCACGCCTTATTCCTCACGTAAAATTTTAATTTTCTAAGGAACCTACGAAGTACAGAAGAGAAAATTGATATAAAATGATGAAAAGGACGACTAGCAAACATTAAATACGGACAATAAATTAAAGCACATATTTAAAATGAGTACCTCTCAATCGGATACATCCAACAATATTGTACTGGTCCAGCGAGCTTTGCTTCATAAATGAGGTGGACTGTGAGATGAACCATCACAGTAAAAAAGGACAGAGGAAAGATCATCTCCAAATGACAAAGCGTAAGAATGATTTTTGACTGCAGCTAATCGAGTTCCTCAACAATCAAAACTTTAGAACACAACTTCCGAAAGAAAGAACAAAGTTCCACCAAAACGATGGAAACATCGGGAGGAAGTGTATTCTTTATATACGTACCTCAAGTGCAAATACTGAGAAATACTGTAGCAAAAACTCCTACACAAATGTTTGAACGCTCAAATCTTGAAGAAATCACTCAGAGAAACCCCAGGAAACAAAATGAGCAAAAGGAGAAATGAGGGAGGCGATGTCTTAAATAGGCCAGATATTAGTAGCGGTTATTCAAATAACCGCTACTATAACCGCTACAAATAATTAAATTTGTAGCGGTTCTACAATAACCGCTACAAATGATAACAACGTTTGAAATTTTGTAGCGGTTATTGCACAGAACCGCTACAAATGTCGAGACTCTTGAAATTCTGTAGCGGTTATAGGGGTATAACCGCTACAAACTGCTGACCTTTGGTATTTTGTAGCGGTTCGGTTGCTGTAACCGCTACACTATTGGCGGGGCTTGGTCGCGCTAAGTGGCGGGAATATTGTAGCAGTTTCTGTGTATTAACCGCTACAAGTTTTGGCGGGAATTTCGCACCAAATTTCTAGCGGTTTTGTGTACCCAACCGCTACAAAAAACGCGGCTAATCTGTCGCGCCAGTTTGCCGCTACAAATTTGTAGCGGTTTAGGTGAAAACCGCTACAAATACTGTAATTTGTAGCGATTTAATATAACCGCTACAATTGCACCGCTACAAAATACCTTTTTTTGTAGTGAATATGTTGGGGGCTTTTTTAAAACCCAATCTTTTTCTATGAAAGATGCGGATCTTTAGTTTCAGTTAACACTTGATTTCTTATATCATAATCACTTCACCAACCAACGGGGATTGGGTCTAATGGAAAGTTCTAATCCCCCACAACTTGACAAACCAAGATTCAAATTTCTGCTAAGAGATGTGTCCATATTTAATGTCTAACAGTGCCTCAAACATTATTGCCTCCAATAAGAGAACACCTGTGTTTGAAAAAAAAACACAGAATGACTTCACCAAGAGATATCATTGATCATGACTGGGTTTGAAATGCCTAGAGATTGAAGAAGCAATGCACTGGCTACTCTTTGCTGTTGGGAATGGATAAGAAATGAAGAATGAGAGTGAGCAATACTTATTAATGAGTTTTATTTCTTGAATCCGAATGAAACCAAGATGATTGAGTGCTTGATCCTTATTTTTCATCATCCAACCCTCTTGATGTTATTTTCCAATTACCCCAATCTTATTTATGACGTTGGATGATAAATATACATAGATACACTATAAATATGATTAAGATAAAGTAGTAGAAAAATAACATGGATACAATTAAGAAATAACATCAATTTGTTAGATGTCACTTTGCCCCCCTTTCTAGTAAATATATTGTAATGCTCAAAATTGCTGGTGGTCCCAATATGAGCCAGATGTCCACACTAAACCATTCCACAGATAATAATAAGGCAGTTAGGTGCAGTAAGAGAGAGAGAAAGGTGCCAGCATGTTATAGGGAATAAAGGGGGGTATATTTTGTATTGGGTAATCACAGGAAAGGCCTGTGGTATGTTGTGAGATTTCTTTCCTCTCCCTGTGATCTCTCTTCGTGATTTCTTCTTCTTCTTAGTTTGTTTTCAATCATATAGCTGAGGTTATAGATTTTTCTTTTCTTGTGAACCAATTGTGATTCTCAGTTGCAGCAATAATAATACAGAGCTGTGAAGTTCCTCTGTCCTCTTGTTCTGTGTTGATTTATTTGGCTTTTGTAGGAATATTCATAACATTTTGGTGCTCTCGTTGAGCTTCAATGGCAGACAACACTCGTTTATCCACAATGGCTTCCAAGATCAAACACCTTCATGATGATCTTGTGGAACGCAGTCAACGTTATGCAAACACTGACTAGCGATTGACTCGTCTTGAATCTTTACTGGAGTCTATTTCTCGTCATTTAGAAGTTCTTACTCGTTCTATCAATCGTGTGCATCAAACTGCCACTATTGGATCATCGAACTCTTCCGATGAAACTCCTTTCATGAACTCCGGCTTTATGCCTGGCCCTATGAAGCAAATTAAGATGGACTTTCCTATTTTTAATGGCACAGACCCATTAACTTGGATTTTTTGAGATGAACAATTTTTTGCTTTCTACAAGACTCTGGAACTTCAGTGTGTTGCTCTTGCTTCGGCTCATCTGGTTGGGTAGGTTGTACCATGGTTCCAAACACTTCAACAAACCCACTTAGCTCCGACATGTTCGGCTCTTTCCAAAGCAGTAGAGGAACATTTCGGTCCTTCTAGGTTTGATTCTTAACGGGCTCAACTTTTCAAGTTGATCCAACTGATACAGTGGCCCACTACTGTTCCTCCTTCATGATTTTGGCCAACAGGACCAAAGGACTTTCCGATGAGGCCCTTTTGGATTGTTTTTTCAGTGGATTGAAACTATTGATCAAGCATGCGGTTCAATTAAAAGAGCCTACCACTCTACTTCAAGCTATGGCAGGGGCAAAATTATATGACGAACCACCTTCCTCTGGATTTACTCCATCGAAACCTCGACCCAGTGATAGAGCTCAATATTTATATATTTTTATTAATTAATCTTAAGATTGAGTGGGACTTAATTGAATATTTTGGGCATAATCAAGTGTTAATGTGAGATTTTAGTTAAAGGATAATTTGGGAATTATAATAATTAAATTGTTATATTTTTAATTAATATTTGTTGTCCTCATTATTTCTTAATTGTGAGCAAAAGATATTACCTTTGTGAATCTAATTTTATAGGTGATGACATGGCACAACTTACTCATTTAACCTAGAGAGAATTGATTAAGAAAAGGTGGGAACCATTGTTGAATGGAGTGGCCGGACCGAATTGATGGAGGGAAGAAGTTGGGGAATTGAAGAATAAAAAAAGAGAAGGAAGCTGTTGACCAAAAAGCAAATGGGAATTGAAGAAAGAGAAATGAAGTGAGGCGCTATGAGGGATAATTGAAGAAAGCTGACCGAATGAATTAATTGGAGGGAGGCTATTGGACCGATTGGGAATGATTGGAAAAAGTTAGCTGGGTCGAAATGCATTTGTGATGGGCTGGACCAAAACAAAGAAAAGAGTGAATAACATAAAAGAGCTGGGCCGAAATGGATTGAATAATTGAGAAGGAGGGTTGGACCTAAATAAAGATTGGAAGGGAGTGAATGTGAGGGCTGGACAAAAAAGAGAGAGAATGGAATAGAAGAAATAGGGTGGAACTGGGTAGAGATATAGAATGGAGAAGCAATGAATTAAAGAGTGAACCACATGAATAAAAAGAAAAGGGTTAAGAAACACGAAAGAACAAGAGAAGAGAGGTAGGCGGCTGTGTCATGGAAGAGAACGCAGCCGAAATAATTAAAAAAAAGGCATGAGAGAGGTAGCTAACCAATGGATGATTGAAGACTTAAAGGGCTGTTTGGACCTTTTCATTTGTTCTCCAGGGCTGATTCCTTCTCCTTTCTTCAAGTTTCATCTTCTTCCTCTATGAATAGCTAAGCTTTGATGATTTCCTTGAATTGAGTAATGGTTTAAGCTTCTAAACTTTAATGGAATTCCTTTAAGCACTCTTTCTAGTTCATAATTGTATGGCTTGGTTAAGTTTATAGTTGTGATTTAGATTGTTCTATGCCAAGTGAATAAACTTGGTGATTGAGCTAGGAGTTGATTAATTAAGCTTTGTATGATTCAAATTAGGAGAGTAGGTTGAGTTGTTTATTCCACCTCGGTTGAGTGGATTGTAAATGACTAAACTGAATGCTTTGAACTTTTGTAATGGTAATTACAAGCTAGAATTGGAAGTTGATTATTCATCTCCTTGAGTCTGAATTATTTGGTGGTATTCATTTAATTGCTTCGGTAGAATGAATTAAATGAGTATTGCAAGTATGGATCTAGTGGTAGCTTAGGTCTATCCTCTTGACTCATATTATGGAATTCATATCATTAGCAAGCAAGGAAGACTAAAACCTCAACTCAAGGAAATCTCATTTCATCATTATACTAGTTTATTAAATTTACTTTATTGTTATTGTTAATTTCGATTCCATTTGCTTCTTTGTTTTAAAAATCGAAAAATACAAAAATATTGCATTAGTTTAGATTACTTCATTAGTTTAAAAAAACAATTTCTCAAAATAATTTCTCACAACTTTAAGGTATTAATCACTTTACTATTTAGAAACTTGAAAATTATTTTCCTCACAAGAACGATCTAGGTTGAGCTACTATGCTACATTTTCAAACCTAGTTTTATTTTGAGAACTCACACGACATGGGTTCATCAAATTGGCGCCGTTGCTGAGGAGGATGATTGCCAAGATTTTAAGTAGTTAAGTGTTCTTTTAGGTTGTCATATTATGTCTTAATTGGGTAGAAAGTGTGTGGCACTCATTTGAATTTTGGCAAAAATCTGATTTTCGATTAGCACTGTCTTGCTGGAATTAATTGATCTATTGCTTTCCAATTATGAAATTGCTCTTCTTTCAATTACATTGATGATTTGAATTTAGAAAATTGTGTTTAATTACCTTTGTTCAGTAGTACAAAGGTCTAAGTGTGGGGGAATTGATTGAACCATATTTTATATATGATTTTTCATAATTAAATTGGGATTTTTAATGGATTTTATTGGATAATATTACATGATTAAGCATTAATCTTAGTTAGGAACATTTATATTGAATTAATTGTAATTAAGGGAAAAATGATTATAAATTTGTTGATTATTTATACAAATGTTTTCCTTGAACTTTTTATGCTACATGATGCTTAATTTTACATTGCAAATGTTTTGGAAGAAAATTGGAAATTCAGGAGGGTCAAATTAATATTGAGGTCTGGAAAAAAATTACAGAAAAGGTCCCCACATTTTATGAAAATTACAAAGATGTGAAGGAAAATGGCCTAGAACAAATCACAGTAAAGGACCCAAAAGTTTAAGAAATTACAGATTATCCAACCAATATTTCATAAATCTGCACTGTAGTCCCTCCTCCAAAGTTTTCAAATTTTCAATTAGATCCCTAGTCAAAACTTGTGTTTTTACCAGGACAATGTTCCCTATCTTCATAAGCTAAGAACACATATCCGAAAGGGAGAATCAGAGAGTAGCGCCGCAGACATTAAACGAGAACTTGATCTCACTGTCATCTCCACCTTCATGGGTCACCGGTGACTTCCCCTCCTTCATCCACCGTTGCCGGCGACCCTCTTGCATCAACCACCGTCATCTTCTTCATCAACAGCCACACCGCCGCTGCTTCCATTTCCGGCGACCAACTCATACCAGAACCGAAAGAACACAGACCTGAAAGCTGAGAGTGAGAGATATTGATTAGCGCCGTGGATTGAAGACAAACCAAAGCAAAGAGCTTCAGCACAGCACCGTGAGCTTGAAGACGAGAGGGAAGAGGTCACAGCCACCAATCATCAGTTTCACCACCACCACCGTGTCTTCTCTTCTCCACCTCCGTCAGAATACCACCAGTATCACCTCCGGCGAATTCTCCCCTGTTTCTGCAATTTCCGGCAAGTGAATTTCCAGATTCCAGCAGGTGTTCAAATTCTAAGCTGTGGTTATTTTAAAGCAATGAGAGGCTAATCTTGTGCTTCTTTGGCAGTGGGGAAATGTGCTTGAGCTTATTGGACTACATAGGGGAGTTTTTCTATCATTCCATTTTTCTAGAATTATATATTTAAATTGCCTAATTTTAGGAATTTTTATATATGTGATTCTGGAACTAAGATTTATGTTAATTATCTTTGTTGGTTTGATATTTGTAGTTGAAATTTGATTTTATAGTGTGAAAATTATATATGTTTGAATTTCTTTGTGGTTGCAATGAGATTATGTTAATTAGCGTGTTATTGTCTAGTTAATGTGGTTGATTTGTATCCTTGAGGGGCTATTTAGCACTCAAATTCAAGAAGACTCATGTTGCATTATTCCAATTTTAATTGCACATTAAGTTCTTTTTAACAATATCTCAAGAAGTAGTAGTTAGCTATGTTTGTAGGAGCTACTATTAATTGGGATTATTGGACTCAAGTGTTATTTTGAGGTTGCTCTTAAAACTTAATGAATTCTTAACTCCCATAATCTTTTTTGAGCAAGGATTGTCATTTCTTCATTACCAAGAGCATTCTTTATTGATATTTTCCACTCCATACCATTCCATTCAATCATATCCATCCCATTTTTATAAGAAAAATACCAAAAACAATAGTTTAGCATTTAATTAATTTGCATCTTTATTTTAATTATTAATTCCAAAAACCAAAACCCATTTCCCCTTGCTTTTATTGCATTTGCATGATAATTAAATTATTTAGGTAGTTCAATAAAAAACTCCTCAATTGAGACAATCTGAGTGTTGCATTGTACTGTAACTCTTGGATTAAAAATATTTTGCATTTGACCTAAGGTATAAAGACATGGTCAAATCAAGAGGCAGTGATGAACCAGAGAGCTTGGCCGTGGGAGTGAAAGACTAGACAGAGCTTGGCCGTGGGAGTGAGAGATAAAGCTTGGCTGCGAACCATCATTCCCTTCCTTGCCACCACCGGAAATCTTCATCCAACACAGCCACCGGCATCCTGTAGTTTTAAAGCAAAACAGAGGCGCTGCAAGATTTCAAAGAAGACCATCATTTTCTCCACTTTCACACTTGCATTGTCACCTTCCATTACCTTCTTCATTGCTGTCACACTTCCTCTTCATTCAACCACGTTTCAGCATGCTTTCAGCTTCCTTTGTTCTCTTCTTCCATTGTCATTTCCCGCTCATCCATTTCTATCATTAATTTCAATTGTCCGGTGGTGCTTTATGGCTGTGATTTTGCTTCTTGAGGCTGGTTCCATGGGTGTTTGTGTGCTAAGCTTTTCAATCCTTTGTAACAAAAGGCAATGACATGAACTTGGAGCTTTAACGGGGAGTTTTTTTTGCTCTTCCATTTTTCTATTTCTATATTGTATTTGTTATTCTTATATTTTAGGATGAATTTTATGATGCTGAATTGGCTTATTTTAATGCATTTGGAGATTAGATGTGGCTTGAATCTTTATTATATATTTGACATTGTGTTTAATTTGCTTAATTATCATTTCTTTTTGTTGGTTAGTCATTGAATTGATGATTTTGTGAACATTTTGTACTTATTTCAAGGTGACTTGATTAGTAGATCAATAGTGTTTTGTGTTTGCATTGGTCAATTGAATGTGAATTTATTAATTGTATTGAGCATTGAGCTTTAGTATCATTAATCTTGATTTTTCATATGGGTAGCCATTGTTAAATTAAGATTAATGAGAAAATTAGGTAGTAATATGTGGTGGCTCGGTTATTGGATTAAAAGCTAAATACGACTTTTAAATTCATTTAATTTCTAGAGTGCTTTATCAACCTAATTTAGAGAGATTAATATGCAATGTGATTGGTATTAATCAATCTAAGTTAGGCTTAGTCTAAGAGGTGACCCTTAAAGTCTTTTAAAGCTAGCATGATTAATCTACCATAATTATTTGAAGTGGGGATTGCTTACGTCATTGCTATAAAGGATTGTTCATTCTATTGTTGATTTCTTTGGTTCTCTTACTTCATTAATTCCACCATCATTCCATTTCATATTTTAAAGAAGAAAATCCCAAAAAGAAATAGCATAGAACAATTTAATTTTCGTTTGCAAAACAAGTAGTTTGTAGTAAAAAGATCAAACTCTTCTCTTTTTAATTGTTTTATCCCAATCATTATACTTAGTTCCTAAGTAATTAATAAAAAAATTCTCAAGAGACGATCCAGGATTTCACCCTATATTGCAATCCTTGATTTAATTTTGAAGAGGTTACCAAAGTATAAAGCCGACAACGTTATCTTCACCCCTCTCTCCTCCTTTGGTCCTTGTTGCATTTTCATGTAAAACCTAATTAACTAATTTAAGTATATTAACGATGTTGATTAAGTTAATTAATATGACAATTCTTTTAAAACACCCTAATCATCTTCTTTAATTCCCTCCATCCCTCCCTCTCCAACTTGACTATTATTGTTGAGAAAATATCAATATGGTTAATTTGACCCAAAAAAAATTGATGAACATGCGAAATTTAATATCAACATCAACTCTCTAATTAAGTTATACATTAAGAATGGGAGGGAGTATATGATTCTTATATTTATTTGCTTGATATCTATGGGTTCCAAGGGTGTATGTGTTTGTGTACACTGTCGATATGACAATGAAGTGATGACTATATTCTTGACCTACAAAAAATCAACATGCGTTAACTACTCCATATTAACACAAGTATTAATTTTTAAAGGGTTAAGGTGCAAATCAATTAATTCTAGAAGTTTTTGCTGAGAAATAATGTTACCCTAGAAGTTTTTTCAGGTTCAATTTGGCCTCAAAAATTTCAAAACGTAGCAATGTTATTCTATTCTGTTAAAAAACTAACATTGATTGTTAAAAAATTGACGTTGACTATTAACTTTTTAATAGAAATAGACAATATTGCTCCATTTTAATACTTTCATGACAACATTGAACTTAAAAAAATCTTTCAGGATAACACTGTTTTTCAATAAAAACTTCAGAGACAAACTTACACATTAACCCATTTTTAAACATTTTAATTCCTCAGACTATTAGCTATCGCGTGATTTTATTTTAATATGCAGCTGACATTGGAGTTTTATCATAACAAGACTCAGATCAATCGGTCAAGGTTTGGAGTGATTTTATTTTATTTTATTTTATTTTTTGAGTAAAAGGGAATTATATTGCATCAATATAATTTGTACAGTGTGTTGAGACTAGACATCAGTCATCAGTGCTGAGTGCTTTACAGTAAACCTTTAAAAACCGAAAAGCTTCTATCAGTATGGGCTGCTATGATTCTAATGTTAGAAACTATGAAGTGATTTTATTAGCTACCGCGCATGATGACTTCAACAGTTAAACTTTTTTTTTTGAACGGCAACAGTTCAACTTCAAACTTAGTGAAGTTTATGGGTTTTTTCTCCTTTATGTATATTCATGATAATTAAACAATTTGGCCCACATATAATTAAATTAATGTTTTAATTGCATTTAATAAACCTGCATTTTCTTACTTTCTTCCTTTATTAGACGTTGGTTTGCATTATGATTGAGATTATTTGCCTTTCGGTAAATCTTTTTTATACTCCATATAGCATGACTTGTGGAAATTCCACATGTAGCCAGATTTTACTATCCCAAGAGGTTGTTCTTCTTTAAATTATTACAATAAATTATAAGAAAATTTAAGCTTATCAAGGATAGAAACAACCACGTTCTCATGGTAACTGAAATTAAGTCTGGAAAAATCAGGACATGCTTAAACGTGATTATCAAAATGTATGTAAAATGTATTTTTTTGGTCAAAATATTTTAAAATGTATTTATCCAAATGCTCCACTCGTTCACAACTGAAATGGATTGCAATCTCTACACGCAGATGGTTCCCCAATATAAAAGATAAACATATTGTGTGTGTGTGTGTATTTATATATGCATTACGGTAGATGGATAATCATAGCATTGCCACGCACACAATTTGGCCACTCATAACTAATTAAATTGACTTACGCGTTTTCTAAACGTTTGAGAAGGGTTAAAAAACAAATATAAGATTAATTTGGAGTTCGAATCGGTGTTCATTAAATATATTTAGAGATGGGGTCTTAAAGACGATACCAGGTATATTTCGTTCTACATAAATTAAGTTCATTATTTTTTCTCCAATATTAAATTCATTTTATATTTATTTTTTAACCCTTCTCAAACGTTTAGAAAACGCGTAAGTCAATTTAATTGTGAGTGGCCAAATTGTGTACGTACGTGACAATTACCGTTTATATAATATGTTTATCTTTTATATATTAACGATTGAATATTGAAAAAAAAATAAAGAAAGAGAAGTAAATTAGCCTAGTGAATTAATGTGAAAATTCCAACAAATAGTTGGTGATAATATAGGCTTTTTTTGGGATCCTTCGGAAAACAAAAATCTATGAGTATGTATCTATTATATATATATATATATATATAATATATAAATACATGCGTGTATGTAGTATAATGGAAAACGCTTTTGAACTTGTAGCATTTTGGGAAATAATTTTGAGATCTTTAATTAAAAACGATTTAGACGGAAGTAATATTAGATTTAGATCCAATTAATATAATGGACATGATTCTATGGTCATTGTTAGCATATTGCACTTGAATTCAATTTCCTGGAACGTTTGGGAAACGCGTAAATGGTTTATATAAAAATATTCAGTTAGTTATTTCATTAAAAAATATTAAATTAATTACGTGTTGGACCAAATTAAATTGTCTTCAATCCCAAACATATGGAGGGCACACCACACAATTAAACTTGTATTCTTTTCCGTATATGAATGAAACATCTTACCATCACAACCAATAACTTATGGATAACAACTATTCAGCACTTTAATTTGCTCTAACCGAAATTAATCGCACACACTTTGTAGATGTAATATTTATAATTTATAATTCACAACATATGTATATAAGTATAAGACCTATCAAAGTCTAATTCTTAATGAAATTTCGTTGATCAATTTACTTACTTTTTTTTTTTTTGAAATACAAAGGCAAGCAAAGCCTGAAGGTGTAACAAAATCACGGGTTAGACCCCGAATAATGTTCCTGTGGCTGTATACCACGTTCTAATACAAAAAGTCGCACACAATCCGCCGGAGGTGACCAGAATTCGGTATAGATCTGATGGCTATAGTGAGCCGATCGTGCAAGGTAGTCCGCACAGCGAGTATTTTCCCTATGAGTGTGGGAAATCTTCAAATCCCAGTCAGCATAGATGAGGGAATTGGTATCCAAGATGACGTCGTGCAACGGGTGATCGCTCGCACATTGAGATGACAATAAATGAACGGCCTGAAGAGAGTCAGTGAACAGATTGATTTTCCTGAAACCCAGCTGTTTGCAAAGCAGAAGACCTCGGTGGATTGCATGGATTTCCACAGCAGTTGGGAAAGAGAGTCCTAACTTCTGTTGAAATCCACAAATCCAGTTGCCTTGGTGATCACGGATGACTCCCCCACAGGTTGAAAGACCATCACTAGCCGTCGAACCGTCTACGTCAATTCTAATGTAACCCTCTTCCGGGGGAAACCAGTTAAGAAGACCTCTCTCCGGAGCTTGGAAGATCAGATGATGAAAATGTCCCCTCTCCACACTCTCTGAAAGGTGGAAAATGCATTTGTGAACCAGCTCCTTCGGAGTAGCCGCTTTCCCTTCAAAATCCTGACAACAGTGGTTCTTCCAGAGGAGCCAACATGTTGTACTGAAAACTTGTTGCCAAGACCATCTAGCCATTCTTCTGTTTCCGGGGGAATGCTGAGAATTCCATTTAAGCCAATCCTGCAAATTACCAGAAGCAAACATAGTAGAGTATAATTGATTAGTTAAAGAAAACCACACTCTCTGGGCCTGCTCACAGTCTCTCAGAATATGAAGGATGGATTCCTTACTCTCACACAGAAAGGGGCAAGTGTTTATGACATTCGGATTAAATCTCGCTCTAATTTCATTTGTTGGGAGTCTCTCATGGAAAACTTGCCACATGAAGTGCTTGACTCTTTCAGGAACACCCCAGTGCCAAAGATGCCGCCAAGGCTGGCTATGAGATAGGGTCTATTGGTGGTAGATAGCATCATAGGCAGATTTCACGCTGAAATTACCATCAGGAGCATAGCGCCAACAAACTAAGTCATCAACAGTGCCCGTAGGAGGGGGGAGCGACGTGATTTTGTCAACCACCCAATTTGGTAGGAAAGCTTCCCAAAGCACTCTGTCCCAATTACCGGAGGGGGTGGTGAAGGAGCTAACAGGGGCTTCCATATCTAATAGATGAAAGTTTCTATCCACAAAAAATTCCAAAGGCTTTTCCAGAGGGGCCCAGTATTCCTGCCAAGCATATGTGCTTCTCCCACTTCTGAGCTTCTTTCCAAGGCCCCTTTGAAAATCCTCCCAAACCGCTACAATTCCACTCCACACAGCCGATTGACTACGCCATTTTTGCACATGAGGAATCAAGGATAAACCACAAGAGTATTTGGCACGAAGGCATTTGACCCACAGAGCATCCGGTTTTAAGATAAGGTTCCAGCACAGTTTCATGAGTAGGGCTTTGTTCTGGCAGCGAAGATCCTTGATCCCAAGTCCTCCGTCATGCTTCCGCCTTTTGAGAACGTCCCAAGCTATCAGATGCAATTTCTTGGATTCATCATGCTGGTTCCAAAAAAAATCTCTGTTTAGTTTCTCAATTTCCGAAAGGACACCTTTCGGAACCAAGGTTGATTGCATCTGATACTGAGGAATAGCTGAGAGAACTAACTTGATGAGCACTGTCCGGCCTGCCATGCTTAGATAATTGCCTTTCCAGCTGGACAACTTAGATCTCACCTTTTGGAGAAGCGGGGCAAATGTCATCTTGACCATGCGTTTATGAAGAAGAGGGACCCCCAAATATTTTCCAAGGTCAGCAGTGAGCCCAATCCCCACAGCTTGACTCATCTCAAGAGCCCTGTTAAAGTGGACATTTTTGGACACAAACATTTTAGACTTATTCAAATTTATCTTGTGCCCAGAAACCCTGCAAAACAGCTCCATAATGCTTCTAATCTCCTCCATTTGTTCATTTGAGGCTTCACAGAAAAGAAGAAGGTCGTCAGCGAAGAAGAGATGAGAAATACGAGGGCCAGAGGTGCTCATTTGAAGGGGTCTCCAGTTCCCCAAATCCACCTCCTGGTGGATAAGCTGGCTGAGAAGCTCCATACATAGAACAAAAAGATAAGGGCTCAAGGGATCGCCCTGCCTCACACCTCTTGAGGGGAAAAAGGGCTCAGACGGCTTTCCATTCCAGATAATGCTCATAGAGGCAGAGGAAACACAGCTCATAATCAACTTAATGAAGTCCGCTCGCAAACCAAGGCTATTAAGGGTGAATTCTAAGAAGCGCCAGTCCAGCCTGTCGAAAGCCTTCTCCATATCGACTTTCACAGCTATAAAGCCTTTTTTCCCTCTCTTATTTCTCATGGTGTGAATAGCCTCTTGAGCAATGATGATATTATCTACTTACTTTAAACCAACAAAATTTATAATTAACGTCATCATATAGCATTCGAATTCTAGTAAATTTTCATGCCTTTGAAGAATATTCGTGGAAATTGAATGATTGATAATAAAGCAGAATTAATTAATAGAATTCTTGTGTAAATAATAATGCCTCGCCTTCGCCCCGTAAAAAAAAAAAAAAAAAAAAATCTTAATTACGTGTGCCTTAATTAACAATGTCTCTTGGTTACTACTTTCCCAATAATTTCCTATTCTTTTAATCATTCATAAGACCTTGTCTATATAAATACTATGTTTGTGACCACCTTATGAAATACACACACACACACACACACACACACACACACACACACTCCACGAGGTCTTGGAAATACGAGTATATATATAGCTAGACGAGTACGTATATATATTATGATCTGTTGATCTGTTCAGCATGGAAATACAAATATGGCAAGTAACCAAGAGATTACTTTGGAAATTTACCACTAATACTCTCAACACATATCCTTTTTTGCTTGGGACACAAAATTCACTAAAATTTCCAGCAACCTCGTAATTCTTCGTATATGTCTAAGCATTAATGCTTAAGTGGTGACAGCACTGTGATATATTAATTTCTAAAGTAAATATAATATACCAAGTTTTGAAGGTTGAATATATATATATATATATATATATATATAATAATCCAACATGAGTTTGGCTTGTGGTCTTTGAGTTCAGCCTTCATAAATGTAACTAACAAGCCTTGTTATCAATATTCTCTCCTAATTAACTATCTAATCAAAATCCTTTTTATATATTCATTCATATTGTAAAACTAATTGACTTCTTCCTTCCCTCTTCAATTCCATTTTTTATTTTTTGGTTCTATTTCATTTCCCCTCTCCAAATATTTTATTCTCTCCATCCCATGAACACGTAATTGGTCTTATCACTTTACTTCGTTTAACATAAAATTCAACCTCAATCTTTGACTCTTCATGTTACCTATTTAATTCAAAATTCTATACATTTTTTCCTTTTGTACTGAATTATGTCGTGCAAGATGCTTCGTTGCATTTGAGGTGAAATTTGTGCTGTTCTTTGTTTAAGAAAATTCAACTTTAACTTTGGTGGTCAGACTTTGCACACATTTGATTGGTAAAATATTTACTAAGTTTCAAAATTAATATAGCATATGTCTATTTAGTAGTAAAGGGGACGTGAATTCATATATTAATAGTAAGTGAATGTTTAGATTAGTCTATTTTAAATGATTTGGTACTATACAGAATAAATACTCTCTCCAGTCCTAAATATAGGAGTCAATTGACTTTCTTAGAGATGTTGAGGAAGCTTATTACGTTAAGGGACTAAAACTATACCTCATGTAAAACTTAAATAACTAAAAGTATATTGTAGCCCACAACAATATAATGGGATTGATATACTGATTAATTAATTTACTTAAGTTAAACAAAAACTATTTCTATTTGACATCATTGATCAATATAATGAGAAAATACCGGACGTCCATTAATTTTAGATGCAGAAGGGTTTATTGATATATAAAGTTTGGGAAAACATATTTGTAGCTACCCATACTTTCACCCAAATTTTATTTTAGTGCCTTGGTATTTTTTTCCCTCTTAGTTAAATCATTAATTTTGCTCTATTAACATTGTTAACTCATGTAACTCTAACTCTACTCTATTAGCATTGTGAGATCCTATATAGGAGTTAGAGTTACTAACGAAGTAAAATTAAAACATTTAATTAGGAGAAAAAGCACCCAGGTATCAAATTAAAAATTTGGTGATAGTATATATGGGTACTTGCAAATGGGTTTTCCCTATAAATTTGCAAAGAAATTTCTCTGTTAATTTCATTAATGATGTATGAATCTCCCAACATCTTAAATGTTTAATTAATACTTTGAAAACACCGTGTGGATTGTGGCACAAGTAAGATTGAGTTGAGCAGATGGGCTATATCATTAGTAATGTTCTATGGATTTTCAAACAATTTTTAGGTGATTAATATGAATTACGAGTACTTTGTCTAATTTAACTGTACATACAATAGGTCCATGCTTGAGATTTATTATTCTAATATTGTATTGACTTTGTTCTCATGAGTATAATATATATTAAATAAGGGTAAAGTTGGAATGTAGTTAAATTTTAAGGTAAAGTTAACAAAGTTGAAGTTTTTTCTTAGTTTGTGACAAATACGCAGGAAGTGACATATAAATAGTACTCACACCAAAAGAGGAACTAACAAGCCTTGTGATTAATATCCTCTCCAGATTGTTAAGTATCGAATCAAAATGCCCTTATATATGTTTTGGTCTTTTAAATAATATAAGCAATTTCCCCTTTGGTCTCTCTAATCTTTTTCAAAAAATTTCACAGACCTATCAACTTTTTAAATTTTAAGAACCATGGTTCTAAGAGTATTCCTACGTAAATGTCAAATTTGAAGAAATGCACCATACCAAACAAAAAAAAAAATGAAGACATGCGCGAAGGTCAATTAAACTATTTCAGACACCTGCCTTTATTGTATTTTTTTCAATAATTATGATTACATCATACAAAGGTTTTGCAATTGAAAGCTACTTACGTTATTCCAATGCTTATTTATGGAAAGCAAAAAGAACAACAAATCAAACCTAAAAGCATAAAACAAAACCAAAGTCGAATAAATTTCTTTGTAGTATTATTCCTATTTTTGCTCTAATTAGGATAGAATGCGCGTGTAATTGCGCCATAAGTTTGCTCCCCTTATTCTTTATCAAGCCATATCACTGCAATATATATATATATATATATATCACTGGCACTTGATGATCTGCATGAAAATGAAAACCAAAATGAGATTTGAGTTAGACATTAAAACCTAAGAAGATCGATGGAGAAGATTGTTATCGACAAGCGGCTAGTCAGATCAGGATCTCTTCATATATACTTTGGAGAAAGGTTATATCACAAGCTAATTAATTAAGAAGGATTAGAATCCAAAAAGCTGTTTAAATAGTCACTTAATTAATCACTACAAAACTCTTTAAAAATATGGAAACATGTGAAATTAAAGTTCATTTATATTGCAACGTGCGCAAATTCATTTAGAGGTCATCGCCCTGAATTTGAAACCGATTAAGAACTTAATAACAAAATATCTTAAAATAACACATAATTCATCGGTTTTTCCTAATGGAAAACCGTTTAGTTGAATAAAGAAAGGAGCATGTGTGTGTGTGTGAGAGAGAGAGAGAGCCTGAAAATGAAGTAAAACGTACGAGTTATGGCTGTTCTTTTTTGGGACCGAAGACTTTTTTGGGATCAGGGAGTGGAGGGCCAGATTTGAGGCCCTGAGTGGGAGGAGATGGCTCATTGACAGGGGCCATAGCTTTCCTAATACTTATTTTTTTTGAAGAACTCATGTTACTTTTTTCTTTTGAAGAATCCATGTTTCTTCTTCCTTCAAAAAGCTTCTTCTGCTTCAATTTGATAATCAGATAGCCCGCTAGGGTTTGCTGTGAAACTCATGAACCGGATACATGTATTTATATACATACATGGCTAGTCAAGTGATTACATGATCCATGTTCCTTGATGAACAGTTCATGAGGAAATTGAGGGAATTTGAATGAGGCAATTAACCAAGTGATTGTTGAGGAAATTTACATACAAATACTCAACTCTTGCGTGTATATACATGTATTAATTACTTCCTAACACCTTTTCTTTTTTGGTTTTGCCAACCCTTTGGGTCAACCGGTTTCCGGTCCTTTTTCATTTATAAATCCTATTATCAGGTATCTGAGAAACTAATTAATCTTGATCGAGGATTTATGACCGATATGCCTCTCCCTAGAGGTCTTTTTTTCACTAGACTAAGTACCCTTAAGTAATTACTGCCTAACACTTTGAACTTAGCTTGGAATTGAACTTTCAAAATCGCGACTAAGGTTATTATATTGTGGGTCTACGTTCTTAACGTTAATTAATTTGAATAACAAAGTAATTAACTAATACTTGTCATCCATTTTGGTTAAGTGCATGTGGCACCCCTTAACATATTTTTCAGTTTAATTCATCAGTTTTGTTTTTCTTCGGTCGTTCCCCCCTTATTCAGGTTTAGTCTCCCCCATGAACACGGAAGTAGCTTATTTCGTTTAACATAAAATTCAACCTCAACCTTTGACTCTTTATTGGCAATTTATATCAAATTTCTCAGTTTTTTTGGAGGTATTATTGAATTATGCCACGGAAGATGCTTCATTCTAGGTGAAACTTAAGCTGTTTTTTAAGAAAATCAAGTGGATTCCATAACGAATATACAGCGTATTATTATGAGAATAAAATGAAACTCATGATTAAATCAGTTTTCTGTTGAAAGTTGAATAATTCGAATTATATACATATATTAGATTTTCGTATATACCAAGAAGATACCAGGTAAAGTTGTAACAATATTATCATATATGAGCTGGTGATGGGAAGTATTTTATTGGAAATTGGCAAGGAAGATGGTAAGATATTGATGATATATCTATTTTTTATTCTATTTTTGGCATGATATTATTGACGGTACATTTAACACTTTTTCGCTAAAATATTTATAATACAAAATACATGTATACAAGTACAGATAAGATCAAAGTTTAATTCTTAATTAAATTTCGCTAATTAATTTACTTACATTATTAAACACAAAAAATTATAATTAACGTCATTAATTTATCTCTCGCACTATCAAACGATCGAAGACTTGTTACTTGCATTTTCTTTAACAAATTGAAAGATATTGCTTGCCGATCTCCTAATATTGTTTCGTAGCATTGGAATAATTTTGCATACATTTTAATTTTAATATCTTTCAAATAGGGTTTCAATCCTGGTAAAAAAAAAAAGGGCTTTCAATTAATCCCAGGCGGCACAATTTCATGAAATTAAACGTCAACCATTAAAAGTGATCTAATAGTCGAAACATTAAATGGAGAGTAAATAGAGAAGGAAGTCAATAGAGACAACTCTCTCTCCTCCTTTGGTCCTTATGACATTTGCATATAAAACTTAATTAACTAATTTAAGTATATTAATAATGTTGATTAAGTTAATTACTATGACATGTTTTTTCTAAAACACTCTAATCATCTTCCTTAATTCCCTCAATCCCTACGTCTCAAACTTGACTATTATTGTTAAGAAAATATCAATATAGTTAATCTGGAAAATAAAATTGATGAATATGTGAAATAGGTTTTACATTTAAAATCAACATCAACTCTTTAATTAAATCATACAATAAGAATAGGAGGGAGTATATGATTCTTATATTTATTTGCTTGATATCTATGGGTTCCAAGGGTGTATGTGTGTGTGTCCAATGTCGATATGATAATGAAGTGATGATTATATTGGATGCTGTTTTTTTTTCCTTTTTTGCCAGAATATTGGATGCTAGTTGAACAAACCATAAACTCCATATTAGCTGTAAATAATTATTCTTGACCTACAAAAAATCAAGATACGTTATAAACTACACCATATTAACACAATTATTAATTTTTAAAGGGTTAAAGTGCAAATCTGCCTCAGAAGTTTTCACTGAAAAGTAATGTTACCCTAAAAGTTTTTGCAGGTTCAATTTGGCCTCAAAAATTTTAAAATATAATAATATTGCCCTCATCCAATTAAGTGCGTAGTCACTATGACGAGTATGGAATGCGGACCCATCGATTGAAGGGAGGGCTGGGAGGGCCAATGACAGGGGCCTCATGATTCATTGATTTGTGAGTTAAAAAAAAACAAAAAACTCAGCCAGACACTCTTTCTCTCTATGTTTTTTTTTTTTTTTTTTGCCATTAGCCAGACACTCTCTCGTATCTATTCCATTAATTTTCCGAGGAGGCTTTATTTTTATTGAGCAAAATATGATGTAAAATTAGTATTGGGCCTGGTTTTTTGTAGTTAAGGCCCAATGTGAGTTATTTTGTGTAAATAGAGACAGATTCTCTCTTGAGCCATAAATTTGTGTCCAATAGTTTTAAATTAATTTATAATAGTAAATGAGAGTAAATTATATTTTTTGCCACTACTCAAGTGGTAAAAATATTATCTAACTCATTAGATAGTACTATGCTACTAAAGTTAATTAGTTGTACTTTGGAAAAGCATGGGCTCTGAAAGAATAAATTAGATATTTTAAAATATATATTTAAATATATATATATATATAATACTCGTGTTTCATTAATCTCAATTTTGTGATTGTTCTTTATTTATTGGAATACTAATTAAAACATTTAAAAATAATTTTTTAATTATAATTTATTGTGTTATGAGATATATTAGAAGAGTTTTATTTTGACTATCTACTACATTTGCCTCTGCCTCCCTCTCCCTCATGAAAGGTCGGAGCAGCCACATGAGGGGAGAGGGAGAAAGAGAATTGTGATGTTTTAAATAATTTAATAAAACTTCTTAGTTTCCATTATTATTGTTTATTAGAGTCGTGCGCCTGGGCAGCTTTCTGCAGTGTACTATCCTCCGACGTGAAAATATTTGTAATTAATGTTTGAGATCTTTGTAGAAGTAATAGTGTAATACTCTCCTACAACTACCTCAAGTATATACTCATACTTTTTAAGATATAAGTTTTAAATTTGTAAATAAATGTGTCCCAAAATATAACATTTATTTTAGATTTGTTAAAATATTTATTACGTCTTTTCCAATTTTATTTTGTTAAAACATTTATTGAGAGTCCATTAATTGGTAATCGTTGCGGTTGTTGAGAGTTTATCATTAATTGTATGCGAGAGTGACATGGCACGTATGGCCATGCATGAGACTCTCTCTGTTCTCTTTTTTAAGCATTGCACCTACCAGTGAGTTTATAATTAATTGACTTGAAGATTTCCTTTTTCATTATAAGACCAAAAATTTATTCCCTTTTTATTTTCGGAGTCAAAAGCCTTTACTTAAGGCAAGCCAATTAAACCTGGCATGTTAGAGGCATGAGATTATGAGAATATAATATATATAATAAGGACTAGAGGGAGTATACTCTAAGTTAATGCTCAGTTTTGTTGTGTAAAAAAAAGTCAATAACAGGTATCCCCATTAAATAGTTGGGGTAGTTGTATCCCCAACAAAGAAGAAGAAATATGGGACAACGACGGCACTCCAGAGTTCCTTCCGTCCTCACTCCGGTCACCGTCAGCGATTGAAGAAGAAGACACCCTCCTAGCTCTCGCTCTCCCCCTGGTTCTGCGTCGCATATGTTCAGATGCTCATTTGGGGCTTTGGCTTTTATTTCCTTTTTTTCTTTTTATTTAATTCATGCCAAAATAGTGCTCTATCTAGTTGCTGCAAAATACGGAAAGAAATAAATATAAGGAAAAGAAACCAAAATAGAATTAAGTAACATAATTTTTTCCTCAACAAAATAGAAAAGAAACCAAAATTTGTAATTTAAAGGATTTACTTGGGGAGGGCTAGAATTAAGTATGATGTTTTTGAGGGAGGATATCACTAATAGTGGCCTCTCTTAGTTTCCTAGTATAATGTAATCCCCAATTATTGGCCTTTAGGGGGAAAAAAAGGATTTACTTGAGATTTTCCAAATATACCAAAATATATCTTAAATTTAATTAAAAATGTGGAGTCGTCAATATAACAGATAAACATATTGTGCGCGCGCGCGCATTACGGTAGATTGATAATCATAGCATTGCCACGTACACAATTTGGCCACTTAAAAAACAAATATAAGATTAATTTGGAGTTCGAATCGGTGTTCATTAAATATATTTAGAGATGGGGTCTTAAAGACGATACCAGGTATATTTCGTTCTACATAAATTAAGTGCATTATTTTTTCTCCAATATTAAATTCATTTTATACTTGTTTTTTAACCCTTCTCAAACGTTAAGAAAACGCGTAAGTCAGTTTAACTATGAGTGGCCAAATTGTGTACGTGACAATTACCGTTTATATAATATGTTTATCTTTTGAATATTAACTATTGAATATTGAAAAAAATAAAGAAAAAGAAGTAAATTAGCCTAGTGAATTAATGTGAAATTCCAACAAATAGTTGGTGATAATATAGGGTTTTTTTGGGATCCTTCTGAAAAGAAAAATCTATGAGTATGTATCTTTTATATATAAATATATATATATATATATATATATATGCATGTACATGTTTTTTGGCCGAAAAAGAATAGAACAGACAGAGACAGGTCAACGCTGTGATAACTTCCGACAGGCTGCTGTTACGAAATCTCCTGAATAATTTGTTTTATTAATTCATCTACACCCAAAAAATGGAAAAAAAAATTAATATTTTATTAATTTCGGTAGTTTTCCATTAATTTGCTTCTTTCCATTTTTGCTGCTAACCATGTCAATTTTTCTTTTTAAAAATATTGCAACTCGGTCTGATTGACGCCAAGTTCTGATCTGTAGTATAATGGAAAACGCTTTTGAACTTGTAGGCTTGTAGCATTTTGGGAAATAATTTTGAGATCTTTAATTAAAAACGATTTAGACGGAAGTAAAATTAGATTTAGATCCAATTAATATAATGGACATGATTCTATGGTCATTGTTAGCATATTGCACTTGAATTCAATTTCTTGGAACGTTTGGAAAACGCGTAAATGGTTTATATAAAAATATTCAATTAATTATTTCATTAAAAATATTGAATTAATTACGTGTTCGACCAAATTAAATTGTCTTCAATCCCAAAGATATGGAGGGCACACCACACAATTAAACATACCGTAGTTACCTAATAATTTCTCTAAGCATGAGGTCTCACACACAGACACAACGTGTTTCCTGATCTTTATATTTATCCAAAACATAAAAAATAAAAACCCAGCAATAATAAGTCAAGGTGAAATTAAATAATTCCACCACAAAGTCGGTGATGATGTTGAAATTTTGAGTCCTTGAGTGAAAAGAAAGTTTCAAAAACGCTAAAAGGTTAATGGGATGAGAATTTTAGACAACTTGTCGCAAAACTCGATAGTACTTGTTTTAATTAACCAATAAGAACTAATTTATTAATTTATTTTATACATTTTCCATTCTTTTTCCCTTTCTTTCTAGCTACTTGTAGCAAATATAACAACTATACCTCTCATTGGGTGTGAATGATGGGTTATATGAATCCCATGGCACTATTTTGCTTTGCCTGAAACTACCCCTTTCAAACAGTTATTGACCAAGTCACAATCTATACAGAAAAAAATTAAGAAAATACCACTTGAATTTCAAAATCTCAAAAAATTAGTTATAATTTTTTCCTAAATTGAGTTGTCAATACCTATACACTTGTAGTTGATACTTATAGGGCTATACTCTTATGGGCAACAAGATTGATTTTGGATTTTAATTATCCGATGGTATTTTCTTGTCTTTTCCCATATATATATATATATATAATTAATGTGAAAATTCTAACAATGTAACATACATGTTAGTTGAAATCAAACACGATGGAGACCACCAAAGAGGTCACTGATAAAGGCGTCTACAACGACAAGGTCAGGTTCCCATGCATCCAAAAGGTCAAAAATACCCCTCTCACGTCTTGCCAGATAATTAAGGGCATGAATGGAATTTGGAAAAGCAACACGAATATAGAGAGAGAGAGAGTGAGTGAGGAAACATGCAGAAAAATTCCAAAATCGCGTACGTGTCCATCAAAGTCCAAAACTTTGAACAGAGAGTTTCAACACCGTGCGACTAGCTTATATATTGTTCCATTTTACGTGTGCCCTAATGTAACGCTGGTTTTAATTATTTAATTTGACGAGTAAATTAAATGAATTAATATGTGCATGTCTTCCAAAACACGTAATCTAAACCAACTGAGACACAAATGAACATGACCACGTCTATATAAGTGAATACCCTAACAATAACTTGGTTAGTTCCCATGAATTTCCTTCTTTCAACGTTGGACTACATTGAACATGGACCATAATAGTACCTAGCTAGCTTGTCTCTATAAGTAGTGGACTCCTGAAGCTTGAGAATGAAGCAAATTAAGCAATATCTGCATGTGAGAGATCATCGTCATCGTCGTATCATCGAATTCGATTCTGTTTTAGAATATTCAGATATGAGTTCTAGAGACATAAGCAGTGGCAAGATTTTTGGGACTGCAAGGCCACCTCCTCGGAATCCTCCTCCCCCAAAGCCTGGAACTCCAATCCCAAAGCCCCAGGATGTCTTTTCCAGGGGACATCGATGAATTCTATTCTCAGGTTACTCATTCATTAATTAATTACTGTTTTTATTCTTATTATATCTTTCATGATGAGCATGACTCTATTCTAAATATTTGATACATCTCAACTATGTACCTCCCCTAGGGATTGTAAATATATTTTAAATCACAATATCCATATAAACAAGTATATGAGATATATCATTTCTCAATTTGCTTGAATTTTCTAGGTCTTGTGTTTTTATTTTGGAATTTTGCTCACTCAATTTTTTTGTTAATTTTGGATCCAGATAGTGGTGAAGTGAAATTGATAATGGATTGACGGGGCTTGCCATATAAAGGAAGACTGGAAACAAAAAATAGGCTTCATATATATATATATCATCTTTAGTTTGTTTACCTGCATTGATATTTGTTCATTACATCTTAATTTGTTCGTTTTAACAAGTGTAGCTACGTATATGTCTAGAGGAAATATATTGTAAGGTAGATTAGAATAAAAGGGGTTGTATTTGTTTGGTTTTTCGTCTGGGTTTGACTTAATTAGCTGCTTGTCCGTATTTGATTCCAATAATGGAGACAATATTAATTTGATTTGAAAGGCCCTTCTTTTAGGTTTTGATTCTCTGTACTGTACAACTTCCAATCAAATTCGCTTTTAGTTATATGCAATTTCAAGCCACCTTTTCAGTCTTTTCATCAACAACGTATATAACACGATATCATCTATGTCCATGAAGGTTTAACCTTATTAACTGTAATTACATTTATTAAATAAATATTATTACGCTCTTCCAATTGCCAATTGAAGGCATAATGTCCAAGAACTTACAGGAGCTGAAGAGTTCAAAACTGTCTAAAAATATAAATTAAGTTTAACTATAAGTTTATATTATCTAATCACTTCTTAAACATACACGTTTTAGTTGACCGTATCAATATACCATGAAAATTGGAAAGTCGACATTATAATCTGCGAATTTTTAACACTCGAAAATTCGTTCAAATTTACTAGACTTTGAATTTAGAAACTTGTAGAGCAAGAGACGAAAGAAGGTTTATGGAACCCACACGGTCTGTAATTTATAAGGAAAACTCAAACTCTTGTTATATTGAAATTATATCAGGCTACTCCACAATTGTATTGATATATTTGGGAGGACAAGAAAACATAGATACATGTAAAAGTCAATGGAATGAGAACTTTTGATGAGCTGTTTGTGGAAGCGCCGACATCTCCATTTTTTTAATATAAAAGGCTAATATTACATTAGATTTGATTATTGTAATAGGTACAGATCTTCTAAAACGTAAATTAAAGTCCATACATACACGCCTTTGAAATTAACTGGAGTTTCAATTCCGCGTAAACCATATTTATTAAACTTTCAAGCATTTTCGTATGTGTTAGTTATACATTGGAAGAACCCAAAAAAAGGAATGTTGGTGGAAATTAAATTAAATGATGCATATCAAAACATAATTATAACGAATTAACTTGTAATCAGAGGCACGCAGTAATCAAATATATATTGGTCCCACCTTCTCTACTGGTATTAACCCTTAGTTTGTATCAGAAGAAAATTAAAGAAGGAAGAATATTACGAGGGAAAACTCTAAAAAACAATTAAAAAAAAGTGAACATTTTCCTTCATAGTATCACCCTTAGTTTTTTAATTTAATGCTGGTTTTCCCAAGTAAATAAATTTAACTGTGTCGAAATTGATGTAGAAATTTCTTTATAAATTAAATGCCATGACAATATTCACACGGCTACTTCTCATTAATTTCCTTCACCTATCAACCATGTTACGTTCCAATATCTGTGTGACTAAGAATATTATATATATATATATATATAATCTCCAATTCTTAATATAAAATCTACTTTAGAGTTCAATTTTTCTATTTAAATTGGAATTATATTAGGACAAGTCCAGGAAGTAGTATATTATCATAATCAGTTAGTTTACTCCATATGTATTGTTTATTCATTTCTATAATTTTTTCGTTTTATTTTCATCTAGGTATGTAGCTAGGGAAAATATATTGTAAGCTAGAACCTATAAGCTATATTAACAAAAATAGTTGTATTTCTCAAATTGTCGGAATCTGCTTCCAATAAGGGAGTCAATCATTTGAAAGAACCGTCTTTTTGATAAATCCATGTCGCTGTACTTTGTTGTTTATGCTTTATAATATTGGGAAAATGACACCTAGGTCCCAAACAATAGAAAAATATTTAAAAAGTCCCTTTGAAAAGTCAATGGTCAGAAAAGTCCCTAAGGACTTTTCTAACATGATTCCCAATCTCCATTTATAAAAATAACCCCCAAATAATTTAACCACACATTTTATATACATGTTGTAAACGTAACTGACTATGTTGTTAATATGACTTATAATGTTGTAAACATAGCATAACATGTTGTAAATAATGACAGTGGTTAAATTGCTTAGGAGTTATTTTTATAAATGGACATTGGGAATTCATATCAGAAAAGTCCCTAGGGATTTTTCTGACCATTGACTTTTTAAATGAACTTTTTTGATATTTTTTCTGTTATTTGAGACCTAGGTGTCATTTTCCCTATAACATCAAGGAATCGTTCGAATCACATAAAGTTTGATCGTACTGTACGTAGAAACATTTTGACCTTTTTAACATAAAGTTTGTCTTCATCGTATTTGCACTTTAAAACCATCACTTCTCTTTTTTATTTTATTTTTTTTCAAAAAAAATCTCCAAAACAGAAGAGTTTATTCATCTGGAAGACATTGAATAATACTCCCAGTCTCCCACCAATCATAAATATAAAATTCAGATGATTTTTCTTGAAGAGGTTAAAGAAGCTAAATATAACTTAATCATAATATATATTGTATATCATTATATTATATATCAATTTATAAGTCAAACTTATTTCCAAAAAATAGAGAATAGAATCAAACGAGCCTTAAGTAATTAAGTCATTTAAATTAGGGCTTGTTTGATTTTTCTTTTTAAAACAGTTTTTTTTTAAAAAAAAAACTTGTTTGGAAACTTGTTTTCATTAAGTTATTTTTAAAAACTACAAAAATAAAGGGCCTGTTTGATATTGTTTTTAAAAACTGTTTTTTTGTTTTTAAAAACAAAAAAACCTGTTTGATAATTTATTTTCACTCCATTGTTCTAAAAAACAAAAAAAACAGAAATTTATTTTTAAAAACAAAAAACAGAAAACAACTTTAATATGTTTTCTGTTTTTTGTTTTTTTATTTCCTAATCTCACTCAGGTCTTAAGCCCCGACTCGAACTCCACAGGGCGACTCCGACCTTTCTTCCATGGCGGCATGACTATGAGAGCACCTTGAATAGTAGCCGCCAAAGTTCAACCTCCGCTGGGTCCAGTCTCTCCTTCGCTAGCTCCAAGCTCACCCACCCCTCACCCTCTGCTCATTGTTCGCTGGCTCAAATCTTTCCTCAGTCCTCAATCGGTAAGTCCATTTTGTTCTTGTGCAATTCTTGTTGGTTTCTTTGAAATGTTTTGGGTAGCCTAAATGAAAATCGTTTGAGGGATAAACTGCATTTTTATTCTTCTGTATTGTTAAAGGCTTTTGACTAATCAGTTGAAGTGATTCTTTAGATTTGTAAGGAAAAGCTATTTGGACATTTCTCATCTTAAATTCTTCTTTCCGGGACTTCCATGTTGGCTGGCATTTCTCTCATCGGAAGCACCAAGGTACGCTCAATGAACAATGATGGCCTTCTTCGATCCACTGCTATAATTCTTAATAAATCATCCACAAAATGACTTGCTTACCTGATGAATTTTGGATTCTATTTACTTGCTTGTAGTTAATAATGTTATATATAGATGCGATTGAAGACATGGCTTTTTATAAGCAACTATGGTTGTTGCTTATTTGTCCAAAGTGTGACTAAGTTGCCAATGTTGAAAATTTAGATTTGTTTGCTGGACGACTCAATTCTTTTTCCGTTTGATTCATTTTGCAGAACAATCCCTTTTGCCTGGAACCTTATTTCAGCCGGTTATATTGAACAATCCATTTATGGGGTATGCTTTATGCACTTATGTTTACTTCAACTTTCAGCTGCTTGAACCTTAATGGGGTTTCAGGGAATTTTTAAAGTTCATTTTTGTGGTCAACTTTCTTATTTCTGTGTGTATTTTCATCACTGCCATTGCCTTGTACTATATTACGAGGATGGAGTGATTCTGGAAGATAATTAGGATCATCACCATATCAGGAACTCATCTATTAACACTCCCTCTAAACTAGTTGGACTTATTATCCTCCAATTAATTGTTAGGTCTTTCAGAGCATTGAAATTGCACTATGTTTTCCTATGTAGTGGTAAATAAAGGCCTTTTCCAAGCTTGATCACTTGTAATGAAGTAGAGGCAGCTGTCCTGAGTTACAGAAAGGATTTACTGTTTTTAAGCTGAGAAGGCATATGGTTTGTTGATTGAAAGTGTTTCATATGGTTGCATACAACTAGCAGGATTTCTGTTTTGATATCAACAAAATCAAAGCTAATAATGTCACATGGGCAGTGAATGCAAACACCATAATGAAAGTGAATGCCTACAAAATTTGCCAATAATCCATTTAACAGTATGCAGTTTTTTCCCCACTAATCATTAGGCATCCAGTACCATCAGCTAACGCCACCTTAAATCCTTAATCCTCAAAATGGAGGGAAGTTCTCCAGCACGATTATTTTATTCACAAAACTTTATTTAAAGGCATGCAAATTTATATATATTAAAAGGGGGAGTGAGCGACAACCAACCTTTTTGAAGAGAATTTCCATGACTCCATCACTGGGGAATTTATCCTTGAGATGCTTACACAAGTCAACAGCAGCACTAACCAAAAATAAAGTGAACTTGAGAAGATTGCAAAATATGCCAACTACAAACGTATTCAAAATAGCAGGGGGAGGACCTTGTATGCTTATCAATCTCACTGTCCCTTGTTCCTTCTTGTATGTTTGTATTCTTAGCTGGATTGCCTGAACTTTTATTATAGCTTTCGATGTTTGCTGTCATTTGTTATTGCAATGTTTCTTATAATGAAGTCAAGTTGTTCTGTTTCTGTTTTTTTTTGGTATACTGTTGTAATAAAGTCATGTTGTTCTATTTCTTTAGTTTGTTGTTCCTTCAAAGCCCCAAATAAGTATGCACAATGGATGTAGATGGTAACTCATCGAGTATTGAAATGGACAGCCTTGAGGGATCTATATCTTCATCAGGATCAAGTGAGGATGACTTTGAGCTCTTAGATTTAATGTTGATTAATATGATAAGTGAATATGAAAAGAAGTTTCTTAATAAGATTCCAGTTCGTACATCTGCACTTTCCGGTCAGGAATTTGTTAATGAGCTTATGCAAGGATCAAGAACTATTTGTTATGAATTGTTGAGAATGGAAAAGGCATGTTTTATTAGTTTTTGCAATGAGTTAAAGACTAAATGTTATTTAGAAGATTCAAGAGAAGTGCAGTTAGAAGAGAAGGTTGCAATGTTCCTATATATTATAGGTCATAATATTGGACAAAGGGTAGTTGCAGATCGTTTTCAACATTCTACCGAAACAGTTTCACGCTATTTTAAGGAAGTGTTAAGATCAGTATGTCAGTTGGGAAAAGAGCTTATAAAATGAGATACAATAGAGTTGGCACCTGTGCATGTTAGAGATAACCCAAAGTACTTTCCTTGGTTTAAAGTAAGTCTCAATCTTAATTATTGATATTTATGTCTTAGTTATTATTAGTTTTTGCTCATAACTTTGTGTGTTTCTAATGTAGGATTGTGTAGGTGCAATTGATGGTACACATATAAGTGCTTGTGTACCTTCTGAAAAGCAAGCATCATGTAGAGGAAGAAAGGCAATCGTCACACAAAATGTTATGTGCATATGTGACTTCAATATGATGTTCACTTATGTCTATTCAGGATGGGAAGGTAGTGCCCATGATGCGAAAGTTTTGTTAGATGCTATTACTAATCCTGAAGCAAATTTCCCATGGCCTCCTAGAGGTATGATTCATAATAAAATCCTTCTCATATGTCATTTATCCTTTTCTAAATCAATGTTTTGCAATTATTGTAGGATCATTTTATCTTGTAGACTCTGGATATTCTTGCACCGGTGGCTTTCTTCCACCATATAGAGGAGAAAGATATCATGCACAAGAATATCAAGGTAGAGGTCGTCAAGCTAGAAATGCTAAAGAGCTTTTTAATTATAGGCATTCTTCATTAAGAATGACGATTGAACGCTGTTTTGGAGTTTTAAAAGCTCGGTTTCCAATTCTGAAATTAATGCCATCATACAAGCCTTCAAGACAACGTCTTATAATTGTGGCATGTTGTGCTATTCATAACTACATACGCAAGTGGAATCGACGTGATTTGTTGTTTACAGAATGGGAGAATATGGATCCGACACAAGTGGAGGATTTAACCTTAAACACAAACTTAGAAGTAGAAAGTTTGACAGGAAACAGAAATGCAGAAAGTACATCGAGTTATAATTTGGACAACTTGTCTAGACTATCTGACCAAAGCGCAACAGAGATGTCAGCACTTCGTGATCAAATTTCTACTAGGATGTGGTCACATCATCGCAATTCTTCCAATTAGATGTTATTTGATATAATTAGATGTTATTTTTTAGACTCTGTTTAAAACAATATTCATTTAAATTTTAGCCATATTATTTTTGTTAGTAGTAAATCTTTTTTTTCTTAATTAATATAATAAGATGTTAGGTATTTATAATAAATAAATCAGGCCAAAAAACTAATTATAATAAATAATGTTAATATCAATTATATAAAATAAGGGAATTAAATAAATTGATGTTAAAAGAATTGGCTCAAACAAATTGATATAAGAAATAACCATCCAATTAGATTTTTTTAAAAAAAAAAAAATTATTCAAATAGTTTTTTTTTTTCAAAACTTGTTTTCAAAAACAATTATCCAAACGAGTTTTTTTGTTTTCTTGTTTTTGAAACTTGTTTTCAAAAACAATTATCCAAACGAGGTTTTTTGTTTTTTTGTTTTCAAAACTTGTTTTCAAAAACAATTTTATAAAACTGTTTTAGAGAACAAAAAACAGAAAATAGAATCAAACAGGCCCAAAGTTTTTAGTTTTTTGTTTTGTTTTTGTAGTTTTTATCTTTTGAGGCCGCCACCTATCCACTATCAATACTATACTATTGGTGAAAACCACCACCACATCACTATTGGCAACGGCTGCTGCCACGTCATTTAAAAACATATTTTGTTAAATAACTATTCAAACAGATTTTGTGTTTTTTATTTTTAGAACTTGTTTTCAAAAATAGTTTTATAAAAATGTCTTGAGAACAAAAATATGGAGAATAGAATCAAACAAATTCCACTGTTCTTTTGAATTAGTCCAACATTATTGTCCTCCCATGCATCACTAAATTCCTAACAACTTCCACTATTCTTCTTCTTAATATATCTCGCCAAAAAAATAAGGGTTTAAACTTTAAACAATTAAGGCTTTAAAGTGTGAATGGTCTGAATTAATATGGGTCTTGAGTCCTCTTCACCGTGTATGACCACTTCCACTTCAAACTTACACACTACTTAGCTACCAGTTGCGTTATTAAAAGCCCTCTCCAAATAGTTTTAATTCTTTTGGTCCTTTTTTTGGTTCACAACACCGTCCTAAGTGCATGCATGTGGCCTCACTTCATATTTTCATTTATTCATGTTTTGACCACATTGACTTCTTTCTTCCCCCTTTTTTCATTTCTCTTTCTCTTAGTCTTCTTTTATTTATTTCTCACTTCCTTCTCTTCCCCTCTCTCCCATGAACTAGGAATTAGTTTATTTCGTTTCACATGAAATTCAGCCTCAATCTTCTTTAACTATTTAAATCAAAATACTCAACCTTTTTTAAATATACTGAGTTGTTGCGTAGTACGAGTATGCTTATTAATTGGATTTACAGTTGAAATAAATTATTTTCAGTTTCCTTAATATCCTTTTTTTTTTTTTTTTTGCCAGAAGTTTTAATATCAGCCAGACGTTTCTCATGACAAATGTACAGAGTATAACGATGGTCAACCCATAATAATTGAATTTGTATTGACCAGTTTACGCAGATTTATTATTGAAACTTTGGTTGTTTTATACAAAGTCCACTGAAAATTTCTTGTAACATGAAGATTTAGACTAAAACTGTATTCCCTTTTTATTTTCGGAGTCAAAAGCTTCATAATTAAGGTAAGCTAATTAAACCTGGCATATTAGAGGCATGATATGATGAGAACATATATTCCAGAAAAATATAACCAAATAAATTAACAAACAGAAATTATATTATGCTTTATACAGAATTCCATTGGTTAGGAAAATGGAGCCTCTCATATTTTGTGTTCATACCTCTCTCTATGCAGGATGTCCTCTATTGGTTGATTTGAATGAAGAAAGAAAAATATATAATACTGGTATTTCATTAATCTCAGTTTTGTAATTGTGCTTGTTTGGAATAATAATTAAAACCTTTAAAAATAATTTTCAATCATGATTTACGGCATAAGATAAATATGTGAGAAAAATTTTACTTAATCTATTTGTTGCCTTTGCCTCTGCCTCCCTCTCCCCATGAAAGGTCCACAGCAGCACATGAGGGGGAGGAGAGAGAGAATTGTGACGTGTACCCCCAAAACAAGCCTTCTTAGTTTCCATTATTAGTATTTATTAGGGTCGTGGGCTTGGGCAGCTTTCTGCAGTGGAACACCCTACTCCTACAACTACCTCAAGTATATACTCCCCCATTTTAAGATATAAGTTTTAAATTTGTGAATAGGTGTATTTCAAAATATAAAATTTATTTTAAATTTGTTAAAACATTTATTGCATCTTTTCCAATTCTATTGTGTCCCATACTTATCCCCTTTATAAATAAGGGCATGGTTGGTAGGAAAAAAAATACACATACTTATTGCTCTGAACTAGTTTTAGCTTCTTTTTTTTATATATAAATGCAAATCAGTTATTTGAAGCTTATAATTAGAGAAAAATGGTGTAGTTAATGGGTAACTAATGGTATTGCCTTTTTTTAACCCAACAAAACTGAGCATTAACTTAGGGTATATTAGTTAAAAATAAGAACCATTCACTACAAGAGATGAAAATGAAATAGATGAGTTTCTATATAAATGACTAAATCGAGGGGTTAAAAAAAAAGAGTCTTATATTTAATAAGAAGAGGAAGAAGTAATAAAAGATATAATATAAAACGTTATGGCCATGCCATGGGATATATCTTAATATACGACTCAGAGCAGAGAGAGCCTTTATTATTATTCAAATAAAATAGCCTTGGAAGCACATAAAAGTAAAAGACGACATATACCAGACTTGGAGCATAACAAAAAAACCAAAAACAAAAACAAACAAACAAATAGAGAAACGAATTTATTGTGACAGCTAATCAAAAAGTAAATATCATGTTCTTGATCGATCTGATCACTGCAATATAGCTCGCACTTGACAATCTGCGCGAAAATGAAAAAACCAATATGAGATCGGAATGAGAAAATGAAAACATAATACTGTAACGAGACAAGTAATAATTAATTGAGATCTATTAATTGTTCATACGAACTTTGGATGAGACCGTACGCACGTTAATGATGATTGGTATAAGACTGGCGAATATAGTAATATTGAGAATATTTATAGAAAGAAGCAAACAAGTGAACATATATATGAGGGGCCTGCTTTTATCAGGGAGTTGAAGTTATATCTCTAAGGTCATCCGTATATAACTCAGAAAAGCAGAATATATAGAAAGAACAAGGATTCTTATGGGTGCTACGAGTGCAGGTATATTATATAGGGGCCAAACAGTACAAGTGAAAGTTTTCACAAAGATATCAAAAGGGAGGTGGTGAGATGTTATAAAAGCATTGAAGAAGTTCACACAGGACAATGCTATATATATATATATATATATATTAAGAAAGAAGTAAATATGAATGAATTACCAGAGGTTGAAATATGAGAGTCATGACGGTGGGGGTCGAGCTCTGGAGAAGGTGGTCTGGGGGTTAGGCATTGGAGTGCCTGGACGTCTCGTGGGTTCAGTGGTCGTCGGAGGTGGTGGTGGTGATTTGGGGGAGAAGGTGGAGTGGGGAGTAGGGATTGGAGTGCCTGAAGGGTTAGAGGGCTGAGTTGGAGAACTCATGTTGTTGTTGATGGAGATCGAGTAAGTACTCAGAGAAAGAGAGGAATATTTGCTGTGAATGAATAAGCTTGACGAGGAATATAGTGCTTTTATAGACTGATTGTTTTATGAGAGAGGGAGAGGAGCATTGAAACCTTAATTAGCTGGGTGGGTGAGCGTTGCGGGTGAGAGTTTATAATTAATTGTATGCGAGAGTGATACACCACGTACAGCCATGCATGTGACGCACTCTCTTACGTAGGAGCTAAATAACTTACAAAAATTTAGTTAAGTTGGTTATTTATAAAAAAAGTGTTGGTTTTCAAAAATACACCTTTGATCATCCTACTTGAGACTATTCTTACTGATAAAAACTTTTTTAATATGTTCAATCAACAAGGATAGTGTAGGGAGAAATTTTATATATGAATTTGAACGACAAAATAAATCTAATTTAATGATCTTTTAAAGAAACAATCTTATTGGAGTATATATATGATACCTATAGGGTTGCTTTGAACCTTGTTGGTATTCATAGGGAAAGGGTACTTAGAAGTTGAGGCTATGCCCGCTGAACTGAGAGCAAGCCCAAGAAATTGGGCAAAGAGATAATGTGATAATTTTACCATTTTTAATCTACGTTGGAAAGAGAGAGAAAGATGAGAGAGAGTTAAGAATGATTTGTAAATGTAGAAAGAGAAAAAATTTAATGAGGGAAAATTTGAAAAATAAATTTATCAACTTGATGTATTTTTTAACATACCAGAATAAGTTACAAGTAACTTGTACTAAAAACATGAGTAGTATGATACTAAACATTATTTTATATTGCATTGTTGTTTATTCTGCCTTCTATATCTCTGGCACGTGAACAGAATTAATCTGTATCAAAATGAGATTGGGAATTAATGATCAGAATCTGAAAAGAATAATGTACAAGACGATCACGCACATACGATAGAAAATCATGAAGGGCTTGTCCTACTTTTTCATATGGATATTTGGAGTAATTAAGAGTATTTAAGATTATTTAATAAAATATGGATTAGAAATTAATATAAAAAAGTTCTATGGGAAAGATATATACTCATATATGCATACATAGAGACGAGGAAGTAGAGAGCAAGAGAAGTTGGCTATTTATTTCTAAAATGATCTCCACCCACCCTCCAATATATATCCGTCTCATTATTTATTTCTATTTAAGAATAAAGATATGATCTCTCACCATATCTGCCTTGAGAGATTGCTTTATGATATATTTAATATCTTGCCAGAATTCATAAGAACTGCTCTCTATGCATTAAATACTGTATTAATAAATGTCCCCATACAAAAGAAATAATTTTGTAATACATAATTTACATGCCCAAACTTGCCCAAAATTCCAAAGTACATTGACATACAATGATGCAAAACTAACATTTATGAGAGATTATATTATGCTTGCTTGAAATAGCGATTAGAGTATTTAAAAATAGCTTTTTAATTTGTTTTATAGTATACAAAGTAAATATATAAGAGGAGTGTTGTCTCAACTTACATGAATAAGTACTTTTGGGATCCTCAATCGTGATTCCAAACATACTTATTGAAACATTACTATCAAATTTTAAGATGTATTATAATATGTATTTTAACAAAATTTATTATGTTATGGAAATATAATGTCGCCACAAAGGTGACTATAGAACATATATGAGGAGATAAATGAATAAAAATAGAGGATGAGTTATAAAATAACATTTTGTATTTTTACCAAAAAAAAGTAACATTTTGAATCTATTAAAGAGGGCAAGAGAAGAGAGGGTAAACATAGGAGGCAGGGCAGTGGGAAATGAAACAGAGGAGAACAGAGGGAAAAAAACGCTCTCTATCTGCCTGGCCTCATGATTCGTTGATTTGTGAGTCAAAAAAAAACAAAAAAAGATCTGGAGGAAAAAACCAAACTCTGGGCCAAACATGAGAGTAAATGAGAGTTCATTACATCTTTTTGCCCAAGTGGTATGGGGCGAACATGTGAAAGTTTTCACACTAGACCATACTATATATTACATACATAGTATACTTTCGGTTCTTTTTATAAGTAATTTTTATTTTTATTATATAAAATGAACTAATAGTTAAGATTAGTTAAAGATAATACATATATTAAAAATGTTATATTTCTTCCTGGCCGAAATGGTGACAAGATGGGGGATTAGAACCTTAATTATATAACATCTGAATTTTCGTTTTGTGCCACTAAAATCATCTTATTCAGTGGGTATGGACGTATGAAGCTAGTGTGGTAATATGACAAAGATAAATTATTATAGTGTCCACTTTATTTTGCAGCAATGTAGTATGGTTTCAAAACTTAAACAAATCACGTGCTTGTGGCCCCACTAATTGATAATTATATATTCCTAAATTCATGAGTGAACGCAACCTATTTATAAGCAATTTTTTTCTTGATTGCGCAAAATAAATTCGTAGTTAAAAACAATAAGTGTGTCAAAAATGCCATATTTTTTCCATATATGCCCCTATGTATGAAATTAGTATAGGAGAGAGAATAAATAAAAAGTATGAGAGACAATGAGTATAAGACAATGAGAGAGAATAAGTATTTAATAAGGATAAAATAGGAAAAAGAAGCTTACATTTTCAGGCAAAAAGTGAAAGTTGCTTATAAAATGAACCAGGTTTATGAGAGAGAAAATTATTTATAAATAGGACTAGAGAGAGTATATCCTTATGTTGGTCTGAACATGTGAAGCACAAGGAGCCAGGCATCCTAAATCAAACCAAGATTTATGGACCACCACCCCAATCTTTTTGAATAATGACCCATGTATTTAGCTACCTTCTATTATCTTTCTCCTTCTCAATTCAACCAATTAAATCAAATCACATGAATATTAGATATATATATATATATATATCAAATGACAGATCTTTTGCATACAAAAAGTTGCTGTTGATAAAGTTTAATATTTGTGCAACTTGCTAGTAGTGGCATTTAATAAAAAAACAAAATATGGGAGGGAAGAAGCAAGGCATGTAAGGGTCTCAAATCTGGGAGCTTTGACGGCTACAGCTGACGAAAGAGAACTGAGAAAAAAAAAAAAAGCACTCTCTCTGCCTGGCCTCATGATTCATTGATTTGTGAGGGAAGAAGCAAGGCATGTAAGGGTCTCAAGTGTGGGAGCTTTGGCGGCTACGTGCTCGTTTGGAATAGCTTATTTTTAGGCAATAAGTGTTTATAAATCGTGATTCACGGTATACGAGGTAAGTATGTGAGAGGAGCTTTATCTCGGCTTACGTAATAAGGACTTATTGTCCAAATATAAGTGTTTCCAAACATGCTAGTAACAGCTGACGAAAGAGAACATAGGGGAAAAAAAAGGCATTCTCTCTGCCTGGCCTCATGATTCATTGATTTGTGAGTCAAAAAAAAAAGAACAGAGGAAAAAAAGTAAAAGACACTCTCTGCCTGCCCTCATGATTCATTGATTTGTGAGTCAAAAAATAAATAAATAAAGAACAGAGGAAAAAAAGTAAAAAACACTCTCAGCCTGCCCTCATGATTCATTGATTTGTAAGTCAAAAAAAATAAAAGAACTGGAGAAAAAAAAACAAAACTCAGCCAGCCTCTCTCTTGTATTCACCCCATTAATTTTCCAAGGAGGATCTGTTTTTATTGACAAAAATATGATGTAAATTAGTAATGGGCCTGGTTTATGGTTTTGTATGGCCCAATGTGAGTTATTAAATAGAGACAGAGTCTATCTTGGGCCACAGTTTTGTATCCACTAGTTTTTAATTTAGTTATAGTAGTAAATGGGTGTTCATTGATTATATCTGTTTGCCCAAGTGGCATGGGCCGAATATGTGAAAGTTTTCACACAGGACGATACTATATACGTAAATTTGAGTTCCGAGTTACTCTCTTCCATTCAAAATATAAGCTTTAAATAACCAAACGTGTTTATTAAGAAATCATTTAAAACTTAAAAGTAATACTTATGTAATATATGTATTTTTTTTTAATATGCCCCTATTTATAAGTAGAATAAGTGAGAGACAACAAGTATGAAAAATAGATGAAAGAGAATGTATGGAAAAAAGGTAATGAGGGAGTGTGTGTAACAAAATTGGAAAAAAATAGATTAAATAATAATGCAATAATGTCCTAGGAAATACATTAAAAATTTCAATTTAATTATGAAATATTACATAAAAATATGGTTCAATCAATGGGGTTAAGGGGAAATCTTGCCCCGAAAGTTTCACTATTGGACAATTTTGTCCTGAAAGTTTTTTGTGGAGCAATTTTGCCTTAGAAATTTCTAAATTGAAGCAATTTTCCTATAACTGTTATTTCAATTAATTTTGACCATTAGTTGACCAAATATGCTGAGCTAGCAATTCACATGTTATCCACATAATTTTTGTTAATGTACAAATTTAAACCGGAAATCCATGTGTTATTTACTTCATCTTTTTTCAAAGTTAGATTTAAAATTTTTGGGACAAATTTGCAGCTTAACAAAAATGTCCCTTAACCCTATAATATAACTTAGATTCCTCCCTTTACTTTATTTTGAATCAAGAGAATATAAAATAGATCAAAGCGTTATGGCTTAATCAGAATAACACTCAATTTCATCATGAGATTTTGGGGTTGGTATTACTATTAATTTATTTTTATTTCTTAAGAAAATGAAGAGGAAGAAGAAAGTAGTTTTCTAGAAGACCTGAGTCATAATTATGGATATAAGTTGCGGGCTTGAACATCGTGGAAAAAAGCATGATTATCAGTATTGAAAATCATTATTAGTGTCATTGAAAAGGTCACACTCAGAGAAAAATCATAACCTCCCTAAAGTAGTCCATGCAAATGAGGTCTTGTCGGAATGACTGTTTTTCCTGTTTCCATATTAAGTGAAGATAATAATACCCCTTTGGCCTTTCATGCATGGAAGGTCTAATTAATTAATTTGAATAGATTAAATATGTTAATTAAATTAATTAATATAATTTTTTTTTTTAAAAATATTTTAAACATAGTTTTTAATTTTTTTATTCTCTCTCCTACTTGATTATTATTGTTAAGAGAATATCAATATAATTAATTTAGAAAATCATTAATAAATATGTGAAATAGGTCTTAAATCAACATTAACTCCCTACTAACCAAGTCCTACATTAATTAAAATCAGGAGGGAGTATACTCCTTCTAGTTCGCAATATAGGGCACTATTAAAAGAAAGACATGATCTAGAATATAAGTCACCTCTTATATAATTAATGCTTTTTTTTCTTGATTTATCCCTGTGTTAATACTCGCTTTCCAACTTTATCCACTCATTATATCCCTTCTCTCTCTAAAATAACATTCCCAATGCAACTAAACACATTTCTTAAGAAGGGTAAAAGTGAAAAAATTTACCACTCTGATCCTATTTATAAATCCATTTTGACCAAAATTTTTTATCCTTATTATAAGTCCAGTTTGAGAGAAATAAGTGCGTTTTTTACAATTTTGCCTTTACTAATTACAATAAACAAAAAGAATTTATTCATGTTGACTTGATCTTGAAATCAATCATAAATAAGAGAAAAACTGAAAATTTAGCCAATAATTAATAAATTAACTAACTCTCCTTGGTATGTGAGAGTTAGTTAATTTGGATTTATAAATAGAACCAGAGTGATACATTTTAGGATATATTAAATGACTTAACTATTATTTTTTATTTTCTGTAATATAGTTTAAATGCCAATATATATTGTGAACATGATGGAGTATGATTCATATATGGTAATATTGCATTTAGGTCCTGGGTAAGAAAAAATATGACAAAATGATCCATTAAAATCTCAAAATTGCATTATTTGCTTAATGAACTGCCCACTGGAAATAGACCCAAATTATCAATTGTTAGGTAACTGTATTAATCCATATATATATCCCTTAATTTTATAATGAAAATTGTATGAATTTAACTTCCGTAGAATTATGTGCCATCCAAAGTGTGGTCCATTTCCGACGTCATGCAATGCACAGGCTTTAACTTCCGTAGAATTTGTTTTTGCTTATCCCACCTACCGATGTTTTCTCTAGCCGTTTTTCTTTTTCCTTTCTATAGTAGAGATAGTCGCACGTAATTAGTGCCGAAAATAATATTCTAAAGCTTTCACAATATCTCCATTACTTTTGAATACAGTGTATGTGACCATCTTATGAAATATATATATATATATATATATATTTCATAAGATGGTCAATATAGCTACACGAGTACGTATATATATATTATGATCTGTTCAACATGGAAATACATGTATGACAAGTAACCAAGAGATTCCCGTGGAAATTTACACACAAATACTCTCTAACATTTCCTTTTATGCTTGGGACACAAAATTCACTAAGCTTTGTTTCGTTTAACATGAAACTCAGCTTTAATCTTTAACTCTTTTTGTTACCTATTTAATTCAAAATTCTTTACCATTTTTCCTTTTGTGCTGAATTATGCCGTGCAAGATGCTTCGTTGCATTTGAGACGAACTTTGTACAGTTTTTTGTTTTGAAAAAAAATATTCAACTTGAACTTTTCTCAGACTTTGCGCACATTTTATTGGTGAAATATTTACAAAGTTTCGATGTTAATAGCATATGTCAATATTTAGGAGTAACGGAAACGTGAATTCATATATTAATAGTAAGTGGATGTTTATATTAGTCTATTTGAATTGAATTTGTGGTTTAGAAAATAAATATATGATAGGAATTATTTCTCGTAAAATAAAAATGAACCTTTTTTTTTAATTGATTATAGGGTATACCAATTGTGCACTTAGTAGGCTGCCGAACCAATCCTTTATACTGGCCAAAAAAGGAACCAATCCTTCATATATGAACCTAAGGATGGCAAAAAGAAAAAAAAAAACCTTTTGGAAGAAAATAAAAAAGGTCATTCAATTTTATTTCGAATAATTTATCAATGATGTTAATAGAATATGTGGAACTCTCTGAAAAGCCAATCTTCTTCCATGAAAGATGCGAATATTTAATTTCAATTAATTCTTAATTTCTTATGTATTAATTGATCCAGCCTCTTTGTTGGTTCTCAGTCGGTTTGTGTGTCGCTTTTTTGGTTTCCTTTTTTTTCCTTGTGGTAATATTTGCTTTACTTGTCGTTTTTTTTTCTTTTGGCTTACTCTGGCCTTTGGGCGTCTGGTTATTTATTTGATATAATCATGTAAAGAGGGCCTTTCTTGTTTGGTATCATTTTTCTCGTTGTTAAATAAAATTGTCCTTTGTCAACAAAAAAAAAAACAACTTAGATCCCTCATTTACTTTGTTTGAAACAAGAGAACATAAAATAGATTAAAGCTGTCGGATAAAAAATAAAAAATAAAAAACATTAAAGTGTTATTGCTTAATCAGAATAACACTCAATTTCTTCATGAGATTTTGGATGGGGTTGGTATTACTATTAATTTATTTTTTAATTTTAAAAAAAATGAAGAGAAAGAAGCAAGTTGTTTTTTTTGGAAGACCTGAATCAGATGAAATCAAAACCACCATTACTTCAACCGAAAACAAATCCAAATGCAGAGTTGAAGTAGACCATATACCCAAGTTCTACGGTTTTTCCGAAATCCGAACAATATATTGATTATATGGACAGTGGATGAGAACAAATGTGTGAACAAGTGGCAGTGCTTTATTTACTTTTTAAATGAAAAATAAAATCACCAAACTTGGGGTTCTTTAAGAAAAGGACATAATTGACATCGTAGAAAAAAGCATGATTCCGAAGATTGAAAATGATTGCTGTCAGTCGAAAAGGAGCACTGAAACTGAATATAATACTATAAGCTTGATGAGGTTGTTTGTTTGAAAGCGGCTGAAAGGGAAAGACCGTCATTTTGCTTTCAGAACCGTCGGATGAAGATTCAATGATTTAGATTTAATTTATTTTTATAATAATATTTTTATAATATATTAAACCACGATTTCTATCCGATATAAATCTGAAAAGAAAAAAGATTTGCTACCCCTAAAGAATCGAAGCCGTCAAATCAGATTCGGAACATGTTTTGCTTTATTTAGTACAACCCGACAGCTTTATTTCGTACAACGCGACCCACTACAGGACTCGGATGATAATATTCGCATTGCAATATTCGCTCCGCCGTTCATTTTATTATGGGTGAAGAATTTACAAGGTGTCAATATAAATGGCAGGGATGAATTAGAGGTTGAGTTATGATAAATAATAAGTTAAAATATATTTTTAGTCCTTTAAATTTACATAAAATATATTTTTAATTTCTTAATTTTAAAAAATATACTTTTGATTCTATAATTCTAACAGCGTTAATGTTGTAAATGAAACACACTAACGTAACAAATTCAAGTGATGACCAAGTAAATTTAAGTGATAACTGTTGTATAAGTAAATTAAATGCTATTAATATTAAATTTAAAACATTTCTATATTAAAATATATCTAAAAACCTCAATTTCATTTACAGGGATTTCTCGGTTCATTTTAGTTTAATAATCTAAATATATTATATTAAAAAATTAAAACTTAAATATGTTTTGTCAGTAACACAATCATCACTTGAGTTTGCTGCATCAGCATTTTCCGTTAACAATATTAACGGTATTAAAAATACAAAGTTAAAGAACCAAAATATTCTTTATGTAAAATTTAAAAGACTAAAAGTATACTATAGCCCGCAACAATATAATGGGATTGATATACAGATTGATTAATTTACTTAAATTAAACCAAAACTATTTCTGATTTACATCATCGATCAATATAATATGGCCATGACAAGAAAAATTTCCCTCCCTCTCCACCTCTTTTATTCTCTCCCATCCCATGAATACGGAATTTTGATCTTATTAGTTTATTTCGTCCCATTAAAATGAAACTCAACTTTAGGAGATATTGTCGTTTTTTGGGTTTTAGAATGCAGATAGTGCCATAAAACTTTGAGAATGGCGAGGGAAAAAGAACTGAAAATGAAAAGCTCTCTCTATATTTTGGGATGTGTTCTATCTAGTAAGTGTGAACAAGGTTGTTCAATGGAGGCACCAGAACATGGCTTCTCTGGTCCATTATCGCCTCAGACACATCCGTACCTAAATTTGAGTTCTGAGTAATATAAACTTTAAACAACCAATCGTGTTTATTAAAAAATAAGTTAAAACTTAAGAGTAATAAATATGTAATACATGTGTTTTCTTAGATATGCCCCCATTTATAAAGAGAATAAGTGAGAGGCAACAAGTGAGAAAAGAGATAAAAGAGAATGTATTGAAAAAAAGTAATGAGGGAGTGTGTGACAAAATTGACAAAATAGAATTCATATAGGTATTACCAACTTTTTAATGAATGCAACACATATAATTAATGAAAGGAAAAAATGCAAAAAATTCATTAGATGTTCAGAAAATTCTTGTCAGACTCTTGTAAAAAGGATCAAAGTAATTCAAATTTTAGGCTCTTATAAAAAGGACCGGAGGGAGTATGCAATGTTTGGAGAGTGAAAATCAAGTGTGCAGATAGAAAGAGAAATGTTGCAACATTCCTCCAGTCCACAATATAAGTCACTTATAGTCAAATAGTTTGATTCACAATATAAGTCATTTGATGAGTAATTAATGCTTGTTTTTCAATTTTACCTATGTATGTAATTAATATTTAAATATAAATTTTTGTATTTTTCTTTCTTCTTCAAAACCTCATTTAATATAGGTAAATTTAGAACCTTTTGTAATTCAAGACAAATTTAACAAGTTACCTATCATTTCTTGACTCTAATAAATTAATTGAAGTGGCTTATGTTGTGGAGCCGAAAAAGTAAATCTTGTGTTTATTCAATTAGAGGCATATCACTGTAGTATCATTTAATATATCTCATCCTTTCTCTCCTTTCATTTTCATCTCCCCCTCTCTACCTTAACTAGGATTAAATTTTGTAGCGGTTAATGCACATAAACCGCTATAAAATACCAAAGGTCACATTTTGTAGCGGTTTTTTCCCAAAAACCGCTACAGAATTTCAAGAGACTCCAAATTTGTAGCGGTTCTGGGCAATAACCGCTACAGAATTTCAAACGTTGTGAAGATTTGTAGCGGTTATTGTAGAACCGCGACAAATTTAATTATTTGTAGCGGTTATTTTGAATAACCGCTACTAATATCTGCCTATTTTGAATTATTATGAGCAGACTTTGAAGACCACACTAGTCATCTTGTCAAAAAACACAATAATGCAGGAATAAACTGCAACCATCCATCTACCTTTATGGGGTAAACAAGTAAAATATTCAACCCTTGGGGACCAGATCTTTCAACACACATGTGAGTGGGTGGCCATTAAGAATTCTATAAATCCAAAAAATGAGTGCCGTGTGTCTCTATTTATTATATATCTATATATATAATATTCCATTGTTTCACGAGATAACATTGTGTGTACGTAGTGAGTGAGTGTGTGTGTGGTATCTTTCAGCATACAGATGGAAGGCGAGTTGAAGAAAGCAAGTTAAGGGAAATAATTTAAGTGTGTCGTCTTCCACTGTGTCGAAAGAATCTCAATAATCGTAGACCAGAGGAAGAAAAAACGTTTCTTTTGTCTTGGTTTGTATCAGTAACATCCTGTCCAGAGACAAATAACATCGTCACCCCCTCTTGATGCGCATTGCCTAACTTGATGCGCATGAAGCAAATAATTGTGATAAATGATAGTTACACCTCAACTTAGAGACAAATAACATCGTCACCCCCTCTTCTATTAGGATTTCATATATCTTGCCCAAACTTTCTCAGCTTCCACAGGCTTAATGTTAAGCACAACCAATTAAGTACATTCAAGTAGAACTAAAATTTCAGATACCTTGCCATTAGCACATCCAAAGCCGCCTGCTTCAGGCCTGTGACCCCAAAAAAAAAAACATGAATATAATATAGGGTTAATGGTCAATTTTGTCGTGAAATTTTTTACCGAGAGGCAATTTTTTCCTAGAAGTTTCTAAAATAGAGCAATTTTGCCTTGACTATTATCCCAATTAATTTTGACTGTTGGTTAACCAAATATGTTAAGTTGACAGACCACAAGTCATTCACATCATTTTTGTTAAGATACAGATTTGCATTGAAAGTTCATTTGTCATCTATTTTATCTTTTTTCAAAGTTAAATATAAAACTTCTGGGACAAATTTACATCTTAACAAAAATGACGTAGATGACATATGGACTGTCAATTTAGTATAATTGGTCAACTAATAGTCAAAATTAATTGAGATAATAGTAAAAACAAAATTGTTTCATTTTAAAAATTTTTGAGGTAAAATTGCCCCTCTGTGAAAACTTTCGGAGGCAAAAATACCTCTTAACCCTATAATATAACTTAGATCCAGGAGAATATAAAATTCAGAATAACACTCAATTTCATCATGAGATTTTGGGGTTGGTATTACTATTAATTTATTTCATTTATTTTTTGAAAAAATGAAGAGGAAGAAGAAAATAGTTTTTTAGAAGACCTGACATAATTGTGTTTTTTTTTTTTTTTTTTGCCAATAATTATGGATATAAGTTGTGGCCTTGAATTTCGAATGAAACCATTAAGAAAAGGTCATCATTGACATCGTGGAAAAAAGCATGATTATCAATATTGAAAATGATTATTATTATCAGTGAAAAGGTCGCACTGATGAGAGAAAAATCATAACCTCCCTAAAGTAGTCTAGTTTAGGTAGACCTTATTTGTATGGAACAAATAAGGTCTTTGTCGGAATGATTGTTTTTCCAGTTTCCATAATTTTTTTTCTTTGGACAAATTTCCATATTGAGTGAAAATAATAATACTCCTTGGGCCCTTACTCCATCAAAGATCTAATTAACTAATTTAAATAGATTAATTAAGTTACTTAATATGATATTTTTTTTCTAAAAATATTCTAACCATTTTCCTTAATTCCCCCGCTCTTTCTTCTATTTAATTATTATTGTTGAGAGAATATCCATATGATTAATTTAGAAAACCGTAGATAAATATAAAAAATAGTTCTTAGATCAACATCAACTTCCTACTAAGTGAGTCCTACATTAATTAAGAACATAAGGGAGTATACTCCTTTCAATCCGCAATATAGGGTATGTAACCCCCTACCTTAATAACCATATTTATAGTTTGAGAATGCGTTATTAAGTTGAAATAGAGATCAGTGGTTAACTTAAAACTTTTCTAAAACTTGTTTAGTGCGGTCTCACATTCACATATCGAATATAATTGGTCTGACCAGTTCGGTTTTATTTATACATATCAGAGTGCAACCAAAAATTCCCGACAACTCTCAGGTTTCGTTACTTAAAAAAGGGTTTACAACGCTTAGTTTCCCATACAGGGGATTACACAATACTATTCAATATATACAACATGTGCAACTAATCCCCAATAAAATATGACAACCAACTACCAAAATTAAAACTCCTAGCTAGGAGCTCTAACCGCCCTTTGTCACTTGCTTTTCTTTTGAACCACTTGCCCTTGCTGTAGGTTAATCATTGGAAAGAATGAGATTCAAAAGAATCCCAGTAGTAACAATTCACTTATAACATGTACAATCACAAAGCATGTAAGCAAATCACAACAACAACAACACAACGGCATTTCTACAACAGCTTTCGCTGCATTCACAACGGCATATTTCACAACAGCATGTCTCACAACAGCACAACAACGATATTTCACAACGGCAATGTTACATCACGGCATATTCAATGAAATGACATACATGTAAGGCATCTTGTCATCTTGTCAAAAAACACAATAATGCAGGAATAAACTGCAACCATCCATCTACCTTTATGGGGTAAACAAGTAAAATATTCAACCCTTGGGGACCAGATCTTTCAACACACATGTGAGTGGGTGGCCATTAAGAATTCTATAAATCCAAAAAATGAGTGCCGTGTGTCTCTATTTATTATATATCTTGTTTTTAATTGTAAATATCTTGTTTTCTTATAATTAACACAAGTTTTTACTTTTAAAAAAGCACATATACAATCGATAATTCAAATAAGTTTTAATTTATTAAAAATCACATATTTAATCGTTCATCAAAACATAAATCATATTATATAAACTGACTTTTCTAAAAAATCATTTTTAATAAATCAGAATCACAATAAATCATTTTTCCCACCACTATCCCAAACACACATCATCACATATGACATCTGGTTTTTTCTCTTTTCAGTTGAGAGGTACAGAAACGAATTTAATTTATTTTTGAATAAGCCCCATCAGATTACTTAATTTTTAAAAAATTGCATGAGTTTTTTTTTTGTTTTTTTGTTATCGAAAGATTGGCATCAGATTATGTCGGCTGCCAAGTCATTTTCTGAATCCGTCAACTTTTTTATTCAACAGGCATTTTCTGAATCCGTCACCTTTTTTATTCAACAGTCATTTTCTGAATCCGTCAACTTTTTTATTCAACAGTCATTTTCTGAATCCGTCAACTTTTTTATTCCCCTGGTTGCCCAAAACAAATAAACTCTGAAATTTAGTAAAATGTGTTTAGTTCTAATTAAAAAAATTATATTCTTTGCAAAACGACAAATATACTATCTCAAGTCCTAAACATAAGATCTAAGTGACTTTTTTGGATATATTAAGAAAAATAATTAAACTACTTTAAAGTATTAATATTATTATTTTTCTCCACACTAATTTACTTGACTTATAAACTGTTATACAATATAATTATATATTACATATGATATAATTAAGTAACTTGTTTAGCCTTTTTAGTCTTTTTAAAAAAGTCAACTGAGTCTTAAATTTAAAACTAAGGAGTATAAAGTTAGGATTAGGGCACTTGGTGCATTATCCTACTGATAAAGTAGACCTTTTATATAAAGAATATAGAGAGTTCTATCCTCCACAAAACTTGTTTGACATCCTTTTCAATTAAAACAAAAATAATGTTTGAAAAAAAAAAGAGTCACTTCACTCTAGTGCTTGGATTTGCATTTTTTAAAGTTGTTTCATGTTTCATGTATAAAATATTTTGAAGAAAGGAATAAAGTTTTGATAAAAACAAATAAAATGATATATTAAAGAGGAAAGTATTTAAAGTACAATATAAGCAAATAAACAAAAAGAATGATTACATAAATGCTGGAAAAAAAACTAAAATTCTTGAAAGAACTGAAAAAAAAAAGCAAGTTAAACAATCATAATAATTTTTTTTTTTTGTGAAATTATGTATCTTGGCATCACATTTTCTAACTTCACTTTTTCCACTTATTTTTAATTTTAAATATCTTGTTTTCTTATAATTAACATAAGTTTTTGTTTTCAAAAAAGCACTTATACAATAGTCAATCTAAATAAGTTTTGACTTATTAAAAATCATTTATTCAATCGTTCATCTAAACATAAATCTTATTATACAAACTGACTTTTTTAAAACATCATTTTTAATAGATCAGAATCACAATAAATCATATTTCTCACCGCTATTCCAAATATAATTATGACATCTGCTTGTTTCTAGGGGTGAGCAAAACCGAACCGAAACCGAAGACCGAATCAAATCGAATCAATTTCGGTCTTTTCGGTTCGGTTTTTTCGGTGTTCGGTTTTTTTTGTTTAGTTTTTTTTGGTTTTTAGGTTCAGTTCGGCTTTTTTAAAAAAAATTTTTGTTTAAACCGAAAAACCGAAAATATTAAAAGAGTATACCACCACCGAAAAACCGGATGCAAGACAAAGAATGATATATCATTGGATATTCATCTTTTTGAACTTTTGTTATGCTTTCTTTGGATTAAGTAATGTTGAATACAATTATTCTGCATCTCTCAAAAACCTTCCTATTTTTGGTTCCATTATTAGAGTATTGGGTACTCCAAACTACATTGATCGTATATGTAATATGTTGTTTATACTTTGTTTTATATAATCTTTCTTGGATCTTGATGAGGTTATTCAATTTTATAATTTGTATTAATTTTTTCTGATTGAAAATTCAGATATTTGAAGTAAAAAATGAAGACTAAAAAAATTTTGGTTTTTTCTTATAGAACCGAAACCGAACCGAATAATTTCGGTTATTTCGGTTCGGTTATTTCAATTGTTCGGTTTCTGTTTCAGTTTCAGAATTTCCTTTATTTCGATAGTTCAGAATAGAGCCTGACAAGTGATAAGCCCAGCCATTTCAAAATCTTTTTTTTTTAATTAAAAAATTACTCTCTCAATGATGGAACGCGTTCACACAAGAGGCGCTTGAATTGCCTGCTTTAATATATGTTGGCATTCTGGACGTACGTGTTGAATCATGATCGTGGACTTGTTTTTCAGTATCGTTTAATTTGTATTTATATTTATTGTTTAATTTTTATCTAAACTAATTTATTTGACTTATAAATTGATATATAATCTAATAATACACAACATATGATATGATTAAATAACTTATTTTACATAATAAATTACTTGTGAATTGACTCCAGAAGGACATGACATACCAAACTTGGCGCATAGCAAACAGAGGAACGAATTTAATTTATTGTGACAGCTAATTAATGAAAGAGCGAATATAATACTACATGCGGTGTCATTTATGGCTTCAATATGTCACTGGAACGTGACTAAAATCTGCACAAAAGAAAACGAAAAGCGATGAGATTGGAATGAGATCAATGAAAAGATGAAAAGAAGACTAAGACTGGTACGGAGTTGGTTATACTTTATAACGGCAGGCAGTCGATGATTTGGTCTTGACATTATAATGAAGGATTTGAGAATCAACCCAATGGCTAATAAATGACTTGATAACAATAATAATGAAAACGAATATAAAGGGGATATTCATATTCGATGAAATAATAGATATATAAGGTTGTCGCCTCACTTGTATATGTTCATTTAATTAGCTGTAATAAAGAGAGAGACATCGTATATGTGTGTGTAATGACGGATGGATAATTAGTGGAATTATATTCAGATGTGCTGTGCAGCTAACTAGTCCTACATTTCCTTTTTCTTTTTCTTTTTTCTGTTTTTTTTTTGCCTTTGATAGATTTCCCCTTTAAGTTTACATGAAGTATATTTTTAGTCCCTTAACTTTAAAAAGTATACTTTTGGTCTTATAATTCTAAGAGCGTTAATGTTACTAAGAAAACACACTGACGCAACAAATTCAAGTGATGACCAAGTAAACTTAAGTGATAAATGTTGTATAAGTAAATGCTATTAATCTCAAATTTAAAACATGTGTAAATTAAAAATATCTATAAACCTCAATTTCATTTGCAGGGATTTGTCGGTTCATTTTAGTTTAATAATCTAAATATATTATATTAAAAAAATTAAAACTTAAATATGTTTTGTCAGTTACACAATCATTACTTAAATTTACTGCACCAATATTTTCCGTTAACAATATTAACGGTATTAAAAATATAAAATTTAAAGGCTAAAAGTATAGCTCATGTAAAACTTAAAGGACTAAAAGTATATTGTAACCCACAACAATATAATGGGATTGATATACAGATTAATTAATTTAATTAAATTAAATCAAAAATATTTCTGATTTACATCATCGATCAATATAATATGTTGTGTGAGTCAGTACTGAAAAGCGACTTACCATATGTATATAGGACTTGAAGTAGATGATTAAGGATAGGGTTGTCGTTTATGGGGTTTGCAGAGAAAAAGGACTGAAAATGAAAGCCTCTCTCTATATTTTGGGACGTGTTCTATGTAATCAGTGTGAACAGGGTTGTCAAATAGACGCACCAGAACATGGCTTCACTGTACTATCCTTCCATTCTCTACAACCATCGACGTTGAACTTTAAATTGAATAATGACTTCTTAAATTTTTTTTCTCCTTCGAAATCTCATTTAAGAGGGCAAGGGGTGCCTCCATTTGCCTTTCCATCAACTTCTCATCTCCACCACACATTATCACACGACTCGTAATAATTGCATTCCACCGTGAAGATAATGAAAAATAATGTGGTGAATTCGTGCTTGTTTGGGATAACTTATTTTTTATTTATAAATACTTATAATTTATTATTTACGATATACGAGGTCAGTATGTGAGAGAAGTTTTGTCTTAACTTACGTAATAAGTGCTTATTTTCCAAACATAGTTAAAACTTAAGCACAAGATATAGGATCCACATATTGTTTTGTTGCCGTATTTTTCTTTTGAATTTTAAGTCCCCTATTCTAAATTCAACACGCGCGCGCGCGTACATACGTATAGTTTACTTCACATGTGCAACTTGCATGTTTTAGTTATATCTCCCTTTCGTTGGAGATGCCAACACATAACCATGCACGCTGTTCTCTCCCATTCTGGATGCCTGTACCTCCTCTTCTCTCTCTCTCTCCCTCTCCCTCCCTCTCTCTCATATCCTCCGCCTCACCCCCTTCTTGAATTAAAAATGGCTTCCCTCCACCTTCTTATGTTTCACCAACAAACGGATTAGCTATGGTCAACAAAATAAAAACTGAATCAAACTTCTTCTTCTTTTTAACCAAAAAATAAAAAACTTCTTCATTCAATCACAATATTCAAAGACTTTCCCGTTACATTTAAGTATATATCGTCTTAAACCTACACATCGTATAATGATGCTTTAACCGTGTTTAACATTAGTTCCAACAAAACAGAGATTGCCATTTGTGATAAATTAATTAAATCCATACATTTATAAATCATTTTACAAAAAGTTAAATGGTCAGGTTTTAATACAACAATTTTTTTTTAAAATAAACGAAGATATTCAATCTATGTGCATGCATGGTCATAAATCTTAGTAAACGAGCATTGTTCTTGGAGCCATCAACGAGGTAAATATGCATGGATTTACCACGGTTGAATAAAACTAGGATTTGATACGGCAGAGGAAAGACAGGAATTGAAGGAAATTAAAATAAATGCACACAAATATCACCCTCATTAGATGATAATGTACTGGGCACAATGAAAATGGTGCGAGAAATCAGACGCATCATACCTAATTTTGACAAATATGTTATATGGTATGAGCATTTACTGGGCGAAATGTGGTGGTGCATCTAGATTCTAGACACTGTTCCTATATAATCTTAATAGGACTCAGAGTAGCGAGCCTTTATTACATTTAATTCAAGTAAGTAGCAAGCAAACAAACAAACAGAGGAACGAATTTAATTTATTGTGATAGCTAATTAATGAAACAGCGAATATACTATATGCGGTCTCATTTATGACTGCAATACGTCACTGGAACGTGACGAAAATCTGCACAAAAGAAAACGAAAAGCGATGAGATTGGAATGAGATCAATGAAAAGATTAAAAGAAGAATAAGATCTATTATATTCATACTTTGGATGAGCATATATGTAAGGAGTTGTTTATACTTTATAGGCAGTTGATGATTTGGTCTTGAGTAATAATGAAAGGTTTGAAAATCAACCCAATGGCTAATAAATGACCTGATAACAATAATAATGAAACGAATATAGAGGGGGATATTCATATGCCTCACTTGTATATATCAGCACTTTCCTTTCCTTTCCAGTTTCCCATGTCACCTAATTTTAACTATTTTTTTTGCAAATAATTAACAATATAATTTTGTTTCTCTTCTCTTTACTTGATTATGGTTGAACTGTTGAACTTGAACAAACCACAAACTCCAGATTAGCTGTAAAATATTATTCTTAGCCAACAAAACACCAAGATACAAAATTCTAAACGAAAACAGCAGATTCAGCAAAGCTAAAAAGAACAAGAGTGCAGTTGCATATCAAACATGTGAAAGTTTTTCACAAGACAACACTTATTAAGAAAGAACCTGAGAATCACGAAGAACGTGGTGGTGGCCTTGTGCCGGCGGTGGAGAAAACGCCCGTTGGATTTGGCATCTGATTGCCTGATGATGAAGAGGGTCTCGGAGGATCTGATGATGAAGAGGGTTTCGGAGGATCTGATGATGAAGAGGGTCTCGGAGGAGGCGGAGACCCTGCGGTGGAGAAAGTGCCCTGAGCATTTGGGATACGAATCCCTGAAGGTCTTGGAGAACTCATACTTGTTCTTGGAGAGTAGAGTATAAGGGTTAAGCACAGAGTGCTAGGTTCAATGAATGAGCTTGATCAAGGGATGCTTGGGGATTTATAGAGCTTGATCAAGGGATGCAATTGTTTACGTCATATATACGCAAATATAATATATGTATATAATTCAAATATATTCTACTTTCGAACAAGAAATTAATTTTATAACGAGTTTCAGTTTCTCATAATAATACGCTGTATTTCGTCATGAAAACCACTTGTTTTTTTTTTTTAAAAAAAAAACAGCTTAAATTTCACCTTTATAGAAATTCAATCAAGCATCTTGCGTGACATAATTCAATAATACCACATCGTATTATTATGAGAAACGTAATGAGTTTAAAGACATGTGCGTGGTGGGATTTTCATTTTTCAACTCTCTCTCTCTCTCTCTCTCTGATCGTTCGCCCCGTACTCACTCTTTTCAATCTTGTTTTAATTTATTTTAATTGTGCATAAATGTAAATTATTGAAAGCAATAATTTACATTTATTCTGCACACATCATCAAATGCAGCTACACCTTACACGCACGCACACGCCATTCACAACATGAATAAAAACAAATGGCTTTCTACGGCATGCGGATTCAAAACATGGGTTTATTCTCCAAAGTTATTTTAACCTTTATCTCTTGCAAAGGAAATTAAAAATGAATAAATAAAAATAACACAATCTCCATTTTTGATAACCACTCCTGTAATGAAATATACTAAAAGTACAAGTAAATGAAACAAAGTAAAACACGAATTCCCTACAATGCGCCAGTGTGTGCATTTGAAGAGTGTGAACGCTGAAACTAATCCTAGAGATGACACAGTTAAAAGACGGCACATATCTAAATAAATAGAGGTGGATAGTGAATAAATAAATATAAGTAAATTTAACTTTTTATCTGTATTGATGACAATAAACTAGTTAGACTATAAAGTGGACGAGTAGAGTTCAAATCTCACCTTTTTCAAAAAGGTCTCTAAAGAGAGGCATCTTGATTGCAAAACCTCCCTCTAAATTAATTAGTTACTCTCATATCTAGTAATAAATATTCAGCACTTTAATATGCTCTAACTGAAATTAATCGCACACACTTTGTAGATGTAATATTTATAATTTATAATTCACAACATATGCATACAAGTACCTGTAAGATCTGTCAAAGCTTAATTCATATAGTGAGATTTCGCTAAATAATTTACTTAGTTTAAACCAAAAAATTATAATTAACGTCCCCGTTTTCTCCTACTTTCACCCATTTCCTCAAGAAATGAAAACAAGCGATGAGCCTCAGAGAGCTGTGTACTGATATGAACTGGGTCTCCGCATAGCTTTTCATGTTAAGGTTTTCCGTCAATGTCAACATAAAAAATATCAGATTGGAAGATGCCTCCATTTTCTGACTTCGCCTGATCACTAACGGTGCCAGGGAGACTCACAGACCAGAATTCAAGGCTGGAAGGGGGGAAGCTTATGCTTTGGGCCCACTCAGAAACTCAAATGGTTATCAAGTTTTGTAGCGAGAAATTCTTAGGTGCGCCCAGTGAAGGTACTGAAAACCGGACCGGTCACTGAACCGGTCAGGGCACTGGGTTAAGGGTCAGTGGGTCAGATAGGTAGTCAAACCGAAGCTAAACCGGAACTAAACCGGTGAGGAAGTAAATATTTTAGGCTTATTTATATGAAATTCTATGTAAAAATAATAAAAAATGAATTTTTTCAAAAAAAAAAAATTGGGTGAACCGGTCCGTACGGTTCACCCCCGGACCGGACCGGTTGGACCACCGGTTCACCGGTTCACGGGCTGAACCGGCCGGTCCGGTCCGGTTTTCAATTCCTGGCATTAAATGGTCTTTCCGATTAAATGGCACCAACTCATTCTTACATGGCACCAACTCATTCTTACATGGCATCTTTGTCAAACAAATAATAGACCGTGGGTCTGGTAATTTTTAGGGAAAATTCCAGAAAACTACAAACAAAATTAGAAAAGGACAGAAAGGTGAAAATAACAAATCCCAAATCAGTGAGGCATGAGGAATCTGGGATATGAAATGTTAACAAAATGACCTAAATACCCTCCTAATTGACAGCCAAAAGGAAAAAAGACAGCAGCTAACGAGTGTGTAGATTTGTGGCCCAAAAAGTGACGAAACAGGAGGAAAAGCTACGGAAACCAGAGGCAAGCCACGGGTAAGTAAATTTGAGAGAGAAATGATCATTGTGCTATGTTTCTTGAATGTTAATGGAAAATTGTTTATGTGGTTTGTGGTTGCGATTTACGAAATCGGAGCTAACGTATTATGGGTAAGGGGGTGTTAGATGGTCGGACAGAAAAGGTAGTGGCTTTAAGGTAATGGGACAATGTTGATAGTTGTATGATGGATTCGATTGTGTTTTGTTGAGTGATTTATGAAGCTTGTGCCTTTTTTGTTCATTGTGACTGCTTACGGGGTGGGTGTTGAATCAGGGGAAAGGTGGGTTGGCGGTGGATAGTAAGATTTCTAAAAGTGGCGACAGTACTGTGATATATTAATTTCTAAATTAAATCTAATATACCAAGATTTGCAGGTTGAATATATATTTATATATATCTCTGTGTGTGTGTAATAATCCTACGTGAGTTTGGCTTGTGGTCTTGGAGTTAAGCCTTCATAAATGTAACTAACAAGCCTTGTTATTAATATTCTCTCCTAATTAATTAACTATCTAATCAAAATCCTTTTTATATATTCATTCATATTTTAAAACTAATTGACTTTTTTCTTCGTTATAGCTTCTTCAATTTCATTTTTTATTTTTTGGTTCTATTTTATTTCCCCTCTCCAACTCTTTTATTCTCTCCATCCGAGGAACACGTAATTGATCTTATCACTTTATTTCTTTTTTATGATCAAAATCTTATCACTTTATTTCGCTTAACATAAAATACAACTTTTTTCTGGAAAAAAAAAAATGTATAGAATTTTGAATTAAAAAGGTAACGTGAAGAGTCAAAGATTGAAGTTGTGCTGAGTCTTTGACCTCAATCTTTGACTCTTCACGTTACCTTTTTAATTCAAAATTCTATGCATTTTTTTTCCCTTTTGTGCTGAATTATGTCTTGCAAGATGCTTCGTTGCATTTGAGGGGAAATTAATTTGTGCTGTTTTTTGTTTTAAGAAATTCAACTTTAACTTTGCTCAGACTTTGCACACATTTGACTGGTGGAATATTTACAAAGTTTCAATGTTAATATAGCATATGTCAATATTTAGTAGTAAAGGGGACTTGAATTCATATATTAATAGTAAGTGAATGTTTAGATTAGTCTATTTTAAATGATTTTGTGCTATACAAAATAAATACTTTCTCCAATCCTAAATACAAGAACCAGTTAACCTTTTTAGAGATTCTGAGAAAGCTTAAAAAGTTAGTTAATCATATCATATGTTATATGTCATTAAATTATATATCAGTTTATAAGTCAAACAAATTAATTTAGAGAAAAATAATAAATATAAATATTGTAAAGTAATTTAATTAGCTTCATTAATCTTTTCAAAAAAGTAACTGGATCTTATATTTAGGACCGAAGGTGGCATATGAAGAATTTTGTCTCGTAAAATGTAAAAGAACATTTTTTTAAAAAAAATATTATAGAGAATACCAAGTATGCACGTAAGGATGGCCCAAAAAATCCTTGTGGAAGAAAATGAAAAAAGGTGATTCATTTTTTTTCTTTTTTTGCCCAGCTTAGGTATCTTCCTAATGGAGGCAATCTTATTGGAGACATTGTCGGACATTAAATGTAAACACCTCTCCTAGCGAAGATTCAAACCTTAATTTGTCATATTATGAGACCTAACCCCGTTGGTGGCAATTCAATTTTATTTCAAATAAAATATCAATGATGTACCAATGGGAGTTGGTCCAAGCGGTAAGCGGCTTGATTCCGTTTAAGCAAGGTCTCGGGTTCGAGCCTTATGTATGCAGAAAATTCTCATTGGGAGACTCTCCCATTATAGCCAAGTGTGCGACGCGGGTCGGATCCGGATGTAGTAGGGGCAAAGCTCCGGTGAACCGGGTGAGCAACCAAAAATAAAAATATCAATGATGTTAATAGAATTTGTTGGGGTTTTTTTGAAAACCCAATTCTTTTCTATGAAAGATGCGGATCTTTAATCTCAATTCATTCTTGATTTCTTATATTAGAATCACTTCACCAACCAATGGGGGTTGAGTACTTAAATTCAAATTTTCGTTTGGAAAGATGCTCACATTTAGTGTAAAACGATGTCTCGAACACGATTGCCTCCAATAAAAGAATATATGTGCTTAAAAGGGGGGGGGGGGGAATGACCTCACCAAGAGAAATCATTGAACATGACTTGGTTTGAAATACCTAGAGATTGAAGAAGCGATTCACTTGCTACTCTTTGCCACCGGAAATGGATAAGATATGAAGAATGATATTGAGCAATACTTGTTAGTTTTATTTATTGAATCCAAAAGAAACCCAGATGATTGAGTGCTTGATCCTTCCTTTTCATCATCAAGTCCCCCTTGATGTTATTTTCCAATTACCCTAATCTTATTTATGATTTAGGGTGATAAATATACATAGATAACCCATAAATAAGATTAGGACACAGAAAATACCAGAAAAATAACATGGACGCGATTAAGAAATACCATCAATTTGTTAGATGCTACTTTGCCCCCCTTTTATTAAATATATTCTGAACCAAAATGATAATCATTGAATTAAATCTAAATTGTAATTATTTTACCGTTTATCTCTTATTTTCAAATTTCAAAAGAAAAATGATGGGCCTTCTATAATAAACCCATTCTTCCGCCATGAAAGGTTGTAAATTTCTGATATCAATAATATGGAGAAGTACGAGAAAGCCCAACCGGAGGAACGGCATCGTTACCTTGTACTGAGGAGTAACTAGCCAGACGCTGAAGCCATAAAAATACAGATTCTATGTCTTCAAATCTGATTTTAGCGTCAAATTTCAATCTCCGACAATAACAAATGACAACGCAGCTCATCGTAATAATAAATTAATACATACATGTTGGAGAGCTTAAAGGGCATGAGCTACTTAGCAAGCTACCATCTCATACACTATTCAAGGCAATGCTAGTTCACGTCCAGAGGTGAAAAATGTAACGGGGAAAAATAAATATAGAAAAGTCAGTGAGTCTAAACAAACAATGAAATTATCACACAGTGAAACTACACTAAGCAGCAGGTTTGGTTGATTCTTCGGGCAGATCATCTTCATCATGGTATATGTTCTCAGCCATCTGCCATATTTGGAGTATGTTGTCCTCAGCCACACTTGCAACAACCCAGTCTTCACATGGGTTCCAAGAGAAGTCAGATATTTTACTTGTGTGACCCCCATGAATGAACAACAGTTCCGGAGGGCCGTCTTCAGCATCTTCTGGCGTCTGCTCTTCATCAATCCTATTATAATACACAACTAATTAGTCACCCAGGCAAATATTCTGGCTTTAGTGACTGGCTCCATTAGGATATCCATGAGTTCCAATGTTTGCAGTGATCCCACTTACAGCCAAATATCAATCCTTCAGTAACCATTTTGAACATCTTGGTTTTTACCCAAATAAAAGCAGCTTAACAGAAACGTTCATGAATTGATAATGAACAAAGATAGGCCACATTCCTATTAATAAAGACAGTGTCACAACTCTAAAAGGAAGCACAAGTAAGGCTGCAGGTGCGGATCTACAAGACGATATATATAGCCTAAAAACAAAACTAACTGGCCGTGTTGAAAACTGATGAATCAGCTCTACTGTTTTAACTATTTACCAATGAAATCACTAGATTTATCGTGCCGTTGCCTTATCTCATGATGTACATGGTTCTTGCTGGTTAATCTGAAAATAAAAGTGAGTCTTCGAGTTTTTGGGTTCAGATGGAGATTGCTTTCATAATCTCTGATAACTGTCAAAAGGGTTTAAAGGACCCTAACTCACTGTTTTAATTTTCTTTTGGAATTGAAATTTACACTGAACATTTTGTGGTTATCATTTATATTCTTGAGATCAGTGAACATCTGGTATATTTTTTTTTCCCTTGCCTGAGTGGGAGGAGAATGGCTTGTCTCATTCTCTGGTGATGACCTGAAATCATTTGCTGTAGGTTGAAACATTTGGTTTGATTTTGACCTTATTTATCATTGCCCATATGCCGCCGCGTGAAGTATAAAAAATGGAGTTAAACATTACCGTGGAAGATCGCGTTTCAGATTTTAGTTTTCTGGACTTTAAGACTTTAATTTCATATTTTAATGTTGCGCAAATCTTGATAAAAGAGTAATCATTGAGTGCATATGCTTCCCCGTTTGGTTCTGGGCATTCTGCCATAAAAATCGACGGAAAAGCTACCTAGAGTTGCCGGAAAAAGTCACCTAGAGCTGCAGGTCTGGCGGCTGTGACGGGTTGCGTTAGCGGGTCGTGATGGTGAGACGGGTCGAGCATTAGGGATCTGACTGAAGGTTGGGGATGAGCAAAAACGGCGTCACTTTTGGCCTTCCCGGAAGGCATCTCATTGTCAAGAGTGAAACGCACAGTTTCACTAATGTAGGTGCGGGCTGGACTATTTTGTTCTCGGCCATAAGGATTGGGCCTGTTCTAGTTTAAAGTAATTTCTTATTAATTAAATATTCCCAGATTTAGGCTTGATCTCATTTTCGAGAGCTGTTTCATAATATTTTTTTTTCTTTCTTGCCATATTTTTCCTAATATCGGCCATTCTGGTTTTGGGCTCAATCAATTAAAAAAACGCTTTGGGCCCTGCTTAGGTTCATTGGTTTTTAGGCCATTTGGTTTATTTCCAAAATCATGTATTGGGGCATTAAGTTTTTTAAAACAAGGGAGGATATATTTTTCTAGTCACATTTTGATTCACATTTTGGGTCAGGTATACATTTATTTTAATTCTAGACAACTGTTATTATTCAATGTATTAGTTTATTGATATTGAGGTTTTCTAGTTTGATTTTCAGATGTTATTTCGTTTCAATAAAGTTTCTTTAACTCCATTTTGTGCTCAATTCTTTGACAATTTCCCTTCTTTTCAAGAAATTAAACATTTGATTAGTTAGTTGGGTTTGATTTTTGTTTCATCCAATAAATGGTTTATTTGATCAAAATACTTAAATGCTGATATATTTTTATGTGCCATTTCAATTGTTTAAATATGGGAAAATCAATTTTGGCTATTTTTTCATTATAGTAATTTTGAAAAATTATTTTGATATATCATTTAATTACCTTAATATTTATGTAATTAATTTTGGATAGTTTTTCAATTGTTTGATTTTGGAAAAATTATATTTGAGTTGAAATATGCTAAAATTGATTTCTTAAACAATTTTTGGATACATAAAACAGTGGAAAAGTTATTAATTTAATTTTTTTGATCAAATTAATTAGTTAATCGCTCCATTAAGATGTGCATATGTTATATGTAATTTATATGCACAAAATAGTGGGAGAATTTAATTATGATGATTATTTGGTCACATTTTGTTGATTAAATTAGTCAATTGAATTTTCGTTAAAGATTTGTAGATATTTGGAATTTAAATGTACATAGTTGATATTTGTTATTAGCATGCATCTTGGGAAGTAGCCACAGTGTCCATAATATTTCATGTGTAAATAATCACTTATGGATTTTTTAAAACATCAACTCAAATAAGTGATTCATTAATTTAATCAAAGTGGGAGAATTTCGGTTATTTAGTCACTTTTGTTGATTAAATTAATTATTTAAATTCTTATTAGGTTATTAGTGCATATTTATGTTTTAAATGCACATGATATTCGTAGTTAGCATGCTTGTTTTCTGAGGAGTAGACACAACGTCCTCAATTTTGTTGCATGCACATTTTTATTCACATATGGCTTTATAGAATATCCATTGTAATTAAATATATTATTATAATTAGTCTTTGCCCACAGATAGATAATTATAATTGGATATTTAATTAGGGTGGAATATAATGACATTATATTTTCTAAGTAGCCCACAGGTAGAAAATATAACTCCATTTTAGATTCATCAATTTGAAATAAATTCATGATATGCTAATGTCTTTACACATAGGTAAACTTTAGTGATACGAATTTATAATTATATGATTTACATTGGTAAACATACACCTTTTTTTATGATGTTTTCTCTTTCCATTTATATTTGTTTTGTAAGCATGATTAATTTTTATTTTGACTTTATAGCATATGATTGTTATCGATTTAATTGTTTAGTTTAATATAATTTATTAGAGATAAGTGTTAAGCCTATAAGGAGATAAATAGTACTCCTTCCATTAGGATAAAATTGGCATTAGGAAAGTTCTAATACTTAATGATACTAGCATAAAAGTGGGGTAACATTATGAGATGTAATTATTTCATTAAATTAATCTCAATTAAGTGCCGGTCATCATGGGTACATAAGAATAGAGCAAAGTCAATGGTGGCTTATAGGCTAAACGATGAATTTAGAAATTCTTATAATTGTTGTTACATTGTTTTGTTGGCTATAAAATGATTCTCCATAATAGGGTAAGATGCCTCCATTAATTTTGGTAGAAGAAATCATTAGTTTATTATCTCATGAGCCATTACTTCTTTTCATAAGTACATGCATGGGTCTTAGGTATTCATTGAAAATGTATATTTATAAGTTTTTCTCATACTTGGAAAAGAATGAGATTTAAAATTAGGGCTATCAAGCTACCAGCTCCAGAGCCATAAAATAATAGGCATATAGAGAATTAATGTATTTATAGTTAAAAGGCTTGATTTAAAGTAGTAATGGATATACACTTGTCATTGATTATGTTTTAATTATGAAAGAATTCATCTCTCCTTATAGTTGACCTTTCACAATACCAAATGCTATTTGTTTTATAATTAAGTAGTGTCATTTGATGCATTTGGAGTATATAAAGCAAAATTGGGTGGTTAATCTGATAAAAGGATTAATTTAATGAAATTAGTTGGAAGATATAGGTAACATGATAAGTACGTACATCATCAGTGGACTGGAATTTAGTCTATACGTGAAGTTTCTTCATACTTAAACTCACATAATATAGATGGTATTGTTGCAAGAAAAAATTTAATGTTAATAGACATATTGGATGATACGGTTTCCTCTTAAAGAACGCATTAAAGACAATTATGTATATTTTAAATGAGATTCCAACAAAATTTATATTTATATCCTCTTGAAACCTTAAAGGTTGGAAGACCGGTTTGAAATGTACTCTTGCATAAAATTGTTTTATAAAAGAAAGAGTGTGGAAAGAAAATATTCCGAGAGACTGAGACTGTATATTTTGATGAAAATTTAGATTGCTGAGTGGGAGAACTCATCTTGTTGTTGATGGAGATCGAGTAGGCACTCAGAGCGATTGATGAGAAAGATAGGAATATAGTATGTGCTGTGAATGTGAATGAATTATAAGCTTGATGAGGTTGTACTATACAGCCATGCACGTGACTCTATCTCGGAGATTGCTTGGAGCATGCTAACAAAGTGGGCCTCCCATGCTTGCTTTTCACCTAACAAAGTGGGCCTCCCATGCTTGCTTTTCACCTAACAAAGTGGGCCTCCCATGCTTGCTTTTCACCTAACAAAGTGGGCCTCCCATGCTTGTTTTTCACCTAACAAAGTGGGCCTCCCTGGACATGTCCTCATACCAAACCATGTCCCCTCCATTTCACACTGTCTCCGTGTGCATGGTTTGTGCTTATGGAATTCCTTCTCCTGATCACATTATTTCACGTCTCGGAGTTAAAGCATATGCATGGCCAGATCCTGTTTGTATAAAACTACATCTCTATTACTAATATAGAGATGGTCTATCGGTATAAAACTCTATAAAATTTCTTTAGAAATCGAATTCAAATCCTAAATAGATATTTATATTAGGAGTATACTTTTACAGAGAGATTGCTTGCTGATGGTTAGTTTCGCGGTGTGTGAGAATTGAAGGATAGAGACAGTATTTGTTGATATTGTCAACGCCAGAGTGTAATAATAGTACACCCATGCACGTTACTCTATCACGATTGGCTCTTTCTTTAATAAAATAGAGATAGTCACACATAATGACAAATAAGAACGGGTTTCGTTCTAGTGCTGGGAAATAATTTTCTGAAGCTTTCACATTATCTCCATTACTTGTCCAGATTACTAGATAAGACTGTGTTATAAAGTATATAACTTCGGTCGGTCATAGCGATCAACTTCCAGTTGCATATCTTCATAATAATAGTTCCTTATTTTCTTTTGTATGTCCATGCCACATATATATACATGATAGAAATATTTCGTATAAATGCATGTCCATCGTACACTCTACTTTTCAGTCCGCAAAAAATAACATTTTGAATCTAACAAGTTACGCGCAAAAAACAAAATATTTCTTTCTCTATACCAAATTTCGAACCAAAAAAAAAAAATTAACAAGCAAATTAAAACCTTCAAACCTTCACATTACCAGTTACGATGCATCTGATCTGACTGTTTAAACCTTGATCCGTTGATCTTTTTGACTCTGACATTCGGGCTTTTAAAACATTGTTCATAGTATAGAGTAATTTTGCTTACATTTTAATTTTAATATCTTTGAAATATGGAGAGTGAAAAGCAAGTGTTCAGATAGAAAGAGAGATGTTGCAACAAATAGATACTATATATAATTACTTCTTCCAGTCCATAATATAAGTCACTTATAACCAAATAGTTTGATTCACAATATAAGTCATTTGATGAGTAATTAATGCTTGTTTTTCAATTTTACCCATATATGTAATTAATGCTTAAATATAACTTTTTGTATTTTTCTTTCTTCTTCAAAACCTCATTTAATATAGGTAAATTTAGAAATTTTGCAATTCAAGACAAATTTAATAGTTACCTATCATTTCTTGACTCTAATAAGTTAATTGAAGTGGCTTATGTTGTGGAGCAGAAAAAGTAAATCTTGTGTTTATTCAATTAGAGGCATATCACTGTAGTATCATTTAATATATCTCACCCTTTCTCTCCTTTCATTTTCATCTCCCCCTCTCTACCTTAATTAAGATTAAAAATTAAACGATTAAGATATAATATCTATAGAAAATCATATTATAATAGTGTATTACATAAAAATTAAGCTGTTAAAATTTGACTGGGCCATCGTCACAAACTCGAGATTACCCAAAAATAGAAAGAATAATGGTTTTATAAAATATTAAATAATCGATCTCAAGGGTTCATTTTGCAATCCAATGAAAAAAAGAAAAGGAGAGAAGCGAAGGAGGGAGAGCATTCAACTCAGTACCAAAAAATTGAGGAAATTTTGTTTGGTTAAATACATTATTTTCTTAATGAACTGCCCATTGGAAATAGACCCAGATTATCAATTGTTAGCTAACTGTATTAATCCATATATATCCCTTAATTTTATAATGAAAATTGTATGAATTTAACTTCCGTGGAATTATGTGCCATCCAAAGTGTGGTCCGTTTCAGACTTCATGCAATGCACAGACTTAGATCTAATTAATGTTTAGTGGATGTGTATGAAGCCATGAAGTAGTGTTCTACCAAATACAAAAAGAAATATTAAGAACATTAATTGAAGTGTGAAATAGAATAATCAAAACTAGTGACAAGGTTTGAATGAACCCTACCACTACACTGGTTTAATTCTTTTGAATTAGTTCAATTATACTGATTCATTGTTTTCCCTTGCCTCACTTGTAAATTCAATTTCCAGCATATTCACTATTCTATATAATATTGGGTGTGTCTATATTATGGGCCATATCCCATATGTCACCCTAAGTACCTTCGGGAGTACTTAGGGAGGATATATATATATATATAAAGGCTTCAAGGTTTAGTTGTAATAAAGGGATAAACATTAAGGGCCATATGTCACTTTAATTAAGGACCTTTATCTGTCTCTTTAGGACTCAGAAAAATCTCTATATATATCATCACAGACTTTAATTTATATATCACTCCCTCCATACTTTTAAAATATAAAGTACTTTTAATTAAATCGCGGATTCTAGAAAACAGTTAAAATTAGTTCAAAAATAATAAATATGTAGAAAAAGTTACCTTTTTTCTAAAGATGCCCCTGTTTATAAATAAGTAAGAGATAAATTAATGATAAGAAAAGAAAGAAAGAGAATATATGGTAAATAAATTATGTAAGAGAATAATGGCAAAATGGATAAAACTACTTTAAACAAAGTTAAATGGGACCTTATAAAAAGGATAAGCCCATTCAAAAAAAGAACATTTATATATAGAGACTAAGGAGAACTACGTGGTATCAAAAAGAAAAAACTAAAGATGTTTCTAACTTTCAGAGACTTTCACTAATCAGGACAAAAAAGAATGATAATAATAACAAATATGAAATAATCCACTTGATTCTCACACTCGCCTTCTAATAATCAGGACAGAATAAGGGGAAACACAGTGAATCTGATCGGAGAAAGCGCCCGTGATTTGGGCGATACTTGGTCTGGTTTTCCATTTTTAGTTGTTCAGTTCTTAAGCACAAAGTATAGGATCCACACATTGTTTCGTTACTGTATTTTCTGATTCAAATTTATAATCACCAATAGTCAAATTTATTAAATTCATATTTTTAAAGACTAATTATTTGTTTTTTTAGTCATGTCCTAGTTAGGTGACAACCAGCGTCCCCCCCCCCCCCCCCCGGCCCAAAAAAAAAGTAATGATGGGTTTCAATATCTAAAACAAACACTCTATTCTCTAACACTATGAACGGCAATGTTAGTTTATGATGCCTTGTAAAATACAGTCCTCCACGTACAGAGGTGAAAATTGCAAATATAGAAAAGCCAGTGAGTCTAAACAATGTAGTGATGAGATAAGGCTTATTGTTAGTTATACACACACACATATATATTCTTGATGGAATTGATAATTAATGAGTTAAATTTTAATTGATAATTTTCCTTTTCTTCCAAGTTTCTAGTCTTCACGTACCCTTAAATAAAAAATGGATGGTTTTTTCTTAAGTAAAATTCAACTTGAGCGTTGCTCAGACTTTGCATACATGTTATTGGCCGGTGAGATATTTACAAAGTTTCATATCTATAGATGAAACTTCCTTCATCAATATTCTTCTAATAAGTTGATGAATGTGATTTAATTAGCTGCAATAAATTATTGGTTGAGGTGGTAAACGGCCTCACCCTGTAAGGAGAAGAACAAAAGTTCGAATCTCGGGAAGTGCATTTATTGGGAAAGGTGAAAACTCTTTACGCTCTAAACTTCAAAAAGGAAAACCTCTCCATATTATTTTTAAAAAAAAACAGAGAAACAAAGGCAAGTCATAGGAGAAGGAAATTAAATCAATTAAGAAGTGGCTTGAGGAGGAAGAGTAGGTGAGTTTTTTTTTTCTTGTGGCCATCGAGGTGAGATTTTAATCATATAAGAAAAGAGAAGTATGTATGTGACACACCAAATCTTAAAGGACCCCACCAAAGAAGAAAAACCCTAGAATATGTATGTCTCATTAGTTTTTTCTTCATAGCTTTTATATGATCATCGAGCCCCTTCATTAATTACTATGGAGATGGTTGATTCCGGAGAAGATCAAATCCTTTATGTGGCTGTTCACACATGGCAGAGCTCACATAGCTCATCTAAGAGCCAGTAGAGGAATCCAGGAATCAGACTCTTGTCCGTTCTCTTGCAACCAAAAGGAAGACTCCATGCACCTATTACAAGACTGTCCGAATGCGGTGAAGAGATGGAAAGCAGTGGTGGCACCGGAAAAGTGGGATGTTTTCGCTTCTCTTGAAGGAAAGGATTGGGTTAAATGGAATCTCACGCATGAAGCCGGCAAAGGGCATACAAGGAAGGTCCCTTGGTCAACCTTGTTTGGATATGTATGTTGGGACATTTGGGTGGCATGGTGCAACAAACTTTTTGTAGGTACAAATCAGGAGGATGACCGATTGTCAACATCTAGTTTCTTCAGAACCAGTGCGGATCTGGACCTTCTGAGGTCGGGTTTTCTTGCCAACATTGGACGTTCAAATCAAAGGACTAGACCTCAGGAGCTTCAGAGCTATTTCTCTTTGGAAGTGGATGGTTCAGCTCTCAATGACGGTAGATGTGGGTGTGGGGGTACGGTTAGGGGACCGGATAACCAATGGGTCTATAGTTTCTCTTGCAAACTCATTGTTGTGCCTCCTGCGATAGCAGAGTTGATTGGAATAATCCATAGGTTATACTTATGTTGCGCTAGGGGTATAAAGGAGGTTTTTGTTTTTTCAGATTGCGTAGAGGCAATTAACTTAGTGGTTCATGGTTGTGATCCTGAATACCCTTTCAAGGATGTAGTTGATGAGATTAGGTCACTAGTTTGTAAACAATGGCATGTGAGATTTGTTAATGTCCCGAGAGAGGACCTTTTCCTTGCGAATCATTTGGCAAAACTTGCTCACAATATTTTAGAGAATTTTTGTATCTTTGATCATCCTCCACCTATTTATCAAGAGGTGGAAAATGATGAAAGAGGGCAGTTGGTAGCAGACTCTTTTGTATTGATGTTGTAATTTATTGATATCCAATTTATATTCAAAAAAAAAATTACTACATATAAACAAACGAAGTATTATTTTTTCCTTTGTCAGCATATATGTACTTAAAATTAAGTTCTTAACAGAGCATTAAGTATCAAAGGAATTTATTAAAATAAGTCACATGGTTCATTGCCTGTGAATATTGCAGCTTCCTATAGAATTTGTATATTTTTTTGGTTGTATAAATATAATAAGAAGATTGATGATATAATCTCATATAAGAGTTTATTTTTATTGATAGATAATTATTGGTATGATCAGTAAATTTAGGAAATTATTAAATCTAGTTATATATTAAGTTCTTCCAGAGGAATTCTTGAATTTCATAAATATTTAGACTTGTTTCCCAAAAAGATATTGAGACTTGACATACATAAAGTTAGCTTCACTTATGCAATTTGCATGTTTTATTATACTCCCTTCCGTCCTAATTAATATTTATCAAGCTTAAAAAATTTAAATAACTGGTATTGGTTCTCTTTACCCAACACAATTGAGCATTAACTTAGGGTATTTTGTTAAAAATAAAAACCATTCACAGCAAAGAGATGGATGATATATAGATGAATTTCTATATAAATGACTAAAGCGATCGAGGTGTTAGAAAAAGTCTTGAGGAATAAGTAATAAACAGTATGGCCATATGCAAAGGTATAATCTTAATATGACACAGAGCAGCGAGCCTTTATTACAAATAAAGTAGCTGGTCCCTTGTGAATTGACTCCCAAGGACATGACAGACCAAATTTGGCGCATAGCAAACAGAGGAACGAATTACGTCGTCTCAAAAGGAAAAAGCTACAGGTGTTCCTAACTTTCAGAGACTTTCTCTAATCAGGACAAAATAGATTATAATAATAACAACAACAACAACAACAACTATAAGGGACTATTTATGTCGACTTTCTTTTATTTTCTATAATGTCTACCAACCTGTGCAGATGATATATCAGACTAACTCTCCCCCTCTAAGCTGTTTTATGACTTTGTCCTTGTCTTTATGCTTATCTCTCAATGACCCAACGCGTTCGCATCAAGAAGTGCGTGAATCACGTACTTTAATATATGTTAGCATTGCTGACGTGTTGAATCAGGGATCGAGAGTTATGCGAACTTGCTTTTCATTATCTCGTTAAATTATCCTATATTGTATGTAATGCTTGAAGCAATTAATGCTTGCTTTTCAATTTTGCCCATGTATGTAATTAATGTTTGAATATGGTTTCTTGTATTTTTATTTCTTCTTTAAAATCTCATTTAATAATTGCATTTCCACCGTGAAGTTATTGAAAAATACTGTAACGAAACATTAAATACAATAAAGCGTCCGTGATTTGTTCTATACTTGAGCACAAAATATAGGATCCACACATTGTTTCGTTACCGTATTTTTCTTTTGAATTTCAAGTCCCCTATTGGCCTATTCTAAAGTCAACACACGAGCGCGCGTGTCCATACATAAAGTTTACTTCACTTGTGCAACTTGCATGTTTTAGTTTCACTCCCTTCCGTCCTAATTAATATAGAACCCTTTTAAATAATTTATCAAGCTTAAAAAACTATTTAAATAACTGATAGTGACTCTTTAGTCTTGTGAATTGACTCCACAAGGACACGACATACCAAACTTGCCGCATAACAAACAAACAAACAGAGGAACGAATTTAATTTATTGTGATAGCTAATTAATGAAAGAGCGAATATAATATCATATGCAGTCTCATTTATGGCTTCAATATGTCGCTGGAACGTGACGAAAATCTGCACTAGAAAACAAAAGCGATGAGATTGGAAAGAGATCAATGAAAAGATAAAAAGAAGAATAAGACTGTTAGTAGACAAGTAAGATCTAGTATATTCATACTTTGGGTGAGCATGTAAGGAATTGTTTATACTTTATAAAGGCAGGCAGTTGATGATTTGGTCTTGATTAATAATGAAAGGTTTGAGAATCAACCCTATGGCTAATAAATGACTTGATAACATTAATAATGACAACGAATATAATAGATGTATAAGGTTGTCGCCTCACTTGTATATATCAGCTCTTTCCTTTCCTTTCCAGTTTCCCATGTCACCTAATTTTAACTCTTTTTTTTACAAATAATTAACAATATAATTTTGTTTCTCTTCTCTTTACATGATTATGGTTGAACTGTTGAACTTGAACAAACCACAAACTCCACATTAGCTGTAAAAAATTATTCTTAGCCAACAAAACACCAAGATACAAAATTCTAAACGAAAACAGTACATGCAGTAAAGCTAAAAAGAACAAGAAGTACTGCAGGTGATGGTTATATAGCTCGGTGGTAATTAAAACACAAAATTATATAGTGCCATAATAATTCAGATCGTTTATCATCAAATTCCATCAAGATCTGAATAATACATAGCAATCTTAACAGTAAAATCACGCACAGGAGATACTGACAGAGAGAATAACAGAAAGATAGAAAGGTATAAAGAGACTATCCCAGAGAGAGAGGGAATGATCAAGGGATTAGGGATTTTTATGGGGAAAGGGGGAGGGGATAGGGCAGAACCCTTTTTAATTTCCCGGCCAAGGACACAAAATGACATGCATGGGAAGAGAAATGAAAGCACGCGTAATGACAGTGACAAGGAGCAAATCTTGTTAACGAACTCTTGCAAATACATTGTGTAATCCGAGTCACGTCCAAAGACGCTGTCACGCGCTTATTTTAATTTCACCTTTACCAGAGTATTCACGGAAAATGATATGCGGTTCGGTGCGCAACACAGGAATAGCATAGATATACTGATAAAAAGTGCTCGATTATAGAAATTTCCCATAAGGGGTTCATACATAATAATTACCATCAATATAGCCACACAGGGCTACCAGGGTGTCTAAACCCGTCCGAGTGAAATGGAGACATCTTCCCGTCTTCGTTCCACCACCGCAATCCCTTCGTACGGTTTTATTCTTTGTTCTCAGCGTATCTTCTATATTCACCTGTCTAAATTGTTGGTAGGGGAGGGTAAGATTTGAAAGAATCTCAGTAGGAAAACATTGTGTGTACGTAGTGAGTGAGTGTGTGTGTGGTATCTTTCAGCATACAGATGGAAGGCGAGTTGAAGAAAGCAAGTTAAGGGAAATAATTTAAGTGTGTCGTCT